>CM038672.1:615813626-617013626 GCA_021605145.1 Aegilops bicornis | reverse complement strand
CTTTACAAATATCTATGTCTCCATCTTGAACATTTTCACGAATGGAGTTGAAGCGACGCTTGATGTGCTCGGTCTTCTTGTGAAACACAGGCTCCTTGGCAAGTGCAATAGCTCCAGTGTTGTCACAGAAGAGTGCGATCGGCCCGACGCATTGGGTATGACTCCTAGGTCGGTGATGAACTCCTTCACCCAGATTGCTTCATGCGCTGCCTCCGAAGCTGCCATGTATTCCGCTTCACATGTAGATCCCGCCACGACGCTTTGCTTGCAAATCGCACTACCATCGCCCTACCATTCAAAATATACACGTATCCGGTTTGTGACTTAGAGTCATCCAGATCTGTGTCGAAGCTAGCGTCGATGTAACCCTTTACGACGAGCTCTTCGTCACCTTCATAGACGAGAAACATGTCCTTTGTCCTTTTCAAGTACTTCAGGATATTCTTGACCGTTGTCCAGTGTTCCTTGCCGGGATTACTTTGGTACCTTCCTACCAAACTTACGGCAAGGTTTCCATCAGTGTCCGGTACACAAGGCATGGCATACATAATAGATCCTATGGCTGAGGCATAGGGATGACACTCATCTCTTCTTTATCTTCTGCCGTGGTTGGGCATTGAGCCGAGCTCAATCTCACACCTTGCAATACAGGCAAGAACCCTTTCTTGGACTGATCCATATTGAACTTCTTCAATATCTTATCAAGGTATGTGCTTTGTGAAAGACCTATGAGGCGTCTTGATCTATCCCTATATATCTTGATGCCTAATATGTAAGGGGAGAGGAGAAGTTGAGGGAAAACTCCGACAGCACGACGACGTGGTGGTGATGGAGCTCGTGGTTCTCTGGCAGAGCTTCGCTAAGCACTACGGAGGAGGAGGAAGTGTTGGAGGAGGGAGGGGCTGCGCCAGGGGAAGGGTGCGGCTGCCCTCTCTCTCCCTCACTATATATAGGGGTAATGGGGGTGGAGGAGGCGCCCTAGGGTTCCCTAGAGGAGGCGGCGCCAGGGGAAACCCTATATGGGTTTGGGCGCCCCACCCCCTAGGAAACTTGCCCCCAAGCCGGGAAGGGGCTGCCCTAGGAGGCGCCCCACCTCTCCTGGTTACGTGAGAGGGGCTGGGAGGGGCGCACCACCCCTTAGTGGGCTGGTTTGCCCCTTCCCCTTTGGCCCATGAGGCCCTCCAACACTTGCCGGGGCTCCCGAAACACCTTTCGGTCATGCTGGCCGTAACCTGGTACCCCCGGAACACTTCCGGACTCCAATACCCTTCGTCCAATATATCGATCTTCACCGCCGGACCATTCCGGAACTCCTCGTGACGTTCGAGATCACATCCGGGACTCCGAACAACATTCGGTAACCACACACTATTTCCCATAACAACTCTAGCGTCACCGAACCTTAAGTGTGTAGACCCTACGGGTTCGGGAACCATGCAGACATGACCGAGATGTTCTCCGGTCAATAACCAACAGCGGGATCTGGATACCCATGTTGGCTCCCACATGTTCCACGATGATCTCATCGGATGAACCACGATGTCGAGGATTCAATCAATCCCGTATTCAATTCCCTTTGTCTAGCGGTATTGTACTTGCCCGAGATTCGATCGTCGGTATCCCGATACCTTGTTCAATCTCGTTACCAACAAGTCTATTTACTCGTTACGTAACACATCATCCCGTGATCAACCCCTTGGTCACGTTGTGCACATTATGATGATGTCCTACCGAGTGGGCCCAGAGATACCTCTCCGTCAACCGGAGTGACAAATCCCAGTCTCGATTCGTGCCAACCCAACAGATACTTTCGTAGATACCTGTAATGAACCTTTATAGCCACCCAGTTAAGTTGTGACGTTTGGTACACCCAAAGCATTCCTACGGTATCCGGGAGTTGCACAATCTCATGGTCTAAGGAAATGATACTTGACATTAGAAAAAGCTTTAGCATACGAACTACGATCTTTGTGCTAGGCTTAGGATTGGGTCTTGTCCATCACGTATTCTCCTAATGATGTGATCCCGTTATCAATGACATCCAATGTCCATGGTCAGGAAACCGTAACCATCTATTGATTAACGAGCTAGTCAACTAGAGGCTTACTAGGGACATGGTGTTGTCTATGTACCCACACATGTATCTGAGTTTCCTTTCAATAAAATTATAGCATGGATAATAAACGATTATCATGAACAAGGAAATATACTAATAACTAATTTATTATTGCCTCTAGGGCATATTTCCAACAGACCACTTGCACTAGAGTCAATAATTTAGTTCACATCGTCATGTGATTAACACTGATAGGTCACATCGCCATGTGACCAACATCCAAAGAGTTTACTAGTGACTGTAAACTAGTTCACATCATCATGTGATTAAGACTCAATCAGATCTCAGGTTTGAACATGTATTGCTTGTGAGAGAGGTTATAAGTCAACGTGTCTGAACCTTAAAGATCCGTTTGTGAATTGCAAATTTCTAGGTCAAATTGTAAACGCTGCTTCCACGCTCCACTTGGAGCTATTCCAAATGGTTGCTCCACTATACTTATCCGGTTTGCTACTCAGAGTCACTCGGATAGGTGTTAAAGCTTGCACCGACGTAACCCTTTACGCCGAACTCTTTATCACCTCCATAATCGAGAAACGTGTCCTTATTTACTCCAAGGACAATTTTGACCGCTATCCAATGATCCATTCTGGATCATTCTTGTACCCCTTGGATCGACTCATGGCAAGGCACACTTCCGGTATGGTACACAAAGATAGCATCTTGTAGAGCCTACGTCTAAGGCATAGGGGACGACCTTCGTCCTTTCTCTCTGTTACTGCCGTGGTCGAGCTTTAAGTCTTAACTTCATACCTTACATCTCGTGCAAGAACTCCTTCTTTGGTGATCCATCTTGAACACCTTCAAGATCATGTCAAGGTATATGCTCATTTGAAAGTACCATTAAGCGGTTTTGATCTATCCCTATAGATCTTGATGCTCAATGTTCAAGTAGCTTAATACATGTTTTCACTTGAAAAACACTTTTCAAATAACCCTATATGCTTTCCAAAATTCTACATCATTTACGATCAACAATATGTCAACAACATATACTCATCAAAAATTCTATAGTGCTCCCACTCACTTCTTTGGAAATACAAGTTTCTCATAAACTTTGTATAAACCCAAAATCTTTGATCATCTTATCATAGAGTATATTCCAACTCTGAGATGCTTACTCGATCCATGGAAGGATCACTTTGGAGCTAGCATACCTTTCGACATCCTTAGGATCGACAAAACCTTTACGATTGTATCTCATACAACCTTTCCTTACGGAACTGGTAAGGAAACTCGTTTTGACATCCATCTGCTAGATTTCATAAATGCAGCTAATGCTAACATGATTCCGACGGACTTAAGCATCACTACGGATGAGAAAATCTCATCGTAGTCAACTTGTGAAAAACTCTTTGCCACAAGTCGAGCTTCATAGACGGTGACATTACCGTCCACGTCCGTCTTCTTCTTAAAAATCCATTTATCTCAATAGCTTGCCGATCATCGGGCAAGTCCACCAAAGTCCATGCTTTGTTCTGATACATGGATCCTATCTCGGATTTCATGGCCTCTAACCATTTGTCGGAATATGGGCCCACCATCGCTTCTCCATAGCTCGTAGGTTCATTGTTGTCTAGCAACATGACCTTCAAGATAGGATTCTTGTACCACTCTGAGCGATTCGCATCCTTGTCACCCCACGAGGTGCGGTAGTGACTTGATCCAAGTTTCATGATCACTATCATAAGCTTCTACTTCAATTGGTGTAGGTGCCACAGAACAACTTCACGTGCCTGCTACTACACACTAGTTGTAGTGACGGTTCAATAACCATATCAAGTCTCCACCATCCTCCCACTCAATTCTTTTGAGACAAACTTTTCCTCGAGAAAGGACCTGATTCAAGAAACAATCCCTATTGCTTTCGGATCTGAATTAGGAGGTATACCCAACTGTTTTGGGTGTCCTATGAAGATGCATTTTATCCGCTTTGGGTTCGAGCTTATCAACACGAAACTTTTTCACGTAAGCGTCGCAACCCCAAACTTTTAAGAAACGACAACTTAGGTTTCTCCAAACCATAGTTCAAACAGGGTCGTCTCAACGGAATTACGTGGTGCCCTATTAAAGTGAGTGCGGTTGTCTCTAATGCCTAACCCATGAACGATAGTGGTAATTCGATAAGAGACATCGTGGTACGCAACATATATAATAGGGTGCAACTATGATGTTCGGACACACCATCACACTATGGTGTTCCAGGCGGTATTAATTGTGAAACAATTTCCACTATGTCTTAATAGCGTGCCAAAGCTCGTAACTCAGATACTCATCTCTATGATCATATCATAGACATTTTATCCTCTTGTCACGATGATCTTTAACTTCACTCTGAAATTACTTGAACCATTCAATAATTCAGACTTGTGTTTCATCAAGTAAATATACTCAGTATCTACTCAAATCATCTGTGAAGTAAGAACATAACGATATCCACTGCGTGCCTTAGCATTCATTATACTGCACACATCAAAATGTATTACTTCCAACAAGTTGCTTTCTTGTTCCATTTCACTGAAAAACGAGGCTTTCAGTCATCTTGCCCATGTGGTATGATTTGCATGTCTCAAGTGATTCAAAATCAAGTGAGTCCAAAGCGGTCCATTTGCATGGAGTTTCTTCATGCATATACACCAATAGACATGGTTCGCATGTCTCAAAATTTTCAAAAACGAGTGAGTCCAAAGATCCATCAACATGGAGCTTCTTCATGCGTTCTATACCAATATGACTCAAATGGCGATTGCCACAAGCAGGTGGTACTATCATTACTATCTTATATCTTTTGGCATGAAAATGTGTATCACTACGATCGAGATTCAGTAAACCATTCCTTTAGGTGCAAGACCATTGAAGGTATTATTCAAATAAATAGAGTAACCATTATTCTCCTTAAATGAATAACTGTATTGCGATAGACATAATCCAATCATGTCTATGCTCAACGCAATCACCAAATGACAATTATTCAGGTTTAATACTAATCTTGATGGTAGAGGGAGCGTGCGATGTTTGATCAAATCAAACTTGGAAACACTTCCAACACATATCGTCAGCTCACCTTTAGCTAGTCTCCGTTTATTCCGTAGCTCTTTTATTTCGAGTTACTAACACTTAGCAACCGAACCGGTATCTTAATACCCTGGTGCTACTAGAGTACTAGTAAAGTACACATTAACATAATGTATATCCAATATACTTCTATCGACCTTGCCAGCCTTCTCATCTACCAAGTATCTAGGGTAATTCTGCTCCAGTGGCTGTTCCCCTTATTACTGTAAGCACTTAGTCTCGGGTTTGGGTTCAACCTTGGGTTTCTTCACTAGAGCAGCAGCTGATTTGCCGTTTCATGAAGTATCCCTTCTTGCCCTTGCCCTTCTTGAAACTAGTGGTTTCACCAACCATCAACAATTGATGCTCCTTCTTGATTTCTACTTTCGCGGTGTCAAACATCATGAATACCTCAAGGATCATCATATCTATCCCTGATATGTTATAGTTCATCACGAAGCTCTAGCAGCTTGGTGGCAATGACTTTGGAGAAACATAACTATCTCATCTGGAAGATCAACTCCCACTCGATTCAAGTGATTGTTGCACTCAGACAATCTGAGCACAAGCTCAACGATTGAGCTTTTCTCCCTTTGCAGGCTAAGAAAATCGTCGGAGGTCTTATACCTTTTGACGTGGGCACAAGCCTGAAATCCCAATTTCAGCCCTCGAAACATCTTATGTGTTTCGAGAAACGTCTTTGGTGCCTCTACTCTAAACCATTTAACTGAACTATCACGTAGTTATCAAAAGCGTGTATATCCGATGTTCGCAACATCCACAGACAACGTTTGGGGTTCAAAGACACGAGCGGTGCATTAAGGACATAAGCTTTCTATTGTCCGCATAATCGCCATCATCAACTTTCAACTATGTTTTCTCTAGGAACATATCTAAACAGTGGAACTAAAGCGCGAGCTTACGATATAATTTGCAAAGATCTTTTGACTATGTTCAGGATAATTAAGTTCATCTCATGAACTCCCACTCAGATAGACATCCCTCTAGTCATCTAAGTGATTACATGATCCAAGTCAACTAGGCCGTGTCCGATCATCACGTGAGACGGACTAGTCATCATCGGTGAACATCTTCATGTTGATCGTATCTACTATACGATTCATGCTCGACCTTTCGGTCTCTTGTGTTCGAGGCCATGTATGCATGCTAGGCTCGTCAAGTCAACCTAAGTGTTTGGCGTGTGTAAATCTGGCTTACACCCGTTGTATGTGAACGTAAGAATCTATCACACCCGATCATCACGTGGTGCTTGAAACGACGAACTTTACATAGCGGTGCGATTAGGGGGAACACTTTCTTGAAATTTTAATGAGGGATCTTCTTATTTACTACCGTCGTTCTAAGCAAATAAGATGTATAATCATGATAAACATCACATGCAATCAAATAGTGACATGATATGGCCAATATCATATTGCTCCTTTTGATCTCCATCTTCGGGGCTCCATGATCATCATCGTCACCGGCATGAAACCATGATCTCCATCATCATGATCTCCATCATCGTATCTCCATGAAGTTGTCTCGCCAACTTATTACTTCTACTACTATGGCTACCGGTTAGCAATAAAGTAAAGTAATTACATGGCGTTGTTCAATGACACGCAGGTCATACAATAAATAAAGACAACTCCTATGGCTCACCGGTTGTCATACTCATCGACATGCAAGTCGTGATTCCTATTACAAGAACATGATCAATCTCATACATCACATATCAGTCATCACATTCTTCTTGGCCATATCACATCACATAGCATACCCTGCAAAAACAAGTTAGACGTCCTCTAATTGTTGTTTGCATGTTTTACGTGGCTGCTATGGGTTTCTAGCAAGAACGTTTCTTACCTACATAAAACCACAACGTGATATGCCAATTGCTATTTACCCTTCATAAGGACCCTTTTCATCGAATCCGTTCCGACTAAAGTGGGAGAGACCGGCACCCGCTAGCCACCTTATGCACCAAGTGCATGTCGATCGGTGGAACCTGTCTCACGTAAGTGTACGTGTAAGGTCGGTCCGGCCGCTTCATCCCACAATACCGTCGAAACAAGATTGGACTAGTAACGGTAAGCATATTGAACAAAATCAACGCCCACAACTACTTTGTGTTCTACTCGTGCAAAGAATCTACATAATAGACCTAGCTCATGATGCCCTTTGTTGGGGAACGTAGCAGAAATTCAAAATTTTCCTACGTGTCACCAAGATCTATCTATGGAGAAGCCAGACAACGAGGGGAAGGAGAGTGCATCTACATACCCTTGTAGATCGCTAAGCAGAAGCATTCAAGAGAACGGGGTTGATGGAGTCGTACTCGTCGTGATCCAAATCACCGATGATCCTAGCGCCGAACGGACGGCACCTTCGCGTTCAACACACGTACAGCCCAGGGACGTCTCCTCCTTCTTGATCCAGCAAGGGGAGAGGAGAAGTTGAGGGAAAACTCCGACAGCACGACAGCGTGGTGGTGATGGAGCTCGTGGTTCTCCGGCAGAGCTTCGCTAAGCACTACGGAGGAGGAGGAAGTGTTGGAGGAGGGAGGGGCTGCGCCAGGGAAGGTGCGGCTGCCCTATCTCTCCCTCACTATATATAGGGGTAAGGGGGTGGAGGAGGCGCCCTAGGGTTCCCTAGGGAGGGGCGGGCGGCCACGGGAAACCCTAGATGGGTTTGGGCGCCCCCACCCCTAGGAAACTTGCCCCCAAGCCGGGAAGGGGCTGCCCTAGGGAGGCGCCCCCACCTCTCCTGGTTACGTGATAGGGGCTGGGAGGGGCGCACCACCCCTTAGTGGGCTGGTTTGCCCCTTCCCCTTTGGCCCATGAGGCCCTCCAACACTTGCCGGAGCTCCCGAAACACCTTTCGGTCATGCTGGCCATAGCCTGGTACCCCCGGAACACTTCCGGACTCCAATACCCTTCGTCCAATATATCGATCTTCACCGCCGGACCATTCCGGAACTCCTCGTGACGTCCGGGATCACATCCGGGACTCAGAACAACCTTCGGTAACCACATACTATTTCCCATAACAACTCTAGCGTCACCGAACCTTAAGTGTGTAGACCCTACGGGTTCGGGAACCATCCAGACATGACCGAGATGTTCTCCGGTCAATAACCAACAGCGGGATCTGGATACCCATGTTGGCTCCCACATGTTCCACGATGATCTCATCGGATGAACCACGATGTCGAGGATTCAATCAATCCCGTATTCAATTCCCTTTGTCTAGCGGTATTGTACTTGCCCGAGATTCGATCGTCGGTATCCCGATACCTTGTTCAATCTCGTTACCAGCAAGTCTCTTTACTCGTTCCGTAACACATCATCCCGTGATCAACCCCTTGGTCACATTGTGCACATTATGATGATGTCCTACCGAGTGGGCCCAGAGATACCTCTCCGTCAACCGGAGTGACAAATCCCGCCTCGATTCGTGCCAACCCAACAGTACTTTCGGAGATACCTGTAATGAACCTTTATAGCCACCCGATTACGTTGTGACGTTTGGTACACCCAAAGCATTCCTACGGTATCCGGAGTTGCACAATCTCATGGTCTAAGGAAATGATACTTGACATTAGAAAAAGCTTTAGCATACGAACTACGATCTTTGTGCTAGGCTTAGGATTGGGTCTTGTCCATCACATATTCTCCTAATGATGTGATCCCGTTATCAATGACATCCAATGTCCATGGTCAGGAAACCGTAACCATCTATTGATTAACGAGCTAGTCAACTAGAGGCTTACTAGGGACATGGTGTTGTCTATGTACCCACACATGTATCTGAGTTTCCTTTCAATAAAATTATAGCATGGATAATAAACGATTATCATGAACAAGGAAATATACTAATAACTAATTTTTTATTGCCTCTAGGGCATATTTCCAACACAAAGATCTTGCCTTCGGATCTGAGGTAGAAGGTATACCCAATGGTTTCCTTAGGGTATCCTATGAAGACGCATTTTTCCGACTTGGGTTCGAGCTTTTCAGGTTGAAGTTTCTTGACATAAGCATCGCATCCCCAAACTTTTAGAAAGCAATGACTTAGGTTTCTTCCCAAACCATAATTCATACGGTGTCGTCTCAACGGATTTATACGATGCCCTATTTAAAGTGAATGTAGCTGTCTCTAGAGCGTATCCCCAAAATGATAGCGGTAAATCGGTAAGAGACATCATAGATCGCACCATATCCAATAAAGTGCTATTACGACGTTCGGACACATCGTTACGCTGAGGTGTTCCAGGCGGCGTGAGTTGTGAAACGATTCCACATTTCCTTAAGTCCATACCAAACTCGTGACTTAAATATTCTCCTCCACGATCTGATCGTAGGAACTTTATCTTTCGGTCATGTTGATTCTCTACCTCATTCTGAAATTCCTTGAACTTTTCAAAGGTCTCAGACTTGTGTTTCATCAAGTAGACATACCCATATCTAGTCAAGTCGTCAGTGAGAGTGAGAACATAACGATATCCTCCTTGAGCCTCAATGCTCATTGGACCGCACACATCAGTATGTATGATTTCCAATAAGTTGGTTGCTCGCTCCATTGTTCCGGAGAACGGAGTCTTGGTCATTTTGCCCATGAGGCATGGTTCGCATGTGTCAAATGATTCATAATCGAGACTCTAAAAGTCCATCAAGATGGAGCTTCTTCATGCGCTTGACACCAATGTGACCAAAGGCGGCAAGCCACAAGTATGTGGGACTATCGTTATCAACTTTACATCTTTTGGTATTCACACTATGAATATGTGTAACATCACGCTCGAGATTCATTAAGAATAAACCATTGACCAACGGGCATGACCATAAAACATATCTCTCATATAAATAGAACAACCATTATTCTCGGATTTAAATGAGTAGCCATCTCATATTAAACGAGATCCAGATACAATGTTCATGCTCAAAGCTGGCACTAAATAACAATTATTGAGGTTTAAAACTAATCCCGTAGGTAAATGTAGAGGTAGCGTGCCGACGGCGATCACATCGACCTTGGAACCATTCCCGACGCGAATCGTCACCTCGTCCTTCGCCAGTCTCCGCTTATTCCGCGGCTCCTGTTTTGAGTTACAAATATGAGAAACGGCACCAGTATCAAATACCCAGGAGCTACTAAGAGTACTGGTAAGGTACACATCAATTACATGTATATCACATATACCTTTAGTGTTGTCGGGATTCTTGTCCGTTAAGTATTTGGGGCAGTTCCGCTTCCGATGTCCGCTTCCCTTGCAATAAAAGCACTCAGTTTCAAACCTGGGTCCATTCTTTGACTTCTTCCCGGCAACTGTCTTACCGGGCGCGGCAACTCCCTTGCCGTCCTTCTTGAAGTTCTTCTTACCCTTGCCTTTCTTGAACTTAGTGGTTTTATTCACCATCAACACTTGATGTTCCTTTTTGATCTCTACCTCCGCTGATTTCAGCATTGAATATACCTCAGGAATGGTCTTTTCCATCCCCTGCATATTGAAGTTCATCACAAAGCTCTTGTAGCTCGGTGGAAGCGACTAAAGGATTCTATCAATAACCACGTCATCCGGGAGATTAACTCCCAGCTGAGTCAAGCGGTTGTGCAACCCAGACATTTTGAGTATGTGCTCACTGACAGAACTATTTTCCTCCATCTTACAACTGAAGAACTTGTCGGAGACTTCATATCTCGACCTGGCATGAGCTTGGAAAACCATTTTCAGCACTTGAACATCTCATATGCTCCGTGTTGCTCAAAACGCTTTTGGAGCCCCGGTTCTAAAGCGTAAAGCATGCCGCCTTTGAACAAGGGAGTAATCATCAAGACGAGACTACCAAGCGTTCATAACGTCTTGGTTCTCTCGATGGGAGCTTCACCTAGCGGTGCTTCTAGGACATAATCTTTCTTTGCAGCTATGAGGATGATCCTCGTGTTAGGACCCAAATCATTATAGTTGCTGCCATCATCTTTCAGCTTGGTTTTCTCTAGGAATGCGTTGAAGATGAGGTGGACATGAGCGTTGGCCATTTGATCTACAAGACATATTTGCAAAGGTTTTTAGACCAAGTTCATGATAATTAAGTTCATCTAATCAAATTATTTAATGAACTCCCACTCAGATTAGACATCCCTCTAGTCATCTAAGTGATACATGATCCGAGTCGACTAGGCCGTGTCCGATCATCACGTGAGACGGACTAGTCATCATCGGTGAACATCTCCATGTTGATCGTATCTTCCATACGACTCATGTTCGACCTTCGGTCTCTTGTGTTCCGAGGCCATGTGCGTACATGCTAGGCTCGTCAAGTTAACCTAATTGTTTATGCGTGTAAATCTGTCTTACACCCGTTGTATGTGAACGTTAGAATCTATCACACCCGATCATCACGTGGTGCTTCAAACAACAAACTTCCGCAACGGCGCACGCTTAGGGGAACACTTTCTTGAAATTATTATGAGGGATCATCTTATTTACTACCGTCGTTCTAAGTAAACAAGATGCAAAAACATGATAAACATCACATGCAATCAAATAGTAGTGACATGATATGGCCAATATCATATAGCTCCTTTGATCTCCATCTTCGGGGCTCCATGATCATCTTTGTCATCGGCATGACACCATGATCTCCACCATCATGATCTCCATCATCGTGTCTCCATGAAGTTGCTCGCCAACTAGTACTTCTACTACTATGGCTAACGGTTTAGCAATAAAGTAAAGTAATTACATGGCATTGAATCAATGACACGCATGTCATACAATAATTAAGACAACTCCTATGGCTCCTGCCGGTTGTCATACTCATCGACATGCAAGTCGTGATTCCTATTACAAGAACATGATCTCATACATCACATATATATCATTCATCATTCATCACAACTTTTGGCCATATCACATCACAATCACATGCTGCAAAAACAAGTTAGACGTCCTCTAATTGTTGTTGCATGTTTCTGGGCTGCAATAGGGTTCTAGCAAGAACGTTTTCTTACCTACGTAAAAGCCAGGACGTGATTTGTCAACTTCTATTTACCCTTCATAAGGACCCTTTTCATCGAATCCTCTCCAACTAAAGTGGGAGAGACAGACACCCGCTAGCCACCTTATGCAACTAGTGCATGTCAGTTGGTGGAACCTGTCTCACGTAAGCGTACGTGTAAGGTCGGTCCGCGCCGCTTCATCCCACAATACCGCTGAAGCAAAATAAGACTAGCGGTGGCAAGAAAGTTGACAACATCTACGCCCACAACAAGTTTGTGTTCTACTCGTGCAAAGAGAACTACGCATAGACCTAGCTCATGATGCCACTTTGTTGGGGAACGTTGCAGAAAATAAAAAAATTCTACGGTTTCACCAAGATCAATCTATGAGTTCATCTAGCAACGAGAGAGAGGAGTGCGTCTACATACCCTTGTAGATCGCGAGCGGAAGCGTTCAAGAGGACGGGGTCGAGGGAGTCGTACTCGTCGTGATCCAAATCACCGATGATCCTAGTGCTGAACGGACAACACCTCCGCGTTCCACACACGTACGGTTGGGAATACGTCTCCTCCTTCTTGATCCAGCAAGGGGGAAGGAGAGGTTGATGAAGATCCAGCAGCACGACGGCGTGGTGGTGGATGCAGCAACGATCTCGGCAGGGCTTCGCAAAGCGTCTGCGATAGGGAGAGGTGTGGCAAGGGGAGAGGGAGGCGCCAAGAGCATGGGTGCGGCATCCCTCCCCCCCTCTTTATATAGGCCGCCTCGGGGGGGGGGGGCGGCCCTAGGAGATGCAATCTCCTAGGGGCGGCTGACCGGGGTGGCTTACCCCCAAGCCGTGGAGGCGCCCCACCCCTAGGGTTTCCCAACCCTAGGCGCAGGGGGCCAAGGGGCGCACCAGCCCACCAGGGCTGGTTCCTCCCACTTCAGCCCATGGGGCCCTCCGGGATAGGTGGACCCCCGGGACCCTTCCGGTGGTCCCGGTACAATACCGGTGACCCCTGAAACTTTCCCGATGGCCGAAACCTGACTTCCTATATATAATTCTTTGCCTACGAACCATTCCGGAACTCCTCGTGACGTCCGGGATCTCATCCGGGACTCTGAACAACTTTCGGGTTACTGCATACTCATATCTATACAACCCTAGCGTCACCGAACCTTAAGTGTGTAGACCCTACGGGTTCGGGAGACATGCAGACATGACCGAGATGCCTCTCCGGTCAATAACCAACAGCGGGATCTGGATACCCATGTTGGCTCCCACATGCTCCTCGATGATGTCATCGGATGAACCACGATGTCGAGGATTCAAGTAACCCCGTATACAATTCCCTTTGTCAATCGGTACGTTACATGCCCGAGATTCGATCGTCGGTATCCCAATACCTTGTTTAATCTCGTTACTGGCAAGTCACTTTACTCGTACCATAATGCATGATCCGGGACGGACACTTGGTCACATTGAGCTCATTATGATGATGCATTACCGAGTGGGCCCAGAGATACCTCTCCGTCATACGGAGTGACAAATCCAGTCTCGATTCGTGCCAACCCAATGACACTTTCGGAGATACCCGTAGTGCACCTTTATAGTCACCCGATTCACGTTGTGACGCTTTGGCACACCAAAGCACTCCTACGGTATCCGGGAGTTGCACAATCTCATGGCCTAAGGAAAGGATACTTGACATTTGGAAAAGCTCTAGCTAAACGAACTACACGATCTTTTGAGCTATGCTTAGGATTGGGTCTTGTCCATCACATCATTCTCCTAATGATGTGATCCCGTTATCAATAACATCCAATGCCCATAGTCAGGAAACCATGACTATCTGTTGATCAACGAGCTAGTCAACTAGAGGCTCACTAGGGACATGTTGTGGTCTAAGTATTCACACGTGTATTACGATTTCCGGATAACACAATTATAGCATGAATAATAGACTATTATCATGAACAAAGAAATATAATAATAACCATTTTATTATTGCGTCTAGGGCATATTTCCAACAGCTTCTACATCAACACCATAGCCTCTCCGATGATGTGTGAGTAGTTTACCTCCCACAATATTTGAATCTTCTCTGAATTCTTTTATGTATGATTGGTTATCTTTGCAAGTCTCTTCGAATTACCAGTTTGGTTTGGCCTACTAGATTGATCGCTTAGCTTTGGGTTCAATCTTGTGGTGTCCTTTCCAAGTGACAGTAGGGGCAGCAAGGCACGTATTGTAGATGGGGTTTATATCATATTGCATGAGTTTATCCCTCTACATCATGTCATCTTACTTAAACGTTACTCTGTTCTTATGAACTTAATACTCTAGATGCATGCTAGATAGCGGTCAATGTGTGGAGTAATAGTAGTAGATGCAGGCAGGAGTCGGTCTACTTGTCGCGGACGTGATGCCTATATACATGATCATACCTAGATATTCTCATAACTATGCTCAATTATGTCAATTGCTCAACAGTAATTTGTTCACCCACCGTAATACTTATGCTCTCGAGAGAAGCCACTAGTGAAACCTATGGCCCCCGGGTCTATCTTCCATCATATTAATCTTCCAACACTTAGCTATTTTTATTGCCTTTTATTTTACTTTGCATCTTTATCATAAAAATACCAAAAATATTATCTTATCATATCTATCAGATCTCACTCTCATAAATGACCGTGAAGGGATTGACAACCCCTTGATTGCATTGGTTGCGAGGATTTATTTGTTTGTGTAGGTGCGAGGGACTCGTGCGTGGCCTCCTACTGGATTGATACCTTGGTTCTAAAAAACTGAGGGAAATACTTACGCTGCTTTACTGCATCACCCTTTCCTCTTCAATGGAAAATCAACGCTGTGCTCAAGAGGTAGCAAGAAGGAGTTCTGGCGCCGCTGTCGGGAGTCTCATAAAAGTCAACATACCAAGTACCCATCACAAACCCTTATCTCCCGCATTACATTATTTTCCATTTGCCTCTCGTTTTCCTCTCCCCCACTTCACCCTTGCCGTTTTATTCACCCTCTCTTTTCTATCCGCCTTCCTCTCTCTTTTTGCCCCTTGCTCTTTCTGTCGTTATGTCTGAAATTAGGGAAATTATTGTCGATATGGACAATAATAATATCATGGAAAATTCGGATGCTCCTGCTGAAGAACCCCCTATCTTACATACAAAAAAATTCCGAATTGGTAGTGGTAATATTATTGGAAAAGGAGTTATCCAAGATTTCTTTACTTGTGTCGGTGATTTGCCTTCTATGGGTATTCCTATTCTTCATAGAACTAGTAGTCTTGTGGACGCAATTGCCATGCTTGTAGTTGAACTTGAAAGACAATTTATGCACTTGCATCCTTGCATACAAAGGATTTTCCTAGAATTTTCTAATATTGAGCATTCTTCTGTTAAGCGTGTCGCTACTATCTTTTTGGCTCATGAGTTTAGATTTATAATAAAATAGGCCAAAGAAATCTTTGCGCATTATAGGGTGGAATGACCGTCCTCCCATAGAGGCTATCCTCTTTGATCAAGAAGAAATAATCGTTCTCAATCTCTAGACTATGTTGCTTTCAATAAAAATCTTAGAAAAAGGGTTCCTACCAATGTTCTAGTTGATAGAATTTCTGAACTTAATAATGATTTTGCTATTCGAAATAATGAACTAGGATATTCTCTCGAGTATAGGCTCACAAAGTTCTGTCAAAAGAATGCTTATAATGATGAATTGGTTGTGTAATACGAAGGGCCAAAGGAGGAACCTATACCTCCTAAAGTTGATCTTGGGGACTTTTGTGCCATTAAATTTAGCCCTTTTGATTACTGTAACATCCCAAATTTTCAATTTGGAATGTTATACATTAAGTCATCATGCATTACATATTTTCTTGCATTTTGCCGATCCTAGAAATTTCACGCAACTCAAGGACCCTCGGAGAGAGTTGGAGATTTCGTTATTTTCATATTTGAGTTTTCTCAAATTTTGAAAATAGGATCATTTGATTTTATTTATTTTATCTTCAATTATTTCTACTATCAAAATTTGAGAGAGGAATAAAATGACTTTCCCAAAATAAATAAATAATGAAGATTTAATAAAAATCAAATAAGATTTTTATTTCGGAGTTTTTCACTTTTTATTTGCCTTAGGGAAAAATCGTGTTTTTGAAAATTGCATTTTAGGCCCGAGTAAAAGTTCATTTTGTTCGACCTGCTTTTAGGAGTCGGGAAAATTTACTTTGTAAATTTTGGAGTTCGTTTAGATTTTATTTTATTCGTTTTTTGCACGCTATATATTAAAAAAAAATCATGCGCCTGAGGGCCAAGGGCCCGGCCAGGCTGACCGCCCCTCCCCTCGCGCCCCAGCATACAGCCGCCCGGCCGAGTCCGAGGAGGACTCCTCCTCCTCCTCTTTGCTTGCCCTCCCCAAGCTACCCTCTCCCCCTTTATATACCCCTCACCCCCTCTCCTCCCCAACTTGGCCGCCCGCCTTGCGCGCCGCAGCCTTGTGACGCGCCGTCGCCCGCCACCTAGCGCCGCCCGCTGAGCCCCACCTCGTCGAGGTAGCCGCGCCGCCACCCTCCCCTCGGTTCGGTTTTTTATAAAAACCGTTCCGGTTTTATTTTCCGTTGTCGGTTTTTTTTCGAAACCCTAGATCGGTTTTATTTCTGGTTTTGTTGTTTAGCGAGCATTCGCCGGACTGTTTGTCTTAACGAACGTGATCACGGTTATTCCCGGTTAACGAACGTCCGTTCGTTTAACCGTTCGTCGTTTTTCTTTTAATCGGATTTAATCCGCTATTTTCCGATCGCGATTTCAGATCCGATATTCGTTCTAATTTATCTTCTCGCCGTTTATCGGAATCAGGTGATTCAAGCGCTGGAGTTTCGTTTCAAACCGCCGTTCCGACTAATCAACTTAAACAAAGTTTTGCTACTGTAAAATTTGACCTAGTTTCAACTTGCTAGAACCGAGTTGTTTTGTTCTCACGGATGTTTTCCGTTGTTTTGTTTGATTCGCTTTTCTTTTGCAACTGTGGTTCTTAAGTTGAAATTTCTGGTCAGATCTTTTATTCGAGATTTACCGTGCATTAGATGAGTACTTATTGTATGCTTGTTGTTTGTCTGCGATAGATCACCCAGAGTGAGCAGCTTGTTATTTAGAATCTCTTGGTTTCGAGGATCATCAGCAAGGCAAGTAACACTTTGATCATACTCTTTTCATACCCAGTTTTTATGCATTAGATCAATCCTCAAACACTTGCATGATTAGGATCTAATTAAATTGTGGGTTTTGGGAAGTAGTTGAGGTAGTACCTATTACTGCTTTTACTTATGAAACCTTGGGAGTTACTTCTACGTTTGCTTATTTGCCATGCTATGCTAGTAGACGTGGATTGGGTGAGTGTATCCATGATGATGTGAGATTTTTAAATTAATGGTTTATTTAAGGTGGCAACTTAAACACACATCCTGGGTGGATTGAGGCACTGGTTTCCATCGAGGACTTACTGCTTTTTCTTCGGACCGCCACCTGTGCTCAAAGGGATCATAAGTTCATTCATGCTAGTAACTTCCGTGTGCAGCCACAAGCCATTATGGGCTCTGGCATAGCTGAGTAAGTTGTGCGAACTCTTACGGGTAGACTAGCAGATGTAGGGGTTGTAGGTTGGTACGGTCTACCCACAAGTAAGGTGCTAGCGCTTCTGAAAGACTATGTCTCGGTCATCCGTTTCTCAAACACCCTGCAGTACGAGAAACCAAACGGAGGCGATCGAGTCTTGTGGGGAAAAGTGCGCAAACCTCTGCAGAGTGTATAAACTAATCATGATAAGCCGTGTCCCCGGTTATGGACATCTTGAGTATCTAGTACTTGAATATCATGTGAATCTCAACATGTTACTCTAATTAATTTTGTTGGGTTTTAATGAGTACCTTTAATTGGGATTGAGGATGCTGTCAACCATTCTCAATGTTTAACAACCACCATGATAGTTAAACAAATTTATTCCTTTGCAGTAGGGAAAAACTATCTTTATGCAAAATCAGAATCAGAGAGCTTTTCCACCAGCCACGTATGCATGTAGTATAGGCTTATTCCTTCATTACTCTCTATGTGTTACATTGCCAGCATATTCCATGTGCTGACCCGTTTTCGGGCTGCAACTTTCATGCTGCAGACTTTTCAGACGACGAGTAAGGTGTTTTAGGTCGTGGTTCTATACTCAGTGATGCCGCTGGAATTGATGGACTCACTTATCTTCCAAGTCTTCCGCTGTTATCGTATTTAGATGGCCTTAAGCCATATTTATTGTAATAAGTCCTCTTTTGGACAACGATGTAATAAGTGTGTGATTGCTACTCTGTTATAAATCCTTGAAATCTTGTGTGGTGTCGGCATTCTCGATCCGGGGATGACACACGAGCACGAAGACTTGATCCATTCGGTCGGGTCGCTTCTGAGAGAGATGGTATCGAGCACACACCGATCGTAGGACACGACCATTAAGTTAAATCCATAGATCACTACTCTCTTCACATTTTCTAACTCCTCATCTTTTCTACACTTTAGGATGAAGGACGCCAAGATCAAGTACGCCCAACCAGATGAAGGCACACCTTTTGGATTTCACTTGAAGGAAGTCACCAAGTACACGAACATTGGACTACCAAGCTTCACCGGAACTTTCAACGCCACTCTTGCTGAAGAAGAGCTGGAAGATTCAAGCTCACGTTCGGGAAGGACATTCGCCCCAATCACCAAGCCTATAGATAGTGTTTTCGGTGCACCAACCTCGAGTGCAGGAAAGAGCATGGCAGCTCATATCACCATGGGACGCATTGGAGAAGTTTACCAAGAAGACCTCAAGGACACCATCTATCAGATTTGTGGACGCAGAGATGAACAATGGGAGATAGTCAGCACCAAGAGGGATAGATCCCTTGCAGCTTTCATCCAAGAGTTAAACCGCACATTCAACGCCGGAGAACGGATGTGCAATGATATGATCGAATTGAAGGATGCGAAGGGAAGGATCATCGAACTTGAAGAAGAACTAAAGTCTACACGTAAGGACTACATGGACGAGATCGTAGCTATAGCAAGACACAATAACGATCTTAAGTATGAGATTGAAGAACTCAAGAAGAAATTGGCGCTCAAGAATGAAGACAAGTACGTCGGCTGTCCGAGCAACTACATCATCATCGACGACACCGATTCGGATCCAAGTGAACCCGACTTTGAATACGAAGTGGAGCGAGACATCATGGAGTCTTCCACGGTTCAAATTAATAGATGACCCCCACATATTAGTAGTATTCCCTCCATGTAACATTTTAGTTCACGCACTTTTGCGATAGTTAGACCGTTGTAAGCCCTTTGTTTGAATTGAATGAAGTGATTTTATGCGCATTTGCTCATATACATTTGTGTAGTGTTTCTCCTTAGACCTCACTCTATTCTTAATTTCTCATCTTTTCTAAACCCATCGATGCCTCCGAGACGCGACCCGGTTTGTTTTCCCGCCAGAGATCACCAGTTGATTCAGCAGGTAACACTTTGATCCAAACACTAGTACGTAATCAAGGCAACAACAACAACAACAACCCACCGCCACCACCACTGTTGACCATCGGCTCGCTTTCTTAAGGCTGAACCCGCGGTGTTTTCCGGAGCACCGAGCCGATAGTAGCAGATGATTGGTTCCGTAAGATAGGGAGGGAGTTGACCACTGCAGGATGTCTGAGATGGAGAGAAGGTGAAGTTTGCTGCACACCAGCTTGAAGGACCCGCAGCAAAGATGGTGGGAGAATTTTCTGACCACTTACCACAGAGATCTTGTCACATGGGATCGGTTTCAGCAAGCTTTCCAGACCGCCCATGTCTCGGCAGGAGCTATGGCCATGAAGAAGCGTGAGTTTCGCAACTTACGCCAAGGAGGAAGGATCATTGGCAAGATGTGGATGATTTTAGTAAGTTAGCACGTTATGCCCCAGATGACGTTGCTACAGATGCAGCTAAGCAGGAGAAGTTTCTGGAAGGACTGAATGATGAGTTAAGCATGCAATTGATGGTAGCAAGTTTCAATAACTACCAGGAGTTGGTAGACCGTGCCCTCATGATTGAAGGAAAGCAACAACAAATTGAGAATCGCAAGAGGAAGTATGGGCAGGGGAAGTATAACTCTGGAGCCCAGCAGAAGCCCCGTTATACCCCTAAACAGGGAGTTCAGTTTCAGCATACCCATGGAGGAGGTAGTTCGCACAACCATAATGGCACCAAGAATGGGAACGGGAATGGAGGAAGCAATGGAAAGAACCGCACCAACCCGTCAACACCATCCAAGGTAGACCTGAGCCACATCACTTGCTTTAAGTGCCGAGAAGGCCAGAATGGAAATGGCAATGGAAGCTCTGGAAAGAAGCCGAACCCTTTCAACAGGGGACAGGTGAACCACATTGATGTGGAGGAGGTTGAAGATCAGCCCGATGCAGTAATAGGTAAGTTTCTGGTTAAGTCATTTACTGCAGTTGTTCTTTTCGATACTGGTGCATTGCATTCATACATATCAAGGGGATTTGTGGATAAGTACAAATTACCAACCCAAGCCCTTAGGTCACCCATGCTAGTAACCTCACCCGGAGCAGAATACATGGCTAGTATATGGTGTGACCGACTGCCATTAAGGATTGGACATTATGTTTTTCCCTCGGACCTAATAGTTCTGGAATCCCAAGGATAGGATGTGATATTAGGCATGGATTGGTTATCGAAGTATGGAGGGAACATAGACTGCGCCACTAAGTCAATTTTGCTTAACACCCCAGAAGGGAGGAGAATCAAGTACATATCACGGCATGAGCCGAGGAGAGCACAAGTAAATTCCTTATCAGGAGTTGTGCAGGAAGAAGTACCAGTGGTAAGGGATTACCCGGACGTGTTTCCGGAAGAGTTGCCAGGAATGCCACCGGATAGAGACATTGAGTTTTTGTTGAGCTTTTGCAGTGCAGGCCCAATATCGGGCGACCATACGGGATGCCCGCATGGATTTGGCGGAAATCAAGAAGCGATTAAGGAGCTATTGGAT
This sequence comes from Aegilops bicornis, assembly GCA_021605145.1. Lineage (NCBI taxonomy): Eukaryota > Viridiplantae > Streptophyta > Magnoliopsida > Poales > Poaceae > Aegilops > Aegilops bicornis. Next base: position 616,992,371 of record CM038672.1, on the reverse strand, counting down.
AAAGGTTATATACGCCCAAGTTCTTCGCCTTTGGGGATCACCCGTACTTTTAGTAGAGAAGAGGGACGGATCATTAAGGATGGTTGTAGACTATCGTGGTTTAAATGAAGTAACAATCAAGAACAAGTACCCACTACCAATGATAAATGATCTGTTTGATCGTTTGCAAGGAGCTAAAGTGTTTTCCAAGATCGATTTGCGATCAGGGTACCATCAGTTGAAGATTCGAGAGCAGGACATACTAAGACAACATTTACCAAGAGATATGGAATGTATGAATATACCGTTATGTCATTTGGACTGACTAACGCATGACCTATTTCATGAATCGATGAACAAAGTGTTTATGGAGTTTTTGGATAAGTTCGTCGTGGTGTTCATAGATGATATTTTGGTTTTCTCGAAGAATGAAGAAGAACATAAGGAACATTTGCGATTGGTTTTGGAGAAACTAAGGGAACATCGGTTATATGCCAAGTTCAAAGAAATGTGAGTTTTGGCTAAAGGAAGTTCGATTTCTTGGACATGTTATATCCGGAGAAGGGATAGCGATTGACCCCACAAAGGTTGAGACCGTAACCAAATGGGAAGCACCAACGACAGTTGGAGAGATCCGGAGTTTCCTTGGACTCGCAGGATACTACCGAAGATTCATTGAGAATTTCTCAAGGATTGCAAAGCCTATGACGGAATTGCTGAAAAAGGATACCAAGTTCATATGGACTGAGGATTGTGAGGCAAGTTTTCAGGAGTTGAAGAAAAGATTGGTTACCTCACCAGTGTTAATTTTGCCAGATCAGACCAAGGATTATGAGGTGTATTGTGACGCATCACGCCGAGGACTTGGAGCAGTGCTTATGCAGGAAGGAAGAGTTGTTCATATGCTTCACGACAGCTTAAGCCTCATGAGTTGAATTATGCCACACATGATTTGGAGTTAGCAGCTGTTGTGCATGCATTGAAGACATGGAGACATTTTCTCATTGGAAATCATTGTGAGGTGTACACGGATCACAAGAGTTTGAAGTACATCTTCACGCAGAAGGAATTAAATCTCAGACAGAGGAGATGGTTGGAGCTTATTAAGGATTATGATATGAGATTGCATTACCACCCCGGGAAGGCTAATGTTGTAGCAGACGCATTGAGCCGTAAGAGCCACGTCAATACACTAATGATGGGAGGAATGCCCAGTGAGTTAGCCGAGGACCTTCGAGAGCTATGTTTGGAGATAGTTCCGAGAGGCTATGTAGCAACATTGGAGATTCAGTCTACGTTGATGGACAAAATTAGGGAAGCCCAAAAGGCAGATAAGGAAGTTGCCTCTATAAAGGAGAAAATGAGCGAAGGAAAAGCTAAGGGATTTCGTGAGGATGAGCACGATACCCTATGGTTTGAGGACCGTGTGTATGTGCCAAATGACCCGGAGATCGGGAAGTTGATTACGCAAGAGGCACATGATTCACCATATTCGATTCACCCTGGAAATACCAAGATGTATTTGGATTTAAAGAATACTTTCTGGTGGACCGGAATGAAGAAGGATATTGCAGAGTATGTAGCAGTTTGTGATGTATGTCAAAGGGTGAAGTCAGAACATCAGAAACCAGCAGGATTGTTGCAACCATTGCCGATACCCGAATGGAAGTGGGATAAACTAGGCATGGATTTCATCACAGGTTTGCCAAAGACTCGTTACGCTATGACTCGATTTGGGTTATAGTCGACCGCTTGAGCGAAGGTAGCTCATTTCATTCGGTCAAGACTACTTATAGCGATTGCTAAGTTGGCAAAGATATACATGACCAGAATTGTGTGTTTACACGGAGTTCCGAGGAGTATCAGACGTATAGAGGAACCCAATTTACCTCAAAATTTTGGAATCGGTTGCACGAAACATTGGGAACCAGGCTGGAATTCAAGATAGCTTTCCACCCACAGACCAATGGACGGTGAGAGAGTCAATCATATTTTGGAGGATATCTTTGAGAGCTTGTGCACTAGATTATGGATCTAGTTGGGATGATAACTTGCCGTATGCGAGTTTTCTTATAACAACAGTTACCAAACCAGCTTGAAGATGGCACCTTTCAAGGCTTTATGCGGAAGGAGGTGTAGGACACCGTTATCATGGGGAAGCCGAGACCGTCGATTGTTTGGACCAGATTTGATCAAGGAGTGCGAGCGAAGGTTAAGTTGATTCGCGATAGGCTCAAGGTAGCCCAGTCCAGACAGAAAAGCTATGCGGATTCAAAACGCAAGGCGATGGAATATGAAGTTGGAGACAGAGTTTATCTTAGAGTATCCCCACTTCAAGGAGTTAAGCGTTTTGGAGTTAAAGGAAAATTAGCACCACGTTTCATTGGACTGTATAGGATCTTGCAACGCATGGGAGAAGTTGCTTATAATTTGGAATTGCGGAGGGACTGTCGAGGAGTTCATGATGTATTCCATGTTTCTCGGTGAAGAAATGTCACTCCGAGATGGCAGAGGTATCGTTAAGAGATATGATGCCACTTGAAGCAATTCAGTTGAAGGATGATTTGACATATGAGGAGAGACCGGTCAAGATTCTCGATTATGCCAGTGAGTTACTTTCAGCAAGGTTATCAAGTTTTGCAAAGTTCGATTGGAGCCACCACACCGAGGATGAAGCCACAGGGAAAGAGAAGAAGATTTGCTCAAGGACCACCCTCACCTATTTTCTGAACAACTTCGAATCTCGAGGGCGAGATTCATCTTAAGGGGGGTAGGTTTGTAACATCCCAAATTTTCAACTTGGAATGTTATACATTAAGTCATCATGCATTACATATTTTCTTGCATTTTGCCGATCCTAGAAATTTCACGCAACTCAAGGACCCTCGGAGAGAGTTGGAGATTTCGTTATTTTCATATTTGAGTTTTCTCAAATTTTGAAAATAGGATCATTTGATTTTATTTATTTTATCTTCAATTATTTCTACTATCAAAATTTGAGAGAGGGAATAAAATGACTTTCCCAAAATAAAGAAATAATGAAGATTTAATAAAAAAATCAAATAAGATTTTTATTTCGGAGTTTTTCACTTTTTATTTGCCTTAGGGAAAAATGCGTGTTTTTGAAAATTGCATTTTAGGCCCCGAGTAAAAGTTCATTTTGTTCGACTCGTTTTTAGGAGTCGGGGAAAATTTCCTTTGTAAATTTTGGAGTTCGTTTAGATTTTATTTTATTCGTTTTTCTGACGCTATATATTTAAAAAAAATCTTGACCTGGGCCAAGGGCCCGGCCAGCCGGCCAGCCAGCCCCTCCCTAGCGCACCACACAGGCGCCGCCGGCCGACCGAGTCCGAGGAGGACTCCTCCTCCTCCTCTTTGCTTGCCCCTCCCCAAGCTACCCTCTCCCCCCCTTTATATACCCCTCACCCCCCTCTCCTCCCCAACCCTTGACGCCCGCCGCCCCATAGCCCGCCATGCCGCCGCCCATAGCCGCTGCCCGCCACAGCCGCCCGCCGCCGTGGCGCCGTCGCCCGCCACCTAACCGCCGCCCGCCGGAGCCCCACCTCGTCGAGGTAGCCGCGCCGCGCCACCCTCCCCCTCGGTTCGGTTTTTTTAATAAAAACCGTTCCGGCTTTCTTTTCCGTTGTCGGTTTTTTTTCGAAACCCTAGATCGATTTTATTTCCGGTTTTGTTGTTTAGAGAGCATTCGCCGGACCGTTTGTCTTAACGAACGTGATCACGGTTATTCCCGGTTAACGAACGTCGGTTCGTTTAACCGTTCGTCGTTTTTCTTTTAATCGGATTTAATCCGCTATTTTCCGATCGCGATTTCAGATCCGATCTTCGTTCTAATTTATCTTCTCGCTCGTTTATCGGAATCAGGTGATTCAAGCGCCTGGAGTTTCGTTTCGAAACCGCCGTTCCGACTAATCAACTTAAACAAAGTTTTGCTACTGTAAAATTTGACCTAGTTTCAACTTGCTAGAACCGAGTTGTTTTCTTCCACCGGATGTTTTCCGTTGTTTTGTTTGATTCGTTTTCTTTTGCAACCAGGGTTCTTAAGTTGAAATTTCTGGTCAGATCTTTTATTCGAGATTTACCGTGCATTAGATGAGTACTTATTGTATGCTTGTTGTTTGTCTGCGATAGATCACCCGGAGTGCGCCGCTTGTTATTTGAATCTCTAGGTTTCGCGGATCATCGACAAAGGCAAGTAACACTTTGATCATACTCTTTTCATACCGGTTTTTATGCATTAGATCAATCCTCAAACACTTGCATGATTAGGATCTAATTAAATTGTGGGTTTTGGGAAGTAGTTGAGGTAGTACCTATTACTGTTTTACTTATGAAACCTTGGGAGTTACTTCTACGTTTGCTTATTTGCCATGCTATGCTAGTAGACGTGGATTGGGTGAGTGTATCCATGACAGATGTGAGATTTTTAAATTAATGGTTTATTTAAGGTGGCAACTTAAACACACATCTGGGTGGATTGAGGCACCTGGTTTCCATTAGGACTTGCCTGTTTTTCTTCGGACCGCCACCCAGGCTCAAAGGGATCGTAAGTTCATTCATGCTAGTAACTTCCGTGTGCAGCCACAAGCCATTATGGGCTCTAGCATAGCTGAGTAAGTTGTGCGAACTCTTACGGGTAGACTAGCAGATGTAGGGGTTGTAGGTTGGTACGGTCTACCCACCAGTAAGGTGCGAGCGTTTCTGAAAGACTATGTCTCGGTCATCCGTCTCTCAAACACCTGCGATCACGAGAAACCAAGCGGAGGCGATCGAGTCTTGTGGGGAAAAGTGCGCAAACCTCTGCAGAGTGTATAAACTAATCATGATTAGCCGTGTCCCCGGTTATGGACATCTTGAGTATCTAGTACTTGAATATCATGTGAATCTCAACATGTTACTCTAATTAATTTTGTTGGGTTTTAATGAGTACCTTTAATTGGGATTGAGGATCTTTGTCAACCATTCTCAATGTTTAACAACCACCATGATAGTTAAACAAATTTATTCCTTTGCAAGAGGGAAAAACTAGCTTTATGCAAAACTGTAATCAGAGAGCTTTTCCACCAGCCACGTATGCATGTAGTATAGGCTTATTCCTTCATTACTCTCTATGTGTTACATTGCGGCATATTCCATGTCTTGACCCGTTTTCGGGCTGCAACTTTCATGCTGCAGACTTTTCAGACGACGAGTAAGGTGTTTTAGGTCGTGGTTCTATACTCAGTGATGCCGCTGGAATTGATGGACTCACTTATCTTCCAAGTCTTCCGTTGTTATCGTATTTAGATGGCCTTAAGCCATATTTATTGTAATAAGTCCTCTTTTGGACAACGATGTAATAAGTGTGTGATTGCTACTCTGTTATAAATCCTTCGAAGTACTGTGTGGTGTTAGCATTACTGATCCAGGGATGACACCTGAGCACAGAGACTTGATCCATTCGGGTCAGGTCGCTACAATTACTTTTGCTTGCCCCAAAGGAAACTTGCCGCTGAACATAGAGAATATGAAATGAGTTTTAATGATCTATCCTATTATTATGGCAATACCTAGATCTACCCTTGCTATTATGCCTAGCTAAGGGCGTTAAATGATAGCGCATGTTGGGAGGCAACCCAATTTTATTTTTAGTTTTTGCTTTTTGCTTATGTTTAGGAATAAATATTTAATCTAGCCTCTAGTTATATGTGTTTTTATATTTTAATTAGTGTTTGTGCCAAGTTTAACCTATAGGATCTTCTTGGATGATAGTTATTTGATCTTGCTGAAAATTCAAGAAACTTTCTGTTCACGAAAATAGTTGTTAAAAATCACCAGCACGTGATAAAATATTGATTCCAATTGATGCTGATCAATAAAAAATTATCTAGGTCGTCCTATTTTGGCTGAATTTTTGGAGTTCCAGAAGTTTGCGATAGTTACAGATTACTACAGACTGTTCTGTTTTTGACACATTCTGTTATTCGTGTGTTGTTTGCTTATTTTGATGAATCTATGACTAGTAAAATAGTTTATAAACCATAGAGAAGTTGGAATACAGTAGGTTTAACACCAATATAAATAAAGAATGAGTTCATTACAGTACCTTGAAGTGGTGTTTTGTTTTCTTTCGCTAACGGAGCTCACGAGATTTTCTGCTAAGTTTTGTGTTGTGAAGTTTTCAAGTTTGGGTAAAAGATTTGATGGATTAAGGAACAAGGAGTGGAAAGAGCCTAAGATTAGGGATGCCCATGGCACCCTAAGATAATCTAAGGACACCAAAAATCCAAAGCTTGGGGATGCCCCGGAAGGCATCCCCTCTTTCGTCTACTTCCATCGGTAACTTTACTTGGAGCTATATTTTTATTCACCACATGATATGTGTTTTGCTTGGAGCGTCTTGTATGATTTGATTCTTTGCTTTTTAGTTTACCATAATCATCTTTTCTGTACACACCTTTTGAGAGAGACACACATGATTCGGAATTTATTAGAATACTCTATGCGCTTCACTTATATCTTTTGAGCTATATAGTTTTTGCTCTAGTTCTTCACTTATATCTTTTAGAGCACGGCGGTGGTTTTGTTTTATAGAAACTATTATTCTCTCATGCTTCACTTATATTATTTTGAGAGTCTTAAACAGCATGGTAATTTGCTTAAATTGGGAAATTAATCCTAATATATTAGGTATTCAAGACTAGTAAAAAAACTTTCTTATGAGTGTCTTTGAATGCTAAGAGAAGTTTGATGCTTGATGATTGTTTTGAGATATGGAGGTAGTGATATTAAAGTTGTGCTAGTTGAGTAGTTGTGAAATTGAGAAATACTTGTGTTGAAGTTTGCAAGTCCGTAGCATGCACGTATGGTAAACGTTATGTAACAAATTTGAAACATGAGGTGTTCTTTGATTGTCCTCCTTATGAGTGGCGGTCGGGGACGGCGATGGTCTTTTTCCTACCAATCTATCCCCCTAGGAGCATCTTGGCGTAGTGCTTGGTTTTTGATGACTTGTAGATTTTTGCAATAAGTATGTGAGTTCTTTATGACTAATGTTGAGTCCATGGATTATACGCACTCTTACCCTTCCATCATTGCTAGCCTCTTCGGTACCATGCGTTGACCTTTATCACATTGAGAGTTGGTGCAAACTTCGCCGGTGCATCCAAACCTCGTGATATGATACGCTCTTTCACACATAAACCTCCTTATATCCTCCTCAAAATAGCCACCATACCTACCTATTATGGCATTTCCATAGCCATTCCGAGATATATTGACATGCAACTTTCCACCGTCCCGTTTATCATGACACGTTCATCATTGTCATATTGCTCTGCATGATCATGTAGTTGACATTGTATTTGTGGCAAAGCCATCGTACATAAATTTTTCATACATGTCACTATTGATTCATTGCTAACCCGGTATACCGCCGGAGGCATTCATATAGAGTCATACTTTGTTCTAGTATCGAGTTATAATCATTGAGTTGTAAAAAAATAGAAGTGTGATGATCATCATTCATAGAGCATTGTCCCAATAAAAAAAGAAAGGCCAAAAAAAGAAGGCCAAAAAAGGGGGACAATGCTACTATCCTTTTTCCACACTTGTGCTTCAAAGTAGCACCATGATCTTCACGATAGAGAGTCTCTTGTTTTGTCACTTTCATATACTAGTGGGAATTTTTCATTATAGAACTTGGCTTGTATATTCCAACAATGGGCTTCCTCAAATGCCCTAGGTCTTCGTGAGCAAGCAAGTTGGATGCACACCCACTTAGTTTCTTTTGTTGAGCTTTCATGCATTTATAGCTCTAGTGCATCCGTTGCATGGCAATCCCTACTCCTTGCATTAACATCAATCGATGGGCATCTCCATAGCTCATTGATTAGCCGCGTTGATGCGAGACTTTGTCCTTTTTTGTCTTCTCCACATAACCCCCATCATTATATTCTATTCCACCCATAGTGCTATATCTATGGCTCATGCTCATGTATTGCGTGAAGGTTGAAAAGGTTTGAGATTACTAAAGTATGAAACAATTGCTTGGCTTGTAATCAGGGTTGTGCATGATGAGAGCATTTTGTGTGACGAAAATGGAGCATGACTAAACTATATGATTTTGTAGGGATGAACTTTCTTTGGCCATGTTATTTTGAGAGGACATAATTGCTTAGTTAGTATGCTTGAAGTATTATTACTTTTATGTCAATATTAAACTTTATCTTGAATCTTTCGGATCTGAATATTCATACCATAATTACGAGAATTATATTGAAATTATGCCAAGTAGCATTCCACATCAAAAATTATGTTTTTATCATTTACCTACCCGAGGACAAGCAGGAATTAAGCTTGGGGATGCTTGATATGTCTCCAATGTATCTATAATTTTTTATTGTTCCATGCTATATTATATTCTGTTTTAGACATTCATGGGCTTTATTATACACTTTTATATTATTTTTGGGACTAACCTATTAACCGGAGGCCCAGCCCAGAATTGCTGTTTTTTTGCCTATTTCAGGTTTCGCGGAAAAAGAATATCAAACGGAGTCCAAACGGAATGAAACCTTCGGGAACATGATTTTCGGAACGTGATCCAGAGGACTTGGACCCTACGTCAAGACATCAACTAGGAAGGCACGAGGTAGGGGGCGCGCCTACCCCCCTAGGCACGCCCTCCACCCTCATGCGCCCCATGTTGCTCCACCGACGTACTTCTTCCTCCTATATATACCTACATACCCCCAAACTACCAGATCCGGAGCCAAAAAGCTAATTCCACCGTCGCAACCTTCTGTACTCGTGAGATCCCATCTTGGGGCCTTTTAGGAGCTCACGGAGGGGGGCATCGATCACGGAGGGCTTCTACATCAACACCATAGCCTCTCCGATGATGTGTGAGTAGTTTACCTCAGACCTTGGGTCCATAGTTATTAGCTAGATGGCTTCTTCTCTCTCTTTGGATCTCAATACAAAGTTCTCCACGATTCTCGTGGAGATCTATTCGATGTAATCTTATTTTGCGGTGTGTTTGTTGAGACCAATGAATTGTGGGTTTATGATCAAGTTTATCTATGAACAATATTTGAATCTTCTCTGAATTCTTTTACGTATGATTGGTTATCTTTGCAAGTCTCTTCAAATTATCAGTTTGGTTTGGCCTACTAGATTGATCTTTCTTGCAATGGGAGAAGTGCTTAGCTTTGGGTTCAATCTTGCGGTGTCCTTTCCCAGTGACAGTAGGGGCAGCAAGGCACGTATTGCCTTGTTGCCATCGAGGATAACAAGATGGGGTTTATATCATATTGCATGAGTTTATCCCTCTACATCATGTCATCTTACTTAAAGAGTTACTCTGTTCTTATGAACTTAATACTCTAGATGCATGCTGGATAGCGGTCGATGTGTGGAGTAACAGTAGTAGATGCGAGGCGTGAGTCGGTCTACTTGTCAGACGTGATGCCTATATACATGATCATACCTAGATATTCTCATAACTATGCTCAATTACATCAATTGCTCAACAGTAATTTGTTCACCCACCATAATACTTATGCTCTCGAGAGAAGACACTAGCGAAACCTATGGCCCCCGGGTCTATCTTCCATCATATTAATCTTCCAACACTTAGCTATTTTTATTGCCTTTTATTTTACTTTGCATCTTTATCATAAAAATACCAAAAATATTATCTTATCATATCTATCAGATCTCACTCTCGTAAGTGACCGTGAAGGGATTGACAACCCCTTTATTGCGTTGGTTGCGAGGATTTATTTGTTTGTGTAGGTGCGAGGGACTCGTGCGTGGCCTCCTACTGGATTGATACCTTGGTTCTAAAAAACTGAGGGAAATACTTACGCTGCTTTACTGCATCACCCTTTCGTCTTCAAGGGAAAACCAACGCCTGTGCTCAAGAGGTAGCACAGGCTTGCTGGCGACGTGGAGCTGATCGAGGAGGCTTACGAGGTGGCTCTCAGGGCCATCGGTGCCCGCATCAGACGCGGGCTCGTCGGAGAGGCGAATCTCGCCAACAAGATCGGCGAGGCAGCTCGCCGCGCAGGCAACCTCCATGCCACATGGCCTTGTCGGTATGAGCAGACGCCGTCTGGCGTGCGGGCTAGCTGCGCTTCGCCGAAGGAAACGAGGTTCCCGTCGAGCAGGTCTCCGGGGATTGGAGTAACTTGGCGCGGAGGACGCGAAGCGAAGATAGCTGTGACCGAATTCTGCGCCTCGGGCTCGCGGGTTAGCTGTAAGCGCGATTGGCGCGAACTTCCTTCGCCGCCGCGACGCTCCCTTGCGAGGAAAGGGCGAGGCCTGCTTGGGAGTTCAAAACGCGGCAGATATCATGAGGCTGCGCCGGGCTTGAACTGGAACTTCACCGTCATGGAGTTGGATTCAGTGCTGCTCGAGTTGTTCAAGAACGACCCCGACCACCCTGAGTGGTTTAGGTTGCCGCGGGGGGTCGTCCCATTGTGCAACAACTCGGCGCTCGACCGCATCCGCGCCATGATGCCACTGTGCGACTCCCACGGGATCGTCCCAACCTGGCAGGAGCCCCCTGACGAGGCCGTGCAGCAATTCTTCGATGATTTGCAAGAAGAGCGGATACCTATGGGGCCGGCGGACCAGGCCCCTTGTGGTTCGGAGGGGGGCGGAGATCGCATGAAGAGCGGATCGAGGCGAGGCACACGAGCGGTTGCAAGCCGGAGCTCTCCGAGAGATAAAACTCCTCTGCTGCTTGTTTGATGTATTGTGTTCTTGCTAGGGAGCAATGCGAGCTACAAAACCTAAGCGTGAGTGTCTCTGGTCTCTGGTGAGTCGAATGAACCGAACCAGCCGAACCCTTTCTACGTTGCGCATGGGCCTCCTTTTATATGGTCAAGGGGTCTCCGGAGTGGCAACATAGGCGGGGTACAAATGTAAAACAGGAGTTGGTACACCTACCGAGCGATGTATGATGCAAAATACCTAACTCTGACGGCAAGGGACAAAAGCAATAAATGCCCGTCGGTGTCGCCCCAAAGGCAACAGAGAGGCCGTCAGTGCGCCTCCGCTTCGCCACGATGGCAAGCTTGTCGGCGCCGCTTATCGCTGCTCTCCGGCTGGCTGCAACCCGCCGACCTGTAGCGCATGGAACGGTCCCATGGAGACACATCGCTGGATGAGCTGGGCGGAGGCGGAGATAAGTTGCATGCAGCGGCAACGCCTTGCCGCGGCCGAATCCTTGTCGCGCCCGGAGGCTTGTAGCGCGCCGGGCCTTCCCGGCAAGCTCCTCTTGCCGGGGGCGTGTCTTCTGCATGCCTGGAGTGGCCTTCCCGACAAGCTCCTCTTGCCGGGGCCGTGTCTTCTTTATCAAATACTTTGTTCTTGAATGGCTCCAAAGGAGCCACGGAGGATCTTAAGCGGTGGCGAGGCAAACCACTGCCGCTGGGGGTCTTTGCAATCGTCTGCGTGCACTGCAGTACGGGATACTAGGATACCCCTACTCTAGTACACCGGCAGAGCCCCGAACTGGGCGTGCAGTGCCGGCGCTTGTCGGGCCAGGCCCAAAACTGTACTGCGGACACACGCGGCCTCGACCACGTTGCAATTCGCCCGGACCCACCACGATCCCCACTAACGGCACGCACCGGACGTGGCGTCGTCACGAAGATCGTGGGCGGCGGTCGTGGGGGTTCTTTATTAGTATAAGCGAGCGTCCGCCCCCTCCCCTCTTTATAAGCGGAGGAAGCAGGCAGGCCGCCCACCTCTGCCATTCTTTGTCTTGTCAAGAAAACCACCGCCGCTCCCTCTTCTTCACCGGTGCGAAGAGAGCGGCGCCCGCCCCTTCGCCACAAGCACGCTCACCGCCGTCGTCCTCCTCCGCCCCCTCGCCATGGCTCAAAGCCGACAAGGAGAAGGGCATCAAGTCGGCCGAGGCGCAGCGGCTCATGGCGCGCAAGGAGCGGGCCATCTTCCCCGCAGCTCGGCGCAAAGGGAGCTGCGGACGTCTTCTACCTCTTACGGTCGATGGAGGCAGCGTGCGCATCCGGCGCGAGAGTTCTCCTGCCTCCGCCGCTGATTTGGCCCCAACAGGGTACCCCTTTTTTCGCCCTTTTCTTCTATTGCGGGCTTTGCCGCCCCTTTTCAGTTCTTTTGCGACATCATGAACACGTTTAGCCTCCGCCTCCTTGATTTCACCCCAACGCCGTCTTGACCATGGCGTTTTCGCACATTTGTGCGAAAACTTTGTCGGAGTCCACCGAATGTGGCACTCTTCCGCCATTTCTTTGTTCCCAGCGTCAAGAGAGGAGAGCCACTTGCCGGAGGGATAGCCTGGGTCTCTAGGATCGACAAGAAAGAGGCCTACCTAGAGGGAGAGTTCCGCAACAAGTGGGAGGAGTGGAGAGCCAACTGGTGCTGGGTCGTAGAGGAGAACCCGCAGCCCTTCACCCAATGATGTCGGGGAGGCTGATCGTACCCACGAACACCTATGGGGCCGACGGACCAGGCCCCTTGTGGTTCGGAGGGGGGCGGAGATCGCACGAAGAGCGGATCGAGGCGAGGCACACGAGCAGTTTACCCGGCAGGAGCTCTCCGGAGATAAAACTCCTACTGCTGCTTGTTTGATGTATTGTGTTCTTGCTAGGGAGCAATGCGAGCTACAAAACCTAGCGTGAGTGTCTCTGGTCTCTGGTGAGTCGAATGAACCGAACCAGCCGAACCCTTTCTACGTTGCGCATGGGCCTCCTTTTATATGCTCAAGGGGTCTCCGACAGGTGGCAACATAGGCGGGGGTACAAATGTAAAAACAGGAGTTGGTACACCTACTCGAACAATGTACAGTGCAAAATACCTAACTCTGACGGCAAGGGACAAAAGCAATAAATGCCCGTCAGTGTCGCCCGAACAATGCAACAGAGGCCGTCAGGTGCGCCTCCGCTCGCCACGATGGCAAGCTTGTCAGCGCCGCTTATCGCTGCTCTCCGCTGGCTGCACAGCCGCTCGACACGCGCGCATGGAATGGTCCCATGGCGACACGTCGTTGGATGAGCTGGAGCGGAGGCGGAGAGAAGTTGCATGCCGCGGCAAGCGTCTTGCCGCGGCCGAATCCTTGTCGCGCCCGGAGGCTTGTCACGCTTCGGGCCTTCCCGGCAAGCTCCTCTTGCCGGGGCCTTGTCTTCTGCATGCACAGGTGGCCTTCCCGACAAGCTCCTCTTGCCGGGCCTTGTCTTCTTAATCAAATACTTTGTTCTTGAATGGCTCCAAAGGAGCCATGGAGGATCTTAAGCGGTGACGAGGCAAACCACGCCGAGGTGCTTGCAATCGTCCGTGCTGCAGTCACGGGATACTAGGGTACCCCTACTCTAGTACACCGGCAGGAGCCCCCGGCCTGGGCATTACACGGTGCCGAAGCGCTTGTCGGGCGGGCCCAAAACTGTGCACGGACACACGCGGCCTCGACCACGTCGCGAATTCGCCCGCACCCACCACGATCCCCACTAACAGCACGCACCGGACGTGGCGTCGTCACGAAGATCGTGGGGCGGTCGTGGGGGTTCTTTATTAGTATAAGCGGAGCGTCCGCCCCTCCCCTCTTTATAAGCGGAGGAAGCAGGCAGGCCGCCCACTCCACGCCATTGCTGTCTTGTCAAGAAAACTACCGCCGCTCCCCTCTTCTTCTCCGGTCTTGAAGAGAGCGGCGCCCGCCCCTTCGCCACAAGCACGCTCACCGCCGTCGTCCTCCTCCGCCCCCTCGCCATGGCTCAAAGCCGACAAGGAGATGGGCATCAAGTCGGCGGCGCAGCGGCTCATGGCGCTGCGCAAGGAAGCGGGCCATCTTCCCCGCAGCTCGGCGCAAAGGAGCTGCGGGGCGTCTTCTACCTCTTACGGTCGATGGAGGCAGCGTGCGCATCCGCGCCGCGAGTTCTCCCTGCCTCCGCCGCTGATTTGGCCCCCAACAGGGTACCCTTTTTCGCCCTTTTCTTCTATGCGGGCATTGCCCGCCCTTTTCCGAGTTCTTTTGCGACATCATGAACACGTTTAGCCTCCGCCTCCTTGATTTCACCCCCAACGCCGTCTTGACCATGGCCGATTTCGCACATTTGTGCGAAAACTTTGTCGGAGTACACCGAATGTGGCACTCATCCGCCAGTTCTTTGTTACCCGCGTCAAGAGGAGAGCCACTTGCCGGAGGGATAGCACAGGTCTCTAGGATCGGCAAGAAAGAGGCCTACCTAGAGGAGAGTTCCGCAACAAGTGGGAGGAGTGGAGAGCCAAGCGGTGTTGGGTCGTGAGGAGAACTCGCAGCCCTTCACCGCTGCGTCGCCAAACCCCAATAGTGCGCGGCAGGGATTGGAGTAACTTGGCGCCGGAGGACGCGAAGCTGAAGATAGATGTGACCCGAATTCTGCGCCTCAGGCTCGCCGGGTTAACTATAGGCGCAGTTGGCGCAGACTTCCTTCGCCGCCGCATCGCTCCCTTGCAGGAAAGGAGGAGGCCTGCTTGGGAGTTCCAAAACGCGGCAGATATCATGAGGCTGCGCCCGGGCTTGAACTGGAACTTCACCGTCATGGAGTTGGATTCGATACTGCTCGAGCTGTTCAAGAACGACCCCGACCACCACAGGTGGTTTAGGTTGCCGCTGAAGTCGTCCCATTGTGCAACAACTTCGGCGCCGACCGCATCCGTGCCATGATGCCACTGTCGACTCCCACGGGATCGTCCCAACTGGCGAGAGCCCCCGACGAGGTCGTGCAGCAATTCTTCGACGATTTGCAAGAAGTGCCGATCCGCCCGACGAAAGCGAGAAAAGGCTCACCCGCGACACCACCGACCGGAGATGGCACGGATTGCCACCAGGGTGGAGGCGGCGGCGGCGCTGCCCGGCTGGAGCCTTCGGGTTCACCGTGGAGGAGGCGGACAGCGAAGGCGGCAAGCCTTGCCGGCGAGGGAGGTCGCCCGGCGAGGACGAGCTTGTCGAGCCCGTGGCGGGTCCGTGTGGACCCGCCGCGGGCGCTTCTTCCCCACCGCCAAGCGACTTGCCGCCAGCGGAGCCCCTGCCCGCTGAAGAGGCGTCTCCGCAAGGCCGGAGAGCCGGGCGACAGATCGCCACAAGAAGAAGCAGCCACAGCGACGCGCTTCCACCGCAGCAAGCGAGGTTGCCTGGAGCGCCCTACACTGCCGCGACAACCGGGCGGGATCTTGAGGCCACCGCCGACGCCCGCCAAGCGGCCAAGAGAGCCCACGCCTCGCCTCGTCGCACCGAGGCGAGCCGGAGTTTGACTTCTCCGCGCTCGGCTCCGAGGAGGAAGGCGAAGAGTAAGCTTCTCGAGATTGTGCTTGTATTTCTTTAATTTTATTGCTTCATCTTGAATCTGATTTGCTTCGTTACGGACTTTTTCCTTTTCGTGACGCTGGCCCGAGAGCGGCGAAGAGGGCCAAGTTCCCGACGGTCGTCGTTGAGGGCGATTCTCCGTGGCTACGGGGGACGCGTCCGAGACTCCCTTGCCGGACCCGACAACCCTTCCTCTGAGCAGCCCCCAGCACAGCCCCCAGAGTAAGTGTGCAGTTTTCTTCTTACTATTGGGTGTGTAGGGGTGCTCCTTCTGCGTTGATTTCTAATAATTTGCTTGTGTAGGAGCAGAGCAGCCTCATCAGGAGGGCTCGGAAGCCGCTTCCGAGATCCTGCCCGCTGCCACTACGCCGCCAAGGGAGAATTCCCCGGCAAGGGAGCGCTCTCCGACAAGGGAGGCCACTCCGACAAGGGAGGCCACTCCGGCAAGGGAGGCTACTCCGGCAAGGGACAGCGCCAGTGACCCTCTAGTGGTCGAGGTCATGGCTGCGGATCCCGTTGCAGGTAATTCCCTTACACGAAAATCTCCCTTGGGCTTGTTTTCTTTTGTTTCTCTTTTCTGAACATTTGATTGACTGCTCTTTCTTCGTCTGACGCAGAGCCGATGGAGGTCGAGGCCGCCGGCGAGGAAGAAGCGCGCGGCAACACCGACGAGGCCGCCGTCGAGGAAGAAGAGGTCGTCGTCGTGGAAGAAGAGTCCGTCGCCGACGAGCCTGTTGGCGAGGAGGCCGCCGGGGCTGCCGACGCAAAGGCCGGCGAGGGGTCGGGCGATCGCACTGACGGCCCTGAGGCCGCAGGAGCAGCAAGCGCTATACCGACAGCCGACTCCCTCGCCGCTGCTGCGGCGGACTCGAGGAGCCCCCGGCTGCGCCTACGAAGGCGGCGAAGCGTCTTCATCAAGCTCCCACGGGAACCGAGCTCTGTGGCGCCGGTCGAGGAGAGACCTTCGACGGCGAAGCTACTCGCCTCCGCTGGGCTGGCGGCTGGTGGGCCAGCGGCCAGCAGTGGCGAAATCTGAGGAGGAGGAGCTGCTGAAGAAGCTGCTTTGTCGCTCTACCGCGCCAGCGAGCCAAGTTGGAGACCCGGGAGGCACTTGTCGCGAGGGCAGGAGCGGACATGGAGAAACGCGCCGAAGAGCTCCGGAGCGCCAACCAAGAAACCCTCCGCGATGTAGCAGAAGCGCGGGGGCAACTCGCAGAAGAGCGCACGTCCTTCATCCTTGACAAGGCCGCAGCTGAGGAGGAGCAGCGGCTGGCTGCCGGGAAGCTCGCCACGCAGGAAAGTGAGCTGGCGCAGCGGAAGGTCAACCTGGACAGCCATGAAGAAGACCTTGCCGCGCGCGAGGAGTCACTTGGCGGGGCGCTCAAGGAAGCGAAGGATACCGCCGCAGCCGCCGAGGCCACCAAGGAGGAGTTGAAGGCGAAGGTGGCGCAGCTGGAGGCCACCCTCAAGAAGAGCGGCGAAGAGCTTGTCGTGCTCAAGCGTGAGCGCGAGAAGGACGCCTACACCCTTGGCGAGCTGCAGAGCCGTCTCGCTGATAGGGCCAAGGAGCTCGACGCCGCCAAGGATTCCAAGGCGGATCTTGAGCTGAAGCTGACCACTCTGACGAAGACGTGGGATGGCGCCAGAGATCGGGAGGTGGGCTTCTTGGAGGCGATCAAGGCCAAGGAGGAGCTGGCGAATGCTGCCTCCATCGAGAACACCTTGAGGGAGAGCGTGGAGCCTTTGGACCAAAGGTCTTGTGGACACCGCCGCCGACATCCTAGCAGTGATGGAGGCTGGGGATGGCGGACCTCGCGTACTCCTCCGACGAGCACCTCCAACCCAGCGCCAAGCTCAGCTTATTCTTTAAAGGCGTGGTGGCGGGTCTCCAGTGACTCAGAAGAGGTCCCGGCAGCTGGCCGAGGAATCACGCCAGTGCGTGCAGGAGCCCTCGAGAAGGTGTTGATCAAGGTGGCCTTCCGCAATCCGGGCCTCAACCTTAACAGGCGTCCTCGGATCCTTGCCGCCCGATGCCAACGTGGAGGAACTCAAAGCCCTTGTCGCACCCATTGTGGACAAGGTGAACAAAATCAAAGCGGATCGAGGCGACCGCGTAGACTAGGCCGCCAACTTTATCTTTCCCTTGTCGCTGCGATCATGTTTAGAACACTTTGTTAGATCGGCAACAAGTTATTTTGTAACATACTCTATCTTAGGCGATCAATGCAACGTTATTTCCTCTACTTGATTCCTTCCTTTGTATGTTTACGCCTTACGCATTTGGGGGACTTGTCGGTGCGGGCACTTTTTGCATGGCGTTGAGTGCTTGAACGTCGTGACCTTCTGGCGGTGCCGCCTCCGACAAACAACCTTGTCGCGACTAACCGCAGCTCACTTAAGTTGTTGAGCGGACTCGAAACAAAGTAAGGGCGCGACTAGCCGTGAGTTAGTTCCTCTGCGCACAGGTTTTCCATACAAAGTACTATCGTTCGAGGAAGATAAGTTGAAAATTTAAAAATTGATTGCTCAAACTTTGGCAACTTAGCTTTTCTGTCTCTTGCTTCCCGATGAGGCGAAACTTCCTCGAGCGGTGCCTGCTCCATATTATTATCTCCTCCTCCCCTCCCTGGTTAACTTGTGCGCGAGGGAGCCTTCCTTTCTTTGAGAAACGAAAAATAAGAGGAAATAACGTTATGGAGCCCAGCGGCTCGATTCTGCTTACCGGGTGTGGTTGCTGCACAAAGTGTTAGTCAAAACATGCAATAAAATAATGAAAGCATGAATTTGACAAGTTGTGCGCAACACATGAGCTTCTTGATGCACGGGTCTGCGCTCGGCTCTGTACAAAGGATTACATGCAAGCTGCGGCAAGACTTGTACAAAAGGTGGTTGCGGAACAGGTTCCGACAACCGCGCCCTCTGGGTAAAACTTACGAAGATGCTCAATGTTCCAGAGTTGCTCACGGAATGCCATCTTCGGTCTCAAAGCGGACAGCGCTTGAGCCTAGTGACTCGTTTCACCCGATAAGGGCCTTCCCACCTCGGCGTCAACTTGTTTGAATTCTTGGCGGACTGAACGCGCCCGAAGAACAAGGTCGCCTTCCTCGAGACTTCGGCATTAACCCTGCGGCTATGGTAGCGACGCGAGCTTCTTGGTAGCGAGCAGCTCGCCTGAATGACTGAAGGCGATCCTCCTCAAGGAAGCAGCGTCATCTTGTCGCAGCTGCTCTTGCTCAAGCTCATCATAAGCGAGCACTCGAGGCGATCCGTATCTGAGTTCCGTGGGGAGAACTGCCTCTGCTCCATAGACTAGAGCAAAGGGTGTCCGGCGGTGGCTCGATTTGGTGTCGTCTGATCGACCAAAGAACCACCGGCAGCTCCTCGATCCAGTTTCTTCCGCACTTGTGCAGCTGTCGAAGGTTACGGTCTTGAGCCCGCAGCACTTCAGCATTGCCCTCTCGCTTGACCGTTGCTTCTCGGGTGAGCAAGCGAAGCAGACCTTGGCGCCAAGGTCTTGGGCGTCTTGCATGAAGGTGCGACTTCGTAAATTGTGTGCCGTTGTCGGTGATAATCCGGTTAGGGATTACGAAGCGGCAAACAATCGACTGAAGAACTTGATCACGTTGTGCGTCACCTTCCTCATCGCTTCCACTTCCGGCCACTTTGTGAACTTGTCGATGGCGACGTACAAGTATTCAAAGCCCCGACAGCTCGGGGAAGGGGCCGAGGATGTCGAGCCCCGGACGAAAATGGCCGGGATAAAGGGATCGTCTGGAGAGCTTGAGCTGGCTGGTGTATCTGTTTGGAATGGGCCGCACGCTTCACACTTGGTTACTTGTGCGGTTGCATCACGGAGGGCTGTCGGCGGAAGAAACCTTCTTGGAAAGCTTTGCGGCAAGTGCTCTTCTTGCGCCAATGTGGTGACCACATATGCCTCCATGTATCTCGCCAACAGCTTGTGTCCATCTTCCACAGGAATACACTTCAATTTCACACCGTTGAGTCTTCTTACATGCGGTATCTTGTCGACAAACTGGTACATACTTATTTGCCGGGCTACTCTTTCCGCTTCTTCTTGCTCTTGGGAAGTTCTCACATGAGGAGGAAATGGACAATCTGCTGCGCCCATCTTTGGAGCTTGCGGCTCGACAACAAGGACTAAAGGCACATCTGCTGCTGGGAACATCAGCTTCCATGGCAGAACACTGTGGCCCTGCTTTGGGCTTGATGCTCCCGACAAGCTTGCCGGAACAAGACTTGTCGGGAGCGTCTGCTTCAACGAAACAAACCACAGGGCTGTCGGAGAGCTGCTCCTCGGCCTCATTGGTGTTGATCTTGGGGACCTTTACAGCAGCGACGGGAAGCTCACGGAAAGTAGTCACCAGAGGCCAACTTCCTCTTCTTGCTTTGTCCAGTTGATGGTGTTACGGTTGGTCGAGTCGGCTTGAGCACGAAAATCCCTGGTTCCACAGGCAACTTAAGTGCGGCGCACTTTGACAAGCCGTCAGCAATATCATTCTGAGCTCTTGGAACATGTTCCATTTGCAGGCCGTCAAAGTGTTCTTCTAGCTTCCTCACTTCATCGACCTAGGCTTCCATCAACGGACTCTAGTAATCTTTGTTTACTTGGCGGACGACAAGCTGCGAGTCACCCCTGACAATAAGCTTTTTGATCCCAAGGTCCACTGCGATCCTGAGACCGGTAAGCAAACCTTCATACTCTGCAGTATTGTTTGTCGCTTGCTCCTTGGGAAAGTGCATCTGGACTACGTACTTGAGGTGCTCTCCGGTGGGTGCGATAAGCGACCTTGCCGGCACGGCGCCTTGCAGCGAAGGCACCATCAAAGTACATCGACACTCTTTGCTTGCTTCCTTGGCCAGGAATGCTGCGTCTCCGGAATCTCTTCATCCGGTGTTGGCGTCCATTACGCTATGAATTACGCCAATGCTACGCTTTGGATAGTTGGCGTGCTTTCAAACTTAAGACCAAAGCTTGACAGTTCCAAAGTGCCCACTCGACAATCACGCTTGCACGGATTCTGCGGTATCCTCTTCAGCGGAAAGCGGTGACAAGCTGTGATCTCATGTGCTTGGAAGTAATGGCGCAGCTTTCTCGAGGCCATGAGGAGGCCGAAAAGCAATTTTGCACACCAGTACTTTCGACCTAGCCCCCTGCAGAGGGAATCGACAAAGTAGGCGGGCGCTGCACCATCCTTTTACGCATACGGTCATGCGTCTTCGTGGACTCGTCCTTGTCGGGACGAGCTTGTCGTGAAGCCCCACCTTGTCGCTGGATGCGCTTGCCGTGGTTGATGGCTCATCATCCGCCTCCCTCTCCGCTACTAACGCAGCACTAACCACTTGATTGGTTGCCGCTATATATAGCAGCAGCTTCTCTTGTGGCTTAGGTGCGACAAGTGTTGGAGTGGAGGACAGGTATCTCTTCATCTCCTGCAGCGCAGCCTCTGCTTCGGGAGTCCATTTCATTGGACCTACCTTTTTCAAAATTTTGAAAAACGGCGGTAGCGCTCAGCAGAACCTAGAAATAAACCTCCGAGAGCAGCCACATAACCGCAAGTCTTCGTACATCCTTGACGCGCTTTGGTGCTTCAATCTGCTCAATGGCCTTGATCTTGTCGGGATTAGCTTCAATCCCTCATTGAGACCACGAAGAACCCGAGAAGCTTGCGGAAGGGACTCCAAACACGCACTTCTCGGGGTTGAGCTTGAGGTTGATCTTGCGCAGATTTGCAAAGGTCTCGTCCAAATCTTGAACCAGAGTTGCTTTGTCCTTGCTTTTGACCACTATGTCATCCATGTAGGCTTCTACATTCCTGTGCATTTGCGGCTCAAAAGCGTCATGGACTACACTTGCAAATGTTGAACCAGCATTCTTCAAACCGAAAGGCATCCGTATGAAACAGTATGTGCCACATGGTGTAATGAATGCGGTCTTCTCCTCATCTTCTTCACCATGAAGATCCGATGATATCTGAGTATGCATCAAGAAGCGAAAGCAAATCACATCCGGCCGTGGAGTCAACAATCTGGTCAATGCGGCGGCAAGGGAAATGGATCTTTGGGACAAGCTTTATTAACGTCCGTGAAGTCAATACAAAGTCTCCATTTTCCATTTGCCTTGCGCGACTACGAGATTGGCCAACCACGTGGGATGGAGCACTCCTCGACAAGGCCTGCTGCTTCCGGTTTCTTGATCTCTTGACTATGAATTCTTGGCGCTCACTTTGCTTGCTTCGACTTTTTGCTTCGACGGGCGCAAGATGAGGACAAGCGGCGGTGCGGTGCTCAATCACTTTCACAGGAACACCGGGGATATCAGACGGTTGCTGATCGTACCCACGAACACCTATGGGGCCGGGCGGACCAGGCCCCTTGTGGTTCGGAGGCGAAGATCGCCTGAAGAGCGGATCGAGGCGAGGCACACGAGCAGTTTACCCAGCTTCGGAGCTCTCCGGAGAGATAAAACTCCTACTGCTGCTTGTTTGATGTATTGTGTTCTTGCTAGGGAGCAATGCGAGCTACAAAACCTAAGGATCCTTTTCGAGTTTCCATTTCTTCATTTGGAATCTGGGCTCTTCTATTGAGTGTCTCTGGTCTCTGGTGAGTCGAATGAACCGAACCAGCCGAACCCTTTCTACGTTGCGCATGGGCCTCCTTTTATATGCTCAAGGGGTCTTCGACAGGTGGCAACATAGGCGGGGGTACAAATGTAAAAACAGGAGTTGGCACACCTACTCGAGCGATTATGTACGATGCAAAATACCTAACTCGGCGGCAAGGGACAAAAGCAATAAATGCCGTCGGTGTCGCCCGAAACGATTACAGCGAGAGGCCGTCAGTGCGCCTCCGCCGCCACGATGGCAAGCTTGTCGGCCGTCGCTTATCGCTGCTCTCTGCTGGCTGCACTGACCCGCCGACACGCAGCGCATGGAACGGTCCCATGGCGACACGTCATTTGGATGATTTGGAGCGGAGGCGGAGAGAAGTTGCATGCAGCGGCAAAGCGCCTTGCAGCGGCGAATCCTTGTCGCGCCCGGAGGTTTGTCGCGGCCGGGCCTTCCGGCAAGCTCCTCTTGCGGGGCCTTGTCTTCTGCATGCACAGGTGGCCTTCCCGACAAGCTCCTCTTGCGGGGCCTTGTCTTCTTAATCAAATACTTTGTTCTTGAATGGCTCCAAAGGAGCCACGGAGGATCTTAGCGGTGTGAGCAAACCACGCTGGGGTCTTTGCTGCATGGCATGCAGTACGGGATACTAGGGTACCCCTACTCTAGTACACCGACACCGGGAGACGGTGCACCTCGCCCCTCGGTGGGCGCCAAATGTCGGGGGTTGGGTGCGACATATGCCAATGGATGGCTTATCATGGTGGGAGCGAGTAGATCGTCGCCGATGCCTGGAAGCGGGATGAGGCGTAGACACGAACGCAGACGCACATTACCCAGGTTCGGGGCTCTCATAGGAGATAACACCCCTAGTCCTGCTCCGCGGGGTCTCCGCATGATCACTAAGGCACTAGTGTGTACAATGGTGCTCCTCGAGCTGTATGCCGGAGGTTGAAGAAGGCAAGGCTTGCTCTCTTCTCCCCCTAGGTGTGAGTCTAATTCTAACAGGTTGGAACCCTTTGCATGGGTGCCCTGAGGGATTTATATAGCCCTACCCCCCCAGGGGTACAATAGTAATCCGGTCGGGTGTAGGACCCGGCTGTCAGTGTCTCTGGTCGCCGGCTTCTCCGCCGGCTGCTGGGGCCCGCCGACCGGTCTGGCACGGCGCCGACAGGCCGCTTCCGCCGCTCGCGAGTCTTGCCGGCTGCTGATTAATGTAGCCGTGATGCTAATGACGCAGGCTTGGTCAGAGGAGCGTGGCTACAGTCCCTTCGTCTGGTGGGAGATCACTGTAGCCACTCCAGGTCTTATCTGGTTAATGGTGCACGGGCCTCGAGGAAGGATCAGGCCGCCTGCTAGGAGCCGGCCTCCCTCGGGTCCGACTGGTGAGGCTTCCGCCGTCTTGTGGGCTCTCGCTGCCTGGTAGGGCCCGCCGTCTTCTGGCCATACCGATAGGCGGTCGTGGGAGCAGGGCTCCGGCTGATAAGGGTGACATCAGGGACAGAGTGGCAACAGTGTCGCGTCGGGCGGAGATCTCCACCTGTACGGAGCAGTGTGGCTACGCCCGGCCCTGGATACGGGGGTGATGGGCTATATTGTAGCCTCACCCTGTCTCGTCTTCTTAATGGGGGCGCAGACTTTGAGGGCGCCATGGGCCGACTGCTAGGAGCCGGCCTCTCTGGAGGCCGCCTGCTAGGAGTCGACCCGTCTTGGAGCCGCCTTCCTGAGCATGGCCATCTTACGGCGATCGGCCGTTCGACCCGGCCACCAGAAGGCGGCGCTTCGTCTTGACGTCTCGAGGGGCGCAGCCGGCCCCAATGTCTTGAAAGGTTTTGGGACTCGGGTTAGGCTACCCGTGGCCCATTACTCCGACATCTAAGAAGATCTTTATCGGTCGAACCGTAATGACAACATACGTTATTCCCTTTGTCATCGGTATGTTACTTGCCTGAGATTCGATCGTTGGTATCCTCATACCTAGTTCAATCTCGTTACCGGCAAGTCTCTTTACTCATTCCGTAATGCATCATCCCGTAACTAACTCATTAGTCACATTGTTTGCAAGGCTTATTCTGATGCATTACCGAGAGGGCCCAGAGATACCTCTCCGATACTCGGAGTGACAAATCCTAATCTCGATCTATGCCAACACAACAAAACACCTTCGGATATACCTGTAGAACATGTTTATAACACCTTTTTACGTTGTGACGTTTGATAGCACACAAGGTATTCATCCGGTATTCGGGAGTTGCATAATCTCATAGTCAAAGGAATATCTATAAGTCATGAAGAAAGCACTAGCAATAAAACTTAACGATCATTATGCTATACTAACGGATGGGTCTTGTCCATCACGTCATTCTCCTAATGATGTGACCCCGTTCATCAAATGACAACACATGTCTATGTCAGGAAACTTAACCATCTTTGATTAATGAGCTAGTCTAGTAGAGACATACTAGAGGCACTTTGTTTTGTCTATGTATTCACACATGTATCAAGTTTCCGGTTAATACAATTTTAGGATGAATAATAGATATTTATCATGACATAAAGAAATATAAATAACAACTTTATTATTGCCTCTATGGCATATTTCCTTCATCCTTGTCTTCACCAAACTACTGGTTCTATCTCCCACCTCATTTACATTTCAGTTTGTCTTCGTGAAGTCATTGCTTGTTTGCCTGATCTATTTGTCTTCACTGTACGAAGACTATTATATGTTTGGCTTCATATTGTCTTCCATTCCGACCTGTTCTACCTAGCTGCTATTAGTCTTCGTGCTTTCATTATATTGCTCACTTGACTATGGTCTGTCTAGAGTAGTTTATCTTCCGCTGCACATCACATAGGTTCAATTTGATTGTCTGTCTTCAAAGACTTAGTGTTTTGAAGACTTTAATAAAAATCGCCTATTCACCCCCTTGTAGTCGATAACTAGCACTTACACTCCTCACATGGGTCTACCGACGGCGGAGATGGACGCTCGCCGCCTCCGACGAAAGAACGCCAAGGCGCTCCGGCTTGCTATTGAGCAGTCGGAGTGCGAGGCGAAGAAGGCAGCGGCGAAGACGGCTCGGGTCGCCAAGTTGAAGCGGGAGCAGGACATGGCGGTCCGTCATATGAAGGGGCTCATCGTCCTCTCCGACTTCGACTCCGACGACGGCGACAGCTGCACCTCCTCGTCGGACAACCAAGACCCCCCACCAGCCGCGGACGCCTACAGCTGCGCCGGCGACCGGAAGGGCAAAGGCACGACAAGGAAATGGTGACCCCCCACCCCCTCCTCAATGTTTATATTGTTTTTAGTTGTAGAAGTGTAAGAACCTGTCCGGTGACAAGCTAAGATGATCTTTTGGATGTGGCGAAATTTGTTAATGTCCACTTGCAGCTGATCTTGTGTCGTTTGCAGCCGATTTTTGTTGTCCGTTATTTGATCAGGTAGAGTAGATCAACGTTGTATGAATAGTATGAATATAAGATGCCGAATATGAGACGCGGATATAGAGTGGTAAATATGAGGCGTATCTGATCATTGCCCGCGGGTGTTTAGGTGACCGGATTTGCTAGATGCTCTTACCCTCTAGCAGAGAACGAAGGCTCTGCTAAACGAAAGCATAACAATCCTCGCAAACAAAGAAAAAAAAGAAACACGAAGCATAAGAAAGGCTACGTGCACGATTCCAGTCGGTCCACGTATCACGCCCCCGTGCACACAAGTGACTACCGAAAACCAAGCGAACCCAACAACACTTCCCTCCACCACCACCACGAGACGGAGATAACGCGCCAGCGACCATGCCGCCGCCGCCGTCCGCCCTCACCGCCTCCGCCGCGGCGTCCTCCTTCCTCCGCTCGCTGCCTCCTCCCAACCTCTCCGTCCACGCCACCCTCCGACCTTCCCCATCTCTCAGACGCTCATCAGGCCACTCCCTTGTGGTCGCGCGGGCCTCTGCGTCTGGCGCCGCCGCCGAGGCCGAGACGGTGTTCTTCGACGGCGGCGCGCACTACGGCGACCTGGCGGCGAACCTCGTCCTCGGGCTGACCCTGCTGTGGCTGCCGCTGACCCTCGCCTCCGTGTCCCGCGCGCTCCTCCTGCGGTACCGCTTCACCTCCCGCCGCGTGACCGTCATCTCCAGGCTCTCCGGCGACGACCGCACGGACTTCCCCTACTCGTCGGTGAGGGAGGTGGTGGTCGTGCCGCGGTTCATCGGCGAGTGGGGCGACATCGTCATCACGCTCAAGGACGGCACCAAGGTCGACCTCAGGAGCGTGCCCAGGTTCCGCGAGGTCGCCGACTACTGCCGCAAAATGGCCGCCGCCGAGGGCAGGCTCAGGGCCCGGTGAGGGCGGCGAGGAATCTGCCGTGTTCAGCTGTGCAGAGATTTTCTTCTTTCTTGCTCGCTTGTTTGTCTGTTGTAAGTCGTGATGTGAAGACTGAAACTTCTGACAAAAGCTGGATCAGTTATACGAGCTGGTGTTCATCTTGCTACTGTAATTTTCAGATCATCCTCGCTACTGTGGTTTCTACAGCTGCGCGTACCATTTTCTGCTGATATTTAAGATTCTTGTTTTGAGTAGGATTGCTGACCAATGTGAAGACTGAAAATTCTGACGAAAGCTCGATCAGTAATATGAGCTGGTGTTCATCTTGCTACTGTAATTTCCAGATCATCCTTGCTACTGTAATTACTACAACTGCACGTATCATTTTCTGGAGATATTTAGGACTCTTGTTTGCAGTAGGATTGGTGGCCGTCTCATGAGGATCATTTGGAGGTGCCTGCATTCTTTCTATGAGAGAAAGAGGTGCCTGCGTTCAGAATGTTTTTGAAGCCCCTGAGTTCAGAATTTCAGATACACGGGAAAGTGCCGTGGGCTGTGGGAATGTCATCATCCATTGAGATTATAATGGGCCGGGCCATAAAACGGTGATCACAGAGAGAAATAGACTTTTGTTTTCTTGTTGAGCACCCGTCTCGTCTGTGTGTGTGCACTTTAGTACTTTACTTCCCTTTTTCCCCTAAAAATGATTTCTTTTAAAGCAGACTTAGGTTTAACTATCTCAACAAACAATCAACAACTCAAAAAAAAACTCTGTAAATAAGATACTCGTCTGTAACTTTTTATAAAACGTTTTTTTACAATCCATGCAAAGCGTCTTATATTAAGTTACAGAAAGAGTATCGGCGAGCAGCAAATCTACTTTACTTCGTTTCGTTTTAATGAAGCGATCAATATTACTTCCAAAATATTCTTTCTGTTTCTAAATATAAGTCTTTTAAAGATTTCAATACAAACTACATATGAATGCATATAGACATATTTTAAAACGTAGATTCACTCATTTTGCTTCATATGTACTCCATCCGTCCCATAATGTAAGACGTTTTTTAACATTACATTAGTGTTAAAAAACGTCTTACATTATGGGACGGAGGGAGTAGTTGCTTATTTAAATCTCTAAAATGATTTATATTTAGAAACGAGGGAGGGAGTATATAACTAGCCATGCTTTTGACACGTGCTCTACGTCAGAGATGTAATTATGTAAACCAATCAATCTGAGTACCAAGTTGTGGGTGCCGCCGCCAGCTGCAAGTTGCAACTTGCAAGCAATAGTTTCTTCTGCCGTTGAAATAGTTTGTGTTATGTTTGGTCAACTTTGGTGTTGGTGCTGCACCTGACTGGCGACTTTAGGTTTATTATCATGCCGCTGTCACGTTTGCAGGCGCACGATGACAAAGTCTGAGCTGACAATAACTGTTAGACGTTGATATATTTTTTCTTTTTATATACTGCTCTCTGTTTGGTTCGCCCATTTCATGTTCAGTTCATACTTCATAGTACGTAGTACAATAATCGTTGTGGATTGTAGATGGGGACGAGCTGAAAGAAGTGGACGTAGGGGGAGAGCATCGCGTCGGTTGTCAACTTATTGAAATTCGAAAGTAATTTCAAGTTGCTCCTACGCGGCCAGTGATCGCCCATTGGCATTCGATTCTTGCAACTACAAAAAGACCTTCCGACCTTTTACCGGCATTTTTTTCCCGAACAATTTCCAACTTTTACTTCAAAGAGAAAAGCTTATTCTTCTCGCACAATCTAGAACTGGGACGAACAATCCTTGTCTCGCTAGCAAGTAAAGAGACCTAAAGGTATAGTAGTAGATGATTGGGATGAGATGAGTGCGTGGTCGGTACTAGTGGAACGGTCTACCACGCATGAGCTCGAGCTCACTCTCTTTGGTCCTTGTGGTCATGCTCCTCTTCAGTTCAGTGGGCGTTCTCCTTCCGTAACGTCTGAGTGCGATGTGTGGAGAGCTCCTGAAGTGCTTCCGTGACCCCCGGCAAATGGTGAGTTGTTTAGCACATCTAGCACGCTTTTGTGTCAAAATTATTACCAATAAGCTCGCTTGTCTTTCTGGTGGATCAGTGCCTAACTCAACTACCATCATTTCTTGACAGCAGGAAGCCGGTTCATCCGACACTGTAGCTATCATATCATATCATAGACACAATATCATTGCCATGGCAGTGATGCTACTGTGGAAGGGACAAACGAAGGGTCAAAAGCTCCACCGATCTCTATCTCCTCGAGCTTTACGAGATTCTTGTTCTTATCCACGTAGTGGTGGTAGTAGTGGCAATGAATCTCCATTTGTTTAATTTCCACTTGTGCTCAGATTGACTCTCTCTAGGTACAGTAGCAGTGATGGCGGATGGGGTTTCAGGCAGGGCGTTGAAGGTTGAGCTGCTGCGCAGTGCAGTAGTGCAGGCGTAGCAGGACTTGGACTTCACTGATCGGCGTGTTGCACATGGCACGTAGTGGAGGGAAGCAGAGGTCGCCGGATCACGAGATGCGGCCGGAGTTGACTTGATTCCTGCCGTCCCTCGTGAGTCGTGACAGCCTGCCAGTCGAGGCCATGCACATGCAGCAGTACTAGCAATCCTTCATTATCGGTTCTTTGCCGTATGGTTTTGCTATATATGTGGTTTTTTTTTTCTTCTGGTTTTTTGTTTTTCATCGTCGAAAAGGAGGAGATCGCAGTCACCAGCTCCCTTTGCTTGTACAAAAGTGGGAGTAGAAAGAGAGAATGTCCAAGTGGTTGAGCCATCATCCTCGGCTCACGCACACGCAGAGACGGGCAACGGCGGCAACGATCGTGATGGCGAAGAGGCCACATGTAATGTACTATGTGCGTACGTCTTGGCTCGAAATGCCGAAGTCACTCACAGGAATCCATCTTTTCTTTCTTTCTCTCCCGGTGCAGTTAGGTATGGCATGTGTCGCGCCGAAAAGGACGGATAGATGCAAAGCCAAACGGTAAAAAGAACAGCTTTCTGCAGATCGTGGCTCGGATCTGTTTTTGTGGCTACGGACAGAGGGTCAGTTCGATCCTATCCTACCTGCGTGGCCTAGTAGCCACCTTCATTTGGACGTCCCATTTCCAGTTAAAAAACACGAATCTAAATCTAGGCCGACCGACGAGGAGGAAAAAACCTCCATTTCTCTCGAGGTTAGCACGATCCAGATCCAGCTCCAGCTCTAAATCCGGTCGGTTTTGCTCGCGGGTCGCCGTGGGAAACGAACAGAGGCTGCAGCTGCAACCAACTGCTAGTAGTCATCGTGAGGTCCACCAGCCAATTCATATCGAGTCAACGACCGACCATTCCTGAAATGAATCGACAGCGAGGGGAACACCAACCTTTTTCACATTCATTCATCACAGTACTGTAGATGGTGTTTCCGCTACCACAGGTACTACTATCAGAGCATCTCCAACGGCCGCCCAACGCCGGACAAAATTACTGTTATGACTTCTCTGGCTAACAAAATCCTGATTTGACCTTGTTTACAAAAAAATTTCGTTTCTGACCTTTTTAGGAGACGCCAACATCCCTAGCGTCTGGGTTGCGAAGCAGACGCCACGGATCTGGCGTCGGCCTACCGCTCACGCCTTGCATTGCCGATTGACCTGCTGACGTGACAAAGGGCCAGACGCCAAGGACCCTGGCGTCTGGCCCCGGTAACTGGATAACCCCATGGGAGAGTGTGTGGGACCCACCCCCACACACTTTCCCCAATCCACAACCCGAGCTTGAAGAACACTTGGAGCTCTCATACTCTCTCCCACCCCTCAAGCTCCCCCTCAAATCCTCTCCAGAAGGTGCATCCCTTAGGTGGATCTTTCCATCACTTTGTTGTTCTTGGTAATCTCCCCCAAATCATCCAATTATTTTTTGTTCAATCTTGTTATTTTGGTTGCATTTTATACATGTTGGTGGAACCCTAGTTCATGTTTTCTCCCTTATGTTAGTGTGAATGGCTTGGTTAACTTTGATAATATAGTGATATGTATGGTGTGTAGTAGGAATATATGCTTGTTGAGTAGAAATATTGGGGTTATGGTTAGTTAGTGATTAGGGTTAACTTTGCTTAGTGTGTGTAAATTAGTGATACTTTTGTGGACATCACCAATAATTTAGTGTTGATATGATTTGGATAAACACCAATTCTCATTGAATTCTTAAATGCATTCATGTTATTTTTAGATGAAGAGACTTGTTAATGTTCATTACATGGACAAGGAGGCATTCTTGAGTAACAATGCCGACACGGGTGAGGAACCATTGGTTTTTGATACAAGCCCTAGCTATGAGGATGTTGTTGGAAAAGTGAGACAAGCCTTAAAGTGGATGGACAACAATGTTGATGTTAAGTTAATAGGAAGGTATGATGTTGGAGTTGGAGCCAAATCTAAGCTTGAAAAGTATGCCTATCACCTCGGGTTTGCATTGGGATGTATACAAGGAAAAAGTTTCCCAATCGGAAGACAAGTCACTTGAATTGTTTGCCACCAAGGTTGAATCTCCTCGGTTTACACTTGATTTGAACCGGCATGTCTCTTCCCCAATGGATGACATGAGCGAGATGACAATGGTGCCACTTGTTGAGCATAGGGTTGTGGTTGATGCCCCCAATGCTTATCGCCAACCACGTACCCGTGTGCCATCTATTGAACCAAATGAGATTGAGTTGTATGCCCCCAATGCTTCTAGCCAACCACCAACTAGCCAAGCAAATGAAGTTGAGGTGATTGCTAGTGACGAAGTAATTCAAAATGATGAAGATGCTTATGATGACGACGAAGAGCAAGAGGAAGGGTTTCATGGTAATGATGTTGGTGACTTGGATGCGTACATAGGGCAAAAGGACATGGATCGTGAGTTGCCTTTTAGGCGTCAATATGCATATATTTCGGATGGCGAGGTCCAGTTGAGCAGTTGGACGAGGATGGATTCACAAAGGAGGAAAACCAAATCCACTTTGAGTTGTGGGCTTAGAAAAAGAACTCACTTGTTTAAAGATCTTAGCCTTGCCCATAAAGCTGTTGTTGATGGTGGAATGAGAATGGCGGCGATTGAGCCAACACCATGCAGGATCCGGAGAACCAAGGGAGGAGAAGGAGGGCGAGAATGCTTATTTGAAGAAAGGAGTGAAGTTTTGAGCTTGCCTATCTTTGAAGTTTTGGTTGTCTGACTATGCCATTCGGAACCATAGGCCATTTTATGTTGAGCACTCCGGCATGAAGTTGCGTTACACCGTGAAGTGTGAGCAAGAAGGATGCCCATGGAAGGTTCGTGCAAGAAAGCTTAAAGACACCGAAGAATGAGTGTTAAGAAGTTGTGTTGCCACTCATAGGTGCAAACCGCCATCTAAACGACTTCGAAAGACACATCGTCAACTCACATCTGAATATCTCGGATACAAATGGATGAAAGACATAGGCTTTGATCCCACTGTGAAAGTGAGATTTCTCATGTGGACGGTGAAAAAACAATTTGGTTATGAAGTCAAGTATGGGAAGGCATGGAAGGCAAAGGCTAATGCTATTAGGATGTTGTATGGTGGTTATGAAGAAGCATACAACCAGCTCCCAAGGTTGTTGGCCGCAATTGCATATAAGAACCCGGGCATGTTTCATGTGGTCGAGGATCACGAGGGAGTGTTCCACCGTGCCTTCCGGAGTTATGGACAATGTGTGGAGGCGTTCGGCATTGTCGTCCGGTCTTGTCTATAGATGGCACGTTCTCGACGGTAGATACAAGGGCACACTAATGGTAGCAATGGCTCACTCATAAAGCGACAACGTGTTGCCGTGTGCATTTGCTTTGGTGCCTTAGAGCACCAAGACAAATGGGAGTGGTTCATGGGTCATGTTAGCCACAACGTGATTGGGGCTAGGGAGGTGTGCATCATATCGGACCAGCACCATGGCATACTCAAGGAAATGGACATTGTTATTCCAGGATTTCCGAAGCTTCACCACACACTACAAGAGATAGGGCCTACTATGACGAGCTAAAAAATGTCATCGAATAGCTAATAACGTCACAAATTACCCCCTAGTGACATTTTACGGGCATCACAAGCATCGTCACGGAATCCCCGTCACAGATTACTCCTAGTGACGGCGCACGCGCAAAAACGTCATCGAAATTGGGACCTTCAGTGACGTTATATAGAACGTCATCGACTTCCTATTTCCATGACGGTCAATTAATGTCACATGTTAGGAGAAAATATGCCATATTGTACCATATTCGATGACAAGGCAACGTCACTAACATTATGCCAGATCATCACCCGAGCAGCTATTCACTACTAGTGCCCTACTTTTATTATGGATGTAGATGACATCATCAAAATATATTTACTTTCTTTCGAATCTAAATTGCGATGAAAATAAGTATTTACTTCACATCACATCACATCATATTATACAAAAAAGTTGTAGAGAAAAAATCACATCATAAATTGATATGTAAGACAAATCATATTATATATGAAATCATCTCAGCCAAATCATTCTGTAAACAAAAATAACGGTAAAAACTGACTCAAGTTTGACACAGACAATAGACAAGATGAAAACTAATATTAACTAAAGACCACATATGTTGTCCTGATGATTGCAATGTAAGGATGGCTTTCATGAACCATCTGGTTTGGACTGGGACTAAAGAGTTGCTTGCTAAGTTGCTTGAGCCCTCAAGAGAAAATCAAGCAGATTATCCATCTCTTTTTGCTTCTTTGCCTAGGCTTTATTCTTCTCTTGTTGGATCTTCTTTAGAGCTTCCAATTCTTCTTGCTGCTTCTTTTGTATCTCTTCAAATGCTCTCTCTTGTGCTTCAAGTCTTGCGGCTAACTCCTCCCGATGCCTATAAATGACAAACACAACAACATTGCATCATAATGAGATGAAAACTGACAAGATAACATGCATAACCTAGAGCTAGAGGTATAATGGTTAAAGTACATGTAATCAATGCACCCCTTAGCTTAGCATACACATCACCCATGCGTTTATGTTCCGCGAGGAATGCCCTCCTTTACCTCTCACTCTCCCGAACTAGTGGCATGATTGTAGTACCTGAACCTGCAAGATGAAAAAGAGTGGAACTAAATGAATTGCAAAATACTTACTAGCATGTGTCATAAAACTAACTAAATGAATTCCACTTCAACTAGTTTGGAATTGGACCTTAGACAATGCAACAATTTTTCATGCGCATATGTACTTTCCTAAAACAAACATGAATGTAATAAAGTAGCAAAATTAGCACGCAAATGCATGTTTGTCTTTGCATTGATGGTAAAAATTAACAAAACAGATTCTGTAACGTAGTACTTTAAATAAGCAGCACTATTAATAAGCATTTCACGTAATATTGTATTAACAAAAAAATGAAGATTTCATCGCTTTGGGGTCTAACGAGTGTACCAAGTAGCACAGAAGACGCAGCCAGCAAGCCTATGAAAACAAGATGAGAAAATTCAAAAGAGAAAAATGGCAAAACTTAAGATTAGTATAGATGATACACGAGTGCTTGACTAGAAAGATTACTTACAAAAACTTGCCAATAATGGTAGCAAAGATTTACTAGTACATTATGAAGCTATTTACTCAATCAAGCAATTTAATTTGATGGCAATATGATAAAATATAATATAAGAAACAAGGACTCCTTAAATATTAGAGCATCTCCGAGTGCAATGCTGGGACCAAATCCCGTCCACGCCCTCCTCCACCTTCAGCCTGCTCAAAAAGATTTCAGCTAATCAGGCTATCACTGTTCAGATATATGTTCTGTGTTAGCAAATTGTTTGCCTATCATATCCCCAATTGTTCGTCCTGCTCATGCTTGCTGCACTCATGTAATTGAAAAATAAAAGTGTAAAACTCCTAGCGATTGCATATTTCAGTTGAAAAATATCAATTGCTTTCTAAGTGTTGATAAGCTGCAGGTGCCAACGTTAGTCATTATCTCCAGAGTATATACACATACTAATAGAAGCATGGGTAAACACGTCAAAAATACAACAAGGAACATTTTGCTCACCTTGGGTTCAGTCTTCTCATCGACGATGTCAGCTTTGAACTTGAGAAATCCCACACGCGCTGAACATGTCCACTCCTGCACTGCCAGAAAGCGCCATTGATTTCTCGCTCAAACATTTAATTAAATGGAGAGAATGACAGGAGGAGCGCCACAACAAAGCATCTGGATGGGAGCAGCGCCGCAAAATGCCTGCGAAAGTGGCCTCATCGGGAAAGCAGAGAAGGCGGCATGGTCTCGAGGAGGATGCATCGGGCGTGGTAGAGGAGGCGCCACGGTGGCTGGCTCCGGCGAAGCCCAAAACCCGCCCAATTGTAAGCCAAGTGGAAGAAGCTGGAGCAAGAGGTCGGCGTGGTTGGAGGCAGCGGCACCGGAGATCACGCCATGGACGAAGCGGCGCCGAGGCGTCGAGAAGAGCGGCCGCATGACACGGAGTTCTTGGTGGGCCGACGGATTGCGTCACCAGATCATGTGGAGAATTGTCCGTCTGAGGCTGCTCCTACCGAAGCGCGAATACTGCGGCGTCGGCGGCGCCTCTTCCACCACCGGTGCCAGAACGGCGTCCTCCGCGGGCTCGCGGGCGGCGGGGGCGGTGGTTGCTGCGTCGATGGTGGGGGCGGCGGAGGTGGACGGGGCGGGAGTGGGAGCGTGGGGGCTGCTGGAGAGGAGCGGTGGAGGGGGGATGCTAGCAGATTGGATCGAGACGGTGAAAGGAAGGACAGGGCGCAAGATTGGATCGGGGCGACGCCAGATGAGATAATGGGGATTAAGGTGGAACTATGGGTAGTTAAATGGGCTTCGTTGAGAAAGTTTTGCCATCGAGTCTAATTAACTTAAAATTAGTAAAGCTGCGTTGTTTTTTCTCAAAAAAAATTAACTTAAAATTTTAAATCTTGGCGCGCAGGGGCGAATAAATTATATCCTTAAACTAGAAAAAATTGTGGGTTTGACACGCTCACGTAAAAAAATGTGGGTTTTTTTAGGGGAAAAAAATGAGGATTTGACACGTACCATGAACGTCTATAATTTGATCAGAAAATTTAGAAAGGCACGTACCATGTTTGTGTATAATCTGCTAATAAAAAAAGTAAAAAGGCACCAGGGGATAGGTCGTGTAGTACAATGACATGATAAAGATATATTCGCATAGTTTCACGTGAACTCTACCCTGTTGCAAATCCCTACAGGAAAGACCATGTGGGAGGCAGTACTTTTTTTTGTTAGGACGAAACAACTGTTGCACTACACTGCCATACAGCTCACCAGCGCAACCAATGAGCATTTTTTTCGGCCACTACTTATTTATATTAGACTCAGAAAATATTTATATTGCTCAATACGCCATAAAGAAATTCTCATGGGTCCTACGTGTGGACCCCATAGAGAAACACTGAAGCATAGGTCCCGCAGAAAACTCCTCCTACCAAATCTTTCCCAGCCAATCTCGTATTTACCTTTTTGAGATGGAACGAAACAACTGCAACGTCATATTCATCAGCTCACGACCCCACTAACGAACTTTTTTCTGGCCACCACATATTTATATTAGATTGAACAAAATAATGGCATCACACTATAACCTATGAAGAAATTATGGTGCGTTCAACTACCAAAATTAACAAATGGGTCCCATAAAAAAACACGACGTGTTGGTCCTACCACTCAATAACCAGTGAAGCAGATATGGCAGGTCCCGCTACTAGGAGTTATATTTGTAAGTCGGTGTTGTAGCAAGTTCGTCATGAAAATTACCAAAACGTCATAGAAATTGGTAGCTTGGTGGTGCTCAGCGTTTGAGTCGATTCAATGACATTAATCGTCACTGATTTACAATAATCAGTGGCACGACCTCTAGACCGTCACACATTAGATACATACGTGACGTTGTCAACCACCGTCATGAGGATTTTCGTCACAGTATCTCAATTTTCTTGTAGTGACAGATGGTGCATGAGGCATTTCGTGGCCAACTTTTACCGGGCATGTAAGAGCAAGGAGCTCAGCAAAGACCTTACCCATGTATGTGTGGCCTTCACGACCCAAGGTTTCGATGCTCGGTACAACAAACTCTTTGCAGCGGTGAACGAAGGGGGAAAAGACTTCTTAACTAGGAATTTAAGTGAGAAGCACAAATGGGCACGCACTCATGACGATGGTGGTTGGCGATATGGCGACATGACGAGCAATCTGGTAGAATGTTTCAACAATGTGCTGAAGGGTGCTCGTGCATTGCGGTGTTGCAATAGTGGAGTACACTTTCTTCAAGCTTAATGAGTACTTTCGGAGGCATTGCAAGAGGCGCAAAATGGATAGGTGAAAAAAGAATTATCCGGAGAAGGTTGATGAATGGTTGCGATTACAAGGAAGCAAGTCTTCACGCCAACAAGTTATCATATTCGGCGAATTGAAATGATCTATCAAATTGATGAGCTGTGGCACAACACGAGACGGTTTTCAATATGGTGGTGCTTGCATTTGAGGTGCGTCTGAAGACTTCGGTGGTGCCGGTCACGAGAGGCCTAGTAAGTATCATTGGCCATGCTCGCATTTGATAACGGGCGGCGAATGTAGAAACATACCTGTTTGTGATGGAAAAACCGTGCGGATGCAAGAGTTCCATGTGGAAGCAACTAGGTTGACATGGGCGCCAAGATTTCACCCTTTCTTGGACCAATCACAGTGGCCTGAGTACCATGGCCCTCATATTAGGCCAGACCCTCTTCTGAAAGTGGAGACCAAGGGTAGAAGGAGAACTAAGAGGTTCAGGGGTGATATGGATGACTGTTGGATACACCGGCATGAAACAATTTGGTAGCGGTCATTTTATGGAGGCTCCTGACACTATCAACTGTGGGGTGTGCGGTGAAGGGAGACACAATGAGCGGACATGCAAGAAGAGGAAAACCAAAAAAAGAAAAACAAGTCGTGGAGGTGCCACGATGGTGAACGAGGTGGAAGAGGTGACGGTGCTGGTGGTCGAACAAGCACAAGTGTCAGAGGTGGTAGTGGTGGTCGTAGAGGGAGTACAAGTGCTAGAGGTGGTGGTCGAGCTAGCACAAGTGCTAGAGGTGGTGGTCGAGCACAAGTGCTACAGGTGGTGGTCGAGCAAGCACAAGTGCTAGAGGTGGTGGTCGAGCAAGCACAAGTGTCAGAGGTGGTGGTCGAGCTAGCACAAGTGCTAGAGGTGGTGGTGGTCGGAGAGGAAGCACAAGTGCTAGAGGTCGTGGTGGTCGTAGAGGAATGGTTGATAATGGATCGGTCTTCGGTTGTTTGCTTAATCCAGATGGTTGATCTAGTAATAATGGTATATATTATTTGTTCATACAATTCCTAGCATTTATTGATTTACTGTATTTACGCATGTACTCTCTTTATGTCTTGTGCTAACAATTGTTCTTTTTGTAGGCATGGCTTCATCCGGTTCCAGGACGAGGCCGGCGTGCGCGGACCAAGAGGACATGCCGAAGACGTGGATGGAGGCCAACTTGGACAAGGAGAAGGAGAAGGATGTGCCCACACCACCATGTTGGTGTGGTGATGTTTGCAAGCTGAAGGTGTCTACGGACCGCAAGAAGTCATGGACAAAAGGTAGAAGGTTTTTCGTGTGTCCCAACTATGCACATGATCGTCGAAGGCCAACTAACGCATATGACATACCACCGGTATGTTAGGTGTACATAAAAAAAACCTCATCAAGTTTGAACTCATATTACTAACAATGACATGATTTTTATGTAGTCGCCTCCTCCACTTTGCAAGTACTTCACTTGGATAGATCACGAGGTACCAAAAGATGTCCAAGAGGACCAACATCGAGATTACTTACGGAGGCGGCGCTTTGTTTGAGGAGTCCTTTGCACGGGGATTGGAGCATGAGCGTCGTGAGAAGGAGAAGAACGAGCGCAAGAAGCATGAGCAAGAGAGGGCACGCAAAGAGAAGGAGGCTCGTCAATAAGAGAGGGCAAGAAAACTTGCAAGGGCTCGCGATGCACGAGAGGAGGACGAGGCACATGACAAGAAGGGAAAGTGGCCCCGTACTACTCAGTAGACAAATGGAAAGGCACCAGCGTCGATGAACTACTTATGTCATTCGAGATATCGTGTGTGAACTTGTTATTTGAGGCCTTGTGTGGTCATGAACTACTTATGTCATTCGAGATATCGTGTGTGAACTTGTTATTTGAGGCCTTGTGTGGTCATGAACTACTTATGTCATTCGAGATATCGTGTGTGAACTTGTTATTTGAGGCCTTGTGTGGTCATGAACTACTTATGTGCAACCTATTTGAAATTGTATGCAAACTATGCTAGGTTCAGATTTTTGTTTGATTTCCAATGTTTAAAAGTGTGTGCACTAGTCTGGAAATTAGCACAACCAGACGCTAAGGGCCCTAGCGCCTGGATTTGTATCCAGAGACCCAGACGCCACGGTCCCTGGCGTCTGGTAAACTAACCAGAGAGCATTTTTGATATTTTGGAATTTGCACACCCAGACGCCAAGGTCCTGGCGTGCAGTTTACTTTCGAGAGCATTTTGATATTTTGGAATTTGCACACCCAGACGCCAAGGTCCTGGCGTCACAGTAAACTCTTTCGAAGAGCATTTTTGATATTTTGGAATTTGCACACCCAGACGCCAAGGTCCCTGGCGTCTGGTTTACTAACCAGAGAGCATTTTTTATATTTTGGAATTTGCACACCCAAACGCCAAGGTCCGGTTTCACCCCCATCTTCAGGATTTGCAAACAAGAAGGTAAATCGACTCCACCCCTATTTTTTGGTTGGTTTCACCCCCATCTTCAGTACCTAAGGGATTTGTGTGTTCTAGATGGGTACTCAGTGGGTGCTTAGCCCTGTTGTTCATGTCCAAGGCTTGTCTCCATGTGTTGTGCAAGTTAGTGAAGTGGACCTCACTTTCGAGTGGTTGAAGACTAAATTTATGTTGAAGCAAGGGTTGAAGGAAGAGGATTTTGTGTACTACGTCAGCAGGAAGCATTCAGATGGCCCCGGGGAAAGAAAATTGGTTGACATAACTGATGATGACAAGATTCAAGAAATGCTGGAAGAATGGGCATGGAAAAGGGCTGTTGACTTGCATTGCTACAGGAAACCGAGTTATATGTGATGTTCATGTCATTTCAACTATCGTGGTCATGAACTAC
The DNA here is from genome assembly GCA_021605145.1 of Aegilops bicornis. Taxonomy (NCBI): domain Eukaryota; kingdom Viridiplantae; phylum Streptophyta; class Magnoliopsida; order Poales; family Poaceae; genus Aegilops; species Aegilops bicornis. Next base: position 616,952,873 of record CM038672.1, on the reverse strand, counting down.
TTATATAATTCGAGACATTGTATGTGATGAACTTCTCATTCGAGACTATTTGTGTAATTTGAGATTATGTGATAACTATGTTTGTCATTTGCTATTATGTGAAGACTATGGTGTTTGCTAAAACAAAATATCTATTTCATTAGATACTATGATGTGTCAAAATATGAACAAACTGAAAAAGTACTACACCAGGGCCAGACGCCACGGACCTTGGCGTCTGGGTGCCCTATTTCTGCTCTCCTGGCCTCTGCTTTTGCTTCCAGTCTACCACGGGCCTTGATGACCACAGGCGTCTGGTGGCCTGATTACACCTGCACGCCAAGGACCCTGGCGTTTGGTGCCCTGAAGATTATTTTGAACTTGCCGTTTGACACAAGAAGATATCACATATATATTCATACGACAGGTTCATACAACACAGAAGATAGCACATTTCACAGAACTTTCACCACGACAAATTCTTGCATGCAAAAGACAACAAGTTCACACATTTTTCATCACGACAAATTCATGCATACATAAGACACTAAGTGCATACATAAGACACCAAATTCAAGACAACCTAATAAGTTTTTACCACGACACCAAGTTCATGCATACAAACGCCACCTAGTTCATTCAGTTCCAAACAAGACGCTCACTTCTTCCTTCCTCTCTTCACAATGGCTGCAAGTGTAGGCTCGTCCTCTTCGCTAGCCTCCTCCTCCTCTTCGTTGTATGCCTCCTCCTCCGCCTCATTGTTGGCCTTATATTTTTGCATTCCTCTTGGGATAAGCTGATGAGGATACTTCGGACTATGGAATTATGTGTTCCATGTCTTCTTTCTACCTTTCTTGCTTGGTGTCTTAGCTATGGCTTTGCCTTTCCTAGTGCGAGCATCGCCTTGTGTAGGTTGTGATGGTTGTGGAGCATCAACATCATACTCATGATCCTCTTGATGTGTTGCATCATACTCATGCTCCTCATTATGTGTTGGCTCCTCTTCATGTGTTGGCTCCTCTTGATGTGATGGCTCCTCTTCATGGACCTCCTCCTCCATGTCGTCATCGTTCTGAAGATAACGCCGTCTATTAGCTCTGGCGGCGCGGCTACCAGGTGCATACACGTCACTGGACTGAGCACCATGGCAAGAAAGCATTGTTGCCATCTTATGGAACCGCTTCTTGAACTTCTGCAACAACACAAAATATGCTATGATATGAGATGCAAATAAATAATCCGCGAAAATAAACTTTTATAATATATTGGTCACACCTCCATGGTGCTCCTAAGAGTCCTCTCGGATAATCCACCACCGGTGGATGACTCAATGAAACATTGGCGTCGTTGACACACAGAAGCAACTCTCTGCCCTGCAATTCATGAACACACCAAACTTATGTATTTGAAAGAAGACAACATGATGCAACTATGTTAAAATAGGACAAATAGACTACCATTTCGTCATGCATCGGTGCATAGTCAATGTGAGCCCCTTTGGTGTCTCTCACAGCCGTGTTGAAGGTATGATAACCTACTGCAGTCTCCGGGTCTTCAGACACCAACTCCGACCACTCCTCGTGAGTCCAACCAGGCTTTAGCTTTAACCGGTAACGATCCGCATACCACACTTGATACTTCTGATATGCTGACTGATTGTGAGGTCTACTCTCTGATTGAGGTGTTTGTTTGCCCAATCCGATATATCCTGATTGTTCCTTCGATCGAACCTACAAATGATGCACGGGACAAAGCATTAGCAAACATAGACTTATTCAATGCTCTACTACATACTCAAAGACATGCTTGCTCACCGATGCAGAGATAGCATTTCCTCATTGCTCTCCTCAATTGGAATACCTTGTCTTCTTCCAAATTGTCTTGCCACACGGTCTACAAAGTGCCACTCGACTGCGAAGAAGCATATCATTGGGCACCTCGCCCGCCAAAGATGGCTATCACGAGTGCACATCTCATTAAGATCAAAGCCACGATCTTCCACATAAGGCAACCAATGTACCTGCAAAACAAAGAGATACATTATTAGATACATGTTTCATTCTTGACTAAATTTGGTCTCATCGAACTTCTCAATACCTGCTCAGCAGTCAAGGTGTCCAGCTCGTTGATATAGCACTTGTATCGCACATGCGAGCTTCTTGTGTACACTGTCACTTGTTCCCAATAGTAAGCAAGTGTAGGGCGCCGATATGGATCATCATCATGCACCCCGTCATGATTAACCCGTGGGTTTGGCATGTCGGGGTTCTTGAAATCGGGCCGTCCAACCGGGATTCGCTCCCACATCCACACGGATAGGCTCTAAACAAACCCAGCCAATGAGGATGTATCTCCCTTCCTGCGACACGCCAAGTCAAGCTGCAATCAAACAAACATGTTAGATATGAAGGCGCATGACAAAAGCAAGATAAATGGTTGCAAATATCTCTTACCTGACGATATCTCTTACCTGACGATACAAATATGCTAGTGCGGCCGAACCCCAGCTATACTGGGTATCCCAGTTATTGAGTAGCTCCAGAAACATCCAGAGGGCCGAGTTCCCGGTTGCATCTGAGAAGACTACCTTGGTTAGTACATACCAAAGATAGGCCCGCGCGTACTGCTGCACAACAACGTCATTGGCACCCTGAGGGCACGGATTGGTGTTTCCTCTGACCAGTTTTAGCCAGAAATGCCTCACTCTTGCGGCATCGGCCTTGCCTTCCTGAGGGCCGTCGAGCTCAACACCAATTAAAATGCCAGTCCGTTCTCGCCAATTACCAACGCTCACACGACCGGTAATAGCTTGTCCGTTGATAGGAAGGCCGCTTATCATAGCCATGTCCTATAGGGTCATCGTCATCTCCCCACATGGAAGGTGGAACGAGTGAGTCTCCGGCCTCCAACGATCCACAAGTGCGGTCAGCGCCGGGTGGTTCACCGGCGGAGCGCGTCGCTTAAACTGCAACAAGAGTGGGAGAAGAACCAATCTCCGAATGTAAGGATCGTGCAGCTGGTCGTAAGTAAAGTCATCTGGAATGACCCCTCATGCGCATAGCAACTACAAGCTGCAAATAAAGTGATGTTTTAATCAATACAAGAACACAAATGAGAAACAACGAAAATTGATAAGTCTTGCTTCTTACATCTCCCTTCTCAATGGAACGAGCACGATGCTCCTTATCCCACTCATCGATTAATCCGCCATACCAAGGTCCATCATCATCCACCATCCTACAAAACAAGTCACAAACATATATGAATACATGAACAATATCAAACAATATTATTTCCTTCTTCAAGTTATGCCATATGAACACACCATTCTTCTCACACATAACCACATCGTTTCTTTCTTCTACATATGCACACACATATCATCAAATTTCATCATCTCTTTTCAAAAAAAATCATGTACACACAATCATCAAATTTCATCATCTCTTTTGCAAAAAAAATTATACCACTACACACATATAATATTTTTTCTAAATATATTTGCTGGCCAAAGTAGTCTTCTCAGATTCAAACAAATATTATGCCATCTATATATTCAACATATAGCTAATTTACTAGCACTTGCATACATCATCTATAATTCAAAAAAAAAACACAAACTATGTCTATTGGTGGACAACTACAAACATCTACCAACTACACTACCTACCAAATCATCTATCAACTACAAATTATCTCCTAAACCCCAGACACCATCTACGAATCGCCCATCACCTAATGTGAAATAATGCATCCAACAAAAGAGGGGAAAACAAAAACAAATTGGAGGGAATAGGGCAGAATACCTCAAGGATGCTTGGGGGGGGTCAGATCCACAAATTTGGGTGGAGGATGGAGTAGATCAAGGGGGGGTTTGGTGTGAGGGAGAAGGGGGGCGAAGGAGAGAACCCCTCTGTTCATGCGCCGCGAGGGGGAAGAACAGATGGGTGGGTGGGCTCGGCCCGCGGGGTTATCCGATTCTGGGGCGGGCCTTGAGGTCATGGCGTCTGGCCCCTTCTACGTCGGCGGAGTCAGCAGGCGGGCGGGCGAGGCGAGCCGAGGGCGACGCCAGGATCCGTGGCGTCGCCCATAACCAGGGCCTTGAGGATGTTGGCGTCTCCTAAAAACGTCAGAAACGAATTTTTTTTCCAAACGAGGTCAAATCGGGATTTTGTTAGCCACATAGGATATAACAGTAATTTTGTCCTTTCCCCCAACGCGCGGCGCGCTAAAAATTTGTTTGCAGCCCGCCGATCGTCTGCTTTGGCGCGGCGAGGAGCGCTGGCTCCAGCGGCCACGGTAAATTTAGCGCGCGCGTAGCTCCAGCAGGCGTGTTAAAATGCAGCGCGCGCTCTCGCACAAACAACATTTGCGCTCAAAACACAAGCAAAAAGATCAAACACAAACGAAATAAATCAACAATAAATAGTTCAATTTCGTTATTACAACTCAAACAAATAGTTTATCTTTCAACACAATAAATAGTTCAACAATACAATATCAAACGCACGAATCATGATGCTCTTTATCAGCCATTCCAAGCCCACCACTCCTTAATGATATACTTCTAAAGATCATCATGCGCTTCGGGGCGTCGAACGGCATGATAGGAGGCAACAAAACGGGACACCCTTTCAGCCCTCCGCCGCACTCGCACGGGATGTCCCAAGAGCTCATAATGAAAGTAGTCTACATCTTGGCCATGCTCATTCTCGATGATCATGTTGTGCATGATCACACAAGCGTGCATGATGTACCAAACCATCTTTTGATCCCAACATCTAGCCGGTCCTCTCACAATAGCAAATTGGGCTTGCAAAATCCTAAAAGCTCTCTCCACATCTTTTCTAGCCGCCGCCTGAGCATTGTGGAAATCAAGATTTTTCTTACCTTTCGGTTTTTCAATGGCTTCACAAATGTTTGCCACTTTGGGTAGTTGCCATCCGCAAGATAGTAGCCATAGTTGTATGTACGACCATTTGCTACAAACTGCACCGGTGGCAGTTCACCATTTGCAATCTTATTCATCGGTGGTGACTGGTTGACAATGTTGATGTCATTCAAAGATCCAGGTATTCCAAAAGAGCATGCCAAATCCAAGTCTCTTGATCATCCAGGATCAGTCTGATGCGCACAAGCTATCCCCACCTTGGGAAGGACCCTTTGTAGTCAGCAAGAACCTGAATAACGGGTCATACTACCTTATCGATGTTCGAGAGCACAAAGACTCACGTAAGTCGGAGGAGGAGACCCGCCGACTGTGGAACATTGCTCATCTTCGGCCTTACTACACTTGAGCCACCGGCTCTCATGATGTACATATTTTGAAATGTATATATTATGATAAGTAATAAAGCAGGACCTCTGTCCTTTTCATCCTCAATGACCATATATTTCTTATTATTCTAACCATAAATTTCTTATTATTCTAACCATAAATGACCAGTTGGGGGCTGATCGTATTCGAATCTAGCTTAACTCTCTTGGTCCGGCTCATGATAGTATTCGAATCTAGCCGTTAAACCTCATGGTCACTAGGGGGTTTCCTGTTCAAACATAGGTCGTATTCGAACCAAAGAGAACATAGCTGTCGATACCCTTTTGATCGGCACCGCCAAACTTCGATGAGGGGCTTCTTGATCGTATCCGAATCATAGCTCAACCCCTTTTGGGTCTGACATTGATCGTATTCGAATCAGCGTCGTTAAAAAACAATCAAGGTCATTTGGGGGCTTCCTGTTCAAACATAGGTCGTATTCGAACCAAAGAGAACATAACTGTCGGCACCCTTTTGATCGGCGCAACGCCAAAGCCACTGGGGGCTACATGATCGTATTCGAATCCTAGCTTAACCTCTTTGGAACGGTTTACTGATCGTATGCGAATCAGAAGCCTCAAAATTTTGTTTATTTCTTCTGACGTTTTTGCAAACAGTCTTTTTTGAGTTTGTCTTGAGACTTTTTTTTGATCCTATTGAAAGCGTATAATGAGTGGCTTCTGTTTAACCCGGCTTGGCCTTAGTCAATAAGTTGTCAGCATATAAAAATAATCATATGTGTGGAAGTACCGGCTTCTACAGGGTTGGGTTGTCACCCTTAACTGTTCGGGTCACATAAACCGACAGTCTAAGTCAAAGGATCACAGGTATGATATTATAGTTGTGTTTCAAAGCTATAATTGATAACCGGCTCATCTATGACTCTTTATCATATTCTGGGTTCTATGTAAGATATATGACCCGCCCTGCGGTAAGCCGCCAAGGGTCTTGTGATTTATTTCTATATGCAGGACAGTTTAAAAGCTTTCTTAAGCAGAAGGAAAATAGATGATAAGCATAATATGGATGAATATAAGATGGCGGCTTAACAGTATTGAGCACCAAACACATGCACGAAGGCACGGCAAAACCAAGTTATGTCTACCCTATTACATGACTCCTCGAGTCCAAATGATTAACATTGTTTTTTTTAGCATAGCATAAATATGAGCCGCCCGACGGATCAATTGTGTCGTTGGCCTGAGGCTTCCGGATCATCCCTTTCCGCTCCTCCATCATGTTCCCTGTCCTGGAAGGTTGATGATGACCAGTCAATGCCACTCAAAGCTTCAAATTCAGCTTCATCATCAATTAATCCGGTCGGGTCAACTTCAGGGGCGAAGGTATGCTTACGAATTGGAGGGATCAGGCTAGTCACTTCATAATGTGGCGTTGGAATTCGCTGATTGTCTGCGTCATAACCAGGTTGATACTTGGTAAGGTCTGTGTCATAACCAATCAGGGTGGCCACATGGCGTATTTCCTTCACACAAGCGGTGAAGTCCTTCTGTTCAAATGTTGTGCCTTCCTCCTTCAAGCTTGGATAACCAATGGTGATGTCGGCCGGGTCTAGCTCCGGCAGCCACGCTGCCGGCTTAATGCATTCTGACTCCGGCTCTCGCAGAAGATCGCCTTAATTCATTAACCCGCTGGGGAAGCACAGCAAGTCGTTTCAATACATCCGCCAGGAGTGTGGGAACTTCATTTGAGAAGGCCATTGCGGCTAAGGCACGCTGAGACCCGGTATAGAGTTGTTCCACCAGCGTATAAACCGCCTTCAGCTTTATCAACATGCTTTGGTTCAGATTGGAACTCCTGGGGCCTGCATTACAATGTCAAGCGAGTTCATGATGATATGATGCTTATTAGAAAGATTCAAGTATTTAACACTTGCAAGAGGACTTACCAAAGATTGCTGACACCATCTGAGATATATGGCGCTTTAAGCCGGATAATTCAGCGGTCACTTCCGCAAGAGCCGCCTCTGTTTTCTCAGCTCGATTGGTCAAAGCGATTTTTTCGCCAGCCCAGGCTTTCTTCTCTGCTCCAAAGCCCCTTTTTCAGTTTTTCTTGTTCAGATACACTGAATTCAAATCTGGAGTTGGCCTTTTGGGTTTCAGTCTCTTGTGCTTCCAAGCATTTCTTCAAATCAGATACTTCTGATTCAAGTTGACTGGTGGTGGCCTGTATAAATATCGGGTCAAAAAATAAGGATTATCAAGCTGCCATATTAAGTCCCAAGTCTTTTGCAAGCAATAACACTTGACACTTGGGGGCTAATGTGTGCTGAAGAATTTTGTTTATAGTGGCGGTTCATGACAGTAAGTCCCAACCACTTTGCAAGCAAGAGTATTTGGCACTTGGGGGCTAATGCATATTGTTGTTTAAACCTTTTAAACACTTTGTTCTGTGCAACCATATGAAGAACCGGTTCAATCATACTGATTAAACCGCCCCTTGGGGACTACAGAGTAAGCCGGAATTCTTCTGTGTTTTAATTCAACTATGTTACTAATATTGCTAAGTTTATTTCTAAAGTCTACAACATATTCATCATAAGCAATAGACTTGGGGGCAGGCATGGTAAGGATAAATGAATATGGAGAAAGGATTGTACCTCAAACTTCTGGTGCATCTGCTTCACCATGTCAATTTCTATGTCACGGCTGCTGTGCACTTAGCTCATATAGCCAGAAAAGATGTCTCCGATACTCATATGAGTATAATCAGCAACATCAAGTTTAGTTCTGCGGTGTTCAAGAAGTTCCTCCTTGGCAGAACATTTGGCCAGCACAGTAGGCCTCCCCGGTTCAACAAAGCCGGACTTGGTGATTTCGATGTCAAGATCTTGAGGATCATCCGTCTTGGCTGGGCTAGGGAATTTCGGGTTTTCGGTATATCATGAGCTGGCTCAGGCGGCGGCTCGTGAGTGGAGGCTTCAGGTGCGGCCGATCCAAGTTCCGGCTCATTTAAGATCGGCTCTTCGGGCGGCTTGTTCTTCTTCGCCCTTTTGCTGGGCTTCGCTTGTCCGTTGCATAAGATCAAAAGGTCAGTATAAATACAACAAATTGAAATGAGTACAGATTAGGCAGGTTGTCATTACCCTGGAGCGGTTTTAAAGCCGGCAAATTGGATTTCATTGACTCGCCGGAGGAAGGTGAAGTTTCCTGATAATTTGAGTCAGAAGAGTTGAGTGGTTGACGAGTGAGACCCGCCAAAGGATAAAAGGAATATAAATCAGAAGTGACCTTGTTTCGGCGTTTCCTTGTTACATCAGGTAAGCTGGAGGAGAGTTCCGCATCTTTATTGGTCCGGGTCTGCCTCCGGCTCTCATACATCTATTGCTTAAAAGAAATTGAGGATCTTGGTAAGCTAAAGGATGTGAAAATCTTACTTTCCGGGTTACTCTTCGGACTTTCTGTCTTGGCAAAGGCTCGGAGTCGGAGGAAATAATAGTTACCTCTTCAACCACTGCGTGACTCGCTCCTGTATCCTCTTGATGATAATCAGAGTCAATAAGATAGTTTAAAAAGGAGCCTAGAGAATCAAGAGCTATCTCTGACTCAGAGGTGTCTTCTAGTCGAAGCATGTCTGAGGCGCTGGGTTTATTTCCTTTCTTCTTGGCGGCGGCTCTCCTAGCGGCTTTCTTAGTTTTTCTGGCTTTCTTTGCAGCTTCATGATCATACTTGGCCTTCCAAAATTCGTCAGTGGCCTGTGAATTACAACAAGAGTTTGGAGTAAAGGTAAAACCTTCAAAGGTGAAAGTAAAAATGCTTAAATTAGTGGCTTACCACTGGAGCCGGGTTAGCCTTGCAGAAAGGTCTTAAACCTACTTTGCCACAGTCTGCCAGGCTCTCATTCAGGAGTGACTTTGTTCTATCATCAATGAAGTCATCAGGTAAATCGTCAGGGCTGTGCCGCAGAGGATCATTTTTCTGGCCTGAGTAGTCGCACATCAAACCAGGGCGGTGGCTCAATGGAATAACCTGCCAGGCAAGCCAAACACGGACCAAATCAATGCCATTTAAGCCATTCCCCAGAAGATCTTTGACCTTACTCATGGTGGGGGCAAGTTTCTGGCGTTCAGCAGGAGACAACTTATCTGGTAGAGGATGAGTGGACTTGAGGCGCAGGGCGCGAAAGCCGGGCAGAGGGTTTTCACCAGCCGGAGAAGTATCTTGACAATAGAACCACGTCAGATTCTAGTCTTTGGGGTGACTCGGTGGATCGGAATACGGAAAAATGCAGTCTCTCCGTCGCTGGATTGAGATCCCACCAAGTTCCAAGCTAGGCCCGTTGGCACGTTCATTCTAGCGGTTCAAATAAAATAATTCTCTGAAGAGCAGCAAGTTGGGTTCTTCTCCAAGATACACCTCACAGAACACATGGAAATTGCAAATATTAGATACGGAGTTGGGCCCGATATCTTGAGGTCGGAGGTGAAAACAATGCAGGACGTCTCTATAAAACTTTGAGCCGGGTGGAGATGCCCCGGTTCATGTGATCAGTAAAGACGATGACTTCCCCTTCTTTGGGTTGAGGCTTTTCCCCTGTTGGATCAGGAGCACGGTAAGACATGACTTCTTTCTATGGCAGATAGCCAGTCTTCACAAAATCGGCAAGTGTGCCTTCTACGACGATGGATTTGACCCAATTGCATGTAACAGGTGATTTGGGCGCTTTCGGCGGCATTATGAAGATGGAAGCCTAACAAAGAGTGAAATTGCCGGTTTAACCATAAGCTGGAGGAAAAATTATAGTGCATATTCAAGATGGCGGCTTTCAAAGGGGCCTAATGGCATATGGCTAATTATGTCAGATTATTTAAGCCGCCATGAGCAGTTAAGTTATTTAAGTCGCCATGTGTGGTTGAAGTTATCTATTGAGCATTTCAATTTAAAGCCGGTGGTGTGAGCCGCCATGGCTAGGTGGATCTATCAAGATGAAGACATCGACTAAGTGTTATAAAAACATGTTTCATAGATTGAAATCATTATTTTGGATCAACGGATGCGCAGAAAAGGAAAAACATTCTAGACCTAACAAAGCAGTACAGAGGAGTTCATCAGTTCTAAAGAGGCCTTTGTACAAGAAAAGGGGATCCACTAGCGTCTGAAATGGATGCGAAACAGCTACCGCATAAGTTTAGTACTTCTTTTAGATCAAAAGAGGACACAATGGAGAAACCACGGATAATCCGTGATGAACAGCGAAGAACACAGAGGAACTCGCAAACCCTAATGCGGATCTAAGGTGAAGAAAAGCAGAGATTTACGGACGCAGATCTAATGCGGAGGGTCGCCGCCGTTCTCTAGACGAGCTCAGGTTGATGCAGCGGCCGGGGTCGAGGAAGACGAAGTGCACTGCGACGGCGGCGGAGCTCGAGCAGCAGTGGGGTCGCAAGAGGAAGAAGACGACAGAAAGGGGAAGAGTGGAGAAAGACCAGTCGTGCCTATTTATAAGGAAAAGACTGATAAGTGGGCGCGAAAAACGAGGAGGCCAAAATTTATGGATATCCAGCTTGTCAGGACGCCTCGATTCTCAGGGTGGTTATTACAGATAAAGATCCGTTGAGATACGTCGGATAAAATATGAATTAATGACAAACGATGTCACGGCAGGTCATTGCAAATCCAGAAGATGACGTCATGGCGGGTTACAAATTTCCGTTCGACAGAGAACATAAGACTTTTCTTAAAGTGATGAAGATTGACATGAAGCAGTTCAAATCAATCTGGGGCCTAATGTTGGGATATAATTATTAGTATGACCCGCCTAGGAGGGGCCGGGTTATACTCATTGTCGGTGTCAAAACCGGCGGATCTCAGGTAGGGGGTCCCGAACTGTGCGTCTAAGGTGGATGGTAACAGGAGGCAAGGGACACGATGTTTACCCAGGTTCGGGCCCTCTCTATGGAGGTAATACCCTACTTCTTGCTTGATTGATCTTGATGAATATGAGTATTACAAGAGTTGATCTACCACGGGATCATAGAGGCTAAACCCTAGAAGCTAGCCTATGGTATGATTGTTGTCGCCCCATTTGAACTAAACCCTCCGGTTTATATAGACACTGAGGGGGCTAGGGTTACCACAGTCGGTTACAACAGAAGGAGATCTACATATCCGTATCGCCAATCTTGCCTTCCACGCCAAGAGAGTCCCATCCGGACACGAGACGAAGTCTTCAATCTTGTATCTCTATAGTCCAACAGTCCGGCCAAAGGATATAGTCCGGCTGTCCGGATACCCCCTAATCCAGGACTCCCTCAGTAGCCCCTGAACCAGGCTTCAATGACGATGAGTCCGGTGCGCAGATTGTTTTCGGCATTGCAAGGCGGGTTCCTCCATAGAAGATCTTGAACACAAAGATAGTGTCCGGCTCTGCAAAACAAGTTCCACATACCATCGTAGAGAGAATAATATTACCACAAATCTAATCTGCCGACGTATTATAGCATGACATCACACCATGGCCCGGTCATTATTCAAACCGTTTTCCACAACCAGCCACCGCACATATCGCGAGGCAGTTTCCTAGGCACGTCTTGTCGAAGCAGAGATCATGTCCCCTTATCACGGGATTCTCATCAATACAGACGTGGGTAATCCAACCGCGCCATCAATTACGGCGCTTGGGGATCAAGCAAGTCCTACTAGGCAAGTGGGGGCGCATAGTTTCGTCCGCCTTTATAAGGGATAAGGACTTCACCTTTTTCACCCACGCCTTCTTCCCTCTCGCATATCCATTCTTGCGTACTCGAGCTCCAACGCCCAAGCTTGCACCCTTTCTCCTCAAACCGCTTCAATCATGTCTGGAGCGGGAGGCAAGTGGATGAAATCCTCCGTCACGGAGGAGGACATCAAGAAGCTGCGGGGAGCCGGATACTTGGCATGGATATCGCGCAGACTGCAGCCTCGACGCGGGGCAGATCGTCCCTACCCGGAACCTCACGAGAGGGTAGTCTTCCTCACCCACTTCGTCTGCTGGACTGGATTTCCTCTCCACCCATTCGTCCACGGCCTCATGTTCTACTACGGGATGGACTTCCATGACCTGGCCCCGAACTTCATCCTCAACATCTCGGCATTTATCATCGTGTGCGAGGCCTTCCTCCGCATCCAGCCCCACTTCGGCCTGTGGCTGAAGACCTTCAATGTCAAGCCGAAGGTTGTAGGCAGCCAGCAAGCGAAATGCGGCGGCGCCATGGTGGGCAAAATGCCCAATGTCACATGGCTCGAGGGCTCCAATGTGGAGACCATAAAGGGGTGGCAATCGGGGAGGTTCTACATCACCGAGTCGCGCGACACCAACTGGGTGGTGGCCCCCGAGTTCCGATCCAGAATCCCCAGGCGGCTCACCTCCTATAAAGAGAAGGGCCTGTCCTAGGGTAGCCCGGTAGAGCTGACCGGACTCCAGATCTGCATCAAGAACATGATGAATAGGAAAATCAAGCTTGTCAACGTGGTCCAGGTCATGCTCTTCCGCCGGATCCTCCCGTGTCAACAATGGGTATTCAATTTGTGGGAGTTCGACCCGGCCAAGCACCAGACGCTGCAGGAGCTTTTTGACATGACGCACAAGGACGTCTGGAAGGTGCTGTTTAAAGGCGCCGAGGTACCTCCTCCCCTTACCGAGGATCGCAGACTCAGCGCAAAACGCGCGCCAATCCGGTAGGTTTTTACACATCACAAGATGTTTTAGTTTCCTCAGTTTAATCATATGCAGGATCTAAGCCCTGATGCCTTTGACAGGACTGGGTGGAGACGGCCGAGCGGATTGACTGCCCCGCCCCCTGCCCGAAGATCCAGCAGACGCTCTCCTGACGGAGATGCTGACTCCGGCACCTTACGAGGTGCCAGCGAAGACGGCCAAGAAGAAGGCCACGGGGACCCGACAGGGTCTCCGGCGCAAGGTTGTGTTGGACTCATTGTCCGAACACTCTGAGGCGCACTCCTCCCACGATGACGAGGAGGAAGAGGAAAGTTCTCCCCCAGCCGGGGGAGACAAGAAAAGGAAGGCCGCCCCAACCGGGGAGGCCGAAGGGTCCAAGAAAGGAAGGACCCTCCTTCCGGAATGCTCCACGACCGCCGCCCACAACGACGACGAGTGGTTGCCCAGGGACAACCCCCTGGCGAAGTCGTAAGTATCCGCATACCATAATAATTCTTAATATATTTTATCGCACAACTTCTCATCACGCCAAACATGATTATGCAGTCCGTCCCGAGCCCATATCGACGTATCTTCGTCGGGCGGTTCTTTGGACCCGTCGGATATAATAGTCATTCACTTCCGACCGCCTCCACCCCTCGCCCTACGGGCGACGCCGAGGTGTTGTCTCAAAGGGCATCGAGCCGGGGGGAGGTAGTCCTGGAGGCGCCTCAAGGCGACGCTCCGGACCCTGGGCGCAAAGGGAGCAAGACTCCCATGGGCTCCGAGTTCGGCCTCCAGTCGAACACCGCGCCGGAACCTTCAGTGGTTCCGGACTCTGTCAGGCGACCCCCTGTGAAGAGGGGCAAGCCGCCCGTGCCGGTGACCTCTGTCCATCCAGAGGCACCGGACAACTTGCTGGAAGCGCTCCAAGGCGCTTCCATCAACGAAGAACACCGCACTATCATGAGTGCGGTGATGGAGAAGGTTCAGTCCGCCAAAAGCGGACTAATTGAAGCTTGCGCCAGCCTCCTAAAAGGTTTTGAGGTAAGTAATTAAATTATAGGGGAATATCACCACATAGACAGTAGCCCCTGATGCTCTGTTTGGCGTTCGCGAAGAAAAGCCGAATAGAGGATCGAATAATAATCACAGGAGTCTAATTATAGTATGTCTATGTGAATCTGCAGGCTTCCCTGCTGGCCGCTGCCGCGCATACTGCGGAGGTCGCCGCTCTATAGCAGGACCTTGAGCGATCCAAGGAAGAGCTCGGCCTTGCCAAGAGGCAGCTCGAGGAGAACAAAGGTAAGCAATACCTTGTCAATATGAAAAAAAGAAAGAGTTGGTTGCAGAATAGTAGGATCATCATGAATTTTGCCAGGGGCCACGACCGAAGTGGCAACCCTCAAGAAGGCGCTGTCCGAGGCCGAAAACAAAGCGGCCAAGGAGCGCCTTGGCGAGAAAGACACGAAGCCGGGTAGTTGAGGTGCAGCAAGAGCTCCAGTGCTCGTCAAGAAGCATGAGTCCTGGAGCTTGACTCAAGGACGCGAGAGTCCGAGCTTGCCCAGCCCTCGAAAGTGCAAAAATGCCAAGGCGAAGCCCAAAAGGCCCTCCGGAAGTTGAGGCGGTGAAAAAGATAGCGTGAGTAAGGCATTCATTATGCAAAGTAGGCATGCGAAAGAAATTTTCCTTTTACTTACCCGAGTTCGGAGCTCTCTAGGAGCGTTCGCTGGTCTGCCCCGTAGTGTGTCTGACGCCGCGGAGTTCTACCGGGCCGAGGAGGGGAGCTCGACGGAGAAGTTGTTCTGGTCTCGATTATCTTTGGGACCCGAACACTCGATGCCCGTGAGCGACCGGTGAAACAATGGTCGAGCTCCACAAAGGCGGCCGAACAGGCCATGAGGGGCCTTATAGTCCGGATGTGGCACGGAGATTCCCTTCCAGCAGCTACTTCGGCCTGGTGAGGCGGCTTGTAGATGCACGCCCATGGCTGGAAGTCATCAAGCGGTCCATCTGCATCGAAGGTGCAAGAGGGCTCTTGCCCGCATACAAGGTGCCTTTGGCGAAGATGGACGCCGAAAAGTTGGTGAAGGAGGGGCCGCCGCAGGGCAAGGAGCATCGCCACCCCGAAATGTATTATGAAAGTGTCTTGAAGGGTGCCCATCTCGTGGCGGAAGAATGTACCAAAGATGTAATCTTTGAATGAACTTGCTCATGTGATCCTTGTGTTTATGAAAACTAGTTCATGTTCATTAGGCAACGCTTTTGTATTTAAAATATTACCTTCTGTGTGGCCGTTTATAAATTCTGAGAGTTGCTAGTCGGTAAACGCCCCCATGCAACTAGTCTTTGGGGTGTTCGGGATAAATCTGAGCACTCTTTTTCCCATTCTTGCGTCCTTCGAGGGAGGTGTTCAAATAAGAACGAACCGTGCAATCGGACTATAATGCTTTATCGCTCTCACTTAGCCATAGAAGTCTACAATTTTAAATTTTGGCGAAGCCCCTAGTCTTCGGAAAGCCGAATTTGGGGCGCTATACACGCCTAAGCCGGACAAGGCCGGCTCCTCGCCCGAAGCGGAAAAAGTCTTTAGGGACTTGAGACCTCTCGAACAGCGACCAGCTCTCCCCTCATCATGACAGTCAGTTTTAGCTTTCTCTCTTTGAGGTGATCGGCCGGAAGAACCGACGACAATCGCGATGATAGTTCTCCCAGTGCTACCTTAGCCGATATAGCGGAACGTAAGGTACCAAAACATGGGAGCCGGGCAAACCCAACTATTGACCCAAGACATGATTCGGAGCTGATGCATATAATGCTATAAGTTCGAGGTGCCGCGCTGTTGAAAGTGTTCGGACTTCTCACGCCGAATTATGGGGTATACGGAAGCCCCTAGCGTATTGGCCGTACCACAGTCTACTGGTGCTGATTGTCATAGATAAGCATATGTATATAAAAGAATATAGGATGCAATAATAGACTAGTACTATGCATTGTTTATTTAAGAAATGCATTAAAGCATACTAATACAAGTGGTGCGGTAAGCAAATAATAGGACTATTTGACATGTCCCATCCAAGGGCAAGATGCGATTTGGTATCTTAAAGCGGTATTTAGCTCGTTATCGAGACCACACAGGGGATTCCGTTTGTAATGACGTAGCTTCCTGCCTCCTTGGGTGTTGTATCATGTGTCCGGCTACCGTACTGCCGGACAAGGCTTCCAGAGAGTAGAGTCCTGAAAGAAAGAGAGTGATGAAGGTAGTAAGCCCCTAGTGCGGTTAAACCGCATTGTAGGACGCGCCGTGATCGTGCCCCCGCCTATACCCATGGTATTTTCAATGCGTAATTATGCACGCGTGGGACGGACTTTGCCGTTGTACTAAGACTAGGGCGGGGGCCGAATTGCTAGGCGAGCTCTGAGCGTGCCAGGCGATCCTGTTGCAGGTTATTCCGGACGCACTTGACGGTGTCCGGGGGCTTGATCACCGAACTGGTCGATTGCCTCAAAAGGCTGCTTTGTGCTTCTGCTGCGAGGACCGTAGTGTGCTCCTCCGTGCGGAGCGAGCGTTCTGTGTTTCCATTGACTGTGATGACCCCCTAGGTCCTGGCATCTTGAGCTTGAGGTATGCGTAACGCGGTACCACATTGAATCTTGCAAATGCGATGCGCCCGAGAAGTGCGTGATAGCCGCTGCGGAACGGGACGATATCGAAGATTAACTCCTCGCTTCGGAAGTTTTCCGGAGATCCGAAGACCACTTCCAGTGTGATTGAGCCCGTACAATGGGCCTCTACACCTGGAATAACGCCTTTAAAGGTCGTTTTGGTGGGTTTGATCCTCGAGGGGTCTATACTCATTTTGCGCCTTGTATCACGGTAAAGCAGGTTCATTTCTGCCGCCGTCGAGAAGGACTCGAGTGAGGTGATATTAAATGCCGATGATTGGGTCTAGGACCAATGCGGCAGATCCGCCATGACAGATACTCGTGGGGTGGTCCCTACGATCAAATGTGATCGGACAAGAGGACCATGGGTTGAACTTCGGGGCGACGGGCTCCATCGCGTATACGTCCCTTAGTGCATGCTTCCGTTCCCTTCTGGGGATGTGGGTTGCGTATATCATGTTTACTGTCCTCGCTTGGGGGGTGGGACCTCTTCTGTCCTCCCGTGTTCGGCGGTCGGGGCTCCTCCTCGTAATCGCTGTGCAACCCCTTGTCCTTATCTTCGGCATTTATCTTGCCGGCCTGCTTGAACACCCGGCATTCTCTGTTGGTGTGATTGGCTGGCTTATCGGGGGTGCCGTGTATTTGACACGAGCGATCGAGTATGCGGTCCAAACTGGACAGGCCCGGAGTACTTCTTTTGAATGGCTTTTTCCGCTACCGGATTTAGAGCCTCTGAATCCGGCATTGACTGTCGTGCCCTCGGCGTTATCACCTTTGTTGTGGCGCTTGTGTTTGCTGCGACGTGGCCTGCCGTTGCTGTCCTTGGTATCCGAAGTGCCAAGGTTCCTTGATATGTTATTGCTACGAGCCAGCCAGCTATCTTCTCCCGCGCAAAAGCGGGTCATGAGTGTCGTGAGGGCTGCCATTCATTTCGGCTTTTCCTGGCCGAGGTGCCGGGCGAGCCACTCGTCATGGATGTTGTGCTTGAATGCCGCTAAGGCTTCTGCATCTGGACAGTCGACAATTTGGTTTTTCTTTGTTAGGAACAGTGTCCAGAATTGCTGGCTGATTCCACAGGCTCTTTGAATGATGTGGCTCAAGTCATCGGCGTCACGGTGGTCGCACATAAGTGCCACAGAAATTGTCGAAATCGTCTTCCAGATCCTCCCAACAGCCGACGGAGTCTTCTGGCAGGCTATTCAGCCAATGCTGAGTTGGTCCTTTGAGTTTTAACGGGAGGTGCTTGATGGCATGTAGATCATCACCGCGGGCCATGTGGATGTGGAGGAGGAAATCCTCAATCCATACCGCGGGATCTGTTGTACCATCATATGATTTGATATTCTGAGTTTAAAACCTTACGGGAATTCATGCTCCATTACCTCGTTGGTGAAGCATAGGGGGTGTGCGGCGCCTACTGTCTTTGGGCTATGTCATGGTCTTGACTAGTATGAGTCACACTTTCTTTGTATTCGGCCCGTCCGGAATTGCTTGTACTGTATCCGGTGAGGCGGTCACCGTCCCTTGTAGGGGCACGGCCCCATGATCCATAGATCGATCTAGCATGTCTTGCCCTGTCTTCCAATACGTCTCGCAGGTCTCGTGTGTTTCCCGTTGCCTTGGTATGTTTGTTTGAATGGCGGCGGGGTGCAGGATGATTTTCAGGCCGTACTGCCTCTCTATCTCGGCCACGGGGTGGCCGATCAGCCGCATCGAACGCGGGGTGACCTCTGGAAGGGCGTTCGAGTTCATACTCCTCAGCCGCAAGGACTTCAGTCCATCTATACGCTAGCGAGATCTGATCAGCTTCGAAGCTGTCGCTTTTTCTTGAGCTGTTTCTTTGTGGCAATAAGCCGACGCTTAAAGCGCTCCTGCTCGATGGGATCCTCAGGCACGACAAATTCCTCGTCGTCGAGGCTCACTTCGTCTTCGGAGGGAGGCATATAGTTGTCGTCCTCCGTTTCTCCCTCTTCCACTCTCTTAGGAGGGTTGGCTTGTTCAACCTCCGGCTCTTGATCATTCTGGAGGGGATTGTCATCATCTTCGGCACTGTCCGGAGTGCTGTTATCTCTGTCTTTGGTATCACCGCTTTTCTTTGTGGCGAGACTTAGATGGCGCCACGACGTCGACGCTGGCGTTGCTTCTTGGAGGGGTCATCCTCCGTTGTCTTGTCTCCATTGCCTTCTTTGGGTATGTCCACCATGTATATATCATATGATGAGGTGGCGGTCCGATGCCACAGGCGATGGCTCTCGCTTATATACGCATCGGTGTCCATACCATCGATGTCTTCGGAGTCGAAGTCGAGCATGTCGGTTAAATCATCGACAGTGGATACTAAGTGGGTGGTGGGTGGGGATTGAATTTCTTCGTCGTCCGCATCCCACTCTAGCCGGACATAGTTCGGCCAAGGTTCTCCGGACAAAGAGAGAGAGAGAGAGAGAGAGAGATTTCAATGAGTTCAGTATGTCGCCGAAGGGCGAGTGCTGAAAGATATCTGCGGAGGTGAACTCCATGATCGGCGCCCAATCGGATTCGATAGGTATGGGCGCGGGTGGTACGGAGTCCGTGGCCGAGGACGAGTCCAGCAGTTCGGCGACACGACTCTCGTGAAGGGTTAGGTCAGTATTCGGCTCTATCACCATTGAGGGCGCGGCCTCCGTGGCGGAGTCTATCCTCCCGTCCTCGGATGGCGCGATCTGCTCCAGACTAGAGGCTGGAGTAGTTGCTGGCATGATCTCCCGAACATCGTCTGACGACATAGCTATATCATGCTCGTGCGGCACACCCGACATGAGCCCGAACCCGTCGAAGATCAAGTCTCCGCGGATATCGGCAGTGTAATTCAAGTTTCCAAACCTGACCTGATGGCCAGGGGCGTAGCTCTCGATCTGCTCCAGATGGCCAAACGAGTTGGCCCGCAGTGCGAAGCCGCCCGAACACGAAGATCTGTCCGGGAGGAAAACCTCACCTGGACCGCATCGTTGTTGATGATCGAAGGGCCATCGAACCTTGCGGCTGACGACACGGTGGAACTCTCAACAAAAGCACCAATGTCGGTGTCAAACCGGCGAATCTCGGTAGGGGGTCCCGAACTGCGTCTAAGGTGGATGGTAACAGGAGGCAAGGGACACGATGTTTACCCAGGTTGGGCCCTCTCTATGGAGGTAATACCCTACTTCCTGCTTGATTGATCTTGATGAATATGAGTATTACAAGAGTTGATCTACCACGAGATCGTAGAGGCTAAACCCTAGAAGCTAGCCTATGGTATGATTGTTGTCGTCCTACGGACTAAATCCTCCGGTTTATATAGACACCGGAGGGGCTAGTTACATGTAGTCGGTTACAACGAAGGAGATCTACATATCCGTATCGCCAAGCTTGCCTTCCACGCCAAGAGAGTCCCATCCGGACACGAGACGAAGTCTTCAATCTTGTATCTTCATAGTCCAACAGTCCGGCCAAAGGATATAGTCCGGCTGTCCGGATACCCCCTAATCTAGGACTCCCTCACTCATGACGATTCTTGAAGCCCAAGACAGCTCCTGGAGATGGCGGGTTAGTTAAGGGCCCAGGGCCCAAAGGGCGACTTAAGGCTCGTAGAGATAAACCGCCATATATATATATATATATATATATATATATATATATATATATATATATATATATATGTGTGTGTGTGTGTGTGTGTGTGTGTGTGTGTGTGTGTGTGTGTGTGTGTGTGTGTGTGTGTGTGTGTGTGTAAACTTGTATTATAAGGCAGGAATAGAGAGAAACCGGGCGGACCTTTGTTTATGAGCGGTTGGGACTCTATGAGCGGCTGGCGTCGACCTTTGTATATAAAGGGGCGACCGGTGTGATTCAGGGCAAGTAACATCAGATCGAGAGCTAGGTCTAGCGGATTCGCTCCCTGGCTATCGAGAGATAAGTAATCCCACTCAAAACTGGATCGTAGGCTTTTACCTTCACCGTAAAGGGCCGAACCAGTATAAACCTAGTGTCCTTTGTCCCGATTAACCCCTTCTTGCTTCTTAGTTGTGATGGTTCCACGACTAAGTCCTTTCACCAGGACATCTGCCGTGACAATTCCAAGATAGGAACCCTTTTTTGGCTATGGAATTGCCCATGCCATGCCTTAGGACAATTCTTCCAACTCCAATGCATGCAAATTATTGAGCCAAGCATACCTGGGAAGCCGCGAGCTTTGTTCATCTCCAATAGCCTTGCAGCGTCTTCAACATTGGGAGATCTCAAATACTCCTGGCCAAACACTTGCATAATTCCGACTGCGAAGCGCTTGACACACATGATGGCTTGGCTCTTACCCATGGCCAAGTGATCATCAACTAGATCAGCGGGGATACCGTATGCCAACATACGCAAAGCGGTTGTCATCTTCTGAAATGTGCTATGCCCGGGCTCTCCGGCGGCATTCCTCCTTTGCTGAAAAAACCGGTCATGGCTTGCTAGTTTCTCTGCAATGCGCTTGAACAACTCGGTGCTCATCCTAAACCGGCGACGAAAGTATGACTCGGGGTATGTGGGATTCTCCACAAAAGAGTGCCTCATCAATCTGTTATGGGCATCGATCCTATCCCTCCAAATTTTCTGCCGACCCATAACCAAATCACCGTGCTTCGGTTTTTTATTGATGTGCGTAGCTAGGATCATTGCAAAATCCTCCTCCTCTTTCATATCAAATTCTTCTTTCGGAAGAATCATACGACAAACTCATCTATAATGTTCAATTTAAACTAGGCTATAAAAACTACAAACATGCACCAAATTCATGTAAAAAATGTGAAGTTGAAGCAATACATACCTTGCGGGCGTTTTGCCGAACACCTTGCGGGCGTCGAGCGGCAGTGGGCGGCCGGACGCTATTCGTCGGAGGACTGCCGCGCGCGACGGGCGGCGATGACTACAAGGAGACGGAGGAAGCCGCGGCGGCGCGGGGATAGGCCGGGGAAGCGCCAGAACGGTCGCCGGAAGAAATGGGGTGGCGCACGCGGCGGCAGCGCCAACAGCTGGATAGGGTAGGTGGAGTTGCGAGCGAGCGCTCGAGAGTCCAGCGCGCGGGAGCGGGCACAACAAATAAGCGGCGCGCGATGGCGTTTCAGCCCGTGGCTGAACTAGATATGTCGCACGCGCGGTTTTTGCGCCTCCGCTGTAGCACCCGGAGCGGTAGCGCGCGCATAAAGCACTAATTTTTCAGCGCAACATTTATATAGCGCGGCTGTTGGAGATATTCTTAAAATCTACATGCATGAATGCTCCCGACAGTTTGCTCGGATTAGCATAATTGACACCGTCTGTCAATATCAGCGTTCGACACAAACGGGAGCCCTTTCCATTTAATTCATTGACTGTCATGATTCGGGCACAATACTCTTTTCTCCATCTGCATTTTCCTCTTCTTTCCGTGGAATAATAATACTCCATGCATCTTTGACCATATCTGCTCTGTATAATTGACATATTCCCTTCGGTTCACAATGTAGTGCGCCCACGCATCCTGAGATTTAAAATTTAACCAACAAGACCGATTACGGCAGGAGCAAAAGTTATACCATTGAATTTGTATTTCGATACAAATTCAGTGGTTTAATTTTTGCTCCCGGCGCACTTGGTCTATTTGATTAAATTTATGATTAAAGTTAGATCTCGAAAAGTACGGACACGCTGCATTGTGAAATGGAGGGAGTACAGTACAATATACTATACACATTTATGCCAGTGAACAAAAATAGGTTGACTAATTAAACCGCCGAAACACCATCTACTATATATGGATTAGCCGGGGGAGTCGAACATTCCATCGGATCAAATGATCGAGACCGGATGGCTGCTAAACATCTCCGTCGCCGCCTTAACAACAACCAACCAATCTGGTGCCAACAGCAGAAGAAATTCTCTCATGTTCACCGAAGCTTAACCGCGGGGCTACGCTAGTTGGACACGTCTCTGCTCGTTAATTATGTTGTGTGAACCGAACACGTTTCGGTTAGATGCTGCTGCTCCTCATGGGTCGCGTGCCTCAACAGTGGGGTGATGCGTAAGGCATGATGAGATTGAGTAATCAACAAATGGAGACATTGTTAATTACCCGACAAAGAAGTGAGGGCGGGAAGCAAAGAATGCCTAAACTTCAACGTCAGATTCTCATGCTCAATTTTGTTGTGAAGTTTTAAAATGCGAGACGATAAAGTTGAGTATACATCACTGGTAGAGTAGCTAGGATGAGTGCGTAGTACAAGACAAGAAGTCCCAAACTCCCGTTGCTGGAGGGGAATGGATAGAGTGCAAATACAGTGAAAGAATACGTTCAAGCTACCCAAGGCCCAAGTCGGGGCAATGCATATACTACCAGGACACACTGACAGAACACCCTGCGATGATATCTTATACACGTGGTGTAGAACTGTGTAGTAAAATCAGGTGCATGATCATGCTTTATTTATTTTTGCGAATGAACTGTGGCACTGTACTAACCAAACATCAACAATACAAGAAATCCAAAAAAGAGGTACGTTCACTCCTCAGGAAATCCTCCATCCTCTCAAAAAAAAAAAGGTACAATACCTGAAGAAGATGAAGACGGAATAACGATCCATGCCGATGCAGCCAAACCACCATCAGCCCGACGAAGACACATCCAACTCCCTTAGTGTTGACCACAATCCTATCGCTAGATCTGGCGGTGCACCCGCTGCTAAAACTGAAGAAGAAGCCGGAGGAGAAATTATTCCACACCGCTGCCATCACCGCCATAAGAGTCGAAGCGACGGACAACGGGGACCTACTTGTCCATCCGATCATGTTGTGGGTTCCAGCGTCTCATGCGTTGTCAATGTAGGGGAACGTGCTAGGGAAAATATTTTTTATCGCGCAGGATCCAACCAAGATCACTATCGAGGTGCGGGTAACGAAACCATACCCTCGATGAATACATCAGCGCAACGTAGATGTTGACATTGTCGATGAAGTCCTCTGATTCCATCGGCTAGGTTATACCTCTTAGTCGCGAAGATCCGCTCTATCTAGCGTAAAAGATTACGACGCCTCCAATGTGTCCGCATGTATCAAAGTAGCGACATCACATCCGTTCGTGGACCAACACAACGAAGCAGCAGGGGACAGGGTGCCATTAGGAAGAGGGGTAGGCCAAGGGCTTGATGTCTCCCTGGTGCGCCACTGGCCCTCCTTATATAGGTGGCTAGGTAGGGTGGGCGGCGCCCCAAGTCATAGGTTCGTCCGACGTGGCCCAACTAGGTTGTGTTGCCCCCCCGCCCGCAAAGGGGCAGGCCTCAATAGGATCATTCCTATAAGTTTCTACCTAGTTCTAGAACCCATCAGTGCCTTCCAAAACACTTTCGGACATCACCGGAACACTCGGACCTCTCGGAACACTTTTCGAATCCTTCTCTCTCAGTCTCCATTAAATCGTAGCATTACTAAATGTTATTAACATTAAGCGTGCGACCCTATAGGCGGTGGCGGAGCTTCCTTAGGGCCAAGATGGGCTATTGCCCTCCGCCCTAGTCTAGAAAAATCCTCTCGAATACCCTTACTTGTTAGGCTTAAATCTTGAAGATTATTGAACATATAAGAATGTTGAGGGGGATTAGGGGTAAGCTAGTAAATGTATTATATCTTTATGTGATACAAATAATGGTTTTGCGATTTGATCTGAATATCCTAATTTCATTTGTTCGGTGGGGCTGAAATAATTATCATAGAAAAAAACAGATTCATAAAGAGAAAAGACTTAATACTTTTGGCTTTAAGCGGCTAAATGGAGTGTAATTGGAATTGCATATAAATAGAATAATTATTAATGCTTGTGTTCTTCCAATTATGTGTAGCAACTGGAATCGCATACTTTTGGCTTTAAGGAAGAAGTAGCAATCAACAACCAATTCAGGGCAAAGCATATTGACTGGTCTACCATTTTTCTTTTGCTTAAAGCCCCCTGTACAATCTCAGAGTTCACTTCCACCACCATCCAACCTTACATCCACACGGGTCTTCTCTGCAGAGGGGGCAAAGAACAAATACTGAAATACATCGAGGTCCTGCATGTAAAGTTGCAGCCACCAACGTGTAGAAGAGAGAGACAGGGGCGGAAGATCCCACCACCCGCCGCTCCCATTCGCAGCTCCGTTCCCACCTGAGCCCAGCCGGTCGGTGGCTGCCGGCAGCAACCTGCTACTACCTCCGTTGCTCCTCCTCCCTCCCCTCCCACTCCCTCTCAGCCCCAGCTCGAGCGAGAGAGCATCTCCCTCCCGCGCGACCGCGTCCGCCTCCCTCCCCTGCCCCCCGTGCGGTTCTTGGTGCCGGGCTGACGGCGTGGCGGCTTGGCTGGCCGGCCTCGCCTCCAGTTGACCCGACTGACTCTCCCCCATCCGGTCAGCCCGGAGGAGGAGGAGGAGGCGGAGGAGATTTGATTGACCTTTTGAAGCTTCTCGCTTGTTTCTCTCCTGGCGTTGCGGCTGCCGGCCAACGGCCTCGCGGATTTTTCTCCAGCCTCATCCCCCCCTTCAAGTGGCGGCGGAGATCAGCTGGACCGAAAAAGCCTCGCCAGAAACCGGCTGGGACTCTAGGGTTGGCTGCTCAGCTCAGTTGTCTTCGGCGGCTGCTCCTCCTGACCCCTCCTGTTGCCGCGGGCCAGCTCTCTCTAGCTTTGCTGACTTGACCTGGGACGGAGGAAAGAGGAGCAGAGTTCGCCTGTGGATCTTCGGGAAAGGAAGCTCATTCATCCTGTCAGCTGGGAGGTAGAGGAAGAGATGGGGAACTGCATGAAGTCCACGGCCCGGGTGGATCACAGCATGAACACTAGTGCCGCCTGTGAGTGCCTCTCTTACTACTTGCCCCTAATTACGTTTTGTACTCACTCTGTAAAGAAATATAAGATCACTGAAGTTGTGATCTAAACGCTCTTATATTTCTTTACGGAGGGAGTAGCATGTATTTGTCAGTTTCTACTTACCTCCTGATTGGCATCTTTTTTGTTCGATTGCTTTGGTTGTTTTGATTATTTGCAGTTCTTTGATTTGGTTTGTGTTGAATTGAGAGGCGTACCATATCTGGGGCAAATATGGATACCATGTTATGCATCTTACACTTCTATTTCAGTCACTAGTTTTTACCTACTTTGTTCCTCTGGTGCACCTTCGCCTCTATTTTTGTCCCCCTTTCTTATTTCAGAACATGCCATGCTGCGTGGATAAGAGCATTAATTTCTTCTTAGGTCTCGTATACTTCAAATTTCCCGATATTAGTAAATAAAACGGAACTTATTTAGTTCGGAATTTCAGATAGCAGAGAGCTCCTTCAGTTCATATGTTCAGTATCATTGTAAACCTGAAGATGTTATTGCTGCCAATTTGTTCTTACACACATTTCCTTTGTTTCTTGTTGGGCCATCAGATCCATCGAAAGTGACCAGCAAAACAAGCATGTCATCTGCTACTTCTGCGAGCAAGACCAACTCAACTCGTTCAACGTTTACTCTGCCATCTATAAGAGATCGCAGTGAGCCGCCTCGGACAGAAGGCGAAATCTTGTCATCGTCGAACTTGAAGGCTTTCTTGTTCAATGATCTTAAAAATGCGACCAAGAACTTCCGCCCCGACAGTCTTCTTGGGGAAGGAGGGTTTGGGCATGTTTTCAAAGGTTGGATTGATGAACACACTCTTGCCCCTTCGAAACCGGGAAGCGGTATGGTTGTTGCTGTCAAGAAGCTTAAACCAGAAGGTTTCCAAGGGCACAAGGAATGGCTGGTAGGTTCAAGGCTCCTTACCAATAATTTTTCTACTTTCCTCTGGTTTATTTTCATGTTTCCTGATGGTTAATTTTCCTGCTCAGACGGAGGTTAACTACCTTGGCCAACTTCACCATGCCAATCTTGTTAAGCTCATTGGTTATTGCTCAGATGGTGATAACAGACTTCTGGTGTATGAGTTCATGCCCAAGGGAAGTTTGGAGAATCATCTGTTCAGAAGTATGTTCTTTAATCTATATGGGTTTTATTGCTAAATCATTGATTTCTGACATCTTTAATATTCGTGTGTCAACTATCAAGTAACCAATAATGTTTGTATTCTTTTAGGAGGTGCTGATCCTTTGTCATGGGGAATAAGGCTTAAGGTTGCTATCGGGGCTGCTAAGGGTTTGTCATTTTTACATCATGCTGAAAACCAAGTTATATATCGTGATTTCAAGGCATCAAACATTCTTCTTGACTCGGTATGGTTGAAATATAATGTTGACTCTGATTACAAGCCAACCTTTGGGGTCTTTTAACTTAACTTGTTACTCTTGATTCAATGCAGGAATTCAACGCCAAGCTTTCAGATTTTGGATTAGCGAAAGCTGGTCCAACTGGAGATAAAACTCATGTTTCCACACAAGTGATGGGCACCCATGGATATGCAGCTCCAGAGTATATCGCAACAGGTTAGAATATTATCTTTGTGTTTATATTTACAAAAATGGGGCGATGTCTCCCTTTTTTCTGTGTCATGTGACATCAGTTTTGACAATAGATGTTGATGTTGGGTCTTCTCTCTGTATTAGCTAAACCTCAGTTGAATTATTTTCCGGCCTAAGTCATCCCATACCTATGACAGAGTCATGGTGAAGCCCTATTTGTTTAAAGTAGCATAATCATATCATGGTGTTCTCCAATCATGCAGACCATCATGGAATTGTTTCCTGATCTCCCTCGATAGTCAACCGCACTTGCCTTCTGTTTTGTCTACATTTCCTGATCCAGCAATTTCATTGTTATATATGTCAAGTCAAACTAATATTAAATGTAAGAAATGTTCCACTCCACTTTATTCCTATTAAATTCGACACTGGCCATATTTTTCTTGGATTTTATAAAATGACAATACATATGAACATGTTTATTTCTGGATAAACCCATTCTCATGTTACTTAAAATTTACAGGTCGCCTCTCTGCAAAGGCAGACGTCTACAGCTTCGGGGTGGTGTTGCTTGAGTTGCTGACCGGGAGACGAGCTCTGGACAAGTCGAAGCCCGGCATAGAGCAGAACCTAGTGGACTGGGCCAAACCGCACCTGCGAGACAAGCGCAGACTGTACCGTGTCATGGACACGAAGCTGGGAGGCCAGTATCCTAAGAAAGGCGCACACGCCGTGGCGAACCTCGCCTTGCAATGCATCTGCAACGACGCCAAGATGCGGCCGCAGATCTCAGAGGTCTTAGAAGAGCTGGAGCAACTCCAAGACTCCAAAAGCAATTTAGTGTCGCCTCAGGTTGACATCCGGAGGACCTCCAACACCGTCCCGAAGTCGCCAATGAGGGGCCAACCCTCGCCGCGGCGCTCTCTTGGAGCGATGGCGCCGCCGTCACCGGCATTTAGGACCGCACAAGTGCACTAGAAGCACAGCTTAGAAGGGGGAGAGAGATGTATCCGTACGGCTGTACATTTGGTGGTGAGCTGTGTAATAGTTGTTTCTAGTGATGCTTCTTGCTCATTTGTAGGGTTTGGCACGGAATATGACTACGGCACTCTGTGATGAATTGTTTTTCACCAAATCTGAGAGGTGTGCCTCACTGGGTTCTGTTCTGGTCCATTCTCGTGCAGTGCCGGGTTTATCTTCTGCAGACATGATACTGGATGATCCCTTGTTGACATGATAGAAACGGGAGCATGTCCAGGCTTCATTGGTTACCAAATTCGTCGCCCAATTGTGCTCGATAAGAAACTGGCATGTTATCAGATAGGGTCTTGATGTTTTTTTGTCACAGCTGCATATTCCTCGGGCAATTGCATTCTTTTGTCCAGATAGGGATTAATATATGTAACCTACAGGAAAGGACTGCCCTCTTGCAACATTATGCAACTGAACAAGATAAAATGGAAAAATGAGCCTTGAATTTCAGGAATGCACAGATACTAGATGTATGTCTCTTGGGTTTAGTGATGATTTGATGAACTTGCACAAATTTGTTGTGGAGAACAAAAACAGCAGCGATGAGCATGCCAGCCTGCTAAGGCGGGTAAATGTCACAGTGTGTCTCATTTCTCGACAATAAACTCCTGAATCTCTATTCCAGTGTGACGGGCGCCGCCCTGCTTCCTCACCAGAACTTCGTCGCCAACTTTCAGTGAAGTCACAGGAATAGCAGTCCTTCCACCAGATCCTACATCAGACAATCATACAACTCTGGAGTAAGTTGGTCAAGAAAGACCGATAATAAACTCTTGAATCCTTATCTGAAGTCCTGAACCTTAACTAAATCTAGGGGGGTATCAGAGAACTCAGCAAAAACATTGCACTGGTTGTACGATACCCTCACAATGGTTTTAAAGGTTTCCTTTTACTGCAAAACTTTGTACTCAGTTGATTTCCAGAGTTGTATGAGGTTTCATTTTCTGGTGAAACTTTGTACTGTGGATTCCCAGTGTTGCACATTGTATTTTTTTAAGGCAGTGTTAAAGTATAGTTAACTGTGTAGGCATTGGAACCAGAAAATTTCCTGTTAATCTACCAACACAAGTCATTCAGAAATAGACATTTTCTTATGGCTTGTTAGAATTACAAATCCAAAAGAACTTTACCACATTATCTTCAGAATATGTGCTGGGTGGGTTTACCTCTCTCAGGACCGATAAGTGCAACTGTCTCTGCATTTTGAAGGAAAATGCTATATGTGCCATTTCCAGAGTTCTCCTGTAGCAAGTCCAGTAACGTCATGAAACTGAGAATGGATGTGCAGATACCATTAAGAGGAAGACCGTTTTTCATGTACCTTTGCTTCTACAAGGATGAGAGGCCTTGATTCAATCTTCACGCGGCCGACAATTGAAGTTCGCCACAACCCATTTTGATCAACAACAATTACTTCCCTGCCTGATTGCAGCTCCGAGAGGTAGCTAGTCTTGTCGCCAGGGACTGTAACATATGCATGCACAGGCCCCTAAAAATGGAAAGGACATACATAGTGAAGCCTGCTGTAATGCAATATCTGAGATAGCTTACTGCAATCTAAATGATTGATATCGTACTGCATTGACCCTGAAAGGTCTGCTAGCAATGTAGTTTGTCTCCAAGCATTCAGAGTGAACAAGGAACATTCCTCTTGCATAGGAACCGACCTGAAAAAAAAAATGGCATCCAACGTCACATCCATGTGTATGCTCTTAACCAATCGTGTGTAGTAGGAGTAGGATATTAGTAGTGTTGTTTTCTTTATATGTTCCTCGACAGTGAAAAGGTGAGAAATTACACAAACCAGAAGGCCTTCACCTGGTCGCATGATACTACAGAGATCCACACAAACACGATCGCCCATACCAACAACTTCAACCTTTGATACAGTAGCCTTTGTCAACTGTAACTGGCTCTTTGCCTCGTTCCTTCTGTCAAAATAATCCTGAGTGATTAAAGGAGGGAAGAAATAACAACGGGTAAATCATACAATCAGATAAATGATAATCAGTGACCATAGAAAAATACTGCCTTTTGTACACCCAAATTTAGATATGTGCACATAGCGAGCAATATATCTAATTTTACATGAGGCCATTCTATGTCCAGACACAGATTTACTTGTTAAACACCAAAGAAGTTTGAAAAGAATTGTGATGAAATACCTTGAGTTTAATAATATCATCCATGTCCTCTACTTTAAGTACAACTCCATCAAGCCCTTGCTCCAAGGCCTGCAAAATGGGCATCATAAATTCTGAAACAATCTCATCCAGTATAGTCACTGACAATATATAACATCATTATATGCAAGATATGCTGTTGTATGTCCAAATCTCTCGATACTTACCTCAAGAAAAACTTGAGCCTCAGTTGAGTTTGTCGAAACAGCCAATACAGCTCCAGCGCATCCTTGGAATGCAGCAACTATATTTTCTGCTGGTATAACCTATGGAATTTGGAAAAGAGGACACCAATTAGTGCTTCTTATGGGTGAGGTGGGTTTGCAGGGTACTGTTTACCAGTTACCGGGCAGGCATGAAACAGCACAAGAGGACACACAATTTCATAGACAATAACAGGTGTGTATTCACATATGCACACTCATTACAGATATAAGGGAGTTCTTGAAACACATACTAAGACGGTAGAGGATGACTAAAAATTTCAGAGCTTAGTATTGCAAGAGCTCAAGTATGATGGTTTATCTCACTGTGCCCGCTCAAACTAACATATATACCATGTAAGTCAGGACTTAAGAGAAAATTCCAAATGGGTTAGAGATGCAAACATGATATGGTGATATTGAAGTGCTCGATTGTCTGACCTGCCAATCACCTCGGAAGTGAATCACGGTGTTCTGTACTTCCACATTGTCTGGCTGTATGAGTTGCAGCTCACTTGGGGAAGAGATTTCAGAAATTGCAGCAACCTTTTGGTTCCCCTCGTCAAAAATCTCCAGGCCATCAATAAAGAGAGGATGGATGCGAGCAGTTGCTGCAGCACACAAACAAAAAATTAATTTGGGAGGCATTGGGTAACAAAGACATTTGTCTAGTTCAACAAAATGACATAGTATCCCTGCTTGGAACAGTCGAAAATTTGCTCTCACATGACCAGTCCTTGCCGACCTCTTTGGATCCAAAGAGGAAAGTGTTCCAACCCCTCTCTACGGCTGCCGTCATCACCTGCCGGTTCTCTGTCCATACCCAGACGGTCTTCTTTGACCCCCCTGGCGCAGCCGGAGCAGAGCACATCTTGATACACTGTAGGCGCAAGCGGGCTGATGCTGCATCAAGAATCCAAACTCAGGTTCAAATATCGCAATCGAAATCCTAAATTCTTCATCTGATATAAGATCTTAAGAGTTTTTCCAACTGTGAGCGGTGGGTTCCGAGAAACGGCTAATAACTAATGAAATCACAGTGGATTGTTAGGGTTCCTGAGTTCTTGGGTTACGAGTAGGTACCAATGTGGCAACGAATCTGAAAGCCTGAGAGCAAGTGTGAAATAAATTTGACCCAATCATGTTGTGTACTACAAGATTTATCCAAGGGCCCGAGAAACAGATTGGGGAAACTGCGCATGGGCAAGAGCCCTGTACTGCAAAAACTCGCAAGATAAAGAGAGGCGGAAGATTCGTACCTGTTCTTTGGGGCAAGATAAAGAGAGGCGGAAGATTCGTACCTGTTCTTTGGGGCGCGAGGTGGGAGGTATGGAGGCAAGCTAGGGCTTTGGCGGAGCCCGAGACGGAGGAAGAGGAGCAGGAGACAGCCATCGAATTTCTTTGGTGGGCGTTTCCGGGTGGGACATTTGATCATTTCCCCTGTTTTATTTGGGCATTTGATCATTTGACCCTCTACATAGATTAGATGCTTTGCCCTGCTTTTCCTTTTATCTTTTCAAATTTGCTAGGGAGTCAATTTTCGCATGGCAAAAATAGGGACAAAAACAGTAAACAATTAAAGTAATTAAAAATAGTATAGTATCAAATTTCCACATGGCACCTTGAGAGGAGCCTATACCTCGAGCCTTTTGTTACACGCTCACTCGTTTGTACGCTCTTTCTCTAGCGTGATGGCTAGCAATCTTTTGCCACGCTTTTTCGTCCGAGGGGTTGAGCGGCGATTCTCGCGGCAAACTGCCGCTTGGTTTATCACAGAGGATCAAAATAGACGGCGTCCAAGAGGAGGTTGTGTATGGACATGGAGGAAAGCAACCCTCTGGGTCCTTCGTTGATTGGATGCTGATGACCTTCGCCTGCTGACGACTTTTGGGTACTTCCCTAAGAGACGTGGAATCTCATCGGCCTCGAGGAGGCAATTTTGCTCGTATCATTGGGTATCATTGGTTACAGAGTTTTTGGTTTGCTAAACATGTTTTTGGCGGCATTCTGGTGACGGAGACGGAGACCGGGTTTGCTGGAGTTCGATGTGGCGCTTTGGGGACGAAGGCGGAGTCTCCTTGGAAGGAGGACACCTGGTGTCATTCTGATGACGGAGACGAAGACTCCATTTGCTGAAGTTGTTTGGTGGAGCTTCGGTGATAAAGGTGAAGTATCCTCACCAGAGGTCGCTTGGCGACATCCCATGGCCAAGACGGGGACTTAATTGGGCGAGGTATTCTTGGCGGCACCTCAGGATGAAGGCATCGTCTCTTTGATAGGCGGAGGCTCTAGGTAGTATCCCGGTGAGAAAGAAGGGGACTCCCTTGACTGAGGTCCGCTTTGTGTCCTTGTTTTTCTTTCATGTGGACTATGGTGCTTCAAACCTTGCGCCATGCTGGGCCGCTATGTTTATTCCTTTTCTCAAACTTACATCGAGTTGCCTTGTTGAAAGGACCAAGATCAAAAGGTCTCGATATTTTGGCAAAGGGTTCATGATTTCTTTCAATATAACAAGCACTATGAGCCCTACGAGGGTGGGAATATCCATGATTGCAATCCGAGCTCGCTAAACAATCGATGGTACACCATTTAATAGGTCGTCAACAAGTTTTGCGGTGCACACAGGTAGCCAAGTGGCATGGGAATCCACGAGCTCGTAAGTTTTGCACCTTGCTACTCTGTATGTTGGTCATGTGATTGTTTTGCTCTATTTGCATATGGTTGACCATGTGATTGTATTGCTTTGCTAGCTCGGTCGTGCGACGGCGTTGTACCACAAGAGCGAGGGCAAGCCATTCATGATACATCATTGCGTGGTGCAAATTGATGAAAAAGCAAGTGGAGTGACATTATCAGTTCCGTCAAGACAGCCAACGCCAAAGGGGCGATGGTGATGATCCAACCGGTGGAGTTGGAGGAGGACTTGCATCGGTCACTAGTGTGTTGAGGTGGGGGGATGGAAGAACAAGAAGGAGAGGCGAGAAGGGATGGCGACCATGACAAGTTGGAGGACATGATGGCGAAGAAGAAGGATCCATGTGCTAAGTGCAATGAGTTCAAGGAGATAAAGAAGGCAAAGAGCTTTAATGTGTTAATGGAAGTACAAAAGAAGAAGATGGATCTCATGGAGAGGTGGCCAAGCAAGCGTGCAACGAGCAAAATGTCTTGTACGTGAAGGTCGACGACTTGGTTCCCAATATGGCAAAGTTTGTTCATCAATTGTGTGACTGCATCTTCACGTGCTATGTCAAAAGAGTGATTCGGTTTGGACATCTAGTACTTTTATGTATTTGATGGAAGCCGATCATGGAACTTGTTGCATTTGCACTTTCGGTGATTTTTGATTGCATTTATTTGTAGATACTACATGTATTTGTTGAAATGTTATTGAGATCAAGAAAAATTGACCTACTGAAAAAGAGATGGTCGGGCATATAGGGGATGTTTAATGGGATAGTGTTGGATGGCCAAGGCCCGACTAGATATTTGCGGACACGTCTGGTGTTCATTTGATGCATATGGTTGAATATGGCCTAAGAGCATATGGTTAAATAACCCCAAAAACTACTTCTAGGGCATTTAGACCCCAAAACAATGCTCCAGTAGGAGATGATGTGAAATAGGGAATTGCTGCAATTTTTTTGGACAACCTCATAGTTTTGGCCCCAAGTGCTACATATTTGAATGACACAAGTTGGGTGCCCAAAAATCCATTCTGCAGGCACGCGCAGCCCAATTGCCACCCGAAAGTTTCCCGCTACCCCGCTGACCGCCCGATCCCTTCCTCCATCACGGCCGATGTAGCCACCAAGGGAGGGCTTTGAAGGAAATATGCCCTAGAGGCAATAATAAAGTTATTATTTATTTCCTCATATCATGATAAATGTTTATTATTCATGCTAGAATTGTATTAACCGGAAACATGATACATGTGTGAATACATAGACAAACATATAGTCACTAGTACGCCTCTACTTGACTAGCTCATTAATCAAAGATGGTTACGTTTCCTAACCATAGACATGTGTTGTTATTTGATTAATGGGATCACATCATTAGGAGAATGATGTGATTGACATGACCCATTCCGTTAGCCTAGCACTTGATCGTTTAGTATATTGATATTGCTTTCTTCATGACCTATACATGTTCCTGTAACTATGAGATTATGCAACTCCCGTTTACCAGAGGAACACTTTGGGTGCTACCAAACGTCACAACATAACTGGGTGATTATAAAGGAGTACTACAGGTGTCTCCAAAGGTACATGTTGGGTTGGCGTATTTCGAGATTAGGATTTGTCACTCCGATTGTCGGAGAGGTATCTACGGGCCCTCTCGGTAATGCACATCACATAAGCCTTGCAAGCATTGCAACTAATAAGTTAGTTGCGAGATGATGTATTACGGAACGAGTAAAGAGACTTGCCGTAACGAGATTGAACTAGGTAATCGGATACCGACGATCGAATCTCGGGCAAGTAACATACCGATGACAAAGGGAACAACGTATGTCGTTATGCGGTTTGACCGATAAAGATCTTCGTAGAATATGTAGGAACCAATATGGGCATCCAGGTTCCGCTATTGGTTATTGACCGAGAATAGTTCTAGGTCATGTCTACATAGTTCTCGAACCCGTAGGGTCCGCACGCTTAAGGTTTCGATGATGCTTATATTATGAGTTTATGAGTTTTGATGTACCGAAGGAGTTCGAGTCCGGATGAGATCGGGGACATGACGAGGAGTCTCGAAATGGTCGATACGTAAAGATTGATATATTGACGACTATATTCGGAGTTCGGAAAGGTTCCGAGTGATTCGGTATTTTTCGGAGTACCGGAGAGTTACGGAATTCGCCGGAGAGTATATGAGCCTTATTGGGCCATACGGAAATAGAGGAGAGAGGCCAAAGGAAGGAGGCTGCGCCCCTCCGTCCGATTGGACAAGGGGCAGCCCCTTTCCTTCCTCCTCTCCCCTCTTTCCCCTTCTCCTACTCCAACAAGGAAGAAGGGAGTCCTACTTGGTGGGAGTAGGACTCCCTGGCGTCTCCCTCCTAGGCCGGCCGCCTCCTCCCCCCTTGCTCCTTTATATACGGGGGCAGGGGGGCACCTCTAGATACAACAGAAGTTGATCTACGGATCGTTCCTTAGCCGTGTGCGGTGCCCCCCTCCACCATATTCCACCTCGGTCATATCGTCGCGGAGTTTAGGCGAAGCCCTGCGCCGGTAGAGCATCATCATCGTCACCACGCCGTCGTCTTGTGGAACTCATCCCCGACACTTTCTTTGGATCGGTCCGGGGATCGTCATCGAGCTGAGCGATGTCTTTGAACTTCGGAGGTGCCGTGACGTTCGGTACTTGGATCGGTCGGATCGTGAAGACGCACGACTACATCAACCGCGTTGTCATAACGCTTCGCTTCTGACCTCACGAGGGTACGTGGACAATACTCTCCTCTCGTTGCTATGCCATCACCATGATCTTGCGTGTGCGTAGGAAATTTTTGAAATTACTACGTTCCCCAACAGTGGCATCCGAGCCTGGTTTTATGCGTAGATGTCATATGCACGAGTAGAACACAAGTGAATTGTGGGCGATACAAGTCATACTGCTAACAGCATGTCATACTTTGGTTCAGCGGTATTGTGAGATGAAGCGGCCCGGACCGACATTACGCGTACGCTTACGCGAGACTGGTTTCACCGTTGCGAGCACTCATGCTTAAAGGTGACTGGCGGGTGCCTGCCTCTCTCACTTTAGTTGAACCGAGTGTGGCTACGCCCGGTTCTTGCGAAGGTTAAAACAGCACCAACTTGACAAACTATCGTTGTGGTTTTGATGCGTAGGTAAGAACGGTTCTTGCTCAGCCCGTAGCAGCCACGTAAAATTTGCAACAACAAAATAGAGGACGTCTAACTTGTTTTTGCAGGGCATGTTGTGATGTGATATGGTCAAGACGTGATGCTATATTTTATTGTATGAGATGATCATGTTTTGTAACCGAGGTTATCGGCAATCGGCAGGAGCCATATGGTTGTCGCTTTATTGTATGAAATGCAAGCATACGTAATGCTTTACTTTATCACTAAGCGGTAGCGATAGTCGTAGAAGCATAAGATTGGCGAGACCACAACGATGCTACGATGGAGATCAAGGTGTCACGCCTGTGATGATGGTGATCATGACGGTGCTTCAGAGATGGAGATCACAAGCACAAGATGATGATGGCCATATCATATCACTTATATTGATTGCATGTGATGTTTATCCTTTATGCATCTTATCTTGCTTTGATTGACGGTAGCATTTTAAAATGATCTCTCACTAATTATCAAGAAGTGTTCTCCCTGAGTATGCACCATTGCGAAAGTTCTTCGTCTTTGAGACACCGCGTGATGATCGGGTGTGATAGGCTCTACGTTCAAATACAACGGGTGCAAAACAGTTGCATACGCGGAATACTCAGGTTAAACTTGACGAGCCTAGCATATACAGATATGGCCTCGGAACACGGAGACCGAAAGGTCGAACGTGAATCATATAGTAGATATGATCAACATAGTGATGTTCACCATTGAAACTACTCCATCTCACGTGATGATCGGACATGGTTTAGTTGATATGGATCACGTAATCAGTTTGTAGATTAGATGGATGTCTATCTAAGTGGGAGTTCTTTAGTAATATGATTAATTTAACTTTAATTTATCATGAACTTAGTCCTGGTAGTATTTTGCAAATTATGTTGTAGATCAATAGCTCGCGTTGTTGCTTCCCTATGTTTTTGCTTCCCTATGTTTTTATATGTGTTCCTAGAGAAAATTGTATTGAAAAATGTTAGTAGCAATGATGCGGATTGGATCCGTGATCTGAGGTTTATCCTCATTGATGCACAGAAGAATTATGTCCTTAATGCGCCGCTAGGTGACAGACCTATTGCAGGAGAAAATGCAGACGTTATGAACGTTTGGCTAGCTCAATATGATGACTACTTGATAGTTTAGTGCACCATACTTAACGGCTTAGGATCGGGACTTCAAAGACGTTTTGAACATCATGGACCATATGAGATGTTCCAGGAGTTGAAGTTAATATTTCAAGCAAATACCCGAGTTGAGAGGTATGAAGTCTCCAACAAGTTCTA
The DNA here is from genome assembly GCA_021605145.1 of Aegilops bicornis. NCBI lineage: Eukaryota > Viridiplantae > Streptophyta > Magnoliopsida > Poales > Poaceae > Aegilops > Aegilops bicornis. Next base: position 616,915,256 of record CM038672.1, on the reverse strand, counting down.
TAGCTAAAAGATGGAGGAGAATCGCTCATCTAGTGAGCATGTGCTCAGATTATGCAGGTACTTCAATCGCTTGAATCAAGTGGGAGTTAATCTTCCAGATAAGATAGTGATTGACAGAATTCTCTAGTCACCATCACCAAGTTAGTAGAACTTCGTGATGAACTATAATATGCAAGGGATGACAAAAGTAATTCCCAAGCTCTTCGTGATGCTGAAATCGACGAAGGTAGAAATCAAGAAAAGAGCATCAAGTGTTGATGATTGACAAGACCACTAGTTTCAAGAAAAGGGCAAAGGGAAAGAAAGGGAACTTCAAGTAGAATGACAAGCAAGTTGTCGCTCCGCGAAGAAGCCCAAAGCTGGACCAAAGCCTGAAATCGAAGTGCTTCTACCGCAAAGGAAATGATCACTTTGGGAGCGTAAATGACCTGAATATTTGGTAGATAAGAAGGGTGGCAAAGTGAACAAGGGTATATTTGATATCTGTGTGTTTGATGTGTGCCTTATTAGTGTTTATAGTAGCCCCGAGTATTTGATACTTGTTCGGTTGCTAAGATTAGTAACTCAAACAGGAGTTACATAATAAACAGAGACTAGTTGAGGGGAAGTGACGATGAGTGTTGGAAATAGTTCCAAGATTGATATGATCATCATCACACATTCCCTATATTTTCGAGATTAGTGTTAAAAGCCAAATAAATGTTATTTAGCGTTTGCGTTGAGCATGAATATGATTTGATCATGTTTATTGCAAAACGGTTATTCATTTAAAGTTAATAACTAATTGTTATTATGTTTACATGAATAAAACCTTCGATGGTTATACACCCAATGGAAATAGTTTGTTGGATCTCGATCGTAGTGATACACATATTCATAATATTGATGCCAAAAGATGCAAAGTTAATAATGATAGTGCAACTTATTTGTGGCACAGCCGTTTGGGTCATATCGGCGTAAAACGCATGAAGAAACTCCATAAAGATGGATTTTCGGAATCACTTGGTTATGAATCATTTGATGCTTGTGAACCGTGCTTTTTGGGCAAGATGACTAAAACTCCGTTCTCCGGAACAATGGAACGAGCTACCGACTTGTTGGAAATAATACATACCAATGTATGCGATCCAATGAGTGTTGATGCCCATGGCAAGTATCATTATTTTCTGACCTTCACAGATGATTTGAGCAGATATGCATATATCTTCTTGATGAAACATAAGTCTGAAATAGTTGAAAAGTTCAAAGAATCTCAGAGTGAAGTGGAAAATCGTCGTAACAAGAAAATAAAGTTTCTGCGATCTGATCGTGGAGATGAATATTTGAGTTACGAGTTTGGTCTTCAATTAAAACAAAGTGGAATAGTTTCGCAACTCACGCCATATGGAACACCACAGCATAATGGTGTGTCCGAAAGTCGTAACCGCACTTTATTGGATATGGTGCGATCTATGATGTCTCTTATCGGTTTACCACTATCGTTTTGGGGTTATGCATTAGAGACAACTGCATTCACGTTTAATAGGGCACCATCTAAATCCGTTGAGACGACACCGTATGAACTATGGTTTAACAGTAAACCTAAGTTGTCGTTTCTTAAAGTTTGGAGTTGTGATGCTTATGTGAAAAAGTTTTCACCTGATAAGCTCGAACCCAAATCGGAGAAGTGCGTCTTCATAGAATACCCAAAGGTAACTATTGGGTACACCTTCTATCACAGATCCGAAGGCAAGTTATTCGTTGCTAAGATGGATCCTTTCTAGAGAAGAAGTTTTTCTCGAAAGAAGTGAGTGGGAGGAAAGTAGAACTTGATGAGGTAATTGTACCTTCTCCCTTATTGGAAAGTAGTTCATCACGTAAATCAGTTCTAGTGATACCTACACCAATTAGTGAGGAAGTTAATGATGATGATCATGAAACTTCAGATCAAGTTGCTACCAAACCTCGTAGGTCTTCCAGTAAGATCCGCACTGTGAGTGGTACGGTAATCATGTTCTTGAAGTCATGTTACTAGACCATGATGAACCTACGAACTATGAGGAAGCGATGATGAGCCCAGATTCCGCGAAATGGCTTGAGGCCATGAAATGCGAGATAGGATCCATGTATGAGAACAAAGTATGGACTTTGATTGACTTGCTCGATGATCGACAAGCCATGTTAAATAAATGGATCTTCAAGAGGAAGACGAACAACGATAGTAGTGTTACTATCTACAAAGCTCGACTTGTCACAAAAAGGTTTTCGACAAGTTCAAGGTGTTGACTACAATGAGATTTTCTCAACTGTAGCGATGCTTAAGTCTGTCCGAATCATGTTAGCAATTGCCACATTTTATGAAATCTGGCAAATGGATGTCAAAAACTACATTCTTTAATGGATTTATTAAAGAAGAGTTGTATATGATGCAACGAGAAGGTTTTGTCAATCCTAAAGGAGCTAACAAAATGTGCAAGCTTAATGATCCATCGATGGACTGGTGCAAGCATCTCGGAGTTGGAATAAACGCTTTGATAGTGTGATCAAAGCATATGGTTTTATACAGACTTTTGGAGAAGCCTGTATTTACAAGAAAGTGAGTGGGAGCACTACATCATTTCGATAAGTATATGTGAATGACATATTGTTGATCGGAAATAATGTAGAATTATTCTGCAAAGCATAAAGGAGTATTTGAAAGGAGTTTTTCAAAGAAGGACCTCAGTAAAACTACTTACATATTGAGCATCAAGATCTATTGAGATAGATCAAGACGCTTGATAAGTTTTTTCAATAAGTACATACCTTGTCAAGATTTTGAAGTAGTTCAAAATAGAACAGTCAAAGAAAAGTTCTTGCCTGTGTTGCAAAGGTGTGAAATTGAGTAAGACTCAAATCCCGACCACGGCAGAAAAATAGAAAAGAGAATGAAAGTCATTCCCTATGCCTCAGTCATAGGTTCTATAAAGTCTGCTATGCTATGTACTAGACCTATTGTATACCTTGCTCTGAATTTGGCAAGGGAGTACAATAGTGATCTAGGAGTAGATCACTGGACATTGGTCAAGAACATCCTTAGTGAGGACTAAGGAGATGTTTCTCGATTATGGAGGTGATAAAAGAGCCCGTCGTAAAGAGTTACATCGGTGCAAACTTTTACACTGATCCAGATGACTCTAAGTCTCGATCTGGATACATATTGAAAGTGGGAGCAATTAGCTAGAGTAGCTCCGTGCGAGCATTGTAGACATAGAATATTTGCAAAATACATACGGCTCACGAATGTGACAGACCCGTTGACTAAGCTTCTCTCACGAGCAAAACATGATCATACCTCGATACTCTTTGGGTGTTAATCACATAGCGATGTGAACTAGATTATTGACTCTAGTAAACCCTTTGGGTGTTGGTCACATGACGATGTGAACTATGGGTGTTAATCACATGTGAGATGTGAATATTGATGTTGAATCACATGATGATATGAACTAGATTATTGACTCTAGTGCAAGTGGGAGACTAAAGGAAATATGCCCTAGAGGCAATAATAAATTTATTATTTATTTCCTCATATCATGATAAATGTTTATTATTCATGCTAGAATTGTATTAACCAGAAACATGATACATGTGTGAATACATAGACAAACATATAGTTACTAGTATGCCTCTACTTGGCTAGCTCATTAATCAAAGATGGTTATGTTTCCTAACCATAGACATGTGTTGTTATTTGATTAATGGGATCACATCATTAGGAGAATGATGTGATTGACATGACCCATTCCGTTAGCCTAGCACTTTCGATCGTTTAGTATATTGCTATTGCTTTCTTCATGACCTATACATGTTCCTCGTAACTATGAGATTATGCAACTCCGTTTACGGAGGAACACTTTGGGTGCTACCAAACATCACAACGTAACTGGGTGATTATAAAGGAGTACTACAGGTGTCTCCAAAGGTACATGTTGGGTTGGCGTATTTTGAGATTAGGATTTGTCACTCCGATTGTCGGAGAGGTATCTCTGGGCCCTCTCGGTAATGCACATCACATAAGCCTTGCAAGCATTGCAACTAATAAGTTAGTTGCGAGATGATGTATTACGGAACGAGTAAAGAGACTTGCCGGTAACGAGATTGAACTAGGTATTGGATACCAACGATCGAATCTCGGGCAAGTAACATACCGATGACAAAGGGAACAACGATGTCGTTATGCGGTTTGACCGATAAAGATCTTCGTAGAATATGTAGGAGCCAATATGGGCATCCAGGTTACGCTATTGGTTATTGACCGAGAATAGTTCTAGGTCATGTCTACATAGTTCTCGAACCCGTAGGGTCCGCACGCTTAAGGTTTCGATGACAGTTATATTATGAGTTTATGAGTTTTTATGTGCCGAAGAAGTTCGGAGTCCCGGATGAGATCGGGGACATGACGAGGAGTCTCGAAATAGTCGAGACGTAAAGATTGATATATTGGACGACTATATTCGGAGTTCGGAAAGGTTCCGAGTGATTCGGGTATTTTTCGGAGTACCGGAGAGTTATGGGAATTCGCCGGGGAGTATATGGGCCTTATTGGGCCATACGGGAATAGAGGAGAGAGGCCAAAAGGAAGGAGGCGTGCGCCCCCCCCCCCTCTGGTCCGAATTGGACAAGGGGTGCAGCCCCCTTTTCCTTCCTCCTCTCCCCCTCTTTCCCCTTCTCCTACTCCAACAAGGAAGGAGGGAGTCCTACTCCCGGTGGGAGTAGGACTCCCCTTGGCGCGCCCCCTCCTAGGCCGGCCGCCCCCTCCCCCCTTGCTCCTTTATATACAGGGGCAGGGGGGCACCTCTAGACACAACAGAAGTTGATCTACGGATCGTTTCTTAGCCGTGTGCGGTGCCCCCCTCCACCATATTCCACCTCGGTCATATCGTCGCGGAGTTTAGGCGAAGCCCTGCGCCGGTAGAGCATCATCATCGTCACCACGCCGTCGGCCGACGGAACTCATCCCCAACACTTTGCAGGATCGGAGTCCGGTATCGCCATCGAGCTGAGCGTGTCTTTGGACTCGGAGGTGCCGTACGTTCGGTACTTGGATCGGTCGAATCGTGAAGACGTACGACTACATCAACCGCGTTGTCATAACGCTTCCGCTTACGGTCTACGAGGGTACGTGGACAATACTCTCGCCTCTTGTTGCTATGCCATCACCATGATCTTGCGTGTGCGTAGGAAATTTTTGAAATTACTACGTTCCCCAACAGGCTTGACCCCCGAGACGTGCATCGCGCCGCCAACCGTCAAGCTTCGCTTCCATGAGTCACCTCTCCTCTCCCTCATCTCCCATCACTCTATCCCATGCAGCCCTCATCCCCGTCCGCCTCCTGCTGCCCAATGACCACACGCCATGGAGGCCATCGCGAGGCCCGTGCCCGCCCGATCGTCGTGGGTACCCCGTGCCATCGCTTGATTGCTTGTATCTGCGTTGGTATTTGCCCCAAGAGGAGAGGATGGTGCAGCACAACAAAGGTAAGTATTTCCCTCAATTATGAAACCAAGGCTATCAATCCAGTAGGAGAATCAAGCAACACTATGTAAACAACACCTCCACACAAACAAAAACTACTTGCAAGCCAACGCGTAAGAGGTTTGTCAATCCCTCCTCGGTATTGAGATAGATTAAATTGTATGAGATTTGATAAATAGATCTAACTAAAACACAAAATAAAATAAAGAAAGAAAAAGTGCAGCAAGGTATTTTTGATTTTGATATGGTAGGAAATAGACCAGGGGGGCCGTAGTTTTCACTAGAGGCTTCTCTCAAGAAAATAGCATATGGTGGGTAAACAAATTATCGTTGGATAATTGATAGAAAAGCGAATAATCATGACGATATCCAAGGCAATGATCATGTATATAGGCATCACATCCAAGATTAGTAGACCGACTCCTGCCTGCATCTACTACTATTACTCCACGCATCGACCGCTATCTAACATGCATCTAGTGTATTAAGTTCATGGAAAAACGGAGTAATGCAATAAGAACGATCACATGATGTAGACAAGATCTATTCATGTAGGAATAAACCTTATCTTTTTATCCTTAATAGCAATGATACATGCGTGTCATGTCTCTTTCTGTCACTGAGATTAAGCACCGCAAGATCGAACCCATCACAAAGCACCTCTTCCCATGGCAAGAAAAATCAATCTAGTTGGCCAAACCAAACCAAAATTTCGGAGAAGAAATACGAGGCTATAACAATCATGCATAAAAGAGTTCAGCAAAGACTCAAATAATATTCGTGGATAGAACTGATCATAAACCCACAATTCATTGGATCCCAACAAACACACCACAAAATGAGTTCATCAAATAGATCTCCAAGAACATTAGGGAGAACATTGTATTGAAGATCAAAAAGAGATAAAGTCATCTAGCTACTAGCTACGGACCCGTAGGTCTGTGGTAAACTACTCACGCATCATCGGGGGGGGGGGGGGGGCAACAAGGATGATGAAGAACCCCTCCATCGTTGCCCCCTCTGGCAAAGTGCCAAAAAAGGCCTCTAGATTGGATCTCGTGGTTCTGGAACTTGCGGCGGCTGGAACTGTGTTTCTTCGACTCCCCTAGGATTTTTGGGATTTTAGAGTATTTGTAGAGGTGGAGGCCAGTGGAGAAGGTTCCCGTGGGCTCCACTACCCACCAGGGCGCGCCTTGGGCCTCTGGCGCGCCCTGGGGCCTAGTGGGCCCCATGGGCCTCTTCCCGTGGGCTCCTTTGGCTCCCTGGGTGTCTTCTATCCATAAAAAATCTGTAATTGTTTTGTTGCATTTGGACTTCGTTTGGTATTGATATCCTGCAAAGTAAAAAACAAGCAGAAAAACAACAACTGGCACTATGTCAATAGGTTAGTCTCGAAAAAATGATATAAAGTTGTTAGTAAATGAATATAAAACATCCAAGATTGATAATATAGCAGCATGGAACAATCGAAAATTATAGATACGTTGGAGATGTATCAGCATCCTCAAGCTTAATTCCTGCTCGTCCTCGAGTAAGTAAATGATAAAAACATAATTTTTTATGTGGAATGCTTGCTAACGTGTTCATCACATATTCTTTTCTTTTGTAGAATGGACATTTGGACTTTTAGATGATTCAAAGCAATAGTCCATAATTGACATGAGGACATCAATACTCAAGCATATCAACAAGCAACCATGTGTTCCAAAATATCAACACTAAAGAAAGTTATCCCTAGCCCATTATGCTCAATCATTGATCCATTCATGAAATACACTCAAATATAAACTATGCCCAATGCATAGGTATGATAATAGTGTTCCCTAGTTGGTGCTTTATCAGAGAAGATGGAGACTCAATAAAAATAAAAACTGCATAAAAGTAAATAGATAGGCCCTTTGCAGAGGGAAGTAGAGTTTTGTAGAGGTGCCAGAGCTCATAGCTTAAATTGAGAGATAAAATTGTTTTGAGAGGCATGCTTTTCACTTCAACGAAAATGATCGAGAATTCCTAATTTTTTCTATGCTAGATAAATCATAGGCGGTTCCCAAACATAAAAACAAGTTTATTCCCTTTTTCACCATTCCTTCACAATCCATGGCAAGCCATATCCACGGGTGCCTTCCATACCAACACTTTCCAAGTAATTTATTGTTGACAACTGATACATCTCCAACGTATTTGATTGTTCCATGTTGTTATATTATCATTCTTAGATGTTTTAGAATCATTTTATAGCAACTTTATATCATTTTTTGGGACTAACCTATTGACATAGTGCCCAGTGCCAGTTGCTGTTTTTTGCTTGTTTTTTACTTCACAGAATATCAGTACCAAACAGAGTCCAAACGCAGCGAAACTTTTTGGAGAATTTTTTTGGACCAGAAGACATTCAGTGGGCCAAAGAAGTATTAGAGGGGAGGCCCGAGGGGAGCACAACCCACCAGGGCGCGCCAGGAGGCCCAGGCGCGCCCAGGGGGGTTGTGCCCACCTTGGAGCCTGTTGGGAAACGTAGTAATTCAAAAAAAAATCCTAAGATCACGCAAGATCTATCTAGGAGAAGCATAGCAACGAGCGGGGAGAGTGTGTCCACGTACCCTCGTAGACCGAAAGTAGAAGCGTTTTAGTAACGCGGTTGATGTAGTCGAACGTCTTCACGATCCAACCGATGCAAGTACCGAACGTATGGCACCTCCGTGTTCAGCACACGTTCAGCTCGATGACGTCCCTCGAGCTCTTTATCCAGTTGAGGATGAGGGAGAGTTCCGTCAGCACGACGGCGTGGTGACGGTGATGATGAAGTTACCGGTGTAGGGCTTCGCCTAAGCACTACGAAGATATGACCGAGGTGTGTAACTGTGGAGGGGGCACCGCACATGGCTAAGACCAATCTTGGAGTGCCTTTGGGGTGCCCCCTACCCACGTATATAAAGGAGGGAGGGAGGGAGGCCGGGCCCCTAGGGGCGCGCCAAGAGTATGGAGTGCTACTAGGACTTCCAAGTCCTAATAGGAATCCCTTTCCTTTTTCGGAGTAGGAGAGAAGGAAAGAGGGAAAGAGAGCGGGAGTAGGAAAATGCAACACTAGTACGCGTTGGTCCTAAACAAACGGTTTTAACCCCTTTCTGCGACGGCATTTGGAGCTGTCGCCAAGTGAGTGTGTGTGATAGGGTGTCCTTCCCACACTACCCAGAAATCGTCGGGGATAGGCCCTCCTGGGACCCGGCTGGGGCCGTGTGATCGGGCGAGGCATCAAAACCCAATCATTTCCGTAGGTATGTACATCCCACATGGTAATCCGAGAAAATCATTTCCGTAGGTATGTACATCCCACATGGTGAATCCCAGAAAAACATTTCCGTTCGTATGTATATTACACACAGTCAATCCAATGATTACGTTTCCGTTCTTATGTACATCCCACACAGTCAATCCAGGGAAAACGTTTCCGTTCGGATATACATCCCACACATTTTTATGTATACGCTCGTGTGTGAAAGGTGTAACTATCGCACACACTCTGCCTTGGTTAACTATTTGCTTTCATTAACTACATCACGCATGATTTGATGTAGAAAACTGTGTGGCATTGGGCTATCCATCACAAGCGCTTTTACTGCTAGAACCGTTTGCAAAGTTCCATGACCGTCTGTTCTCTTTTTATTTTTGCCTGTAATTTATTATTCTAATAGGAAATTTTGAAATATGAAACGTGCAATTCAAATTCTCAGCACAATGGTTCAACAACGAACCAATAAATAAAATTGTCAGTAAAGTATGTTCAGTAATTACAGGATTAGGCAGCAATTAACTATGATGAACCAAAGTATTTAAAGGCGGTAAAGGTGAAGAGACAAGTGTAAATCATTTTGACTGCCGATGGTGTTGAAGAAGTGGAATGCCCATAATGTGCCTTCCTGCATGCCATAGGCACAAACCACTTTTGTCCAACCCCTTGTGACGATCGCCCGCCCATCCTTTGTTGGGGAACGTAGTAATAATTCAAAATTTTCCTACGTGTCACCAAGATCAATCTAGGAGATGCTAGCAACGAGAGAGAGGGAGTGCATCTTCATACCCTTGAAGATCGCTAAGCGGAAGCGTTACAAGAATGTGGTTGATGGAGTCGTACTCGCGGCGATTCAAATCGCAGAAGATCTGATCTAGCGCTGAACGGACGGCGCCTCCGCGTTCAACACACGCACAGCCTGGGGACGTCTCCTCCTTCTTGATCCAGCAAGGGGAGAGGAGAAGTTGAGGGAAAGCTCCGGCAGCACGACCGCGTGGTGGTGGTGGAGCTCGTGGTTCTCCGGCAGTGCTTCGCCAAGCACTATGGAGGAGGAGGAGGTGTTGGAGGAGGAGAGGGCTGCGCCAGGGGAAGGGGTGCGGGCGTGCGGCTGCCCTCTCTCTCCCTCACTATATATATGGGGAAGGGGGGAGGAGGAGGCGCCCTAGGGGAGGGGCTGCGGCCACAGGGGAAACCCTAGATGGGTTTGGGCGCCCCCACCTCTAGGAAACTTGCCCCCCAAGCAGGGAGGGGTGGCTACCCTAGGGGAGGCGCCCCCACCTCTCCACGTTACATGAGATGGGGTGGGAGGGGCGCACGACCCCTTAATGGGCTGATGTGCCCCTCCCCTTGGCCCATAAGGCCCCCCAACGCTTGTCGGGGCCTCCGAAACCCCTTTCGGACATGCTGGTCGTCACCCGGTACCCCCGGAACAATTCTGGACTCCAATACCCTTCGTCTAATATATCGATCTTCACCTCCGGACCATTTTGGAGTTCCTCGTCACGTCCGGGATCTCATCCGGGACTCCGAACAACCTTCGGTAACCACATACTATTTCCCATAACAACTCTAGCATCACCGAACCTTAAGTGTGTATACCCTACGGGTTCGGGAACCATGCAGACATGACCGAGACGTTCTCCGGCCAATAACCAACAGCATGATCTGGATACCCGTGTTGGCTCCCACATGTTCCACGATGATCTCATCGGATGAACCACGATGTCAGGGATTCAATCAATCCAGTATTCAATTCCCTTTGTCTATCGGTATGTTAATTGCCCGAGATTCGATCGTTGGTATCCCCATACCTCATTCAATCTCGTTACTCGCAAGTCTCTTTACTCGTTCCGTAACGCATGATCCCGTGGCTAACTCCTTAGTCACATTGATCTTATTATGATGATGCATTACCGAGTGGGCCCAGACATACCTCTCCGTCATACGGAGTGACAAATCCCAGTCTCAATTCGTGCCAACCCAATAGACACTTTCGGAGATACCTGTAGTGCACCTTTATAGCCACCCAGTTGCGTTGTGATGTTTGATACACCCAAAGCAATCCTACGGTATCCGGGAGTTGCACAATCTCATGGTCTAAGGAAATGATACTTGACATTAGAAAAGCTCTAGCAAACAAACTACACGATCTTGTGCTATGCTTAGGATTGGGTCTTGTCCATCACATCATTCTCCCAATGATGTGATCCCATTATCAACGACATCCAATGTCCATGGCCAGGAAAACATGACCATCTATTGATCAATGAGCTAGTCAACTAGAGGCTTACTAGAGACATGTTGTGGTCTATGTATTCACACATGTATTACGGTTTCCGGTCAATACAATTATAGCATGAACAATAGACAATTATCATGAACAAGGAAATATAATAATAACCATTTTATTATTGCCTCTATGGCATATTCCCAATAGTCTCCCACTTGCACTAGAGTCAATAATCTAGTTCACATCGCCATGTGATCAACACTCATAGTTCACATCGCCATGTGACTAACACCCAAGAGTTTACTAGAGTCAATAATCTACTTCCTCCGTTCCTAAATATTTTTCTTTCTAGAGATTTCAAATGATGACTACATACGGAACAAAATGAATGAATCTACACTGTAAAATATGTCTATATACATCCGTATGTGGTGACCATTTGAAATCTCTAGAAAGACAAATATTTAGGAACGGAGGGAGTAGTTCACATCGCCATGTGATTAACACCCAGGAGTTTACTAGAGTCAATAATCTAGTTCACATCACCATGTGATTAACACTCAATGAGTTCTAGGGTTTGATCATGTTATGCTTACAGGAGAGGTTTTAGTCAACGGGTCTGCAACATTCAGATCCGTGTGTTCTTCTCAAATCTCTATTTCATGTTGTAGATGTTGCTACTATGCTCCACTTGGAGCTATTCCAAATGGTTGCTCCACTATACGTATCCGGTTTGCTACTCAGAGTCATTCGGATAGGTGTTAAAGCTTGCATCGACGTAACCCTTTACGCCAAACTCTTCATCACCTCCATAATCAAGAAAACATTTCCTTATTCCCAAGGACAATTTTGACCGCTGTCCAATGATCCACTCCTGGATCATTCTTATACCCCCTTGCCAGACACGTGGCAAGGCACATCACGGTACACAACATGGCATATCGTATAGAGCCTATGGCTAAGGCATAGGGGACGACTTTCGTCCTTTCTCTTTCTTCCGCCGTGGCCGAAGCTTCAAGTCTTAACTTCACACCTTACAACTCGTGCAAGAACTCCTTATTTGATCGATCCATCTTGAACTCCTTCAAGATCATGTCAAGGTATGTGCTCTATGAAAGTCTTATCAGGCGTCTTGATCTATCTCTATAGATCTTGATACCCAACATGTAAGCAGTTTTACACAGGTCTTCCTTTGAAAAACTCCATTCAAACAACCCTTTATGCTTCCCAGAAATTCTACATCATTTCTGATCAACAATATGTCATCCACATATATTTATCAAAATGTTGTAGTGCTCCCACTCACTTTCTTGCAAATTCAAGTTTCTTGCAAACTTTGTATAAACCCAAATGCTTTGATCACCTCATCAAAGCGTATGTTCCAACTCCGAGATGCTTGCTCCAGTCCATAGAAGGACCAATGGAGTTTGCATACCTTTTAGCATCCTTAGGATCGACAAAACCTTCTGGTTGTATCACATACATCCTTTCCTCATGGAAACCGTCAAGGAAACTTTGTTTTGACATCCATCTGCTAGATTTCGTAAATGAAAATGCAGCAACTGCTAACATAATTCTAACAGACTTTAGCATCACTATGATTGAGAAAGTCTCATCACAGTCAACTCCTTGAACTTGTCGGAAACTTCTTTGAGACAAGTCGAGCTTCATAAATGGTGACATTACCATCAACGTCTGTCTTCTTCTTAAAGATCCATTTATTCTCAATTGCTTGCCGATCATCGAGCAAGTCCGCCAAAGTCCATACTTTGTTCTCATACATGGATCCTATCTCGGATTTCATGGCTTCCAGCCATTTGTTGGAATCCGGGCCCACCATCGCTTCTCCATAGCTCATAGGTTCATCGTTGTCCAACAACATGACCTTTAAGACAGGGTTACCACTCAGAAGTTGTACACACCCTTGTCGACCTACGAGGTTCGATAGTAACTTGATCTGAAGCTCCATGATCATCATCATTAGCTTTCTCTTCAACTGAGGTAGGTGCCACCGAAACATTTTTCTATGTTGTGCTACTCTCTGGTTGAAGTAAAGGTTCAACAAACTCATCAAGTTCTATCTTCCTCCCACTCAATTCTTTCGAGAGAAACTCTTTCTCGAGAAAGGACCTGTTCCTAGCGACAAACACTTTGCCCTCAGATCTGAGATAGAAGGTATACCCAATCGTCTTGTTTGGGTATTCTATGAAGACACAATTTTCTGCTTTGGGTTCGAGCTTTTCTGGCCGAAGCCTATCGACATAAGCATCGTAGCCCCAAACCTTAACAAACAACAACTTAGGTTTCTTGCCAAACCATAGTTCATATGGTGTCGTCTCCACAGACTTAGATGGTGCCCTAAAGTGAATGTAATTTTTTCTAATGCATAACCCCAAAATGATAGCGGTAGATCAGTAAGAGACATCATAGATCGCACCATATCCAATAGGGTGCGACTACAACGCTCGGACACACCATTACGCTATGGTGTTCCAGGTGGCGTCAACTGTGAAACGATTCCACCTTGTCTTTAGTGATTGCCAAACTCATAACTCAGATACTCTCCCCTTGATCATATCATAGGAACTTGATCTTCTTGTTATGATGATTCTCAACTTCACTCTGAAATTGCTTGAACTTTTCAAATGTTTCAAACTTATGCTACATTAAGTAAATATACCCATATCTACTCAATTCATCGGTGAAGGTGAGAAAATAACGATATCCACTGCGTGCGTCGACACTCATCGGACCGCACACATCAACATGTGTGATTTCCAACAAGTCACTTGCCCGTTCCATTGTTCCAGAAAACGGGGTTTTAGTTATCGTGACTATGAGGCATGGTTCGCATGTGTCAGGTGATTCAAAATCAGGTGACTCCAAAAGTCCATTAGCATGGAGGTTCTTCATGCGCTTTACACCAATATGACCTAAGCGGCAGTGCCACAAGAAAGTGGTACTATCATTATCAACTCTACATATTTTGGCATCAATGTTATGAACATGTGTAACACTACGACCGAGATTCAATAAACCATTCACATTGGGTGCATGACCATAGAAGGTATTATTCATGTAAACAGAATAACCATTATTCTCTGTCTTAAATGAATAACTGTATTGCAATAAACATGATCTAATCATGTTCATGCTCAACGCAGACACCAATGCAAACAACATTTATCTGGGTTCAACATTACCCCGAAGGTAGAGGGAGCGTGCGATGGTGATCATATCATCCTTGGAAACACTTCCAACACATGTCGTCACCTCGCCCTTAGCTAGTCTCCGTTTATTCCGTAGCTTTTGTTTTGAGTTACCAATATTAGCAACTGAACTGGTATCTAATACCCATGTGCTACTAGGAGTACTAGTAAGGTACACATCAATAACACATATATCAAATATACTTTTGTTGAAGTTGCCAGCCTTCTTATCTACCAAGTATTTGAGGCAGTTCCGCTACCAGTGACTGTTCCCCTAATAGAAGCACTTCGTCTCGGGTTTGGGTTCTTGGGTTTCTTCACTGGAGCGGCAACTGGCTTGCCATTCATGAAGTTTCCCTTCTTGCCCTTGCCCTTCTTTGAAACTAGTGGTCTTGTTAACCATCAACACTTGATGCTCCTTCTTGACTTCTACCTTTACGGCCTTAAGCACGACGAACAGCTCCCGGATCAACTTCCCTTGCATGTTATAGTTCATCATGAAGCTCTAGTTAGCTTGGTGATAGTGACTGGAGAACTCCGTCAATCACTTCTCTTATCTGGAAGATTAACTCCCACTTGATTCAAGCGATTGAAGTACCCGGACATTACGAGCACATGCTCCTTTGGTGAGCTATTCTCCTCCATCTTGTAGGCAAAGATCTTGTCAGAGGTCTCAAACCTCTCAACACGGGCATGAGAATACCAATTTCAGCTCTTGGAACATCTCATATGTTCCATGGCGTTCAAAACGCTTTTGGAGCCCCGACTCTAAGCCGCAAAGCATGGCGCACTAAACTATGAGGTAGTCATCAGTACGCGTCTGCCAGATGTTCACAACATCCACGGATGACGCCAAAGGGGTTGGCACACCGAGCGGTGCATCAAGGACAGAAGCCTTCTGCGTATCAGTGAGGACAATCCTCAGACTATGGCCCTAGTCCGCACAATTGCTTACAATATCTTTCAACTAAGTCTTTCTCTCGGAACATATTAAAACAAGGAGCTAAAGCGCGAGCTATTAAACCACAACATAATTTGCAAAGACAATTTAGACTAGGTTCATGATAATTAAGTTCATCTAATCAAATTATTCAATGAACTCCCACTCAGATAGACATCCCTCTAGTCATCTAAGTGATACATGATCCGAATCGACTAGGTCGTGTCCGATCATCACGTGAGACGGACTAGCCATCAATGGTGAACATCTCCATGTTGATCGTATCTACTATACGACTCATGTTCGACCTTTCGGTCTTTTGTGTTCCGAGGCCATGTCTGTACATGCTAGGCTCGTCAAGTCAACCTAAGTGTTTCGCATGTGTAAATATGGCTTACACCCATTGTATGAGAACGTTAGAATCTATCACACCCGATCATCACGTGGTGCTTCAAAACAACGAACCTTCGCAATGGTGCCCAGTTAGGGGGAACACATTTCTTGAAATTTTAGTGAGGGATCAACTTATTTATGCTACCGTCGTTCTAAGCAAATAAGATGTAAACATGACAAACATCACATGCAAATCATAAAGTGACATGATATGGCCAATATCATCTTGCGCCTTTGATCTCCATCTTCGAGGCGCCGCATGATTACCTTCGTCACCGGCATGACACCATGATCTCCATCATCATGTCTTCATGAAGTTATCTCGCCAACTATTACTTCTACTACTATGGCTAATGGTTAGCAATAAAGTAAAGTAATTACATGGCGTTTTCATTGACACGCGGGTCATACAATAAATTAAGACAACTCCTATGGCTCCTGCCGGTTGTCATCCTCATCGACATGCAAGTCGTGATTCCTCTTACAAGAACATGATCAATCTCATACATCACATATATCATTCATCACATCCTTTTGGCCATATCACATCACATGGCATACCCTGCAAAAACAAGTTAGACGTCCTCTAATTGTTGTTCATGTTTTACGTGGCTGCTATGGGTTTCTAGCAAGAACGTTTCTTACCTACGGAAAAGCCACAATGGTGATATGCCAATTGCTATTTACCCTTCATAAGGACCCTCTTCATCGAATCCGATCCGACTAAAGTGGGAGAGACAGACACCCGCTAGCCACCTTATGCATCAAGTGCATGTTAGTCGATGGGACCTGTCTCACGTAAGAGTACGTGTAAGGTTGGTCCGGGCCGCTTCATCCCACAATGCCGCTGAATCAAGATAAGACTAGTAACGGTAAGCAAATTGAACAAATCATCGCCCACAACTACTTTGTGTTCTACTCATGCATAGAATCTACGCATAGACCTAGCTCATGATGCCACTGTTGGGGAACGTAGTAATAATTCAAAATTTACTTACGTGTCACCAAGATCAATCTAGGAGATTCTAGCAACGAGAGAGGGGGAGTGCATCTTCATACCCTTGAAGATCGCTAAGCGGAAGCATTACAAGAACACGGTTGATGGAGTCGTACTCGCGGTGATTCAAATCGCGGAAGATCCGATCTAGCGCTGAACCGACGGCGCCTCTGTGTTCAACACACGTACAGCCCGGGGACGTCTCCTCCTTCTTGATCCAGCAAAGGGAGACGAGAAGTTGAGGGAAAGCTCCGGCAGCACGACGGTGTGGTGTTGGTGGAGCTCGTGGTTCTCCGGCAGGGCTTCGCCAAGCACTATGGAGGAGGAGAGGGCTGCGCCAGGGGAAGGGGTGCGGGTGTGCGGCTGCCCTCTCTCTCCCTAACTATATAGAGGGGGAAGGGGGGAGGAGGAGGCGCCCTAGGGGAGGGGCGGCGGCCACAGGGGAAACCCTAGATGGGTTTGGGCGCCCCCACCCCTAGGAAACTTGCCCCCCAAGCCGGGAGGGGTGGCTGCCCTAGGGGAGGCGCCCCCACCACTCCACGTTACGTGAGATGGGGTGGGAGGGGCGCACAACCCCTTAGTGGGCTGATGTGCCCCCTCCCCTTGGCCCATAAGCCCCCCCAACGCTTGTTGGGGCCTCCGAAACCCCTTTCGGACACGCTGGTCGTCACCCGGTACCCCCGGAACAATTCTGGACTCCAATACCGTTCATCCAATATATCGATCTTCACCTCCGGACCATTCCGGAGTTCCACGTCACGTCCGAGATCTCATCTGGGACTCCGAACAACCTCCGGTAACCACATACTATTTCCCATAACAACTCTAGCGTCACCTAACCTTAAGTGTGTAGACCCTACGGGTTTGGGAACCATGCAGACATGACCGAGACGTTCTCCGGCCAATAACCAACAGCGGGATCTGGATACCCATGTTGGCTCCCACATGTTCCATGATGATCTCATTGGATGAACCACGATGTCGGGGATTCAATCAATCCCGTATTCAAGTCCCTTTGTCTATCGGTATGTTACTTGCCTGAGATTCGATCGTCGGTATCCCCATACCTCGTTCAATCTCATTACCAGCAAGTCTCTTTACTCGTTACGTAACGCATGATCCCGTGTCTAACTCCTTAGTCACATTGAGCTCATTATGATGATGCATTACCGAGTGGGCGCAGAGATACCTCTCCGCCATACGGAGTGACAAATCCCAGTCTCGATTCGTGCCAACCCAATAGACACTTTCGGAGATACCTGCAGTGCACCTTGTTGTAACGTTTGATACACCCAAGGAACTCTTACGGTATCCAGGAGTTGCACAATCTCATGGTCTAAGGAAATGATACTTGACATTAGAAAAGCTCTAGCAAACGAAAACACGATCTTGTGCTATGCTTAGGATTGGGTCTTGTTCATCACATCATTCTCCCAATGATGTGATCCTGTTATCAACGTATCCAATGTCCATGGCCAGGAAACCATGACCATCTATTGTTCAATGAGCTAGTCAACTAGAGGCTTACTAGGGACATGTTGTGGTCTATGTATTCACACATGTATTACGGTTTCCGGTCAATACAATTATAGCATGAACAATAGACAATTATCATGAACAAGGAAATATAATAATAACCGTTTTATTATTGCCTATAGGCCATATTTCCAACATCCTTCACCGCCTTCAGGAAGACTTCTAGAGCATTATCATGGTAGCATGAATTATATACTTTAACCTTAGTTGCCTCCACTCCGGTCATGTAGTTTGCAAGGTAATCATCAGTAAATAGCTTCGGAAACCAAAAGAGAAAATATCGAATCTTGTGGTCTAATAGAGTAACTTGTTGTGGGCAGGGGGAAAGGCAACACATTACTTACCATCCTAAAGTTCACTGTTGTCTTCGACAAAGTGTAAATAAAGAGCTTAATTCCGATCACCCGTTTCTTTCACCTAACAATCATTCTTAGTTTCCTCACTTGACGCTTGTTCATGAATATCTCATTGCCCCATACGCAAAAGGGATCGAAGCGTGGATCAGTACCGCTCATATATGTACCTACAAGCAACCAGTAAATATTAGAAGCTAAATTGAGATTGCACAAATGATGTAAAATACAACTACCTATGTTCCTAAGTACAAGTATTTTTTTTTGAGATTTCAATATGAACTACATACGGATGTATATAGAATTATAGATATAGTTTAGATTAGAATCTAGATTCACTCATTTTGCTCCTTATGTAGTCTATATTGGAATCTCTAAAAATACTTAATTATATTTAGGAATAGATGGTGTATAAGACATGGGATGCAGCTAACCTCGACGGCAAACAACAACATCGCCCATTGTAGCCCTGTGTAAGTACATGGAAAGCCTCTGTTAACTACAACAGTGTTAACATCCACCAAAAATAGCAAATGGTAATATAACGGCAGCATCTGTAGTGATATCTTCATTTCGAAAGAGTATACAGAGCAAAGGGATGGATTAAAAAATGGATACAACTGTTAATTGCAACAGGCTTAACAACATCCTAATTCATGTTTTGTAAGTTTGTAGCCACTGAAACACAACTCTTTAAAAATGGATACAAATGTTAATTGCAACAGACTTAATGGCCATTGAAACCGGTACTGATAGAAATGCAATTGGCAGAGTTAAACATCACAGAGCAGGTGCTGCCAGAGCAGATAATGATCCCAGTTGTCTATAAAAAGGTAGGGAAAATAGCTAAAACGTGTTAGGCGTGTTTACTACAACATGCTTAATACATCGACAGTACTAAACATAGCCATTAATTGCAACTGATATTGGTAAGATTGAACTGGTGGGTACATACTTGGTAAGTCTTGAGAGCTAGTTGCTGGGGCACTTCATCTTGGCCAGAGCCCTCCCAAAGTCAGCGGCGGCGGAGGCGAGCTGTTCCTCCAGGTCGAAGCATGGATCGATTACCAGCGACATGTGTACCTCTGAGCAACCTGTAAATGGTAGAAGTTAAACTGCAATGGCACAAATGATGTGAAATACTGTAAGACATGGGATGCAGCTAACCTCGATGGCAAACAACAGCATTGGCCGTTATGACCCTACGTAAGTACATGGACAAGCATGTTAAGTACAACAGGGTTAGCATCCACCAAAAATAGCAAATGGGGCAACATCTCTAGTATATCTTCATTGTAGAGAGTAGCATGGTAGCAAATGGACAAATAAAAAATGGATACAACTGTTAATTGCAACAGGCTTAACATCATCCTAAGTCATGTTTTGTACGTTTGTAGCCATTGAAATACAACTTTTTAAAAATGAATTCAACTGCTAATTGCAACAGGCTTAATAGCCATTGAAACCGGTACTGATAAAAATACAATTGGCATAGTTAAACATCATAAGGCAGGTGCTGCCAGAGTAGAGAATGGCCCAGATGTCTATAAAAAGGTAGGGAAAGTAGCAAAACGTGTTAGGCATGTTTACTAGAACATGCTGAATACATCAACCGTACAGAACATAGCCATTAATTGCAACTGGTATTGGTAAGATTCAACTGGTGAGTACATACTTGGTAAGTCTTGAGAGGTAGTTGTTGGGGCACTTCATCTTGGCCAGAGCTCGCCCAAAGTCAGTGACGGCGGAGGCGAGCTGTTCCTCCAGGTCGAAGCGTGGATCAGTGCCACTAACATGTGTACCTACAGGCGACCAGTAAATGGTAGAAGTAAATCTGCAATTGCACAAGTTATGTGAAATACTGTAGGACATGGGATGCAGCTCACCTCGACGGCAAAGAAAAGCATCGGCCGTTATGACCCTGTGTAAGTACATGGACAGGAATTTTAAGTACAACAGGGTTAGCATCCACTAAAAATAGCAAATGGGCAGCATCTCTAGTGATATCCTGAGTCATGTATTGTAAGTTTGTTCTTTGGTATTGGTGAAATTGAAATTTGGACACGGTAATATTTGAACATCACACGATTGTGCAAGATCTTGAAATAAACAAGGCAAGAACATGCTTAATAAATCAACCGTACAAATCATAGCCGTTGTAAGTGGTATTGGTAAGATTTAGCTGGTCAGATCTTACCTGTTAAGTCCTGGGGGGTAGTCGCTGGCGGACTTCATCTGGGCCAGAGCCTGCACCATGTCATCGGCGGCGGCGGAGGCGAGGTGTTCCTCCGGGTCAACACATACAGCGGCCATCGCGCCATGGACCGCCATCAGCTCCTGGCGGGGGGATTTGGAGGCATGAGGATATTTCATAGGCACCATTTAAGCAATCAGGCCGGAGACGTGATAGAGATCGGTGGGTTACCTAACTGGATCCGAGCAGAATGTAGATGTGGTTGAAGCCGTGGTTGCGGCGGCGGCGGTTTGAGATGCCGGTAGGGGGAGGCGCGAGGGAGGGGGTGAGGGAGTCCTGGACTAAGGGGTCATCGGGCGTCCGACCTGTTACACATGGGCCGGACTGATGGGCCGTGAAGATACGAAGACCGAAGACTCTCTCCCGTGTCCAGATGGGACTCTCCATGGCGTGGAAGGCAAGCTTGGCTACCGAATATGAAGATTCCTTTCTCTGTAACTGACCTTATGTAACCCTAGACCCCTCCGGTGTCTATATAAACCGGAGGGCTAGGTCTGTAGAGGCCAATCATCATAATCATAGTCATACAGGCTAGACTTCTAGGGTTTTAGCCATTACGATCTCGTGGTAGATCAACTCTTGTAACACTCATATTCATCAAGATCAATCAAGTAGGAAGTAGGGTATTACCTCCATAGAGATGGCCTGAACCTGGGTAAACATTGTGTCCCCTATCTCTTGTTACCATCAACCTTAGACGCACAGTTCGGGACCCTCTACCCGAGATCCGCCGTTTTTGACACCGATATTGGTGCTTTCATTGAGAGTTCCACTATGCCGTCATCAAGAAGTTTGATGGCCCCTTCAATCATCTACAACAATGCTGTCCAAGGAGAAGTTTTCCTTCCCGGACAGATCTTTGTGTTCGGCGGCTTCGCACTGCGGGCCAACTCGCTTGGCCATTGATGTCTACTATGCAACCTTCTTCTTGTAGACGTTGTCAGGCCTCCAAGTGCAGAGGTTTGTAGGACAGTAGAAAATTTCCCTCAAGTGGATGACCTAAGGTTTATCAATCCGTGGGAGGCGTAGGCTGAAGATGGTCTCTCTCAAGCAACCCTGCAACCAAATAACAAAGAGTCTCTTGTGTCGCCAACACACCCAATACAATGGTGAATTGTATCGGTGCACTAGTTCGGCGGAGATGGTAATACAAGTGCAATATGGATGGTAGATATAGGTTTTTGTAATCTGAAAATATAAAAACAGCAAGGTAACTAACGATAAAAGTGAGCACAAACGGTATTGCAATGCTAGGAAACAAGGCCTAGGGTTCATACTTTCACTAGTGCAAGTTCTCTCAACAATAATAACATAATTGGATCATATAACTATCCCTCAACATGCAACAAAGAGTCACTCCAAAGTCACTAATAGTGGAGAACAAACGGAAAGATTATGGTAGGGTACGAAACCACCTCAAAGTTATTCTTTCCAATCAATCCGGTGGGCTATTCCTATAAGTGTCACAAACAGCCCTAGAGTTCGTACTAGAATAACACCTTAAGACACAAATCAATCAAAACCCTAATGTCACCTAGATACTCCAATGTCACCTCAAGTATCCGTGGGTATGATTATATGATATGCATCACACAATCTCAGATTCATCTATTCAATCCAACACAAAGTACTTCAAAGAGTGCCCAAAGTTTCTACCGGAGAATCACGACGAAAACGTGTGCCAACCCCTATGCATAGGTTCATGGGCGGAACCCGCAAGTTGATCACCAAAACATACATCAAGTGAGTCACGTTATATCCCATTGTCACCACAGATACGCACGGCAAGACATACATCAAGTGTTCTCAAGTCATTAAATACTCAATCCGATAAGATAACTTCAAAGGAAAAACTCAATCCATTACAAGAGAGAAGAGGGGGAGAAGAAACATAAGATCCAACTATAATAGCAAAGCTCGCGATACATCAAGATCGTGCCAAATCAAGAACACGAGAGAGAGAGATCAAACACATAGATACTGGTACATACCCTCAACGCCGAGGGTGAACTATTCCATCCTCATCATGGAGAGCGTTGGGATGATGAAGATGGCCACTGGTGAGGGTTCCCCCCTCCGGCAGGGTGCCGGAACAGGGTCACAATTGACTTTTGGTGGCTACAAAGGCTTGCGGCGGCGGAACTCCCGATCTATTCTCGTCTTCGATGTTTTTAGGGTATATGGGAATATATAGGCGGAAGAAGTACGTCGGGGGAGCCACGAGGGGCCCACGAGGGTGGAGGGCTCGCTTTGGGGGGAGGCGCCCCCTACCTCGTGGCTTCCTCGGAGCTTTCCTGACGTGCACTCCAAGTTTTTCCGGTAGCTTTCCTTCCAAACATAACTTCTCCAGTTGATTTCATTCCGTTTCGACTCCATTGGATATTCCTTTTCTTCGAAACACTGAAACAAGGGAAAAAACAGGAACTGGCACTTGGCTCTGGGTCAATAGGTTAGTCCCAAAAGTAATATAAAAGTGGATAATAAAGCCCATAAACATCCAAAACACATAATATAATAGCATGGAACAATAAAAAATTATAGATACGTTGGAGACGTATCAGCATCCCCAAGCTTGATTCCTGCTCGTCCTCGAGTAGGTAAATGATCAAAAAAAGATAATTTTTGATGTGGAGTGCTACTTGGCATAATTTTCAATGTAATTCTTATTAATTGTGGTATGAATATTCAAATCCGAAAGATTCAAGACAAAAGTTCATATTGACATAAAAATAATAATACTTCAAGCATACTAACTAAGCAATTATGTCTTCTCAAAATAACATGGCCTAAGAAAGTTATCCCTACAAAATCATATAGTCTGGCTATGCTCTATCTTCACCACACAAAATATTTAAATCATGCACAACCCCCGATGACAAGCCAAGCAATTGTTTCATACTTTTGATGTTCTCAAACTTTTTCAATCTTTACGCAATACATGAGCGTGAGCCATGGACATAGCACTATAGGTGGAATAGAATGGTGGTTGTGGAGAAGACAAAAGGGAGAAGATAGTCTCACATCAACTAGGCGTATTAACGGGCTATGGAGATGCCCATCAATAGATATCAATGTGAGTGAGTAGGGATTGCCATGCAGCGGATGCACTAGAGCTATAAGCATATGAAAGCTCAACAAAAGAAACTAAGTGGGTGTGCATCCAACTCGCTTGCTCATGAAGACCTAGGGCATTTTGAGGAAGCCCATCTTTGGAATATACAAGCCAAGTTCTATAATGAAAAATTCCCACTAGTATATGGAAGTGACAAAATGAGAGACTCTCTATCATGAAGATCATGGTGGTACTTTGAAGCACAAGTGTGGTAAAAGGATAGTAACATTGCCCCTTCTCTCTTTTTCTCTCATTATTTTTATTTTTTTATTTGGGCCTTTTCTCTCTTTTTTATGGCCTCTTTTTCTTTTTTTTCTTTTTTTAGTACGGAGTCTCATCCCGACTTGTGGGGGTCTCATAGTCTCCATCATCCTTTCCTCACTTGGGACAATGCTCTAAAAATGATGATCATCACACTTTTATTTTCTTACAACTCAACAATTACAACTCGATACTTAGAACAAAATATGACTCTATATGAATGCCTCCGTGATGTGTAAGGATGTGCAATGACTCATGAGTGACATGTATGAAAGAATTATGAATGGTGGCTTTGCCACAAATACGATGTCAACTACATGATCATGCAAAGCAATATGACAATGATGGAGCGTGTCATAATAAACGGAACGGTGGTAAGTTGCATGGAAATATATCTCGGAATGGCTATGGAAATGCCATGCATGATAGGTAGGTATGGTTGCTGTTTTGAGGAAGGTATATGGTGGATGTATGATACCGGCGAAAGGTGTGCGGTATTAGAGAGGCTAGCAATGGTGGAAGGGGGAGAGTGCGTATAATCCATGGACTCAACATTAGTCATAAAGAACTCATATACTTATTGCAAAAATCTACAAGTTATCAAAGCAAAGTATTACGTGCATGCTCCTAGGGGGATAGATTGGTAGGAAAAGACCATCGCTCGTCCCCGACGGCCACTCATAAGGAGGACAATCAATAAATAAATTGTGCTCCGACTTCATCACATAACAGTTCACCATACGTGCATGCTACGGGAATCACAAACTTTAACACAAGTATTTCTCAAATTCACAACTACTCAACTAGCATGACTCTAATATCACCGGCTTCATATCTCAAAACAATAGTCAAGCATCAAACTTCTCATAGTATTCAACACACATAAGAATTCTTACAAATCTTTTATGCTTAGCATATTAGGATTATTTAGGAAAATTACCATGCTGTTTAAGACTCTCAAAATAATATAAGTGAATCATGATAGTTCATATATTTATTCAAAATAAAACCACCATTGCTCTAAAAGGTATAAGTGAAGCACTAGAGCAAACGACAAACTACTCCAAAAGATATAAGTGAAGATCAATGAGTAGTCGAGTAATTATACAACTATGTGAAGACTCTCCCATTTAATAATTTCAGATCTTAGTATTTTATTCAAACAGCAAGCAAAGCTAAAGAAAATAAAATGACGCTCCAAGCAAAACACATATCATGTGGTGAATAAAAATATAGCTCCAAGTAAAGTTACCGATGAACGAAGACGAAAGAGGGGATGCCTTCCGGGGCATCCCCAAGCTTAGGCTATTGGTAATCCTTGAATATTACCTTGGGGTGCCTTGGGCATCCCCAAGCTTAGGCTCTTGCCACTCCTTATTCCATAATCCATCGAATATTTACCTAAAACTTGTAAACTTCACAACACAAAACTTAACAGAAAACTCGTAAGCTCCGTCAGCGAAAGAAAACAAAACACCACTTCAAGGTACTGTAATGAACTCATTATTTATTTATATTGGTGTTAAACCTACTGTATTCCAACTTCTCTATGGTTTATAAACTATTTTACTAGCCATAGAGTCATCAAAATAAGCAAACAACACACGAAAAACAGAATCTGTCAAAAACAGAACAGTCTGTAGTAATCTGTAACTAACGCAAACTTATGGAGCTCCAAAAATTCTAAAATAAATTGGTGGACCTGAGGAATTTGTCTAGTAATCATATGCAAAAAGAATCAACTAAATATCACTCTCCAGTAAAAATATTTAGCTAATCTCGTGAGCGCTAAAGTTTCTGTTTTTTACAGCATGATCATAAAGACTTCACCCAAGTCTTCCCAAAGGTTCGAGTTGGCACAAACACTAATTAAAACACAAAAACACATCTAAACAGAAGCTAGATGGATTATTTATTCCTAAACATAACCAAAAATCAAGAAACTAAAATAAAATTGGGTTGCCTCCCAACAAGCGCTATTGTTTAATGCCCCTAGCTAGGCATGATGATTTCAATGATGCTCATAAAAGACATAAGAATTGAAACATAAAGAGAGCATCATGAAGATGATGACTTGCACATTTAATTCTAACCCACTTCCTATGCATAGGTATTTTGTGAGAAAAAAACTTATGGGAACAAGAATCAACTTGCATAGGAAGGTAAAACAAGCATAACTTCAAAACTTTAAGCACATAGAGAGGAAACTTGATATTATTGCAATTCCTACAAGCATATATTCCTACCTCATAATAATTTTCAGAAGCATCATGAATGAATTCAACAATATAACCAGCACCTAAAGCATTCTTTTCATGATCTACAAGCATAGAAAATTTATTACTCTCCACATAAGCAAAATTCTTCTCATTCGGAATAGTGGGAGCAAACTCAACAA
The DNA here is from genome assembly GCA_021605145.1 of Aegilops bicornis. NCBI lineage: Eukaryota > Viridiplantae > Streptophyta > Magnoliopsida > Poales > Poaceae > Aegilops > Aegilops bicornis. Next base: position 616,888,790 of record CM038672.1, on the reverse strand, counting down.
AATAACTATCATGTGATTGAAAATTAAGATCAAGATGACAAGTTTCATGGTTATCATTATTCTTTTGAGAATATGTGTCATCACAATAATCATCATAGATAGGAGGCATGCTTTCATCATAGTAAATTTGCTCATCAAAGCTTGGGGGACAAAAAAATATCATCTTTATCAAACATAGCTTCCCCAAGCTTGTGGCTTTGCATATCATTAGCATCATGGATATTCAAGGAATTCATACTAACAACATTTCAATCATTCTCATCATTCACATATTTTATGCCAAGCATTCTATGTAATTCTTTTTCTAGTACTTTGGCACAATTTTCCTTTCCATCATACTCACGAAAGATATTAAAAAGATGAAGCATATGGGACAAACTCAATTCCATTTTTTGTAGTTTTCTTTTATATACTAAACTAGTGATAAAACAAGAAACAAAAAGATTCGATTGCAAGATCTAAAGATATACCTTCAAGCACTCACCTCCCGACAGCGGCGCCGGAAAAGAGCTTGATGTCTACTACATAACCTTCTTCTTGTAGACGTTGTTGGGCCTCCAAGTGCAGAGGTTTGTAGGACAATAGCAAATTTCCCTCAAGTGGATGACCTAAGGTTTATCAATCCGTGGGAGGCGTAGGATGAAGATGGTCTCTCTCAAGCAACCCTGCAACCAAATAACAAAGAGTCTCTTGTGTCGCCAACACACCCAATACAATCGTAAGTTGTATAGGTGCACTAGTTCGGCGAAGAGATGGTGATACAAGTGCAATATGGATGGTAGATATAGGTTTTTGTAATCTGAAAATATAAAAACAGCAAGGTAACTAATGATAAAAGTGAGCACAAACGGTATTGCAATGCTAGGAAACAAGGCCTAGGGTTCATACTTTCACTAGTGCAAGTTCTCTCAACAATAATAACATAATTGGATCATATAACTATCCCTCAACATGCAACAAAGAGTCACTCCAAAGTCACTAATAGTGGAGAACAAACGGAAAGATTATGGTAGGGCACGAAACCACCTCAAAGTTATTCTTTCCAATCAATCCGTTGGGCTATTCCTATAAGTGTCACAAACAGCCCTAGAGTTCGTACTAGAATAACACCTTAAGACACAAATCAATCAAAACCCTAATGTCACCTAGATACTCCAATGTCACCTCAAGTATCCGTGGGTATGATTATATGATATGCATCACACAATCTCAGATTCATCTATTCAATCCAACACAAAGTACTTCAAAGAGTGCCCAAAGTTTCTACCGGAGAATCACGACGAAAACGTGTGCCAACCCCTATGCATAGGTTCATGGGCGGAACCCGCAAGTTGATCACCAAAACATACATCAAGTGAGTCACGTTATATCCCATTGTCACCACAGATACGCATGGCAAGACATACAACAAGTGTTCTCAAGTCATTAAAGAATCAATCCGATAAGATAACTTCAAAGGGAAAACTCAATCCATTACAAGAGAGAAGAGGGGGAGAAGAAACATAAGATCCAACTATAATAGCAAAGCTCGCGATACATCAAGATCGTGCCAAATCAAGAACACGAGAGAGAGAGAGATCAAACACATAGATACTGGTACATATCCTCAGCCCCGAGGGTGAACTATTCCCTCCTCATCATGGAGAGCGTCGGGATGATGAAGATGGCCACTGGTGAGGGTTCCCCCCTCTGGCAGGGTGCCAGAACAGGGTCCCAATTGACTTTTGGTGGCTACAAAGGCTTGCGGCGGCGGAACTCCCGATCTATTCTCGTCTTCGATGTTTTTAGGGTATATGGGAATATATAGGCGGAAGAAGTACGTCGGGGGAGCCACGAGGGGCCCACGAGGGTGGAGGGCGCGCCTGGGGGGGAGGGCGCGCCCCCTACCTCGTGGCTTCCTCGGAGCTTTCCTGACGTGCACTCCAAGTTTTTCCGGTAGCTTTCCTTCCAAAAATAACTTCTCCAGTTGATCTCATTCCGTTTTGACTCCGTTGGATATTCCTTTTCTTCGAAACACTGAAACAAGGGAAAAAACAGGAACTGGCACTTGGCTCTGGGTCAAGGTTAGTCCCAAAAGTAATATAAAAGTGGATAATAAAGCCCATAAACATCCAAAACACATAATATAATAGCATGGAACAATCAAAAATTATAGATACGTTGGAGACGTATCAGCCATCTGGAGCAGATCGATAGCTACGCCCCTGGCCGTCAGGTCAGATTCAGGAGCTTGAACTACATCGCAGATATCCGCGGAGACTTGATCTTCGACGGGTTCGAGACCACGGCAGCTGCTCCCCACGATGAACATGACTCAAATCTGTCATCGGACCATACCCAGGAGATAGCACGTGTAACTGCTCTGGCCTTAGATCCGGAGCAGATCGCGCCATCCAAAGACGGGAAGCTCAACCCTGCAACGGATGCCGCAGTCTCAGCGGTGTCAGAGCCGCACACAGACCCAACTTCGAGTGGAATCCGTGTTACCGGAGCCTCGGACCCGCTTCAGGCTATAGGTACCGAACCATGTGCGTCCACGTGCGTCGAGCTCGATCAGTCATCGATCGTTGAATTCAGCTCCGCGGACATTTTTTGGCGCTTGCCTCTGGGCGACGTGTCAAATTCGTTAAAAGAACTATCCTTAGCGGGGGACTCACAGCCGAATTATATCCGGTTCGAGCTGAAGGCTGAGGACGGAGAACTCCGTTCCCCACCCACCGCCCACTTCATAGCCACTGTCGAGGACTTAACCGACATGCTCGATTACGGCTTCGAAGACATCGACGGTATAGACGACGATGTCGGAGAAGAAGAGGCCCAAAACCCTCCGTTTACCGGACGTGGGACGGCTACTTCCTCGTATGAAGTATACATGGTGGATGCACCAAAAGAAAATAGCGGCGATGACAAGGAAGATCCAGTTAAGAATAAACCTCTTGAGATACAACCAAAGTGCCGAAGTCTGCGGCGCCGCTCTAAATCACGCCGCAGTAAAAGCAGCAACACCGGCACAGGAGAAGATAACACTCCGACTGGTGCCGAAGACAATGAAGACCCCGTTGAGGCAACTTCCTAACAGGACGAACGGGAAGACGTGCAAGTTAGCCCTGACGAACAGGCCATACACAAAGGCTCGGAGGACTGTAACTATCTTCCGCTCTCCGAGGAGGAGGTGAGCCTTGAGGGAGTCCTGGATTAGGGGGTATCCGGACAGCCGGACTGTATACAACATCCGGACTATTGAAGCGTGAAGATACAAGACTCAAGACTTCGACCCGTGTCCGGATGGGACTTTCCTTGGCGTGGAAGGCAAGCTTGGCGATCCGGATATTATATTTCCTTCCTTGTAACCGACTCCATGTAAACACTAGCCCTCTCCAGTGTCTATATAAACCGAAGAGGTTGGCCCTTAGAAGGCCGATCACAATTACAATCATACCATCATAGGCTAGCTTCTAGGGTTTAGCCTCTACGATCTCGTGGTAGATCTACTCTTGTACTACCCATATCTTCAATATTAATCAAGCAGGAAGTAGGGTTTGACCTCCATCAAGAGGGCACGAACACAGGTAAACATTGTGTCCCTTGCTTCCTGTTACCATCAGCCTAAGACGCATGAGATCGGGACCCCTACCCGAGATCCGTCGGTTTGGACACCAACATTGGTGCTTTCATTGAGAGTTCCTCTGTGTCGTCGCTGCAAGGCTCGATGGCTCGTCTCGTTGTCAGGGACAACGTTACCACGGGGGGAGCTCTGGCTGTAGGCCAAACTCTCCGACTAGGCGGCTTCGTCATGGCCACCCCATCGGCTGTCGCGCCGACGATGGCCTCTCGGGTCATCACGCATAAACTTCAGATCAATTCGGAACTTGCCGAACAGATGGATCCGATAGAGCTCTCTTCTATTAATGAGCTCTTGGATCGCATCGCCGCTTTGGGAGTCGCAACGGACTATGACCGGATCGGGCTTAAACCTGACCAAAGGGACATTAAATCCCCACCGGCCACCCATGAGATAGCGGTATCGGAGGAACCACACCAGGAGTATCCCTCTATTTTGAGGATGAATTATGTCCGGATCGCCGAGCTCCCAGAGCCGACACCCGCCCGGGGGAGGATATGACCCGGGTCCCGGACTTAGAACCAGGCACGGGGCCAGAAAAATTGGGCAGCGTCCCGAATCCCGAGCTGTTGAACTCGGAAGCTTCCATGCCCCGGGGTGCTAGATTGGATCAGAATCCGGATTCAGCTATAACCACCCACGCAGACTTAAATCGTCTCTCCCATATTAGGCAAGAGCCCCAGGAGACAGTGCATCATTACTGGGCCAGATTCCTCCTTGCGCTAAACAAGGCCGAGGACTGCCACGAGGAGGACGTAGTCTCGCTCTTCTGCAAAAACTACACAGACAAAGGAATCCTCAATGCTATAAGTCATCGTGACATAGTACGCTTTGCGGACTTAGCAATCATAGTACAGAAGTACTATGCGATGGAAAGCGTCTGGAAAACCCAAGCCGAATTTTGGGACAGTCCGGCTTTCACCAAAACCTTTGTCCGAACTAAATGGGCGAACTCTCGTAAGTCGGCCGATCCAATCCCCAAGAAACCAAAGCCCACCCAGGCGGGGAACCAGTATTGGAAAAATGGCTCAATGGGCCATGTAAACTCCACAAAGACTCCGGACGCAACACCAACTCATAGCCTTAGGGCATGTTGGATACTCGGCGAGTTTGAAAAAGTGGCAAGGATCTTCTTCTGAGAACAACATCCCGCCAATGAGCACAATACGGTACTAACAGTCTTCGAGACTTTGCCTCAAACAGTAGGCGCAAGCGAGCTCATCGAAGCTCCGCGGAAATTTGCCATATGGCCAAAATAAACCCCTGGGATGACACTGCTATAACTTTCAATGCCAGTGATGAACCTCGATTCCAGACTGTCCGGGCACCAGCCGCTCTGGTTCTTAGCCCAATCGTGGACAGCTTTTGGCTCACTAAAGTACTCATGGATAGCGAAAGCGGATTAAACTTGATCTATGAAGAGACACTCAGCAAGATGGAAATTGATAAAGGCCGCACTGAACAAAGCGACACAACCTTCAGGGGAATTATCCCTAGTCGGGAAGCGCGGTGTGCAGGAAAAATCACACTCGACGTGGTATTCGGCACCCCGGAGAATTATAGGTCCGAAGAAATCACATTCCAAGTGGCCCCTTTTAGCAGCGGATACCACGCCCTTCTAGGGCGGGACGGCGTTACAAGCTTTCAAGCTATACCCCATTACGGGTACATGAAGCTTAAAATGCCCGGGCCCAATGGAATCATCACTCTAGCCAGTGATCCGGACGTCGCACTTCGCGCCGAAAACAAAACCGCATCACTAGCCCTGGATGCATTATCCGAGGCCCTAGCAGCCGAAGAATTAACAACACTGTGGGCCACCATGGATAGGGACGACGTGATACTCGACAAGCGACCCAAGTCCACCTCATTTAAACCCGCAGACGAGATAGTCAAATTCCAAGTCCATCCAACGGACCCCACGAAGACAGCTTCCATCAGGACACAACTAAGCCCCGCGATGGACGCCGCACTGCGAGACTTCTTACGCGAGAATTGGGACATCTTCGCCTGGAACCCATCGGACATGCCAGGAATCCCACGCAGATTGGCCGAACACAGTCTCAATATACTAAAAGGATACAAACCGGTCAAGCAGACTCTAAGACGGTTTTCAGAGCCCAAACGGTAGGCCATGGGGGAAGAGCTAGCCAAACTACTCGAGGCCGGATTCATCAGAGATATCAAGCATCCGGATTGGTTGGCAAACCTGGTAATGGTACCGAAGAAGGACAAATCCTGGCGCCTATGTGTCGACTTTAAAGACCTCAACAAGGCTTGCCCCAAGGATCCCTTTCCCCTCCCTCGCATCGATCAAATCATCGATGCCACAGCAGGACACGACTCGCTGTGTTTCCTCGACGCATACTCTAGATACCATCAAATAAAGATGGCAGAGTCTGACCAAGCTGCAACACTTTCATAACGCCATATGGCCCTTTCTGCTTCAACACTATGCCTTTCGGGCTTAAGAACGCCGGCGCAACCTACCAACGCATGATTCAAACATGCCTGGAAAAGCAAATCGACAAAACAGTGGAGGCATACGTGGATGAGGTGTTCATAAAAACAAGTCACATCGAAACCCTAATAGATGACTTGAGGCTTACATTCGACAATCTCTGGACATACGACATCAAGCTGAACCCGGAAAAATGCGTTTTTGGCGTCCCCTCAGGGAAACTACTCGGCTTCATCATTTCCAACAGAGGAATTGAAGCGAATCCGGCAAAGATCCGAGCTCTATCACAGTTGGCTATACCAACAGACCTCAAGCACATCCAAAAACTAGCCGGATGCATGGCTGCTCTAAGCCGCTTTATCTCCAGGTTAGGAGAAAATGCATTACCTCTTTACCGCCTTCTTCGGCGCACCGAACACTTCATGTGGACGGATGCAGCCACGGCCGGAATGGATGAAATAAAGACCTTATTGGCCAGTAATCTAGTACTAACAGCGCCGAATATTGACGAACCTATGTTGCTGTACATAGCGGCAACACATCAAGTTGTAAGCGCAGTGATCGTCGTTGAAAGAGAGGCTGACGGATACAAATTCTCGCCCCAGAAGCCGGTTTACTACGTATCCACGGTCCTAACCGCATGCAAATCCCGATACCCACACTATCAAAAAATTGCATACGCAGTTTTCATGGCATCCCGGAAGCTACGACACTACTTTCAAGAGTGTTCGATTACGGTGGCCTCGGAAGTGCCACTCAATGACATAATAAATAACCGCGATGCTACGGGCCAGATTGCCAAATGGGCCATTGAGCTCCTTCCATTCGACATAACATACAAACCACGACGGGCCATCAAGTCGCTAGTATTGGCTGACTTCGTCGCGGAATGGACAGAAGCCGAACTCCCTAAAGAGTATGGCGCATACTCAAACTGGATCATGCACTTTGACGGCTCTAAAATGCTAGCCGGATTGGGAGCAGGTGTAGTCCTGACATCTCCCACTGGAGACACGGTCCAGTACGTCCTCCAAATATTATACACAGACTCCAACAATGCGGCCGAATATGAGGCTCTGTTGCACGGTCTTCGGATGGCAGTCTCTATGGGCATTCAACGCCTAGAAGTGCGCGGGGATTCAAACCTCGCAATATCACAAATAAATGGAGATTTTGATGCCAAGGACCCGAAAATTGCGGCCTACCGTAATGCCGTCCTCAAGATATCAGCTCGGTTCGAGGGGCTCGAATTCCACCATGTGGCTCGAGAAAACAATCAAGCGGCGGACGTCCTCGCTCGCATCGGCGCTAAACGCGACCCTGTCCCACCTAACATATTTTTGGAACGGTTGTTCAAGCCATCCATAGTATGGGAAGGGGAGTCCGGCAATACTAGCACGGATCCGAATACACCCCCAGATTCCGAACTATCAGACATAGTCGGAGGTTCTACCACCAAAATAACGCCCTCGGCCCACAAAATCATGGCGGTTCGCCCCGTGGACCGAGCCTTTCTTGGCCTACCTAAGTAGGCAGGAGCTCCCCGAAGACCAAAATGAAGCACGCTGCATCGTCCGGCGCTCTAAATCTTACGAAATCTACGGAGGGGAACTCTACAAGAAAAGCGCTACCGGAGTGCTCCAAAGATGCATCTCCGAAGAGGAAGGGCGGCAGCTCTTGGCTGAAATCCATGCCGGACTGGGTGGGCACCACGCCACGGCTCGAGCATTAATCAGCAAGGCCTTCCGTACAGGTTTTTACTGGCCGACGGCCCGAGCAGACGCACAGGACCTTGTCCAATTGTGTTGGTTGCCAGCTCTCTGCCAATCAGAGTCATATGCCCCCTACCGCTCTCCAAACAATCCCCATAACTTTGCCCTTTGCGGCTGGGGGCTGGATATGGTCGGACCTCTTAAAGGGGGAAGCCATAAGAAAAAAATACTTATTGGTCATGGTGGACAAATTCACCAAATGGATAGAAGCCAAACCAGTCAAAACGGCCGAATCCGGACCAGTAATAGACTTCATATCCGGGGTCGTACACCGATACGGTGTCCCCCACAGCATCATCACTGATAATGGCTCAAATTTCATAGCCGACGAAGTGAAAACTTGGTGCGCAAAAATGGGCATTAAGCTTGATTACGCTTCCATCTACCATCCCCAAACAAACGGCCAGGTAGAGCGGGCAAATGGTCTCATCATGAGCGGCATCAAACCCAGACTAGTGCGATCATTGACAGAGTCGGATACGCACTGGGTCAAGGAGCTCGACTCCGTACTCTGGGGGCTGCGAACCACGCTGAATCGCACCACCAGATATACACCATTTTTTATGGTGTACGGATCGGAAGCAGTATTACCCTACGACATAATACATGATTCGCCACGCGTACGCATGTACGAAGAGAAGGAAGCCGAGTTAGATTGGCAGGATAACTTGGACGCCCTGGAAGAGGAGCGCGACGTTGCAAAAGCCCGCTCCGCATTCTATCAGTAGCAGGCTCGACGATATCAAAGCAGAGAAGTGTGGGCCAAAACTTACAATATTGGCGAGCTTGTTCTACGTCTACCGGAGAAGAAGAAGGACAAGCTCAAACCCAAGTGGGAGGGTCCCTTCGTCATTGACAAAGTTCTCACCGGAGGAGCGTACCGCTTACGTAATGCTTCCAATAACAGACTCGAGCCGAACCCATTAAACGCGGCCAGACTCCGGAGATTCTACGCCTAACGCCGAACTCAATGTTCGTCTCCTAACCCCTCCTTTTTAATTATGCTCCATCCCTTTTCCCTTTCTAGAACTTTTTCCTCTTCACACAAAGTATTCAATATAGTGTGGATTCCCGGATCACTCCGGCCGCACTATGTGTGTAAGCAATACCTGGGGGCTTCCTATACAGAAGCTAAAAATAATTACTCACATGGCTTTCTGCCCATCATATATGCATTCTTTTTCCATATGTGCCTTTTCTTCACCATTATATGCATCGATATGACTTAAGATGTGGCCAAGCTGGGTTGCCTGGCTCTTGTGTTTATGCCCTACGTTCCCGTTAATTTGGCTAGGGCATAAGGGGAGCACCTCTGCGATTGTTACTGCCGGTTCAGCCGGATGTGTACCTCAGACTGGGTGAAGCCGAAATCTAGCTTCCTTAAGAGAATACTAGTTGACCACTTGCGCCAAATGGCGCAGAGACCTGCTGAAGACATACTGTTGATGAAAATAGTTTCATGCTGCAAGAACCTTCAACTAAATCATGCTTTTTTTGAACATGTTTATTACGTTGTTAAATAATAGTCTGGGAAAAGGGAAACTTTGTATAATATGAATATGTTCAGTTTGAAAATATGGCCACTACGATGAGAGAGTAAAGTTGGCATGGTTGTATTTTTTAGCAAGTTTGAAAACATGGTTATCATGATGAGAAACCTGGCCGTGCATCTTTTTCCTGCAAAAAGGAGGGAAAAATATAAGAAACCTAAGAAAAAAACATGCCTTTGTTGTGCATATACAGAGATATAGGGATCATGAGGTATTAGGATAGCCCATACCTGCAAAAAAAGAGGGGGAAAGATAAGAAACCTAAGAAAAAACATGTTTTTGTTGTGCATATACAGAGATATAGGGATCAGGAGGTATTAGGATAGCCCATATGTTATTTAGCCCAGCCCACATAGAGCCATGCCTGTGGCCCGTGAGGAGCTAAATATGAAGAGGTAGGGGGCGGATCCAGCAGAGACTGTCTATCTCCTTTCTTTATTTCTCGGTTCCTTAGCTGGGTGACAGAGGCGTTTCCTCAGCCACCGACCAGTGTGATTTCTTATCCATTGCGCCAAATGGTGCAGAGACCCGCTAAAGCCATGTTGTCGATGAAAATAGTTTTATTTTGCAAGGACATATTCAGTACTCCATATTCAGTACTCGTTGTAGAAAGTCCATATTAAACCATACTCTTTTGAAAATGTCTATTACGTTGTGAAATCCAAGTTTGAAAAAAAACGTGTAACCGTTGCACCAAAAAAATATATTTGTATAACACTGCTCATTGCGCTGAATGGCACGAGTCCCATTTAAAACCATGTACTTGCTAAAAATATTTGAATTTTTTCAATAACTGTGTTTGAGCAAATACATACGGTAAGAACTTAGTAAAAGTTTAATTGATTGTCTGTTTAAGATCACATAAAATGCAAGATGACAACAACAGAGCACAATTGTATCATGTGCAACAACAACCAAAATTAGTTAGCTAATAAACTGTCTGAAGGGAACCAATCATTTCAGAGTAGTTTATTCCACATCCGATTCTCCTCGAAAATGAGCCCAAGTGGCCATCAACGAAAATACAATTGTTTTGATACAACAGTAAGAGAAATGAGTAACCATCAAAGAAACAAAACGTTTAAATTAGTTTTTTCTAACCATGGAGGAGAGTTGCATGTGAACTTTATAAAAGAAGGCCAATGTCAAGGAACAACATGTTGACATACTCATCCTACTCTCCGTTCTTGTCATCAGTCTCGACAATCAGCTCCTGACCAACACCTTAAGCAACAACCACGACAATGCCCCTTCTTCTTTATCCTTGCATATACAGGACCTCAATCAGGTCAAGAAAAAAAGATATGAATCAACTCTCAAGATCAAGTGAGATGGGTGCCTTCCCTGTCTACTACCGCCAGGTTCATTACCAACTCCACATATCAAGCACATGTCGCCTTTCCACAACATGACAACACTCTTCAGAGCAACAAACAAAAAGATTGGGCCTACACTGACGCCTCATTGCCTGAGAAGAATAAAAGAGGGAGCTCACTTTGATGAGTTGGAATTATATGCACTCGTTGGAGCTCGACCAAGCTGCGCCCATGGTCTAGACCGGCAACAGGACCAACGCTCTCGCTGCCTATACAGTCTGCTGCGGGTTAGAAGACGTGCCCAGCCTCCTTGTAGGTTAGAATATAGTTTTATTCTAGATCATTATCAGTCTCGTAAACTTTTCAGCAGATGATGATGCAATCAAAACAATTCCAAAATAAATGATATACTGATGAGAAAAGGTTAGGATTCTGATAGAAATAGCCAGCCTTCTATTGGCTATATTTCTGAAGTTATTTTCTGTTATTGTATAAGAACAACAAGATTTATAGGGTGAAATCAGGTCATGGACATGCTACAACTTTTGTAAAGGGAAAAAGGTTCACCAAAGAACAATCCATAGCAAAAGAAGCATCCAATTTGATCCATTACATTACCCACTGCTTGATTTTCTGACCAGCAGCAGGATCCTTTTTAAATAAGCTCGTAAGAAACCAGGATGACATCCTTCAAAGGCCTAGGTGTTTCTTTGACTTTTCCAGCCAAGAACATGCAAACGATAGCGATTGTCTGTGTAGATGTTAGATTCAGACTTCATTTGCCCATTCGCCATGAAAAAATAAGAATAACTGCATAACAAATAGTATAGAATACTAATATTCTGTGAAGACATATAGAGGAAAATCACACCATTACCATTTCTGCTGCAGATAAGAACACAAGAAATCACATGCACTCATATTTCAGTAAACACGCTTGGTACTACTTCATGGATAGGATGATTTTCAAATGCTTTCATGTTTGATAATTTAAGAGTAACTGGGCCTAAATCAACTCTGCTGGGTGTTTGAGTGCTGTACCAGCCAAAATATTCATGATAAACCCTCAACCCCGCATAATTGATCAAATGGTGTGCCCACCTGTGAACTGCTATTTAGTAACAAGGTCTCAGGCTCTTCTAAACTAAAATCCCCACATCGCAGCAAGAGGATGTACATCCGTGCATCTTATCCTCATAGAAAATACCTACTTTTTACAAACCACCTCATGTAGTTCACAAAAGTACAAGTTGTTTTGACATCTACAGAGTCTGCTGCTAGCTTCAGCGCCAACTTCTATTGGACTGGAGAAGTACAAAGTGTATTATTAGCTATTAATTCCTCTGTATGGAGAGAACAATCACCAAACTGGAAAACCATGGAGATAAAAACTATTTGTTATTTTTATACAAACTAAACTATGAGGCAAAAAACAGAATATTATAAACTCAAATAAAGTATCTACATGTTATAAAGTTAGAAGCTGCACTTCAACAAATATTAAAAAATTAGACTATAGTTAGCCATTGACTAACACTTACTCGTCTATCATTTGTTGCATGAGATTGACGAAGGTAAAAACGGTGACAGAACACAATAGATGTAGCAATTGTCACCCGTGGCCTACATACAAAGAAACAATTCAGCATAAGTTGACAGTATAATTCCAGCAAGAGTTGTGGCATTATCTCCACGTGTAATAAAAACTAAAGATACGAGCACAACAATTTTTATCGCAATTGCAAACTATTAAAGATGTGATGCGTACCATGAAAGCCTTCAAGGGCCAAAAGAAAAAAAATGCATACAAACATGCATTGCCCAAAACAATTCTAAAATGCCAAACCACCATCATATAGGGCATATTTTCAGTATATCTTAACATTTCATATGATATGATAATTTATCGTATTTATGGAGAAAAAAACCAACCAGCGGTTCATTCAGAAAAAAATGTGCTTGCCATAAGAGTGCTCCATAAAGAAGTAAAATATTATCTTATCACACAAACAATTGAATATCTCTGGACCAAATATATGCTGGTGTAAAACAAAAACACATCAGGACTAACCACTGTATGAGTGAAAAAACAAAACTACAGTAATAAGAAAAACCAAAATTGCAGTAATAAGATAAACAAATACGGCTATGTATGGATTAACACTAACCACTGTATGTTTGAGTGAAAAACCAAAACTGCAGTAATAAGATAAAAAATGTTCTCAAGGTCACAACAACGCATATTTGAACCAACAAAGATCAACAAGAACCCGTAATGTGACATATTGGCAACAAAGGTTGCAATAATTTATAATCATCTGGCTTCTCAATAAGGGATGCAAGCAAGGAATTAATTTGTAGATAATGGAGTTGGATACCTCCAAATTTATACAAAATGTCACAGGTGCACACGGAACCCCGAAGGCCTGTGGCGGCAGTCATCCGGTAAATCATCTTCCGTTGGCCTGAAGCCTACCTCATACAACAGATCCGACCAACCTATAATTAAGTATGTAAGATACTGAAAAAATAAGGCAAATACTGGTGGAAGAAGTTAAGTTATGTACAAATTCATTCAATGAGTTAGTACTATGTCGACCATGAAGTCTATGTGATCCGGAGGATTGCTTTGGCCGCTTTGTTCAGATTATCATAAGAGGGATGTTCAAACAAGTGGCAGAGACAGGGATTCAGTGCTAATTGGCTCATGAACTGAGCAAAATTAATGGTTATTTGTTGTTAAAGTCAGCACTCGGCCCCACCGAGGACTCCCTGGCCGGCCAAGTTACACCGCTCTCTCGGCGTCGCCGCTGCGAAGTAGGCTCCCGGCCGGTGGCAAAGATGCCGAGGTAAGCCAACTGCCAACCAACTACACTTGCATAGTACGTCCATGCCTCTTTGTGTTGTTTGTACTGAATTGAACTGAACTAAAGCCTGACCTATTATTTGTATCCACGAGCTCAACATTTAATTAAGCATCCCACAAAGCATTGGCATCTTAAGATTCAATTAACAGTGCTAGCCAAGGGAAATTATTTGATTTGATGTTGCTTCCAGTGACAAAACAAAACATGCCCTATGGCCACCTTGTTGTCAGACTGGATGCTACCTCAGGAAAGGCACAAATATCAACAGAAAGAGCCTATCAATCTTATTTATGTACCACCATGGGGACACTATTGAAGGAAATGATGCACATTTTTGTATTTCTTAGCGACCGCCGACCACGAGGCCCTGAACAATGAACCAAATTTGGCATCTTGAGTTGCTCATTTTGTATACCTTCACCGGCTGCCATTACCAACTACCATTAGTGACTATCAGCAAGGATCGCAAATTTACTATTTAATACTAACATTCTCATGGTGAGAGGAGACATGCATTACAACATAGATAATGGAGGTTATATAAGCCACTATGTTCCATGTTTATGCAGGTTACTTATTTATGAACAGTTTTAATCTTACGCTGTACCAAGCCTAATTCATCATTTGTTCTTAATGCTACTTAAAGAAAGCCATCTACTTTGCACATGTTTTGAGTGATATAAGCTCATTCAATGCCACTTTGGGGTATATAAGCTCATTCGGTGACCAACTTGTATTTAACTCCAGGTTGAGGAAACCACATGCATATAAGAAAAATGGATGTTGGCATGAGAATAAGATGTAAAACATGAATGACCGAATATATAGAATGCATCTGCATTTCTGTGGTGTACTTAGTACACTTAGAGCCTCTAAGGTTGGAAGCGCCAATTGTGCAAACATAAGGCAGGATTTCGGTAATATCCACAGGATCTGAAATGAATGTGAGCTCACCACCAAAAGAAGGAACTCCTACCCGGTGCTTAATACCAGACTGTAAAGCCCACTCCTTGTACAACACGTCTATTTCTTCCAATGTCTCGATGTGTTTGCTGACAAAATTAAAGAGAGAAATAAAAAATTACTATAAAACTAAAATAGTTTATACGGAGTAGAACGCGTATAGTTAATCTGGCCTAAAATTATTTTCTAATCACACTTATTAGGCAAGGAAATAAAATTTCATAGCGACCTAAAGCGAAGATATGGTTGTGATTTGCATAGATCTAAACTAAATCACGACATGATTTTTTTGAACAAAGCACAAACAAAAAATATATTAGCGTATAATATCACAAAGCCTCAAATTTATTCACTCCAAATGAGCAACTATGTGAACATGTCCATCCCACCCATTGTATGGTGTTCACTTTCGTTTTGCTCCTGCTTCTTTTTGCTTTTACGAAAAAGAGGGAGAAGTCAAAGAAGGAAAGGTGTCTGCACGCGCCGAGGAACCGGGGCCGAAGGGAGGAGGCGTCATGGGGAGAGAAAGAATGGGTGAATCACCAGAAACTGTATGGGCCAAAATTAATCTTCAGAGAACATGGGAAATACTAAATAAGCAAAAGGATAATCCCTGGAAATGCAATACATGTTGCAAAACAGTCAAGATCATCTGTAAAAATATGACAAAATACACATCTTACCCATACGCTTGCACTCCTCGACGGCCTGCTCCTTCTCCTGTCATTGGCCGCCTCCTCTCCTATGACCACACCCCGGATCGAACATTAAAATGATCAGCAGACCAAGCACCATGATAGCACCCACATAAACGGTAATACACGTGTACCTAGGAAATAGAGCAGCTAACCTTAACGAGAAGAACAAAGATGCAACAGATCGTAGAACCTGCAAAACAAATGGGAACAATCTGGTCAGAGCACAACCATGTCACAGTACATAGAAGCAAAAGAACACTGCATAAATAAGAAGTTAGATTCTGGCACAAGAGAGGGATTTCATCGCCTCCAGCTTGAGCTTGCCTGCGGGCTGTCTTACATTGCGTCCGACTAAAAGGCAGGGTGAGGAGGCAGGGAAGGGGGAGCAAAAGGGATGGGAGGAGGACCTGCGAGGGCGACGACGTCGTCCTTGCCTGCCTTGTAGGAGAGGACGCTTCTGGAAACACATGCTTGCACTCACCGGCGCTCGCTGTCGCCCAGCCGATACAATTAAAATGTAGAATAATTGGGAACAATCACTCTGAGCAACTGCTATCTGTTCAAAGGTTCAAGGTATAAGTCCATCCATAAAAGGGTGTGAGCCCCTCAATATGCCAACTAAATATTTTGTCCAGTGAGTGAACTATTAACTCTCTATCATGATACTCATAGTGATACTGAAAAAATAAAAAGGCCTCAATTGCATAACTAAGAGGAGAAAATCTGATGCATAAGTATAGATATGTGATATAGAATCAACTGGCCAGGAATATAAGGTCGTTAGATAAATACCTGCAAGTAATTAATTGATCAAAATTTATTGGGAACAATCACTCTAACCAACTAACAATAATAAACATCACCAACTCAGTTCTCTAGAAGAACAAAAAGCCTGTCTATAGACATACCAATGAGAAAAGGATGTGCAAACCATGGCATGGATACACACTAAAAAATGAAGATAAAGCATCTGAAGGAAAAGAATACCATGATGTCACAGTTTGCCATATGTGTCCTCCAAATGAACAGAACTGCAGCTGCTAGCACCTTGTAAAAAGAATAGATCAATCCGACCTAGATGTAAGCACATGTGACACGCACACAAGAAGACATGAGAATGAAAGCATGGAGAAATCGCCAACCTGTTAGACCAACGCGACAAGTGGTAAACAAAGATTAGCACCTGCAAATACCACACCCAAGCATCAGAGTAGGCAACTTAGTCAAATAAAAAAACAAAAAGGGAATCAGGGGAATAAGCAGAGCAACGCGGGAGAAGGGTGGGGGTGTGGCCCACGCAGGAGCATGGCGGCTAGGGTTTCTACCTGCTGCTGGCGGTATTTATTCGTTAAGACCCGCCGTGTAGCCCGACATAGGAGGGCCGTGATTTGCAGACCGGGCTGTCCTCGATGACGAGTGCCGCAGGGAGGACAAACTCCTCATCCCAACCAGAAATTCGGCCGCTGACCAGATCTGGGGGAGAGACGGCAGGCCGGCCTGGCTGCCTCCCGCCGCTCGCCTCCTGGCTGTCCCCAGCTCCCCCCAGCAAAACCCGGCATCCCCAATGCGGCTGCGACAGGAGAAGGGATGGTGGAGGAGGAGGAGGAGGAGGAGGCGGAGCCCGCTCGGGGTGGAGCACGGGAGAATGGAGGCGGCCGTGGGATTGGGGAAAGGTGTCTAGGGTTCCACGACTGGAAGCACGCCGCGCGCGAGGAGAGGATTGGCCAAAATCCTTTCGCTTTTCTTGTGACGTTTCACCCAGTCGGTAGATGCCAGAAACGAGCCCACCAGTCATACTCTAAAAAAACTTACCGACAGGTAAATATTAGATTTACCAGAGGTGAAGATCTGACGGCCCAGGTTCAGAACGAGGATGATCCGACGATCGCGAATGCATGACATCGAGGGATCACCGTGAGAGCGAGTTGGCTAGCCTCTGTATCGTTTTAAATTCGGTCGGTGAACAAAAGATGTATTCTTTTATTATAATATAAATCCCCAAAAGTCTTGTATCCTGCGCCATCGTTCGCAGTCCGGACATGTGCATTGTCGCATGTGTACCCAGGGAAAGGAACCCCTAACGGAACTATTCTCCCTGGAAGATGTTTCTTACTATCCATGTAATATAACATAACTAGTTGGGTACTTATGCATTCAAACACTTATGACCCCTCGCCTTTGTTTCCACGCATACCCCGGTTTTGTATAACTGAGTGGGTATTCGGACACACCCCGGACTATAGGATCCGGGGGCTGAAGCGAAAAGGTCCGCCATGACAAATGATTTTAATCCGGCTAGGGGCTATTTATGTCCATTAAATTACGATCACTTGGGTGACTATATTCCTCCTCTATACCGTCAACAGGCTATCTAGCTTACAATCCTGTTGAGAATACTTAGCGGCTAACGCTACCTGGTCATATACCGGACTCACGGGAGTTTCTTGCCCATCGGGCCCCGATCCTACTTGGCCATATGGTTCGGGTCCAGCTTGGTGTAGCGCGTCTTCACCATAGCCCAGGCTTCTCTTGCGCCTTGCCGGCAAGCGAACATCTTCCACAGTAGGAAGCGCCGCCACGCTCCTTGAAGCATATCCACAAGCTCCCCCATGCCATTCGGCAGCAAGCTTGATGGCCACAAAGCCTGAGCAACACCCTGCATCACTTGCTGAGCTCGCTCGTGCAGTTGCGAAAGGTCTTGCAGTAAATCACTTGCAGAAGAGGGCATCTCCTCCTCAGGGCGACCCGTTAACATTCCTGCAAGCAAAATTCTTTCAATATACTTCCTCGCCGAACTATACTACAGTTCGTCTAGACACTTACCATAAATGCCGCGTCGAAGCCTTTTGTTCTCCTTCACGGAGTCCGCCAGCTGAGCGCGAAGATATTTTAACTCCACGTCTAGCTGGACTTTGGCATCTTGAAGATTGTTCTTCACCTGCCTAACTCGCGTAAGAATGCGCTCGCCAGCCTCCAGCTGCCTTTTGAGATGCGATGCGTCCTCTCTTACGCCCTCCGGATTCACCCCGGGATTGTCTGCGGAATTTTCTGTTAGACTTGTCATATCAGCCATTTACTAACGGGTGCATCTTCGTACAATTACGACAACTGTTACCAGATGAGGGCTTTTGGGATTCCTCTAATTTGGCAACTGCGGCCCTCAGTTCGGCCTTGCATTCCTCCAGCTCCCGAGACAATTGCTCATTCTTATCTACAAGGACCTGTGCATAAATTGATCCTTAAAACAGTTGTTCCAACTGTTTCAAGTCTCAGGGGCTACTGCTACACATGCTTATCTAATTTTCTTACCCGTATATCTTTGGTATACTGGTCCGTCGCTCGGGCAAGCCCGTCTTGAGTAGCTCGGATGTATGCGTCTCCCGAATTGAAGGCGTTAAATGCCTCTTCGAAAAAGATGCTGTTCCGAAGTATGGCCCGTCGGCGCCGGTGATTCATGGTGCTCTCTACTTCGGAATTCGTGGCCGAGAGCATATCCGCATTCTCTGTTGGAGAACTATGCGGCATCGGCCCCGCTCCCGCCTCCGCTCTCGAAGCCGATTCTGGAATCCGGCTGGTGGAGGCGTGGTTGGCAGGATCCTCGGATATAGTCCGGCTGCTCCTCTTCCTACCAGGACACAAAGGGTGCTGTCATACTTCAAAATACCATAATCACATCACAAGTTTTTGCCTTACCTCCGTAGCGGTGAGTCGACCCTTACCGCCTTCCTCTTGATCCTGCCCGATCCGGACGCCCTTGGCCGATGAGTCCCTAGGGGCTCGGCCCCATGCTCCGACCGCCATCTCTGCAAAAACACGACACTTCAAGGGTAAGGCATGACATCTGAAGGGAGTCCTCTTCGGAGGATAGGGTTTTTCGACTTGGCTTACGTGCAACGTAGGAAGCGGTCCGGGATGGTCGGCAGTAATGGCCACTGAGGCGCCATCACAGCTCGCTTGATAAAATATCCCGTTGACAAGCTCCACGGTAATATCCTGATCTTCTTTGAGACCTGGATCTAGCGCCCTTCCGGGGTCCTCTGGCTGCGGGGAGGGGTTGGAGATTCCTTCTACGCCCTCCTCAGTTCCTGCTCGGGAATATCGAGGCAGATGATCTTAGCGAAGAACGCCACAATAAGTGACGTAGGGAAAGGAATGACAACTTACCCAGTTTGGGGGGTTGTACATGGAGAATCCATCTCGCGGTTTGATGTGAAGGAATTCCTCCTCTTCCCTTTGTATAAATCGGACAATATCCTTGCGGAAGCGATGGCGGAGTCCGGACCCTTACGGCCCACGGCGGGTGGCATCATCTTCCCGTTGAAGTGCCACATGGTCTTCCCCGATATTGAAGCGGTTGCACTCCCGTATTATGCATATTGCCATAACCTCGACTATCGTCGATTCGGATTTGGCGATAACTTTATCCTGCTCATCAGGTAATATATTTCCCTGGTATCCTCCTCTTGGGGGCCTCGGGGGCGCCAGCTTAGACGTGCCCTCGGCGGGGCGTTACTGAACTGGGGGAGACCTATCCGGACTGGATCCGGAAGGGGAACGTCGTCAATGTAGAACCACTCTGAAGGCCAGTTCTCTGGTGCCTTCTTGGGAGTGCCGGATAGGTATCCGGTCTCGGCAATGCGCCATACTTCGGCCCCGCCCACCTGACATAGGGATTCTCCACAGTTGCGGGGACAAGGCAGAACAACTTCTTCCATAACCCGAAGTGAGGCTCGCAGCCTAAAAATAGCTCGCAAAGGGCAACGTACCCTGCTATATGTAGTATAGAGGCAGGGGTAAGATTGTGTAGCTGGAGGCCGTAGAACTCCGAGGAGCCCATGAAGGAGCAGGTGGATAGGAAACCCGACGCCCCTTAGCAGAAGCTGGAAGATGCCTATACGCTCCACAGGACATGGATTGGGAGATCTCTCCTCTTGCTCCCCACCATTATAGGTGGCTATTCCGGCTCGGACGGGGACCATGAATCTGGTGGAAGAAACCCTTGGGTTTGTAACTCAATCAAACGGCTATGGGGGCTGAACTCTCTTCGATCCCCGGCTTGGAGCGGGGAGGCGGCAGAGGAGCTGTGACGACCGGCCATGTTGGAATGGTTTTTCTGGAGCGCTCTGTTGGATGCTTGCTCGAGGGGGAGGAGTGAGGTTTGGATCTGAGAATCCCTGTCTCTTCAAATAGGCGGTCAGCCCAAAAGATTGAGGGTGGCAAATGCGAAAAATACCTCAGCTCCTTGCATTCGCTCGACGCATGGAGATGGTCATTATTGAGGCACTGAAGCCAAGGAGTACAACATTGATGGAGTTCCGGACACTATTCGTCATAACTGGTACTTTGGAGTATTCGGAGATGGAACCCGCCCTGCAATGCAGAAGACAAGACTGCACGCTGGACTTATCGTCATTGAAGCCTGGTTAAAGGGCTACTGAGGGAGTCCTAGATTAGGGGGTATCCGGACAGCCGGACTGTATACAATGTCCGGACTATTGAAGCGTGAAGATACAAGACTCAAGACTTCGACCCGTGTCCGGATGGGAGTTTCCTTGGCGTGGAAGGCAAGCTTGGCGATCCGGATATTATATTTCCTTCCTTGTAACCGACTCCATGTAAACCCTAGCCCTTCTCCGGTGTCTATATAAACCGGAGAGGTTGGTCCTTAGAAGGCCGATCACAATTACAATCATACCATCATAGGCTAGCTTCTAGGGTTTAGCCTCTACGATCTCGTGGTAGATCTACTCTTGTACTACCCATATCTTCAATATTAATCAAGCAGGAAGTAGGGTTTTACCTCCATCGAGAGGGCCTGAACCTGGGTAAACATTGTGTCCCTTGCTTCCTGTTACCATCAGCCTAAGATGCACAGATCGGGACCCCCTACCCGAGATCCGCCGGTTTTGACACCGACAAGCCTCGGCAATGAGGATTTTATCGTGCCTGAGGAACCTCTCGAGCAGGAGCGCTTTAAGTGCTGGCTAATAGCCACTGCAAGGAGCCTGAAAAAGAAGCAGCAGCAGCTTCAAGCTGATCAAGACCTGCTCAACGATAGATGGACTAATGTCCTGGAAGCCGAAGAATACGGCCTCAAGCGCCCAGCCAAAAGTTACCCGAAGCGTAAACTGCTACCTCAGTTCGATGATGAGGCGCTGGAGCCTGTACCATCATCGCGCAATACGGCTGACCGACCACCACGTGGTCGGGACAAAGCGGCAATTCGAGCCGAACACCAGCCCGCCCCTCCTCACTGTAAAGGCAGAGATAAGACAGCTCGGGGACATACCTACGACCTGCGGCAGGGCTTGGACAGTAGAGCAGGTCAGAACAGATCGATCTATGGATCGCGGGGACGTGCCCCAACACGCGACAACAGCTACCTAGCCAGACGCAACAATCATACTTACGCCCCGGCCGAAAACTGCAGACGGACTCCATCCAAGCTACGTCGTGACGTGGCTCGATGCAGAGGCGCCGCACACCCCCTTTGCTTCACTGACGAAGTAATGGACCATGAATTCCCGGAAGGGTTTAAACCCATGAATATCGAATCATATGATGGAACAACTAATCCCGCAGTATGGATCGAGGATTTTCTTCTCCATATCCATATGGCCCGCGGAGATGACCTTCATGCCATCAAATACCTCCCACTAAAACTCAAAGGGCCAGCTCGGTACTGGCTAAACAGTCTGCCTGAAAACTCTATTGGCAGCTGGGAGGATCTGGAAGACGCCTTCCACGACAACTTCCAGGGCACATATGTACGGCCACCAGATGCCGATGACTTAAGTCACATCATCCAACAGTCCGGAGAGTCAGCCAGGAAGCTCTGGACTAGGTTCTTAATTAAAACCAGATCATCGATTGTCCAGACGCCGAGGCCCTCGTGGCCTTCAAACAGAGCATCCGGGACGAATGGCTCGCCTGTCACCTCGGCCAGGAAAAACCAAAATCCATGGCAGGCCTTACTGCTTTAATGACCCGCTTTTGTGTCGGAGAGGACAGCTGGCTTGCTCGTAGAAGCAAGAGCGCCAACGATCCGGGCACCTCAGAATTCCGAGATGGCAATGGCAAGCCACGGCGCGATAAACACAAGCGTCGCAATAATAACGGAATAACGCGAGACACGGTGGTTAACGCCGGGTTTAGCGGCTCCAAACCCGGTCAACAGAAAAAGCCATTCAAGGCAAATAGAGACGGACCATCCAATCTAGACAAGATCTTTGGACCCGTACCTGCCAGATTCATGGCACCCCGATAAACCAGCTACTCACACAAGCGAAGTTCTTTGGGTCTTCAAACAAGCCGGCAAACTTAATGCCGAACACAAGGGGAAGCGGCCGCCCAATGACAGTGATGACGAAGAGACTCGCCAGCCGAACACCGGGGTTCAGAAGCAATTTCCCCTCGAAGTGAAAACCATAAACATGGTATATGTGACGCACACCCCTACAAGGGAGCGCACACACGCACCACGGGACATACACGCCATAGAGCGGATCCCCCCAAAAATTGGTCATATCCGTCCCGACAGTCTGGCAGCTCTGATCATCGATCCAATTATTGATGGGTTCCATCTCACGGAAGTCCTTATGGACGGCGGTAGCAGCCTTAATCTACTCTATCAACAAACTTCCCGCAAAATGGGCATTGATCCTTCAAGAATCAAGCCCACTACAACTATCCTCAAGGGAGCAATGCCCGGCGTAGAAACTCACTGCACGGGCTCTATCACACTAGAAGTCATTTTCGGTTCGCCGAACAACTCCCGAAGCAAGGGCTTGACCTTTGATATTGCCCTGCTTCACAACAGCTACCATGCACTTCTGGGGCATACCGCTCTTGCTCGTTTTAATACGGTCCCACTCTACGCCCGCGCAAAACTTCAAACGCCCTGTCCACGCGGCGTCATAACAGTAAATGGAATACAGATCACTCCCTTTGCACAGAAGACCACACTACGACTATTACGGCCAAAGTACAAAGTGGCCTCATCGAGCCGCATAAATCATCGGCCATTAAGCTGCCGGTTTCCATTAAATGGAACTGTAGGATTGAAATTATGTCTAGAGGGGGGGGGGGTGATTAGACTACTTGACCAAATAAAAAATCTAGCCTTTTCCCAATTTTAGTTCTTGGCAGATTTTAGCAACTTATCACAAGTCAAGCAATCAACCTACACATGCAATTCTGAGAGTATAGCAGCGGAATTTAAAAAAAATGCACATGAAGGTAAAGGGATGAGATTGAGGAGCAAACGCAATGTTGACACAGAGATTTTTTATCCGTGGTTCTGATAGGTGGTGCTATCGTACATCCACGTTGAAGGAGACTTCAACCTACGAAGGGTAACGGTTGCGCGAGTCCACGGAGGGCTCCACCCATGAAGGGTCCACGAAGAAGCAACCTTGTCTATCCCACCATGGTCGTCGCCCATGAAGGACTTGCGTCACTAGGGTAGATCTTCACGCAGTAGGCGATCTTCTTGCCCTTACAAACTCCTTGGTTCTACTCCACAATCTTGTCGGAGGCTCCCAAGTGACACCTAGCCAATCTAGGAGACACCACTCTCCAAGAAGTAACAAATGGTGTGTTGATGATGAACTCCTTGCTCTTGTGCTTCAAATGATAGTCTCCCCAACACTCAACTCTCTCTCATAGGATTGGATTTGGTAGAAAGAAGATTTGAGTGGAAAGCAACTTGGGGAAGGCTAGAGATCAAGATTTATGTGGTTGGAATGGAATATCTTGACCTCAACACAAGTGTAGGTGGTTCTCTCTCAGAAAATATGTATTGGAAGTGTAGGCATGTTCTGATGGCTCTCTCCACGAATGAAGAGTGGGTGGAAGGGTATATATAGCCTCCACACAAAATCTAACCGTTACACACAAATCACCAAACTCGGTGGAACCGATTCAGAGAACTCGGTCGTACCGATTTAGTTCAAAATGTGAACGTTATGATTCTCGATGGGACCGACATGTCAACTCGGTGGGACCGATGTCATTAGGTTTAGGGCATAACGTAATCTCGGTGAGACCGATTACACAAACTCGGTGAGACCGATTTTGGTAATAGCCAAACAGAGAGTTGGTCAGGCAAACTCGGTGGGACCGATTCGCTCATCTCGGTTGGACCGAAACGTTACGAAGGGGAAACAGAGAGTTTGCATTGCAATCTCGGTGGGACTGATCGCTCATCTCGGTTTGACCGAAACATTACAAAGGGAAACAGAGAGTTTGCAATCCCATCTCGGTGAGACAGAGATCCCTATCGGTGTTACCGAATTGATTAGGGTTTCTGGCAGAGGCTATGTCAACTGAACTCGGTGGCTCCATATGGAAAGAATTGGTGGGGCCGAGTTGGACTTCTTGGTTTAGGACATATGTGGATATGAGAAAGTAGTGGAGGGTTTTGGAGCATATCACTAAGCATTTTGAGCAAGATCCTCATTAAGCAACACCTCATCCCTTCTTAATAGTATTGGCTTTTCCAATAGACTCAATGTGATCTTTGGATCACTAAAATAGAAAATGTAGTCTTGTGCTTTGAGCTTGAGCCAATCATTTGTCCTTAGCATGGTCCACTTTCTAATCCATGCCATGCCAAACATTGAGCTTTCCTGAAATATTTATCTTGGAATAGCATTAGCTCAATGAGCTATATGTTGTTAGGAATTACCAAAACCACCCAGGGATAGTTGCACTTTCAGGAACCGATTAATCTCTGAGCTGGATTAGCAGTTCGGCCTCCGCCGTTCGCCCTACACACTCACGAGGTTTACACCGCGCATGCATAACTATGCATTCAAAATACCCTGGTCATCGGTGGAGGCACAACACGGAATAGCCTACAAGCACTCCCATTTTCTCCTTTTCTCTTCTAACCACTTTTTATCTCTTATTACAGGTGGCTCAAACATTGGTCATCTTATGGACTCTTTCGGAGTTCAGCTTCATACACTCACCCAAAGGTCATTCCTGTTTAGGAATCCTTCCACCGAGGCAAGGCAACACAGACGTGCGACAGGAGGTCCAAATAATTTTGTGTAGACCACACTCTCTATTTTGAGCCTGTAAAGTACCTTCTCCCTCAGCCTTCGACCAATGTCGTGTCAAATAGCCTGGGTCGTGGCGTTGTTATTTGCATGATGGCAATTGATATATCAATCAAGCTCCAGTGAACATAATCCGTATCCAGTAGTTGCTTCTTTTAAAGAGCTAAATTTTTCTGGTTGTTTCACACTCGCACCTCGGCACAAGCGCTAGGGGATCGATATGGGAACAAATGAGTTGCCGACAAAGTCCGAATAGCTTTATAGCACACTTCGGCATCATGAATTTGGCCTTATATGCACCAGCTCTGAATCATGTCTTTGGTCAATAGTTGGGTTGCCCGGCTCCTGTGCTTACTACCTTACGTTCCGCTATATCGGCTAGGGTAGTAAAGGGAGAACTACTGCGATTGTGTCCCGGTTCATCCGGATGAGCACCTCAGTAGAGAAAGCCGAAAACTGACTGTCATGATATGGCGAGAGCTGGTCAACCACTCGATGACTCACTAGAATCTTTCACGATTCTTTCCGTACTAAATGAAGGGCCGTTCTTAAGGTCACCCATGTAACACACCGTATTCGAATAAACTGCGTACATACTAGGGGCTACATCGTAGACCCACCATAAAACTCCTATGGCTAAGTGAAAGTGTTAACGCCCTATAGTCTGATTGCCTAGTTTGCCGCATTGACACCTCCTTTATGGACCAAGATGTTGGATTAAGAGTGATCAAGCGCTTTTCCGAACACCCCCGCATTTTATGTGGGGGGGCTGAAGCCGACGATTGGAAAATTTTCAAATTACATACAAATAACGACCGCACAGGAGGAGCCAAAATTAAAATATTATAATATTGTTTTTACAATCCCAATACATTTCACTCGAATATCATATCTTTCGAGCACTGACCCTCTATTAAGCGGGCACCCTCTAAGACGTCCTCGAAGTAATGCTCCGTCATGTGATAGTCCTTGCCTTTGGGCGGACTCTTCGCTGCAATATCGGTGGCCTTCATCTTCACCCAGTACATCTTGACGCGGGCAAAGGCCATCCGTGCACCTTCAATGCACGTTGACCGCTTAACGGCGTCGATACGCGGCACCGCATCAACAAGTCGCTGCACCAAACTGAAATAACTATTCGGAATTGGCTCAGCCGGCCACAACCGGACTATGACGTCCTTCATGGCAGAGCCGGATATCTTGTGGAGCTCGGCCCACTAGGCCATCTGCTCGTTCAGTAACAGCGGACGCTTTGGCGCGCCGAATTATGACCAGAAAAGCTTCTCTGTTGCACACCCTTCCTGAGCTTGGTAAAATTGCGCCATATCGGAGGCACTCTTCGGCAAGTCCAAGAATGCGTCTGGGGAGCTCCACATCTGATTAAGCGAGCCATACTTAGGATCGCCGAATTTAGTCTGTAAAAAGAAAGGCTTACCGGCCGCTATCTTCCCAGCTTGCCGGATCTCCTCCCGAGCCGCTCTAGACTCGGATCGGGCTTATTTCGCCTCTCGCAAGGCCTTGTCAAGGTCTGCCGCTTTGGCTTTGTTATCCCTCTCGAGGAATTCGCACCGGGCAGTGGTTTCTTTTAGCTCGCGCGCCATCATAGAAATTCTCTCCTCACACTGGCGCCGAGTAGCCTATTCCACTTTTAACTCATCAATTGCCTTATTGGCAACCAAATTCCTCATCCGGGCTTGCTCCTTGGCTCGAGCAAGTTCATCCCGAAGGGTTCCACCGCGGAAGCACCATCTGCAGTTGTGCATGTCTCAGTATACAACCCTAGCTTCGTGCTCATGTTATCATACATACATATACTGACTGCCCCGAACACATACCTTGTGCCTTGTCGAGCCGCCTGTTAATAAGCGTGATGTCATCATCCGCCACATCAAGTTTTTTCTTTAGACCTGCAACCTCTGTAGCGTGGGCAGTCGTCATGAAGGTAGCAACCTGTGCTTCAATTAATTAGACTAACTCCTGGGCATATCTTTCGATCCTCTGATTGCCTTCCTTTGGACGCCAACCAGAGTCTCAGGGGCTACTACCTATACACAGGTGCATTTTGCGTGTAGAGCACAAATTGAAAATATTATAGTACGCACCTTGAAGCCTCTTAGCAGGCTCATGAAGGCTTTGTTCAACCCGCTTTTCGCGGACAGAATCCTTTCAGCCACTGTACTCATTAAGGTATGATGTTCCTCCGAGACGGATGCATGTTGCAGCATGCTCATCATGGTATCCGGCGCCTCCGGATTCCTGGGGGCGGCCGTGGGAGCATAGACTCTCTTTGAAGAGGCGTATTCATTCGACTCTGGAGTCACCCCCGGCTGTAAACCGGATAGCCCGAGACCTCTATGTTTGACCCCCCATTGAGGCCACACACTCTGGGCCCTGGGCGACCGAAGTCTCACCTTCAGGCGTTCTCTTCGATGTCCCCCGCACCACTTGTTGATCGGGAAGGATCCTCCGGGACGACACCTCGAAGTCGTCCGCCCTATTGGGTGAGGAAACCTGTGGAGGCGTTTTGCTCTCCATCATCTCCGGAAGCAGATCCCCCGAGGAGGAGGACTGTTGAGGAAGACTGCGCGCCGGACTGCGAAGGTGTATATTAAATGTCACCCTGGTAACAGGAAAGAGGAATGGGATATGTTTAAAACACCTTGATTCACTTACGATTCGGCTGAAGGCTTGTCCTTCTGGAGGAACTGTGCGACAACGTCCCCTTCAAACTCAAAACGCCTGACAGGGGCACCTTGCCTCGCTTAGGAGCCATTGCCTCCCAAACTTCGGAGGTGGCCCTTTTCTTACTACGAGGAGAAAGGATGACAACTTATCCTTCTCTTTTGTCTTCAGAAAAAGGAGCATTAATCTCCCAGACACAGTGTTTGGTGTACCTTCGAGGCTACCTTTGACTCCCTCGCTCTCCTTATTGTCCTCCCTCACAGGCACTTGGCATGGCACCGGGACCAGCATCCTTGTTAGCACAGGACTAGCTGAGTCTTCAGGGAGAGGGGCCGAACACTGGATTCGCTCCGCCTTCTTTATCCAGCCCTGGAAAAAGGTGGCTTTCTCAGTATCCTATTATGAGATGTTTAACTCAAACTGTGTTCGGGAGACAAGTGCTTACCGAGGTATCCAGATGGTTGCAATCGAGGCCTATGTCCTCTATTGTATCCGGCCACTGTTTTCATGTCCCAAAAAATAACTTCCACATTCCTCTGTGCGTCGCACCAAAGAAGTGCTGGAGGGTTCGTGGTCCTTCCGGATTGAACTCCCACATACAGAGTGGCCGTCGCTGACACGAGAGGACCCGGCGGACTAACATTACCTGAATCACGTCAATAAGTTCGGTGTTCTTCTCAAGGAGACTCCGTATGTGGCTCTGAAGAGTCTGCACTTCATCGATTGATCCCCAGTCCAATCCCTTATTAACCCATGATGCAAGCTGAATTGCAGGGCCAGATCGGAACGTGGGTGTAGCTGCCCACTTGGTACCACGGGGTTCAGTGATGTAAAACCACTCCCGCTGCCATAAATCGGAAGATTCTGAGAAGGATCCTTTAGGCCAAGGAGCGTTGATGAGTTTTCTCACTACAGTGCCACCGCACTCCGCTTGTTTCCCGTCGACTACCTTAGGCTTCACATTAAAGGTCTTGAGCCACAGGCCGAAGTGTGGGGGAACACGGAGGAAGGCCTCGCATGTGATAATAAACGCCGAGATATGAAGGAAGGAATCCGGAGTTAGATCGTGGAAATCTAGCTCGTAATAGAACATGAGTCCTCGAACAAAGGGGTGGAGAGCGAACCCTAGCCCTCGGAGGAAGTGGGCGATAAACACGACCCTCTCACTAGATCTAGGAGTGGGAGTAACTTGCCCTTGGGAAGGAAGCCTATGGGGGATCTCCACGGTCAGGTATCTTGCTGCCCGGAGCTTCGTAATATCCTCTTCTGTGACAGAAGAAACCACCCACCGGCCTTGAGGGCTGGGTCCGGACATGACTGGAAAGCTTGAAGCAAATAAGTTGAACCTTGGGGGATGGAACTCGAGGTTGGAAAGGTTGAGAAAAGATTTGGCGCGGAGGGGAGGGACGAGTCTTAACCCCTTTATAAAGACGATGAATATGAAACGCCTCCTCCTAAGCCTCAAAACTTGCCTACTCCTAAGGAATCATGCCAATCGAGTGGTTGGGTTACCCACGCTCGTATTGATGAGAATCCCGCAATAAGGGGACACGATCTCCGCTTTGACAAGACGTGCCAAATAAAACCGCGTTTCGAAACATGGGGCGTCAGGCCAAAAACGGTTCAAAATAATGACCGGGTGATGACGTGGAGTCACATTACCAAAAGTTGTCAGCGGATTGGACTCGTGAAATATTATACTCTCTGCGGTTGTGTGTGGTACTTGTGTTGCAGATCTGGACATGTTCGTTACGTTCGAAGACTGAGCTGGAGTATTCGGAGAAGGAACCCGCCTTGCAATGCCGAAGACAATCTGTGCCCTAGACACCTCATCATTGAAGCCTGTTCAGGGGCTACCAAGGGAGTCCTCGACTAACGGGTCCTCGGGAGTCCGACCTGTTACACATGGGCCGGACTGATGGGCCGTGAAGATACGAAGACCGAACACTCTCTCCCGTGTCCGGATGGGACTCTCCCTGGCGTGGAAGGCAAGCTTGGCGACCGAATATGAAGATTCCTTTCTCTGCAACCGACCTTATGTAACCCTAGACCCCTCCGATGTCTATATAAACTAGAGGGCTAGTCAGTAGAGGCCAATCATCATAATCATAGTCATACAGGCTAGACTTCTAGGGGTTTAGCCATTACGATCTCGTGGTAGATCAACTCTTGTAACACTCATATTCATCAAGATTAATCAAGCATGAAGTAGGGTATTACCTCCATAGAGAGGGACCGAACCTGGGTAAACATTGTGTCCCCTGTCTCCTGTTACCATCAACCTTAGACGCACAGTTCGGGACCCCCTACCCGAGATCCGCAGGTTTTGACACCGACAGGGGGGATACTGAGGGGAAGGGGATGTGGTTGGAGGAATAAATTCTGAAATCGCGCGCCTAATGAAAACTTCGATGCGAAACTTGAAACTTGGGCGGGGGAAACACACAACGCAGAAGAAGCGCGTAAAATACTCGTGTGCGAGAAAAAAGAAAGTTGGCAGATCCCGTCTCCAAAAAATGTACACATGTACTTGATTTTTTTCGGTCAATGGTACGCCTGGTTTATTAGGAAACATCGCATGTAATGGCGACTTATGGGTCATTAATGCAAAAAACGCAGACGGAAATGCGACATAGAAACCGTGTGTTTTGTGATCTTCTAATGATTAACGCAAAAAAACGCACACGGGCACACATGCTAATCAACGCTCAAAGCCCTGAAAGGATGTTCTTACCGACATTGTACGTTAATACTACAAACTTAAAGTACTACTGGTAATTTGCTCTAATACTACAAACTTAAACTATTTCTCACATGCTGCCATCAGGGCCAGCTGGCCAGACGCCGGCGTTCTTCTTCCCGGCCTTGTAGGCGGTAGCCCACCGTGCTTCGATCTCCGCCAAGGTCTCCTCACAACGGCGTGCGGCCTCTTTTTTCTTGCGGCAGCGGGACTCTCTTTTCTTGACTGCTTTCTGCCTTTTCCGCTCCTTCTGTGCGGCTTTGGCCGCCTCTAGATCCACCACCCATTCGGCCATGGCAGCCTCAAAGTCCGCCCATGTAATCGCTCAGCCGGCGGGCAATGAACTTCGGCGCAGCGAGATGCCATCGCTTTCTTACCATGTGTGCGGTCATGGCGGCGAGGAAGCAGCGGCGGCGGGATGCCATCGCTTCCTTACCGATTCATGCACCGGTGCCATTACCATGGACGACGCCTGGAGAGAGCTCTGGGACGGAGGGGCCGGGCAGCTGAACAGTGCAGTGGTATTCAAGAGCTCAACGACAAACGACAACAGAAATTTGGCTTCCCTTACAATTTTTCTTATTCATTATCGCACACGGTTCATCTACATCGCTTCCGAAAACAGTGTTTGCTGAGCCTATTGCGTGTTGCGTTATGATTGGCCGGAACCCAAGCCACGCGGATCGCGCGTGTGCACCGTTGGATGCGTCGTGATCGAACGACAATCCACGTCCCTCACATCACACCCGTGCACCTGTAGCTGGATTGGATTTATATGTGCTAAATGACTAGAAAATGCACATAATCCCCTAAATATGGTAAATGAGCCCGAAAATTTGCCAAATTTGAACACGGTGATTTGCAGGGTGTATGTTCATCGTAGAAAGAAAACTCCAGGGCAAAGAACGAAGAAAATTTGGATTCCCCTTCAATCTTGGGGATTTCCCTCTCGAAAGCATGGAACTTCCTCGGTGATGGTTCGATTATGAAGGGAGTGCATGATGACATAAGCCAAACCTTCTCAAATTTTTACCAGGGCATGGTGAGGTCATACCATGGCACCATGCCAGGCGTCATGTTTTTAAGCATTTATTTCATTTTTCTATAGTTGAAAACCCAACAAACAAACATTTGTGGTTGACTATTGCCACACATTTCATCGAAATATCTATCCATTCCTTGTAAAAGGCATGAGAATTTACTAAATGGCACGAGCATGGTTTTCTAGGCCGTTCTTGTGGACCATTTCATGCATCGATTGTTTGAACTTGAATTATGCGCATTAATGCCTAGGAAATGCACATAATCCCCTATATATGGCAAATGAACCCGGAAAAGTGCCAAATTTGAACACGGTGATTTGCAGGTTGTATGTTCATCGTAGAAAAAAACTTGTGGACAAAGGACAAAGGAAATTTGGACCCCTTCAATCTTGGTGATTTCCCCCTCGAAACCATGAAACTTCCTCGGTGATGGTTCGATTTATGAAAGGCGCACATCACGACATAAGGAAAACATTCTCCAATTTTTACCAGGGCATGGTTAGGCCATACCATGGCACCACGCCAGGCATCATGTTTTCCAACCATGTGTTTCATTTTTTTGTGTAGTTGTTAACCGAGTAAACGATGCGTTTATGGTTGACTATTGCCACACATTTCCTTAAAATATCTGCCCATTCCTTGTAAAAGGCACGAGAATGTACTAAATAACACGAGCATGGTTTTCCAGACCTTTCTTGTGCACCTTTTCATGCACCGATTGTTCGAATTTGAATTATGTACATTAATGCCTAGAAAATGCACATAATCCCCTAAATATGGTAAATGAGCCCGGGAAAATGTCAAATTTGAACCCGTTGCATTTGAGGTGGTATGTTAATCGTTGGAAAAAAATTGAATGACAAACTAGGACGGAAATTTGGATTCCCCTTCAATCTTGGGGATTTTCCTCTCGAAAGCATGGAACTTCCTCGGTGATGGTTCGATTTATGAAGGGCATGCATGACGACATAAGCCAACCTTCTCAAATTTTTACCAGGGCATGGTGAGGTCATACCATGGCACCATGCTAGGCGTCATGTTTCTTAAGCATTTATTTCATTTTTTCTATAGTTGAAAACCCAACAAATAAACATTTTTGGTTGACTATTGCCACACATTTCATCGAAATATCTATCCATTATTCCTTGTAAAAGGCATGATAATTTACTAAATGGCACGAGCATGGTTTTATAGGCTGTTCTTGTGGACCCTTTCATGCACCGATTTTTTGAACTTGAATTATGTGCATTAATGCCTAGGAAATGCACATAATCCCCTAAATATGGCAAATGAACCCGGAAAAGTGCCAAATTTGATTATGGTGATTTGCAGGTTGTATGTTCATCATAGAAAAAAACTCGTGGACAAAGGACAAAGGAAATTTGGACCCCCCTTCAATCTTGGTGATTTCCCCCTCGAAACCATGAAACTTCCTCGGTGATGGTTCGTTTTATGAAAGGCGTGCATGACGACATTTTTACCGAGAACGCGGTGAGGTCATACCATGGCACCACACCAGGCATCATTTTTTACAAGCATGTATTTCATTTTGTATAGTTGTTAACCCGATGGCAGACGTGTTTATGGTTGACTATTGCCACACATTTCCTTGAAATATCTGCCCATTCCTTGTAAAAGGCAAATAGCACGAGCATGGTTTTCCAGACTGTTCCTGTGCACCTTTTCATGCACCGATTGTTCGAATTTGAATTATGTGCATAATTAATGCCTAGAAAATGCACATAATCCCCTAAATATGGTAAATGAGTTGGAAAAAATTTCAATTTTGGACACGTTGCATTTGAGGCGGTATGTTGATCGTTGGAAAAAAACTGAATGACAAACTAGGACAAAAATTTGGATTCCCCTTCAATCTTGGTGATTTCCCTCTCGAAAGCATTGAACTTCCTCGGTGATGGTTTGATTTATGAAGGGCGTGCATGCCGACATAAATCAAACCTTCTCATCTTTAACCGAGAACGCGGTGAGGCCATACCATGGCACCATGCCAGCCGTCATGTTTTTCAAGCACATATTTCATTGTTCTATAGTTGATTACCCAGTAAATGACGTGTTTGTGGTTGACTATTGCCACGCATTGCATTGAAATCTCTTCCCGTTCCTTGTAAAAGGCTTGAGAAAAATACTAAATACCATGAGTATGGTTTTTCCAGACCATTCTTGTGCACCCTTTCATGCACCGATTGTTTGAATTTGAATTACGTGCATTAATGCCTACAAAATGCACATAATCCCCTAAATATTGTAAATGAACCCGGAAAAGTGTCAAATTTGAACACGGTGATTAGCAGGGTTTATGTTCATCGTAGAAAAAAATCTCATGGATGAAGGACAAAGGAAATTTGGATTGCCATTCAATCTTGGTGATTTACTATCGCACACGATTCATCTCCGTTGCCTCTGTGAACCGTGTGTGTTCACTCACACATGCAAAAGTAAAAGAAAACCCGCGCCTACTTCGTCCCCACTCACTCGCCGCGGACTCCTCCACAACTCTGTACCCTAAGCTTGACGGCTGTTGGCGGCAGGCGTAGGTCGCGCTCCAAACGACACTGGATTTCTCCTCCACCGCTTTCCGCCACCTATCTGCACCGACATTCTAGATTCTGGTCGACTGGGGTTTTCTGCGGGATTGGGCCGGGGATTTTTCTCATGGAGAAGGTAATCAACTTAATTAGCGAATTATTCACTCATCTCTTATCGTGATCTGTCAAAATCATTTGTTAATCGGCGTGAAATCGCCATGGAATCATTTTTGTTCTAGCTGATTCGTGGGTGTTCATTCATGTGTCCATAGTGCGAGCACAAATCGGGCAACTATGGTCGTGGCCAGTCAGAAATGAAGTTCTATCTCACCATTCCGGATGACTTCAGGGAGCGCTTGGTATGTTCAATCTGAACCTACCACGGTCGGCATGGCCTAAATTTGTGAACATGTACCGTCTGTTGCTACATTATCTATATATTTGCATCAAATCTTTGTTACATTATCTATTTTTAATTCTATATTTTTGTACTTTGCTTTCATCTCTCTATATATATATGGATCTATTCTATCAGTTACTCCCATATTTGCATCTTGCTCTGTTATTTCAGTATATCTAATTTACGATCTTAATTTTCATTTCAAGCAGTACATCCCTTGCTTTGCAAGAACAAGAGTAGAAGGAAATCTTGGGCTTTACTTTGCTAATGACTCCCAGGATGTCATATTGACAATGCAACATGGATTTACAATGACGGTTAGTGTAAAACTTGATAAAGATGGTCACTTTTATTTTAGTGCGGACCTTTGGAGAAAAATGTCTAAGTATTATGAAATGAAAGCTGGCAATAAAGTTCTAGTGCGTGCACCACAGCCTGGTCTAATTAACATGGATGTTTACTTCCCCAACGTTATCACCCGATCAAAGTCTGATCGAGTTTAGTTTCCTTTCAACTTTCTCCTTGCTGTCATATTACTATTTAAGCAACCAATTGATCACTATTTAAGCAACCAATTGTGATATCATATTCTGACTCCGTTCCTAGGCAGTAACAAATGCTATTTACCAATTTATGCGCACTATATATATTCTTCTACCATGTTCTGAATAAATAATACCTTTCCACCTTTTAAGCGGGATATGTTGGATGCATAGTGAATGATATGTATGTTACTAAGCGTACCAAATTTCACTGGAAGGACTTGAAGCATGTCATAAACTTCGTTGATAATCTGGCAGAGATAGCACAGCGTATGAACGCTGGATTTTGGATGGGATTAATTAGACCTATGGTGCACACACTGAACAAGACCAATTATGTGCACAAAACGCTGATAAAAAGTCTTATTTTAATGTTGATGCTCATAAACTATATATATCTTCAACGATATGTTACAATTGTTTTTTATTCTACATGTCAACATAAATTGCCCCCTGTAGCAGTTCCTGGATCGATTTGCCGGCGTGGTCGAATTACACTTGTGCCTGCTAATAACGCCAAAGTGATTGCAAGGTCTTGCATTTCCCTTGAAATGGAACCATTCAAATTAACAAGTTCTCGCTTCTCGTGGCAATGCATCCATATTGGAAAATTGGAGACACTATTCTACTCATGATCTACAAAGGCACAGGAGGGCTCTTCCTTTCACTACAAAAAAAAGACACATCCATGACATTTTGGGCTGAACGAATTTTTTC
This sequence comes from Aegilops bicornis, assembly GCA_021605145.1. NCBI lineage: Eukaryota > Viridiplantae > Streptophyta > Magnoliopsida > Poales > Poaceae > Aegilops > Aegilops bicornis. The sequence continues at coordinate 616,852,807 of CM038672.1, read as the reverse complement.
TGTCATACTTATGACACTTCTATGACAATAATTGTGACAAGACCCGGTATCATCATAGATGTGGTGGGCTCCTACTTCTATGACAAAAAATCATGACAGAAAATGGGCTTTCCGTCTTGGGCGGGCCGGAGACGCAGGTGCATGACATTCTTTGGGCCGTCCATGACGGAGAAAACCGTGGTAGAGCGAGGGCGAGGAAAATATCGAGGGAGTTCCCGGTTACGGTGGGTGGTCGGGGCCAAGCGATGCGCGTTTCTCTCGTACGTACGCGCGTGTGTGCGAGGCGTTGCACTCTAATGAACCCGAGCGATCGATCGATCCCTTGCTGTTAACTGAACCCGAGTGATTCCTTCGCTACAGCTGCTAACTGAAGCCGATCGGTGTTGCGTCTGGTTGAACAGTGAGCATTGTTGGGAGGTTTGGATGAACAGGAACCCGTGGTAGTAGAGGTCGTTGCCGCTGGATGAACAGTACCCCGATCGATCGAGCCGATGGATGAACAGGACCCCGTGGAGGGCTAGATGAACATGACCCCATGGAGGGCTGGTTGAATAGTAGCCGGTGGATGGCTGGTTGAACAATAGCCGGTGGAGGGCTAGATGAACAGTAGCCCGTGGAGGGGTGATTGAACAGGACCCCGTGGAGAGGGCTGGTTGAATAGTAGCCGGTGGACTCTGGATGAACAAGAGCCCATGGATAAACAGTCACAGGTGGAGTCTGCAGGAGGTCGACGATGGATGAACAGGAGCCCGTGGAGGCAGTCGACAGTGGATGAACAGTAGCCCGTGGAGTCAGTCGACGGTGGAGATGAACAGTATCCCGTGGAGTCCCGTTTTGCGATATGCCACACCCCTCCCGATGAACATGACCCCCGTTTCGACCGTAGCGCTCCAACGCAAGTCTGTTTCCTCCATTTTGCGGTACGCCAGACCCCTCCCGATCAACAGGACCCTGTTTCGACCATAGGAGGTCTGTTTCCTTCATTTTGCGCTACGCCAGACCCCTCCTGATGAACAGGATCCCGTTTCCATCGTGGCCGGTCGAACACAAGGCCATTTCCTCCATTCCGCGGTACGCCAGGCCTCGTTTCCATCGGTTGTTTCGTCCAAGCCGGTTGGCTCCCGGTGAACAGCACTCGTTCAGCTGCCTCTCGATGAACACGACGCATTCCGTTGCCTCCCCATGAACACGACGATGACGCAGTTTCTTCGTTCCAACCCAGCCACAACCATATACACGAGCCCTGGCCGTACGTATGCGCGAGTAGGCGTTCGAGACCCCGCTCGTTGATACGTCTCCAACATATCTATAATTTTGGATTGCTCCATGCTACTTTATCTACTGTTTTGGACTATATTGGGCTTTATTTTCCACTTTTATATTATTTTTGGGACTATCCTATTAACCGGAGGCCCAACCCAGAATTGCGTTTTTTTTGCCTATTTCAGTGTTTCGAAGAAACGGAATATCAAACGGAGTCCAAACGGAATGAAACCTTCGGGAACGTGATTTTCTCACCGAACGTGATCCAGGAGACTTGGACCCTACTCCAAGAAGTAACAGAGGCGGTCACGAGGGTGGGGGCGCCCCCCTAGGGCGCGCCCCCTACCTCGTGGGCCTTCAGTTGCTCCACCGACATACTCCTTCCTCCTATATATACCTACGTACCCCGAAACGATCAGAACAGGAGCCAAAAACCTAATTCTATCGCCGCAACTTCCTGTATCCACGAGATCCCATCTTGGGGCCTGTTAGGAGCTCATTTGGAAGGGGCATCCACCATGGAGGGCTTCTACATCATCACCATAGCCCCTCCGATGAAGTGTGAGTAGTTTACTTCAGACCTTCGGGTCCATAGCTAGTAGCTAGATGGCTTCTTCTCTCTTTTTGGATTTCAATACAATGTTCTCCCCCTCTCTCGTGGAGATCTATTCGATGCAATCTTGTTTTTGCGGTGTGTTTGTTGAGACCGATGAATTGTGGGTTTATGATCAAGATTATTTATGAACAATATTTGAATCTTCTCTGAATTCTTTTATGTATGATTGGTTATCTTTGCAAGTCTCTTCAAATTATCGGTTTCGTTTGGCCAACTAGATTGGTAGTTCTTGCAATGGGAGAAGTGCTTAGCTTTGGGTTCAATCTTGCGGTGCCCTTTCCCGATGTGAAGAAGGGCAGCAAGGCACGTATTGTATTGTTGCCATCGAGGATAACAAGATGGGGTTTTTATCATATTGCATGAATTTATCCCTGCATCATGTCATCTTGCTTAAGGCGTTACTCTATTTTTAACTTAATACTCTAGATGCATCTTTGGATAGCGGTCGATGAGTGGAGTAATAGTAGTAGATGTAGGCATGAGTCGGTCTACTTGTCTCGGACGTGATGCCTATATACATGATCATACCTAGATATTCTCATAACTATGCTCAATTATGTCAATTGCTCAACAGTAATTTGTTCACCCACCGTAGAATACTTATGCTCTTGAGAGAAGCCACTATTGAAACCTATGGCCCCCGGGTCTATTTTCATCATATCAATCTCCATCACTTTAATACTTGCTATGTTTTTACTTTGCCTTTTACTTTTCACTTTGCATCTCTATATCAAAAATACCAAAAATATTAGTTATCATCTCTATCAGATCTCACTCTCGTAAGTGACCGTGAAGGGATTGACAACCCCTAATCGCGTTGGTTGCGAGGAGCTATTGTTTGGTGCAGGTACGAGGGACTTGCGCGTAGCCTCCTACTGGATTGATACCTTGGTTCTCAAAAACTGAGGGAAATACTTAAGCTACTTTGCTGCATCATCCTCTCCACTTCGGGGAAATCCAACGCAGTGCTCAAGAGGTAGCACTCGTATGTACAGACATGGCCGTAGTTACTTTCTTGCACCCTGGCCGCTATACATACGTGTACATGCTATGTGTGCTTCTACTACCACACATGTCCTTCCTTACATGGCCATGGTTAATCGCTGCAGCCTGCAGACAAACCGGTCGTATGTACGTACACGTTCGCGACTAGAATGACAACACTACGTACGCTTCGACCAGGTGGGTCCCGACGGTCAGGCACTTCCTTGCGTGCGAAGATGTAGCTGGTGGGTCCTAGTAGTCAGAGGGGCGAATCATTTTATTGCCCATAATCTGGACGCACTTCCTTGCGTGTGAAGATGTAGCTGGTGGGTCCCGGCAGTCAGGGGGGACGTTTTTTTCGTGATATACGGTGGCCCGTCCAGTGGGTCCCTACTGTCAGGTGGAGGAATCATTATTTTCCGCATAATAAGGAGGCACTTCCTTGCTGCGGCAGTGGACCCAACTATTAGCCTCTCAACGTACAGTACTCTTCTGATGGAAGTTGTTCATTGACCACATTGACCACGCTGCGCCGAGAGCACCAAGGCGGTGGACGACGACAAGGCCTAGGAAGGGAACGACACGGAGCCGGGGAAGACGCGGCAGTGTATGCCCACGGAGAGAGGAGTATGAGGGTTCATGTAACGCCCCGGATTCGATGCGCCAGGTGTCTGCCAGTTTTTTGCCGTCGTTGCCATGTCATTTGCTTGCATGTTGCATTTTATCATGTCATCATGTGCATCTCATTTTGCATACGTGTTCGTCTCATGCATCCGAGCATTTTCCCCGTTGTCCGTTTTGCAATCCGGCACTCCTATGCCTCCCGACGCCCCCTTTTTTCCTCTTCTTTTGGGCGGGTATTAAACGTTCTCGGAATGGACCGAGGTTTGCCAAGCGGCCTTGGTACACCACCGGTAGACCGCCTGTCAAGTTTCGTGTCATTTGGAGGTCGTTTGATACTCCTACGGTTAACCGGGTAACCGCAAAAGCCCCCTTCTCTTTGCAGCCCAACACCCCTTTCAAAGTGGCCCACAGCCCAGCAAACTCCCCTCTATGCTCTCGGTCGTTCGATCACGACCGTGTGGGCGAAAACCGCACTTCATTTGGACTCTCCTAGCTCCCTCTACCTATAAATATGTGCCCCTCCCCGAAATTTCGGGTCCAAAACCCTAGTCTAGCTCCTCCCGCAGCCACCGGACGCGTCCGCCCCCGCCGGACATGTCCGCCGCGTCCGGCCACCTCACCCCGGCCAATCCCGGCATGCCACCTCAGCTCCGCCGCCACGTGTCGCCTCCTGATTCGCCGCCGCCCCGCGCCCACGCCGCGCCGCCGCGTCGGCCCGCCGGGGCCAGGCGAAGACCCGCTTCGGCCCGTCTGCCGCCGCCCGCGCGGTTGCCGCGCCGCATCCCAGCGCCAGCGCTGGTTTCCACAGCGCCATCGCGGAGGCCGCCGCCTCAGCGCCGCCAGTCGCCGCGCGCGCCTGCTTGCCCGCCTCGCCAAGGTCGCCGCCTGGCACCGCTCCTCGGGGTCCGCGCCCGGATCCGGCGAGATCCGGCCGGACCCGCCTCGGATCTGCCTCGCCGGCCTCCTCCCCGGCCATCTCCGGCGTCCCCCACGCCCAACTCCGGCGAGCTCGCGCCGCCACCTCGTTTTCCGTGCCGGGTCTTTTTCCCGCAGTAATTTTTATGCCATGTTCATCGCATCATAACTTGCTGCATACTGCTCCGTTTCGTGCGTGTAATATGTCAAATTGTTCTCCTCGACGAGTAATTCATTTCATTCCATTGCATGATGTTCGAATCTTCGTTGCAAGAGTGCTATATGATGTTAACCTGCTGAAACTATTATAACTTAATGATTTGTAATTTTTGTTGCATTTGATGTGTGCATCTTATGATCTTGAGCCCTACATGAGTTTTTCTCTATGTCATGCCATCTTTACAGGGGTGCTATCCATGTATTTTTTTGATTCCTGTAGTGAGTGCATCAAGCTTGTTAAGTAGGGTACTTCTTTGTTCTTTGTTTTGCATGTCCGAATCTGCTATATCATGATGCTATGTTAACCTGCTTCTACAAGTCATTCTATGCATAATCTGGAGATATTCACTAAGTATGTTTTGTTATACATGTCTTGTTATATCGATTCATACCCCTGGTTGCATTTATAGCCTGCAGTAAGATGTTGTTATCTTGCCCCAAAATTGCTGAATAATGTTGCTGTCAGCCTGTTAACATTAAGTTCAATGTTGCCATGATTGTTGTTAGTGATCCATGCACTCTATGAACTTGCTCTTGCCATTCTTATCTTCATAAACATGTCTTATTACCGTGAGTTGCCTTGCCATGCGATGTATTGCTCTGTGGTGAGTGGTTCAAGCTCACCAACATGTCTACTTATTGTTGTTCCTGCCATGTATGAATCTGTCATATCATTTGCCATATTTACATGGAGTGCCATCATATCTTATGATCCTTTTTGGCTCATGGTCAGTAAAGGACTTTTGTTCTATGCATTTAGTAGATTCATTCAATGCCTTTTTTTGCCATGATAAGTTCCTGTAACATGTTGTTTGATAGCTCTAAACATTGCAACCTGATGTTATTTCCTGATAAGTCTGAAACTGTTATTATATGCAATCTTGCCATGTCATTTTGAGCATGTTCTAGTGATTTCTGGAGTTAGCTCAGTGTTCATGTTTTGTCATGCTTTACCTGTACATCATGTCCATGCCTTTGTTTCTTATGTTGAGGTGCTATAGCATGTTGTTTTGATGCTTGCAATATGCCTAGTTGCTGTTTTGGACAGGTTGTTGCTATAACTTGTTTCATGTGTGTGTGTGTGGAACTGTTGCTCCGTTTTGAGTGTGCTCTATATAAAACTTGCTTGGTTTTGCATGAAGTTTCATGTTATCATGTTGAATTCATGTTTTGAGGTGTTTGCTTGATGTTTGTATGCATTTTGCATCAATGCCATGTTTAACTTGTTTTGCTCATATCTTCTAGGCCGTAGCTCCGAATTAAATGAACTTTATATGTAACTTGACTAGAATTTCGTGTAGATCATCTTGGTGCATTTTAAATTGCTGTTTAACAACTTGAACTTAAGGTTTATTCAGATCTGGAACAATTTTGAAATTTGCATATGAGGACTTACCGGAATTGTTATATGTTGTTCCCGGCCTCATTTAAACTTGCTTTGATGTGTTGCTCTTGTTTGCATCGTCTCTTGCCATGAGTAGATTCATGTAGTCTTGTCATGCATCATGCTTGGTTGTGCATCATGTCTCATTTATGTGTGGTGTGTTTACCTTGTTGTGTGCTTCTTCTCGATAGTTCCCGTTTCGTTGCGATCGTGAGGATTCGTTAAATCTCACGCTTGGTTCGTCTTCGTAGCTTCATCTTCTTCATGGACTCGTTCTTCTTCCTTGCGGGATTTCAGGCAAGATGACCGTCACCTTGGATCTCATTACTATCATTGCTATGCTAGTTGCTTCGTTCTATCGCTATCTTGCATTACCTACCACTTGCTGCTCAAGCCTCCCAAATTGCATGATAGCCCACGACCTTTGTCACACTTCCTAGCAAACCGTTGTTTGGCTATATTACCGCTTTGCTCAGCCCCTCTTATAAGCGTTGCTAGTTGCGGTGAAGATGAAGATTGCTCCATGTTGGATTATGTTTATGTTAGGATATCACAATATCTCTTATATTATTAATGCATCTATATACTCGGTAAAGGGTGGAAGGCTCGGCCTTATGCCTGGTGTTTTGTCCCACTCTTGCCGCCCTAGTTTCCGTCATATCGGTATTATGTTCCCAGATTTTGCGTCCCTAACGCGGTTGGGTGATTTATGGGACCCCCTTGACAGTTCGCTTTGAATAAAACTCCTCCAGCAAGGCCCAACATTGGTTTTACCATTTGCCTACCACCTATACCTTTCCCTTGGGAGTAATTAACCCAAGGGTCATCTTTATTTTAGCCTCCCCGGGCTAATGCTTTTCTAAGTGTTGGTCCGAACCAGAGCCCTTTGCAGCGCCTCCTCGGGGAAACTCGAGGCCTGGTTTTAGTTGTAAGGACTGCTCATCCGGTCGTGGCCTGAGACGAGATACGCACGGCTACTATCAGGGTGTCGGCACGCCGGGAGGTCTTGCTGGTCTTGTTTTATTACTGTCGAAATGTCTTGTAGCCGGGATTCCGAGACTGATCGGGTCTTCCGGGGAGAAGGAATATCCTTCGTTGATCGCGAGAGCTTATCATGGGCTAAGTTGGGACACCCCTGCAGGGTATAAACTTTCGAGAGCCGTGCCTACGGTTATGTGGCAGATGGGAATTTGTTAATATCCGGTTGTAGTAAACTTGAAGTAAACTCTTCTAAAATACACCAACCGGTAATGCGTAACCGTGAGTGTCTCTTTTCGGGGTTGATCGAGAGGAGAACACGGTTTCTGGGTTATGTCTGACGTAAGTAGGAGTTCGGGATCACTTCTTGATCATTACTAGTTGACGACCTCTTGCTTTGCTTCTCTCCTCGCTCTTATTTGCGTATGTTAGCCACCATATATGCTTAGCCGCTGCTGCAACCTCACCACTTTACCCCTTCCTTTCCCATTAAGCTTTGCTTGTCTTGATACCCATGGTAATGGGATTCTTTGAGTCCTCGTGGCTCCTGATTACTACACCAACAGTTGCAGGTGCAGGTTTATGCGATGATCATGACGCGAGAGCGATGTTTGCTTGTTTGGAGTTCTTCTTACGCTTCTTCTTGATCGGGGGATAGGTTCCGGTCGGCAGCCTGGGCTAGCAGGTGGTGGATGTCATTTGAGCTTCTGTTTGTGTTTCATCCGTAGTCGGATGTTGATCTTATGGATGAGGTATTGTTGTATTCGTGTGACATTGTATGCCTTATGTATGTATCCCCATCTATTATGTAATGTTGGTGTAATGATATCCACCTTGCAAAAGCGTTTCAATATGCGGGTCTATCCTTGGTGGGACCTTCGAGTTCCTTTTGGATAGGGTCGCATATTGGGCGTGACAGTTCACTGGTTCGACTGCGGTGTGAGGCTGCCGTTGCCGCAGAATAACAGGGGGTGCGGTTGAGTAGAGGGATGGCCTGGCCAGCAGTGGGAGTAGTAGGGGGCGGTGAGGCCTCCGCGGCATCACAGCCGGCCATGGGAGGCAGGAGCACGCGACATGACCGGCGCTGGTTTGGGCGGCTGGAGCAAGAAGACCAGAGGTTGAAGAAGCACTACGGCCGTTGGACGGACATCGTACGGTCACTGGAGCTAGAATCGTTCATATTGACTAAGTTGACAAAGCCCTCCGTCCGTGTCAACTTAGTAGGCCCACAAGTCAACCTCCCATATGGTGGGTCCCAGCTAGCAGGGGGAGTATTCATTTTTTTGTGCGTAATAAGAAAGAACTTCCTTGCGTGCGAAGATATAGATGGTGGGTCCAAGCTGTCAGTGGCGGGAACGTTTTTTTGCGAAATACAGAGGCCCTTTCGGTTAGTCCCATATGTCAGGTGGAGGAATCATTATTTTGCGCGTAATAAGGAGGCATTTCCTTGTTTGTGGCCGTGGACCCAGCTGTCAGCCTCTCCACGTACAATCCACTTTCGATGGATGTCGTTCGTTGACCACGTTGACCACGCCGCACCGAGAGTACTAGGGCGATGGACGATGGCGAGGCCTACGAAGGGAATGACATGGAGCCGGGGAAGACACGACAGTGGCTGCCCACGTGGTGGGGAGTACGAGGGTTGACTGGTTCGGCTGCCGTCGCCAGAAAATAACAGGAGGTGTGGGTGAGTAGAGGGATAGCCAGGCCAGGTATGCGAGTATGGTGGGGCCGTGAGGCCTGCCCGGCAGCCGGCCACGGGAGGCAGGAGCAGGCGGTTCCGCCGGCGCTGGTTTGGGCGGTTGGAGCAGGAAGATCAGAGACTGAAGAAGCACGATTGTCGTTAGATTGACATCTAACGGTCTGGCGCTAGTAGAGTCAATTGTTGACTAAGTTTCTTTTTTTAGAAACCTTACAAATGAGCCTCCAAATCTGTGGCAGACAACATAGAGCCCATTTGCTATTTTTTTAATAATTTGCAGACCATTTGCTAATTCTTAAGTAATTTATTACAACCCATTTTCTGCCCAGGACCACGGTCAAAAAGTTTAACCTTATTTTGCATATTTTGGTGGAGTCCGAACTGTTGTAATCCCGAAATGATAAACATATTTTTAAGAACTTATTGATTTGCCAAAAAATTGTTTTGTTTTTGTAAGCAAACAAGACGTGGGACAATTGAGTTGGTTTAAGGGAAAACTAGTGGTTAAAAAATCAGCGCTGGGAGGGAAAATAACAACAAAAATAAGGATGTAAATATGAAAAGGAAACTTTATGTATTTTCAATATAATGATACGTGTATATGAACTAGTAAAACTATAGGTAGAGATTAGAAAACGGAAGTAGGATATGGCGTTTCAAGAGGAAAATAGAACTGGGCTGTGTGTTTGGTTCAGTAAAAAAACTGCCTGCGGATGTTGTAAGACAAAATATAAGTAACACTGGCGGGCCAGAGGCCAGTAGATACCTGCTGGATCTTTGTGCGCCGTTGTCGTCATGGGCTAGGCCTGTTGAAAACAAAACCAAGACTGGGTAGTCTACAACCCAGTTGGAAACTTGCTTGACCTGAAAAACAATATACCTGCTCAATAAACGAGAGAATTCTGCAAGTACAGACTGATAACTGGGATGCATCAGGTATATTGTTTTTTCATCGTGATAATAAGTGCATGAACTTGTTTCAAAAAATTTGGAGAACTGGGAATTTGAACGGCAGGTGCTTATGCTACCCATCAAATAAAAATTAGGTGCCTGAAAATTCATTTCGAAACAAATGATTCAGCTTTATATCGACGTCGACCCTCAGAATGATGGTTGGAAGCAAATGCCAAGTTCATACTGAAAGACCGTTAACAGCAATACCAACTTGCGGACGACAAGGTAGTACAAGTACCAATACCAAACTAACTTATAATCTTTTTAGTCCTGGCCCTAGTGTTAAATGCGGTAGAAAATCTTGCAGAGGACCAGCTCCCGCTCCTTCTCTTGCTCTAGGTCCCCGAGGTGGTACTAGTGCATCACCCAGTTGGTCCTCTGCTGGTCGAAGTTCTTTTTTTTGCGGGAATGGTCGAAGTTCTTGTTGGTGTGCAGCACCAGAACCTTTTTGCTGCCTGTCGGTGTCAAAACCGGCGGATCTCGGGTAGGGGGTCCCGAACTGTGCGTCTAAGGCGGATGGTAACAGGAGACAGGGGACATGATGTTTACCCAGGTTCGGGCCCTCTCTATGGAGGTAATACCCTACTTCCTACTTGATTGATCTTGATGATATGAGTATTACAAGAGTTGATCTACCACGAGATCGTAGAGGCTAAACCCTAGAAGCTAGCCTATGGTATGATTGTTGTATATCTCTATCAACTAGCCTGGCCTTGGTTTATATAATGCACCAGAGGCCTAGGATAACAAGAGTCCTAGCCGAATACGCCGGTGGGGAGGAGTCCTTGTCTTGATCGTCAAGTCTTGTGGAATCTTCCTTGTATGCGGCAACTGTCCGGACTGGCCCATGAGTATACGGCCATGGGGGTCCTCGGCCCAATCCAACTGATCAGGAGACGACGTGGTGAGTACCCCCTAGTCCAGGACACCGTCAGTAGCCCCCTGAACCGGTCTTCAAGTTTAGGGGCGCTCCTTGATTCTTCCGAACCGTTCTTCATCTTCAGTCGTGGGTCTTGAAAACTGGTTCAACAAATCTTCTCATCTTCGATCTTGAGGATCGCCAAATGCATTCAACGAAGTTTACACGTCGGGTATCCGAGGAGCCCCTTTAAGTTTCCGGCCTTTATCAATGCCTTGTTATTTTTATGCCACACCTTGGGTTTGAAGTTGTTCCCGGGCGGCAGCGTCCTCTTGCGTCCGAGCTCTAACGCCGGACTGCATTCGAGGCATCTTTTGCAGCCGAGCACCAACGCCGGACTGCTTCCCAGCTCTATCGCCGGACTATGTATCCGAGCTCCAATGCCGGACTGTATCCGAGGTGTCCTAAATCACCTTGGTTCAAAGAAGTTTGAAGGTGTTTAGCCGAGCTTAATGCCGGAAATGCCCTCTATGGAGCCAGGCACTAGCATCCGAGCTTTATGCCGGACTGCTTCCGAGGTGGTGCACCACCCCGAATGTGGGCTGATTTTTGTCAATATTTTTGATTGGTGCAATTTATTCTCTGCCGAGATACATAGCCAGTAGCCCACAAGGTGTGTATCGGTCTAAACCCGACATGCACCTGAAGGATGACGTAAGACCACTGATCCCAAGAGTCACCGAGACTCAGGTTGATTTGCAAAATCGGCACGAGGATCAAGTCCTAACTTCGGCAGAATACTTCGACACAAAAAGCGGCGTGTTTCGATCCTCGAGACTCGGGTTGGGTGCGGCCGACCAACCCGAGGATCAAAATCTCCTCGGAAACTGTATTGCACTTAAAATTTTCTACATAGAACAGTGCAATGCAGTAGCCCCCGAGACTTGGTTGGGTGGCAACACCAGATCGGGGATTGATGTGCCCTTTAATATTTGTAAGTAATAAGCCCAAGCCCAAGATGGCCCCGAGCCTTAATGCGGCACGGGTGGTCAATTAAGGATCGATATCCATAGTAAAATCACAAATTATGTGTAATGACTCAATGTATCCAAGTACTTTATGTCATTAATGCTCGGATCCGCATTGTACAAAACTTTGTTGGTGACCATCGGCTTAACCTCCTCGGCCAGTAGCCGAGGAGTGTTTGTCCTACTTTATAAAGCCTTTATGAGGGCAAAGATTTACGACAAACAAGGCAATCTGGCCATACGGTTTTATAAACAAAGGTACGCAGAGAGATATTTTTCTATTACAGTTTAACAGAAGAAATGTCTTCCAAAGAAAATAGTCCCGCTATCGGTTCCTTTCTTTGGGTTGTCATGCTAAGCATGATCATGAAACCTCAGCTCCAATGTAAGAGCAAAATATTGAGGATTTAGTTTGGGAGGCAGTTACTAGCCCCGGTAGTGTTCGGCGACAATCGAGGTCAAGCCGGAAACACTTCGGCCAATTTTATGAATGGCCCGTCATTTAATATAGTCATCGGATCGCTGACCACTTTACACCTATTGTGACAGTCAGTTTTCGGCTTTCTCCACTGAGGTGCTTGACCATGCGAGTTGGAAGCACAATCGCAGTGGTTCTCCCTTTGCACACCTAGCCGAACAAAGCGGGCGTAGGAGGCAAGCTGAGCCGGGCAATCCAACTATTGACCAAAGACACAATTCGAAACTGATGCATATATAACAATATCCGAGAATGTTTTTGCAGAATCTCTAAAGGTGTCCGGCGTTGCACTGTGAGAGTTGTGCTGAAAACACACAAATAGTTAAAAAGTGCCAAAAGCTTGGAAGACCAAAAAACGTAAGTAAAAACATGACGTCCGAACAAGATCAAGTGTTCGGTGCCAATCCAAAAATTGGACTTTAGAAAAAAGGGCTTCTGCCATGCTTTAACTGACACATGCTATCTCAAGACTTTAAGCAGGTCAGGCTACGGCTTCAGTCTCCCATCCCGAAGGCAGAGTACTTCTCATTAGGCCAGTTTAGAAAACTAAACTCTTGCGGTTTTGAGAGAGAAATTAGGCTCCCCGGCTAGTGACCGCACACTCGTGTCGAGAAAAGGAGTGATAAATAATAATAAAAACTCGCAACGACTAAGAAGAAAAACACTTATTATAAAACGGCTCAAATAAACATAAGAGCCCCCAAGTGACTAGGGTAAAAGAATGATTGTATGTACCGAAGTACTTATATCATATCTATGTTCAACCGAACTTTAAACGCGTCTTAACCGACCGTCAAGCTTCTCCCTCTTGGTCAAGGACCGAAAAGTGTTATGTACTCCATCCGTCGAGAATATCGACGGTGTTTCCAATAACCAGCACAATCAGGTCATAAGGCTGTGATGCATAAAGCGCTCAGGGAACTTATGCTATATTACCGATAAAGTGTAAGAAGCATCTTGAAGAAAATAGTACCCCACCGATACCTTTCTTCGGTGCTCATTGTTAATATGAGACTCGTGCAATAGATTTTTTTGTACTCATGAGTTCCGTTGTGTGCCGACCATTATTGAAAACAGTAAGAGCGCTTAGCTTCGGCTTCACCCAGTCGAGGTCCGGCTCGGTGACCCGATCGTGACAATCGCAAAGGTGCTCCCTTTACTCCCTAGCCGAACAATCGGGAGCGTAGGGGTAAACACAGGGAGCGAGGCAACCCAGCTTGCAAATCGCTTAATTCAATATGGTGCATATTGTGGCATAATACACGAACAAGGAACGAAGCCGCATAAGTATAATCATATGCAAGAGGAAAAGCTTCATGAAGGAAGCCCCAAATGAATTGGGTATTTGAATTTATGTGTCACAAACAAAGTTTGGACAAGGAAAAATTTTTACAAGGAATTTTTTTCCAAAAAAGTATAATGCTTGGTCGAACCGAACACAAGTTAGAAATTAAAGCTTTGGGCATGAAAGCGACTTAGCCGGTTAATGTGTTCGGTATTGATGACGCGGTCCGAGCTTGATACGGGACAAGGTTCCATCCCCCAAGCCGGTCCCGAGGTGGCGGAGCGGAGAGCTCGACACGCCGAAGTGGTGACATAGCACGGTCAATGCAGGATGGCGAGTGATGCCGAAGTCCCTGCATGGGGTAATGAAGTGTTGACGAAGCCCCCGTCCAAATACCGAGGTGACGCTAAAGGATATAGTCCGCTGGATCATTTTCCGTGCACAAAAATAGTGCAGACCGGGATAATAGTAATAATAAGAATTAAAAAATGTTGCATAATAAATAATTTATGCAAAGTGAGTAATAAAAGAAATATGGCTGGCGCCAAAGTCAATGTCGATGCGGTCGTCGGCCAGAATGAAATAAAGGTATGGCAAGGCCTGAATTCACAGTCGGTTCGAGTTCGGATGCGGCGTCACGGACTATGTACGGAAACTGACCGAACCATCATGCGACCGTCGATAATGCGACCACCACTTGATAGACCTGTGTACATATGATGGACAAACCAGAGTAATAATTCCTTGGGAAAAATGAACCCAAACATGCGAAAAATACTAGGATTAATAGCACCTGGTTTATTTGTTGTAGTAATCCAAAGGAAGGTGATTCCCAAAATTGGCACTCGATCCGCGCACCCATTGCCTGATGGGCGATAGAACGACGGCATGGCAATGCTGGCAAAGGTTGGCTCGCCGAGTCAAAGCCCTCGGTCTAGCTAACGTGACGGAGCTGGTCGGCTAGTGACGTCGAAGTGTCCGGAGTAGGTTGATGAAGAGATGGCGAAGCCCCCGGTCCAGCCGAAATGTCAAAGTAGGTCGGCGTGATGGACACCAGCTTGAAGAAGCAATAGTGCGGCCCTGCCGATGCAGGTCGTGACGTGGTCGATGCCGGCTTGATGAAGCGACCGTGCGGCGATGCCGGTATGCCCGCTCCGTGTAATCCGTGGGGCGGCGATGTTGGTGATGATTTATCCTTCACGATGCCGGACTCTTGTCCGGCTTGCCGAGATGATGATTCGAAGAAGTTGAGCTCGGCTCAACAAAGTGACGACGTGTCTAAGCGGTCGGTCGGCCGTGGAGCAATATTGCGGACTGGTTTGACACTAGCATGATGTTGAAGATCATGTTCAAAAGATCTTAAAGTTAGTGGGATGTGTTTGGGACAAAACACAATACCCAGAGAAAACTTCCTTCAAAAAGGATGTCCAAATCCCGTTCATAAAAAGAGGAACTCGGGTCGATTCGTTGCTACAGAAAACAGATCCGAAAAGTGATGCACTAATCGGAAGGTTCCCGGAGTTTGGAAGGTCGGATCGAGCTGAAATTCTGAGGGGTGGTAGATATAGGAATTCCGCAGCCGATCAACGGTTGGATCTTACAAAGGAAGTCCAAGCTGGAAGCTGGACACCACGCCCTAAACTCGTCCGGATTCTCGTCCAGATTCAATGCAGCTCCGGTATATCGGAGATTGCCAGAGATTCCTCCATCGGAACTCGACGAAATTTTCCAGGGTTGTTGTGGACTCAATTCCGCACAATTCCTCCAAAGCAATCGTTAAAACGACGCTTGAGGAGGCGGTGGCGGTGGACACAAGTCCGCTGTCCAGAAAAACAGTACGGTCGCCCGAGGGCACAGCATGTTGAGCCCCTGGGCTCCCTGGATGATTCGTCCATGATCTTGATAGAGATAGGAGCTGATGTTGATGAAGGCCCTCATCCGAACATGACGATCGGAGGTAGGGCGCAGTCTTTGGTCGAACCAAGGTACCAGTCGAGCTGGTGACGAAGATGCCGAAGTCGCAGTTGATCTGTAGGCGAACCATCGACCTTTTGCCGAACACACAGCGGAACTCTCAATGAAAGCACCAATGTCGGTGTCAAAACCGGCGGATCTCGGGTAGGAGGTCCTGAACTGTGCGTCTAAGGCAGATGGTAACAGGAGAAACGGGACACGATGTTTACCCAGGTTCGGGCCCTCTCTATGGAGGTAATACCCTACTTCTTGCTTGATTGATCTTGATGATATGAGTATTACAAGAGTTGATCTACCACGAGATCGTAGAGGCTAAACCCTAGAAGCTAGCCTATGGTATGATTGTTGTATATCTCTATCGACTAGCCTGGCCTCGGTTTATATAATGCACCAGAGGCCTAGGATAACAAGAGTCCTAGCCGAATACGCCGGTGGGGGAGCAGTCCTTGTCTTGATCGCCAAGTCTTGTGGAATCTTCCTTGTATGCGGCAACTGTCCGGACTGGCCCATGATTATACGGCTATGGGGATCCTCGGCCCAATCCAACTGATCGGGAGACGACGTGGTGAGTACCCCCTAGTCCAGGACACCGTCACTGCCCGTCTGCCGGCCATTGACCATCACCGGCAAGGTATTGCTGGTCTTGTGCCACATCGTGTGCACGCCGCACTCCGACTGTATCTTGCGACGCGTCCACGTGCCCCTTTTGAACGCCCTGGAATTGCGCTGGAAGAAATGCTTGCTTAGGCCACTCAGTGTGATACCTGTAGTATTGTCGAATACAGGTTTTAGTGTACGTAGTTGGCATTTTCATAACATCTTTGGCATGTTGCAGTCACTTGTTTCACTTTTTATTAACTGTCAAATTGTAATTGCTTCACTAGGTCTGCGTCTAAAAAGAAAAATAGAGCTATAAACAAAGGAATATGTTTGTGCAAGTAGACGGCTGAGGGAGTCCTGGACTAGGGGGTGTCCGGATAGCCGAACTATCACTGTTGGCCGGACTCCAAGACAATGAAGATATAAGATTGAAGACTTCGTCCCTTGTCCGGATGGGACTTTCCTTGGCGTGGAAGGCAAGCTTGGCGATACAGATATGTAGATCTACTACCATTGTAACCGACTCTGTGTAACCCTAACCCTATTTGGTGTCTATATAAACCGAAGGGTTTTAGTTCGTAGGACGAACAACAATCATACCATAGGCTAGCTTCTAGGGTTTAGCCTCCTTGATCTCGTGGTAGATCTACTCTTTTACTACCCATATCATTAATATTAATCAAGCAGGAGTAGGGTATTACCTCCATCGAGAGGGCCCAACCTGGGTAAAACATCGTGTCCCTTGTCTCGTTACCATCCGCCTAGACGCACAGTTCGGGACCCCCTACCGAGATCCGCCGGTTTTGACACCGACATTGGTGCTTTCATTGAGAGTTCCTCCGTGTCGTCACCTATGGGCCCGATGGCTCCTTCGATCATCAACAACGACGCGTCCAGGGTGAGACTTTTCTCCCGGACAGATCTTCATTCGGGCGGCTTTGCAATGCGGGCCAATTCACTTGGCCATCCGGAAGCAGATCGAAAGCTACGCCCGCCATCAGGTCAGATTTGGAAGTTTGAACTACACGGCCGACATCCGCGGAGACTTGATCTTCGACGGATTCGAGCCACAACCAAGCGCGCCGCACTGTCTCGATGGGCACGATCTAGCTCTGCCGCCGAACGGTGCCCTGGAAGCCGCACCAGCGTCCACTCCGACCCTTTGCTCGGAGCCCACTCCCCTGATCGGGGACGAGTGGTTGGACACCGCCTCGGGGGCTACAATCTCAACGACGATTGAGCCGAACTCCATCCATGTCCTTTGCGAAGACCGTGACTCCAAGGTGCCGGACTCCTCTCCGGACTCCAAACCCTCATACCGCCAATCGAATCCGATTGGGCGCCGGTCATGGAGTTCACCGCCGCGGACATCTTTCAGCACTCGCCCTTTGGCGACATCTTGAATTCACTTAAGTCTCTCTCTATATCAGGAGAGCCCTGGCCGGACTACGGTCAGGAAGGTTGGGATGCGGACGACAAAGAAATTCAACGCCCACCCACCACCCACTTTGTAGCCACTGTCGATGATTTAACCGACATGCTCGACCGGGTTCAAGACATCGACCAGTATGGACGACGATGCCGGAGATTTACCAAGACCCAAATACCATGTAGTAATCGGAAGGCCACCTCGCCATATGACATATACATGGTGGACATCCCAAAAGATGGGAATGGCGATGGAACGCGGGAGGATGACCCTCCAAGAAACAACCCAAGCGCCCGACGTCGGTGGCGCCGTTCTAAATCCCGCCACAAGAAAACGGTGATTCCGCACGGAGACAATAATACCGTGACAAAGGTTGAAGACGACCCTCCAGCAGGACTCAGCGCAGAGGAGGGAGAAGCAAGTCCGCATGACAAAGGCGGCAAAAGGAGGTAGAGGACGATAATTATCGCGCCTCCAAGACGAGGCAAGTCTCGACGACGACGAGTTCGTGCGTGCTCGAGGATCCCGCCAACAGGAGCTGCTTTCAAACGCAGGCTTATGGCCACGGCAAGCAGCCTCAAGAAAAGCAGCAGCAGCTTAGAGCTGACCAAGACTTGCTAGTCGATGATGGACTAAAGTCCTTGCAGCCAAGAGTATGAACTCAACGCCCCTCCAAGAGATACCCTGAACGCAGGCTGCTACCCCAATTAGAGGAAGCGGCACCCAAACCTACATCACCAACAAGATGATGCGGCCGACCGTCCACCCCGTGGTCGCGATAGAGAGGCCTCTAGACCCTCCATTCAAGCCGCACTCCGGCCGCTCGAAAAGTACCAAGGCACAGTGGAAACGCGCTGCACTGCGAGACATATTGGAGGACAAGGCAAGGCAAACAAGATCGATCTACGGATCGCGTCGGCGCCCACGACACGTGATGATAACCGCCACGCCGGATACAAAGAACTCGGTCGGGCGAACACACGAGACAAAGCTCATATGAGCTACGCCGTGATATAGCCCAATATGTAGGCGCCAAGACACCCACTATGCTTCATAGATGAAGTAATGGATCATCAAATCTCTGAGGGCTTCAAACCCGTAAACATCGAATCATACGATGGTACCACAGATCCTGTGGTCTGGATCATGGACTATCTCCTCCATATCCACATGGCCCGCGGTGATGATCTACATGCCATCAAATACCTCCCACTCAATCTTAAAGGACCAGCTCGGCATTGGCTCAACAGCTTGCCAAAGAATCAATTGGTTGTTGGGAGGACACGGAAGCCGCATTCCTTGATAACTTCCAGGCACATATGTGCGACCACCGGACTCCGATGACCTCAGCCACATAATTCAGCAGCCCGGAAAGAATCGGCCAGACAATTCTGGACACGGTTCCTAACCAAGAAAAATCAAATCGTTGACTGTCCGGATGCAGAGGCCCTTGCAGCCTTCAAACATAACATCCGCGACGAGTGGCTAGCCCGACACCTAGGACAGGAAAAGCCGAAATCCATGGCAGCCCTCACCACACTCATGACCCGCTTTTGCGCGGGAGAGGACAACTGGCTAGCTCGTAGTAACAACTTGACCAAAAACCCTGGTAGTTCAGATACCAAGGACAAGAATGGCGTGTCGCGTCGCAACAAAAAACAAGCGCCAGATTAACGGTGATAATGATGAAGATACGACAATCGATGCCGGATTCGGAGGCTCTAAACCTGGTCAGCGGAAGAAGCCATTCAAAAGAAATACCTGTGGCCCGGCCCAACTTGGACCGAATACCGATCGCTTGTGCGGATACATGGCACCCCGAAAAACCAGCCAATCACACCAACAGGGATTGCTGGGTGTTCAAGCAAGCAGCAAGTTAAATGCCGAACTCAATGACAAGGGCTGCATAGCGATGACGAGGAAGAGCCCCGCCCGAACAATAGAGGACAGAAGGGCTTTCCCGCACAAGTGCGGACGGTGAACATGATATACGCAACCCACATACCCAAAAGGGAGTGGAAGCGTGCACTAAGGAACGTATACGCGATGGAGCCAGTCGCCCCGAAGTTCAACCAATGGTCTTCCTGCTCGATCACCTTTGATCGAAGGGACCACCCCACTAGCATCCGTCACGGCGGATTCGCCGCATTGGTTCTTGACCCAATTATCGACGGATTTCACCTCACTAGAGTCCTGATGGACGGCGGTAGCAGCCTGAACCTGCTTTATCGTGGATACGGTGTGCAAAATGGGCATAGACCCGTCAAGAATCAAACCCACAAAGACGACCTTTAAAGGCGTCATACCAGGTGTAGAGGCCAATTGTACAGGCTCAGTTACACTCGAAGTGGTCTTCGGATCCCCGGATAACTTCCGGAGCGAAGAGTTAATCTTCGACATAGTCCCGTGCTGCAGCGGCTATCACACACTGCTTGGACGAACCGCATTTGCAAAGTTCAATGCGGTGCCGCACTACGCATACCTCAAGCTCAAGATGCCAGGCCCTCGAGGAGTAATCACGGTCAATGGAAACACCGAATGCTCTCTCCGAACGGAGGAGCACACGGCGACCCTCGGCGGAGGTGCAAAGCATCCTCTCACGCAATTCTCCATCCGGCCACTAAACATCCGGACACCATCAAGCGCCGGAGTAACCTACAACAAGACCGCTGGCACGATCCAAGCATCGCCAGAGCAATCCGCCCCAACCCCAGCCCTCGCGAAATTGTGAAGCGATTACTACGCGTACATAACTACGCTCTGGAGATACCATGGGCATAAGGGGAGGGCACGACCACGGCACGCCTGCACGCGGCTCAACCGCACTGTGGGCTCCGATTGTGTCATTATTTTTCTTTTTCTTACTTTCGGGACTCGCTTCTCCAAAAGTCCTGTCCGGCATTCGCTACCGAACTCACGATGCAACAGCCAGGGAAATGTAAAGTTACGCCGAGTGTCCAGGTGGTCTCTACTACGAGCATTATACCTGTTTTACATACCATCCCGCAGCTTACCCCTGGAGGGGGACATGTTAGATAGTCTCATCCCTTGCTTATCGCACAATTTGTATCGTTCTGCTTTTATTTGCAGTTTCCTTTTAATAACCAATATATAGCTCTTGCCTATTATATATGTTCATTTATGACATTGCGCAACCGCACAATTTGGTACGGCCAATACACCAGGACCTTAAGTACCCCAAAATTATGGTGTGATAAGTCCGAACACTTCCACAAGTGCGGCACCCGAACTTATAGAATTATATGCATCGGCTCCGAATCATGTCTTGGGTCAATAGTTGGGTTTGCCCGGCTCCCACTTTTTGGTACCTTACGTTCCGTTATATCGGCTAAGGTAGCACTGGGAGAACCACTGTGATTGTGCCCCGGTTGAGCTGGGTTGAGCACCTCAGTGGAGAAAGCTAAAACTGATCGTCATGATAAGGCGAGAACCGGTCGCTGTTCGAGAGGTTTCTTCGAGTCCCTAAAGACTTATGCCGCTTAGAGCGAGGAACCGCATTTTCCGCCAAGGCGTGGATAGCGCCCGAACTCGATCTTCCGAATACTAGGGGCTTCACGAAATTTAAAATTATAGAATTCTATGGCTAAGTGAGAGTGTTCAGCACTATAAGTCTGGTTGCCTTGTTCGCTATGCGTTGAGCGCCTCCTCGACGGACCCAAGAATGGGAACAAGAGCGCTCAAGTTTATCCCGAGCACCCCAAAGACTTTCGTGGCATGGGGGTCAAGCCAATGACTTGCCAAATCTCAAATTTGATAAACGGCCGCATGTAAGGTAATATTTTAAATTAACAAGCGTTGCTTAGCGATATGAACAAGTTTTCAGCGACAGGATAACAAATGCGAGTCTATTCAAAAATTACATCTTTGGAGCACTCATCCGCTATCTGGCGGGCACCCTTCAGACGCCCTCATAGTACATTTCGGCTTGCGATGATCCTTGCCCTTCGGTGGCCCGTCCGTCACAAGCTTCTCCGCATCCAAATTTTGCCCCAAAGTGCACTTTAGCATCGGCAAGGGCCCGACGGGCACCTTCAATGCAGACGGAGCGCTTGATGACTTCAATCCATGGACAAAGGCCCACCGGCCGCTGCACTAACCCAAGTAGCTCCCAGCATGGCTTCCAATGGCCACACCCAAACTATGAGGCCCTTCATGGCCTGTTCGGCGACCTTGTGGAGCTCGACCACCGCTTCACTGGTCGCTCAGGGCACCGGACGGTCGGCCTCGGCATACTTAGACCGTAACACCTTCTCCGTCGAGCTCCCCTCCTTGGCGCGGTAGAACGCGGCGACATCGTATTACACACGGGCAGATCTCGAAACGCCTCTGGAGAGCTCCGGATTCGGGTAAGTACTAGATAATTGACTTTTACATTCTTGCTTTGCATAAAGAATGCCTTACCCACCGCGATCTTCTTTATTGCCTCAATCTCCTGGAGGGCTTTTTGGGCCTTGGCCTTAGCAGCTTTGGCACTCTCAAGAGCCGAGGCAAGCTCGGACTCTCGGGTCTTCGAGTCACGCTCCAAACCCTCGTGTTTTTCCACGAGAGCCCGGAGCTCTTGCCGCATTCTCCGCCACCGCGCCTCCCCTTCTCTCGCTCGGTGCGCTCGCAGCCGCATTGTTTTCGGGCGGACACCGCCTCCTTCAGTCGCCACCTTGCTCGTGGCTCAAGAAGATCGCGGACGCCCCGATTCAATCAGACACTAATCATACACGCAAACGTGTACGATCAAGATCGTGGACTCACGGAAGATATCACAACACAACTCTAAAAATAAAATAAGTCATACAAGCATCATAATACAAGCCAGGGCCTCGAGGGCTCGAATACAAGTGCTCGATCATAGACGAGTCACGGAAGCAACAATATCTCGAGTACGTACATAAGTTAAACAAGTTTGCCTTAAGAAGGCTAGCACAACCGGGATACAGATCGAAGAGGCGCATGCCTCCTGCCTCGATCGCCCTAACTACTCCTGGTCGTCTTCAATGGCTGCACGTAGTAGTAGGCACCTCCAGAGTAGTAGTCGCGTCCGACGGTGGCGTCGCTCACAGGCTCCATCGTCTGCGTTGCAGCAATCGGGTAAAGAAAGGGGAAAAGGGGAACAAGGCAACCGTGAGTACTCATCCAAAGTACTCGCAAGCAAGGAGCTACACTACATATGCATGGGTATATGTGTAAAGGGCCATATCGGTGGACCGAATCGCAGAATGCCGTAATAAGAGGGGGATAGCTAATCATGTCGAAGACTACGCTTCTGGCAGCCTCCGCCTTGCAACATGTAGAAGAGAGTAGATTGAAGTCCTCCAAGTAGCATCGCATAGCATAATCCTACCCGGCGATCCCCTCCTCAATGCCCTATTAGGGAGCGACCACCGGGTTGTATCTGGCACTTGGAAGGGTGTGTTTTATTAAGTATCCAGTTCTAGTTGTCATAAGGTCAAGGTACAACTCCAAGTCATCCTGTTACCGAAGATCACGGCTATTCGAATAGGTTAAATTCCTGCGGTGCACCACATAACCCAACACGCTTGATCCCATTCGCCGGACACACTTTTCTGGGTCATGCCCGCCGCGGAAGATCAACACGCCGCAGCCCCACCTAGGCACAACAGAGAGGCCAGACGCCGGTCTAAACCTAAGCGCGACAGTGCAGGCCCATCGCCTTAGCACACCTTCATGTTGCGAACGCGGCCGGAAGCGTAATCTAGCCCTCTTAATACAAGAGCAGCTTACGTTCCAATCCGGCGCAGCGCCGCCGGCCATCGGGCGCGTCAAGTGCTTCGGCTGATACCACGACGCCGAGTGCCCATAATGCTCCTCACAGAGTTGGTTAGTGCGTATAGACCAAATGGCCAGACTCAGATCAAATACCAAGATCTCGTTAAGCGTGTTAAGTATCCGCGAACGCCGAATAGGGCCAGGACCACCTCTCTCCTAGGCGGTCTCAACCTGCCCTGTCGCTCCGCCACAAGGAACCACTCGCGGGTGCTCCATAAGCCGACCCGACTTTAGTCACCACATGTATCATGTATAAAGTATATAGTATATACCCGTGATCACCTCCCGAGTGATCACGGCCTGATAGAATAGCACAACAGACGGACAAGAATGTAGGGCCACAGATGGAATACTAGCATCCTATACTAAGCATGTAGGATTGCAGGTAAAGGTAACAACAGAAGAGTAACAAGGACAGGCTATGCATCGTGATAGTTATAATGTAAAGCAAGAACATGGTACACTACTCTAATGCAAGCAAAGATAGAGTAGAATAGGCGATATCTGGTGATCAAGGGGGGGCCTTGCCTGATTGCTCTGGCAAGAAGGAGGGGCATCGGTGACGTAGTCGACCACAGGGGCATCAACATCGTCACGGGGTCTACCGGAGAGAAGAGGGGGGAGAAACAGTAAATACATAGCAAGCAAGTGCATAACAGGACAACAAGCAGAGCTTGACGTGTCCTAACGTGGTATGAGGTGATACCGGTGAAGGGGGGAAACATCCGGGAAAGTATCCCCAGTGTTCCGTGTTTTCAGACAGATGAACCAGAGGGGGAAAGTTGCGTGTTTGCTATGCTAGGGATGTGTGGCGGACGAACGGACTGCGTATCCGGATTCGTCTCGTCGTTCTGAGCAACTTTCATGTACAATGCTTTTCCATCCGAGCTACGGTTTATTTATTATTAATTTTAAAAGATTTAAAACATTTATAGGATTATTTAATTATTTAAAATCAACATTATCCTTAACAGTGCATGCTGACGTCAGCATGATGTCAGTAGTCAACGTTGACCGCTGACCCGCTCAACCTAATGTGTGGGTCCAGTGGGACCCACCTGTCATTCTCTGTTTAGTTAATTATCAGTCATTAATTAGGTTAACTAGTCATTAGGTTAATTAAACATAATTAGCTAATTTAATCAGAGTTAATTAAATTAAATAATTAGTTAATTAATTAATTATTTTTAATATTAATTATTTATTTATATTTTTTTAAATCCCCCATTTTTTAAAATCGTTCTGGTGGTGGGGCCCCACTGTCATAGGCCCCAGGGGGCTATAGTGGGTTTGGGCGTTCAGGCGCCACTAACAAAGCGCAGTGGGCACCGGAGCGTGGTGCGGGCGCTGCGTTCGATAGGGCGAACCCGGTCATGGGCGACGACCGCCGAGGCGCGACGGGGCACCGGAGTTGGCCGCGGGGGCGGCAATGGTCGACGTGAGCTGGGACGACGACCGCGGGGCTGGCAGCGAGCGGGCATGGTGGAGCCAGAGCGAGGGCTGTGGGTCGAGGCCGGAGCTCGACCGGAGCGAGCACATGGCGGCGGTAGTGGGCGTTGGTCGGCGAGCAGCCGCAGCGGGGCGAAGAGGGGGATGCTCGTCTGTTCATAGCCGTGGACAGCGGTTGCTGCAGTTGGCGAGCAGAGGGAGTGGCGGGGCGCGGCCGGGGCGGCCAGCGCGCGTGCGGGCGCCGGTGAGCGAGGCCATGGCCGAAGTGGCCGGAGCAGGGGAGGAGGAGGAGAGGGAGCAGGGGGAGGCGCTCACATCGGGGCCGTAGGGACTTGGCAACGGTGCGCGGGGAGCGACTCGGGGAGGAGGACGAGGAGGTCTGGCATGGGGGGGAGGCAGGCCGGCGATGCAGGATGTCGAAGACGAGATCGATGGAAGCGAATCGGTGCGGCTCCGCTCGATTTGACGCTCTGGATGGACGAGGTCGTCTGTGGCGATCCTCCTGGACTCGTCGGAGCGGCGAACGGTGGCTGGTGGCCATGGGGTTCACGGCGGCGCGGCGTCAGGCACGGTCGTGGTCGGCACGGCGAGGGGCGTCGTGAAGGGAGAGGGGACGGGGACGCGAGGAAGAGGGCAGGGGGAGGCTAGGGCGGCCTCGGCTCGCAGCAGAAAGCGATGGGGAGGCGAGGCCATGGGGATCTGGCGGGCCTGCCTGCCTGGCGATGGGGTGTTGGGTTTAGCCTCGATCCAGATTGGATCGGGTGGGGAGAGGAGTGGCGGCATGGGGAAAGTGGTGGTGGGGGACGCTTGGGTTTTGGGGGGAGCGGGGTGTTATGGAAGAGTGGGGTGGGCGGCTGGGCCAGGTGGGCTGGCCGACCAACTGGGCCAGTGAGCCGTGGGGGGAGGTTCTCTTTTTTTTGTATTTGTTTGTATTCTGTTTTTATTTCTTTTCTTTAATTTATTTTCTTTAACTGTTTTAATTCAACTTAGGGCATTTAAGTATTTGATAAATTTGTGTTTTCTTTACTATAATTACCTCTGTGATATTCGGCACAACCCGAACATTTTTGTTTCGATGTTAGAAAACTGTTGATGTTTGACAATATTTAAATTTTGAAGTTGAAAAGTTTTGAACCGACGCGAGATTAAACAGTGACGGAGGTGACGTGGCATATTTAGCAGAGGTTACTGTAGCTTAATTATCCGAGCGTCACAATTCTCCTCCACTACAAGAAATCTCGTCCCGAGATTTAAGCGGTGGAGTATGGGGGGAAAGGTGCTGGTAGCGAAAAACCTAACGAGTCTTCTCGGTCTTGGCTGCCCTTTTGAAGAGGTTGATCCCTTTCGTTGATGTCTTCATTTCTCTGCTTCAAGTCATCATGATGAAGTTTGTCGTCCTTCCTTCAGGATCTTCACTGTACTTACGGAAGGGTGAGAAGGGAAAACCCTATAAGGACGGCTTATAACAAGATCGAGCATTATACGGTTAACCCAGGGGAAGAAGCATAAGTATATCTCGAATTGAAACTTAAGAAGATGTCGAGAGCAAAGTAGAAGGTACCATGAGAATATTCAAACCGATAGGCAAGCGTTCGATGCCTATTAGAAGGTGAAAGGGGTTCAGAGCAACAAGAATAAGTATTGCGTCTGATACCCGAATAGATCACTTGGCAGGTGGCCCGTGAGTTACATAAGAAGTCAAGCGCGAGGAATAACTTTGGAAACCCGGGGTGTATAGGGGAGTCAGGTTTCGATCCTGGGAACTGTGGGTTATGGGCCCACCATGTGGTTCAAAAGTAGGAAGGACGCCGACATATTGCACGGTCATGGTAGCAAGGCATGGCAGAGGGTAGCCTGTCAATTATGTTGACAACAACGTTGGTACCAAGGGCGAGGGACGAAGAGAACCATTTTCCTTCTCGTTGAACGAGGCTGACCAATAGGCAAAGTTCTCGTCATCGGCGGTTACCGGAAAGTCATCAACAGTAGATACAGGGTCTCACTGACAGAGTCGTACACCGAGGTGTTTTACATAAGCAGAAGAATACTACTGCTTATATAATATAGATTACAAGAAGGGTTAAGCAAACCAATGGAAAGGAAAGGTGATTACCAGGTTTAATCAGAACAATTGGGAGGAAAATATGTATACACACATATTTCAGGGGTATATCCTTCCCAAGGACAAGCAGAGCATGATATCCATGACAGGATATAATGTAGAAAACTCTTTAGGTAGGGGAGAGAAATTTCATGACATTACCCATACAGCGGTGCTTGGATAATTTAGCAGGAAACATTTAGCATTGGCATGGTCTTCAAGCAAAGATCAGACTTTGGATACACAAAGGATCCATCAAGGGCAACTTATAGAATAAGTCTTACAATTTCCTCATGGAAGAATGGATAATCTTGCAGAAAAGGAAACTATAACAATAGCGCCTCCGACCAGGTGTGCTAGGCACGACATCACCTTACCGGGTCACATAAAGACCATTGTTATAACTCTTGGAAATATGTTCTAACCATCATATCTGACCGAGATTCAGATCTGATGGGTGTCAACAAAACTCAGACTCGGGATGCCTGAGAAGAAAGGTGCAACACAAATACTCGAGATGACATTATAAGATTCTCGGGAAATGAACCATGGAAGCGAGTTCTGAAACCAGAGTTCATCATTAAACCTAGGAGAGGATGAGGAAGTGGTTGACGGACTCAGCGATAATTCTACGAGGCATCCAAAAAGATGCATCTCCTCAATTATTTGGATAAGGAGATAGCATTTGTCAGATCAAATGATATAATGAAGCATGTTTGAGGAAAACATACACAATTAAACATTGGTTGAAACGCATACCGAAATATGGGTTGAGCTGCACGACCAATGTCAGAATGGTGATTCAATAATCAATAGTCTAAGAATGAATGGTCGAACATTAACTTCAAAGCAATAGGGTTGCTAGAAAGGCAGAATCCAAATAGCACCGTTCACTTTTTGGTACCCCGGTTGGGATCAACGCGAGGACCAGGAAAGAATGGTGATGGTGAGAAGTATCACTATACCAAGAATTCTTAAGAGGTGGTGAAATTCCCACGACATTCTTTGACATAAAAGGTGGTAATTCTCCAAGGTTAAGAAGAACAATGCTGGGTAGCAAGGATCTCAAGGTATAACACAAAACACGAACAAGTTTGTGTTGGAGGGAAGGCGATAAAGTGGCCGATGATAACACAACTCATCGCGGGCAAGGATGGTATTTCTCTTCATGAATCCGGTTGATATCCTGGAAGAGCTCATAAGGTTGATGATGATCATGACACAATTGTCGAGAGATTTCATGCAGATGTAATCAATCAATGATTTATATCAAGTCAAAGGAATGATGAAGCAAGAGATTATTGGAACCACGATTCTACACAAACTCGAACTCAAGCTTGTTGTTTAAGGTGAAAGGGTATGACGAGGAAAAACGACGTAAGCTTAGCTATCGTCGTAAATTGGTGCTCCGAGAATAAGGACCAGGTAGCACAGTTAAAATCATCACGACAATGATATAGCCAAACAAGCTAGGAATGGCGTGATCGGGTACAAACTCGTACTTAAAGAATATTACTGAGGAGTTGTTGAACCGTAGTGTGAACTCGGTTCAGTTATTGGTGTCTTTGAGTGTTTAATAACTCAGAGCCCGTGAAAAATTGGAATCAGTGGGAAGGTAGCACTTGATGAATAACTCATAAGAAGTTATGCGCTCCATGATAATCTCGAGATACTGTGGGGGTAATACTTGACACAAGATCAAAGTAAAGGTTGGACTGGTGTATTGATCCATAGAAGACAATTGTTTTAACTTGTCCGAGAAATGGAATCAAAGAAGAACAATCATGGTCGGAACCACGGTTGCAAGGGATCAATTCACGATACCATATGTTAGTTATCAAGGAAATAGTTATTATTACAAGAAGCTTCCATGATAGGATATACATCGCGTGCATGGGCATGAACACAAAGTTCAAGGTCGACTCCACTTCCTCAATGCATAATCTTCCATTCACCTCTCGTATTTCAAGATGACATTAGTTGTTGAAAGTTTTACCTGGTGCAATACCAGATAAGTATGACTCGTAAATCTTTCGGGTTCACACCGATGAGGGAAGGCGTTGGTTCAATCCCATCGGGGCTTCTTACGAACATAAACCATGAACTTCAGAAGTAAATAACACAAGCTCAAAAGTAGAGCAAGGTTGAGAAAGTAGATGATACAATTTACCAAAGGCATTATGTATGCAAGGGAAGGCTCAAAAGGTTATTGAATATGAAGGACAATGTCGGATAAATTCCAACAAAGGATCCGGTGGTCCTCAAGGTATCTGATGTGAGCATCAGTACTCAACCAGAGGAGGAAAGAATGCAAGGAGATCAGATTATAGAAACAACTGACTGATTCAATGCTCAAAAGCAAAGGAATAATGATTCCCAAATCAAGGGATCAAACGCAAACACTCTGATTAAGGATGGATAAGATGAGTAAGCTTAGGGGTATAATCGACGACAATTTGATTGGTCGAGATCCAACTCATGTTTAAAATGACGTCTGAGCCAAAAAGATGAATTCTAGGATCTGATTAAGGATTGCAACATTCGCAACATATTGAATCAAGGGACCCAAAATGATATTGACAAGGGATGCCAATAAGATTACCAGACTTATGGGATTAATCATAATGCTAGTAAGCAAGAATTTCAAGAGCATTAGGATGTCAAGGATTTTTAGAAGAACGAATGGTATTTCGAAGACTTTTGTGAAATACGGGAATCAACTGTGGATGAACGGATACTCGATAAGTGTGAGGAATTATCCGTAGGGGTATTCATGTGGTAAAGAACTGCAAGGCAGTAAGCTCAAAGGATTCTCGGGACTACAGAGAGTATTTCGGGACATCTTGTAATAACAAGATCAACGGGAAATGATTGTATGAATGGCAAGTGTATGAAGTTTTCATAGGGGTTGACGGTGGAAGGAAATCGCAAATGCGATGGCACAAAGACTCGAGAGAACATCGTAGAGTAACTTCGGTATCTTCTAGTGCAAAGAAGCGATCACCTGAAGTGAGGGGCTCTCCGGGAGAAAATACCTTCGAGACCCTAAAGTGAGTTTTGTTTTTAGTAAAATCATTTAACCCGAATAGAAGAGAGCTCAGAGTCCCAGAGTAAAGATCGAGGAGTAAAAGATCCTACTACCACCCAATGGCAACGTGTGCCGGTAAGATACACAACCATGTTAGTAAAAGTTTTTGCAACGTCCAGACTCGACTTCGGCCAAGGAGTTGGGAAGGGGGATTCCTACAGGCAGTCGGCTCTGATACCAACTTGTGACGACCTAATTCAATCATACACTAATCATACACGCAAACGTGTACGATCAAGATCAGGGACTCATGGGAAGATATCACAACACAACTCTAAAAATAAAATAAGTCTTACAAGCATCGTAATACAAGCCAGAGGCCTTGAAGGCTCGAATACAAGTGCTCGATCATAGACGAGTCAGCGGAAGCAACAATATATGAGTACAGACATAAGTTAAACAAGTTTTCCTTAAGAAGCCTAGCACAAACTGGGATACAGATCGAAAGAGGCGCAGGCCTCTGCCTCAGGATCCTCCTAGCTACTCCTGGTCGCCGTCGCCGGGCTGCACGTAGTAGTAGGCACCTCGAGTAGTAGTCATCATTGATGGTGGCGTCGGCCCCGGCTCCATCGCCTGCAGTTGCAGCAATCGGGTAAAGAAAGGGGAAAAGGGGAAGAAGGCAACCGTGAGTACTCATCCAAAGTACTCGCAAGCAAGGAGCTACACTACATATGCATGGGTATATGTGTAAAGGGCCATATCGCTGGACTGAATCATGCGGAATGCCGTAATAAGAGGGGATAGCTAATCTCGTCAAGACTACGCTTCTGGCAGCCTCCGCCTTGCAACATGTAGAAGAGAGTAGATTGAAGTCCTCCAAGTAGCATCACATAGCATAATCCTACCCGGCGATCCCCTCCTCAATGCCCTTTTAGAGAGCGACCACCCGGTTGTATCTGGCACTTGGAAGGGTGTGTTTTATTAAGTATCCAGTTCTAGTTGTCATAAGGTCAAGGTACAACTCCAAGTCGTCATGTTACCGAAGATCACGACTATTCGAATAGGTTAACTTCCACTAGGGTGCACCACATAACCCAACATGCTTGATCCCATTTGGCGGGACACACTTTTCTCGGTCATGCCCGCCATGAAAGATCAACACGCCGCAGCCCCACCTAGGCACAACAGAGAGGCCAAAGACGCCGGTTCAAACCTAAGCGACAGGGTCTGTGCTCATCGCCTTAGCACACCAAGACGCTATAACGCGGCCGAAGCGTAATCTAGCCCTCTTAATACAAGAGCAGGCTTACGTTCCAATCCGGCCATGAGCCGCTTCTTGTCAAGGCCATGAAGTGCTTCTACCGATACCATCACGCCGAAAGTGCCCATAATCGCTCCTCACCGGTTAGTGCGTATAGACCAAATGGCCGACTCGGATCAAATACCAAGATCTCGTTAAGCGTGTGAAGTATCCGCGAACGCCCGATCAGGGCCAGTGCCCACCTCTCTCCTAGGCGGTCTCAACCTGCCATGTCGCCTCCGCCACAAGGATCCACTCATGGGTGCTCCACAAGCCGAATTCGACTTTTAGTCACCACATGTATCATGTATAAAGTATATAGTATATACCCGTGATCACCTCCCGAGTGATCACGACCCGATAGTATAGCACAAAGCAGACGGACAAGAATGTAGGGCCACAGATGGAATACTAGCATCCTATACTAAGCATGTAGGATTGCGGTAAAGGTTACAACAAGAGTAACAAGGACAAAGCTATGCATCGGGATAGGTATAATGTAAGCAAGAACATGCTACACTACTCTAATGCAAGCGGTATAGAGTAGAATAGGCGATATCCGGTGATCAAGGGGGCTTGCACTGATTGCTCGGCAAGAAGGAGGGCGCCGGTGACGTAGTCGCACTGCTGTGGGCATCAAAGATCGCCACGGGGTCTACCGGAGAGAAGAGGGGGGGAGAAACAGTAAATACATAGCAAGCAAGTGCATAACAGGACAACAAGCAGAGCTTGACGTGTTCTAACACGGTATGAGGTGATATCGGTGAAGGGGGGAAACATCCGGGAAAGTATCCCCAGTGTTCCGTGTTTTCGGACAGATGAACCGGAGGGGGAAAGTTGCGTGTTTGCTATGCTAGGGATGTGTGGCGGACGAGCGGACTGCGTTCCCGGATTCGTCTCGTCGTTCTGAGCAACTTTCATGTACAATGTTTTTCCATCCGAGCTACGGTTTATTTATTATTAATTTTAAAAGATTTAAAACATTTTTAGGATTATTTAATTATTTAAAATCAACATTATCCTTAACAGTGCATGCTGACGTCAGCATGACGTCAGCAGTCAACATTGACCGCTGACCCGGTCAACCTAATGTGTGGGTCCAGTGGGACCCACCTGTCATTCTCTATTTAATTAATTATCAGTCATTAATTAGGTTAATTAGTCATTAGGTTAATTAAACATAATTAGCTAATTTAATCAGAGTTAATTAAATTAATTAATTAGTTAATTAATTAATTAACTAATTTTAATATTAATTATTTATTTATATTTTTTTTAAATCCACCTTTTTTTAAATCGTTCTGGGGGTGGGGCCCCACTGTCATAGGCCCTAGGGGGCTATAGTGGGTTTGGCTATGGGCGCCACCAACAGCGCAGTGGGCACGGAGCGTAGCGGTGCGGGCGCTGCGTTCGATAGGGCGAACCCGGGTCCGCTGGGCGATTTACCGCCGAGGCGCGACGGGCACGAGTTGGTCATGGGGCGGCAATGGTCGACGTGAGTCGGGACGACGACCGCTGGGTCGGCAATGAAGCGGGCACGGCGTGAGCGAGCGAGGGCTGCCGGTCGAGGCGGAGCTCGACCGGAGTGAGCACATGGCGGCGGTAGTGGGCGTTTGTCGGCGAGCAGCCGCAGCGGGGCGAAGAGGGGATGTTTGCCTGTCAGTAGCCGTGATGTGGGTGCGCCTGCTGGCGGCATGCAGCAGTAGGGAGGAGGGCGCGGCCGGGCGGCTGGCCAAGGTAAGGCGGGCGCTGGTGAGCGAGGCCATGGCCGAAGTGGCCGGAGCAGGGGAGGAGGAGGAGAGGGAGCAGGGGGAGGCGCTCACATCGGGGCCGTAGGGACTTGGCAACGGTGCACGGGGAGCGACTCGGGGAGGAGGGCGAGGAGGTCCGGCGTGGGGGGGAGGCAGGCCGGCGATGCAGGATGTCGAAGACGAGATCGATGGAGACGAATCGGTGCGGCTCCGCTCGATTTGACGCTCTGGATGGACGAGGTCGTCGGTGGCGATCCTCTGGACTCGCTTGAGCGGGCGAACGGTGGCTGGTGGCCATGGGGTTCACGGCGGCGCGGCGTCAGGCGCGGTCGTGGTCGGCACGGCGAGGGGTGTCATCAATTGAGAGGGGACGGGGACGCGAGGAAGAGGGCAGGGGGAGGCTAGGGCGTCCTCGGCTCGCAGCAGAGCAGTGGGGGAGGCGAGGCCATGGGGATCGGGCCGGCCCGCCTACTGGCGATGGGGGTGTTGGGTTTCGCCTCGATCCAGATTGGATCGGGGTGGGGGAGAGGGTGTGGCAGCGTGGGGGAAAGTGGTGGAGTGCGACGCTAGGGTTTCGGGGGGAGCGGGGGGTTATGGAAGAGTCGGGTGGGCGGCTGGGCCAGGCGGGCTGGCCGGCCAACTGGGCCAGTGGGCCGTGGGGGGAGGTTCTTTTTTTTGTATTTGTTTGTATTCTGTTTTTATTTCTTTTCTTTAATTTATTTTCTTTAACTGTTTTAATTCAACTTAGGGCATTTGAGTATTTGATAAATTTGTGTTTTCTTTACTATAATTACCTCTGTGATATTCGGCACAACCCGAACATTTTTGTTTCGATGTTTGAAAACTGTTGATGTTTGACAATATTTAAATTTTGAATTTGAAAAGTTTTGAACCGACGCGAGATTAAACAGTGATGGAGGTGACGTGGCATATTTAGCAGAGGTTACTGTAGCTTAATTATCCGGGCGTCACAAGTTCCCATGTTATTCCTGTTATCTTTTGCAACCAAATCCTTTCTATAAGGTATTTCTTTAATAAGGTATTACTTACCTTCCTTTTCCTCGAGCTGCTTCTTGGCAAGGCCGAGCTCGTTCTCGGATCGCTCAAGGCTCTGCTTCAATGCATTGACCTCCGCAGTCAAGGTCGGCAGAGGTCGGCAAGCAGCCTACATTCCCATATTGACATACTTATGTTAGACTCCAGATATATTTTTAGATCCTTAGTCCGGCTTTTCTTCCTAACACCGAACTAAACATCAGGGCTACCGTCTATGCGGTAATATTTTTACATATTCTAAACTTACCTCAAAGCCTGTTAGAAGGCTGGTACAGCTTGGTCAGCCCCGCTCTGGCAGATCGAGCTCGGATCACCACACTCATAAGCAGTAGTGCTCCTCGATGGAGGCGCCTAAGCGCCTCAAGAAGCTATCCGTGCCTCTGGTTGGACGGAGGACACCGGCGTCTTACCCTTCCTACGAAGGGACCGCTTGCCGGACTTCGGAACCGCTGAAGGTTACGGTATGGAGTCCGGACGAGGGTCAGGCTTAGAGCCCCTCGGGGTCTCGCCCCCCACGCGCCTGGAGTCCGGGAGGTTTCCTTGTGGCGCCTCCTGCGCCACCTCCTCTTGACCAGGCTCCCCTTGGGGCCCCACCTCGGCGTCGTCCGCAGCGTGAGGTGAGGAGGCGGCCGGAAGTGAAGTAATCTCCATTTCCGACGAACTCAGGGACCCGCTCGACGAAGTGGCGAACTCGTCCTTGGGCGGGCTGCATGGTTGTTCGGCATTAGGGAACACTATGCAATGAAAAAAATCCATGGGTATCCGGACACTTATGATCTCGCCAGGGGCTTGGCCCTTGTTGGCCACTCCTCCTCGTCGTCGTCGGCGTTGGTGGAGAAGTCCGGAGGAAGGGTCCTTCCCTTCTTGGACCCTCCGGCCTCCCCAGTTGGGGCGGCCTTCCTTTTCTTCTCTCTCCCCGCTGGGGGAGAGGCTTCTTTTTCCTCCTCCTCTTCCTCAGAGGAGGATTCCGCCTCAGAGTTGTCGGGCGGTGAGTCCGACAGCACCTGGCGCCGGGAGCTCTTTCGAGTTCCCGTGGCCTCCTTCTTGGCCTTCTTCTCCGGCACCACGTGAGGTACCGGAGCCAAGAACCTGGCTAATCCAAGGGCGTCTGGGTCTTCCGGCAAGGGGGCCGGAGACAGTTAATCTGTCTGACGCCTTCAGCCGATCTGTCAAAGGTTAGGGAGTTTTAGATCCCGCATAGAGTAAAATTATGAAAAAAGAGTCCCATAAAGGGTAAAATAACTTACCTCGCTGGCTTGACGCTGCGAGCTGAATCCGCGATCTTCGGTAGCGGATGTGGGAGCCTCGGCGCCCTTGAATAGCACCTTCCAGGCATCTTCGTACATAGTGTCAAAGAGCCTTTTCAGAGTTGAGTGTTGTGCCGGATCGAACTCCCACAATTTGAATGCCCGTTGTTGGCATGGGAGAATCCGGCGGATGAGCATCACCTGGATTATGTTGACAAGCCTGAGATTCTTGTCCACCAGGTTTCGGACGCAGGTTTGGAGTCCGGATAGCTCGTCCGAATTCCCCCACGTCAGGCCCGTCTCTTTCCATGATGAGAGCCGTGTGGGGAAGCCAGATCGGAATTCAGGGCCGCTACCATTGAGAGTCGCGGCTCGGTGATGTAGAACCACCCGATTGCCACCCCTTTATGATCTCCACAAACGGCGCCGAGCCATAGGACTTTGGCCATCTTGCCAACCATGGCGCCTCAAGACTCCGCTTGGCGGCCGCCCACTACCTTCGGCTTGACATTGAAGATCTTAAGCCATAAGCCGAAGTGGGGCCGGATGCAGAGGAAGGCCTCGCACACGACGATAAACACCGAGATGTTGAGGATGAAGTTTGGGGCCAGATTGTGGAAATCCAGGCCGTAGTAGAACATGAGCCCCTGGACAAATGGGTGAAGTGGAAAACCTAGTCTGCGGAGGAAGTGGGGGAGAAACACCACCCTCTCATGGGGCCTGGGGGTTGGAATGAGCTGCCCCTCGTCGGGTAGCCGGTGCGCGATGTTGCTGGACAAGTATTCGGCCTCCCGCAGCTTTTCGATGTGCCCCTCCGTGACGGAGGAGGCCATCCACCTGCCTCCCGCTCCGGACATACTTGGAGAAGGTTGAGGTGGGATGTGCGGACTTGGGCACTGGAGCTCGAGTGCGCGGGAATGGATGAGCAAAGGAGAAAGAAGGCGTAGGTGAAAAGGTGGATTCTTATCCCCTTATATGGACGGACGAAGCTATGCATCCCCCACCAGCCTGGTAAAACTCGCTTATCTCCCAAGGACCGTAATCAATGGCGCGGGTGGGTTACCCACGTCCGTATTGATGGGAACCCCGGAATAAGGGGGCACGATCTCCGCTTTGATAAGACGTGCCAAGGAAACCGCCTCGCTAAACGTGCTAAGGTGGGACAGTAAAAATACGATTCGTATAAAGGCCTGGCCGTGGTGTGATGTCACGCCGCAGAATACGTCAGCAGATCTGTGCAAAAATTATTCTCTCTACGGTGGTATGTGGAACTTGTTTTGCAGAGCCGGACACTATCCTTGTGTTCAAAACCTTCTATGAAGTGTTCGGAGGAGGAACCCGCCTTGCAATGCCGAAGACAATATGCGCGCCGGACTCGTCGTCATTGAAGCCTCGTTCAGGGGCTACTAAGGGAGTCCTGGACTAGGGGGTGTCCGGATAGCCGAACTATCACTGTTGGCTGGACTCCAAGACTATGAAGATACAAGATTGAAGACTTCGTCCCGTGTCCGGATGGGACTTTCCTTGGCGTGGAAGGCAAGCTTGGCGATACGGATATGTAGATCTCCTACCATTGTAACCGACTCTGTGTAACCCTAACCCTATTCGGTGTCTATATAAACCAAAGGGTTTTAGTCCGTAGGACGAACAACAATCATACCATAGGCTAGCTTCTAGGGTTTAGCCTCCTTGATCTCGTGGTAGATCTACTCTTGTACTACCCATATCATCAATATTAATCAAGCAGGAGTAGGGTATTACCTCCATCGAGAGGGCCCGAACCTGGGTAAAAACATCGTGTCCCTTGTCTCCTGTTACCATCCGCCTAGACGCACAGTTCGGGACCCCCTACCCGAGATCCGCCGGTTTTGACGCTGACACCTACGTACCCCCAAACGATCAGAACAGGAGCCAAAAACCTAATTCCACTAACGCAACTACCTGTATCCACGAGATCCCATCTTGGGGCCTGTTAGGAGCTCACGGAGGGGCATCCACCACGGAGGGCTTCTACATCATCACCATAGCCACTCCGATGAAGTGTGAGTAGTTTACTTCAGACCTATGGGTCCATAGCTAGTAGCTAGATGGCTTCTTCTCTCTTTTTGGATCTCAATACAATGTTCTCCCCCTCTCACGTGGAGATCTATTCGATGTAATCTTCTTTTTGCGGTGTGTTTGTTGAGACCGATGAATTGTGGGTTTATGATCCAGCTTATCTATGAATAAAATTGAATCTTCACTGAATTCTTTTATGTATGATTGGTTATCTTTGCAAGTCTCTTCGAATTATCCGTTTGGTTTGACCAACTAGATTGCTAGTTCTTGCAATGGGAGAAGTGCTTAGCTTTGGGTTCAATCTTACGGTGTCCTTTCCCAGTGATAGAAGGGGCAGCAAGGCACGTATTGTATTGTTGCCATCGAGGATAACAAGATGGGGTTTTTATCATATTGCATGAATTTATCCCTCTACATCATGTCAACTTGCTTAAGGCATTACTCTATTTTTAACTTAATACTCTAGATGCATGCTGGATAGGGGTCGATGAGTGGAGTAATAGTAGTAGATGCAGAATCATTTCGGTCTACTTGTCTCGGACGTGATGCCTGTATACATGATCATACCTAGATATACTCATAACTATGCTCAATTTTGTCAATTGCTCAACAGTAATTTGTTCACCCACCGTAGAATACTTATGCTCTTGAGAGAAGCCACTAGTGAAACCTATGGCCCCGGGGTCTATTCTCATCATATCAATCTCCATTACTTTAATACTTGCTTTGTTTTTACTTTGCCTTTTACTTTTTTACTTTGCATCTCTATACCAAAAATACCAAAAATATTATTTATCATCTCTATCAGATCTCACTGTCATAAGTGACCGTGAAGGGATTGACAACCCCTAATCGCGTTGGTTGCGAGGAGCTATTATTTTGTGTAGGTACGAGGGACTTGTGCGTGGCCTCCTACTGGATTGATACCTTGGTTCTCAAAAACTGAGGGAAATACTTACGCTACTTTGCTGCATCATCCTCTCCTCTTCGGGGAAATCCAACGCAGTGCTCAAGAGGCAGCAAGAAGAATTTCTGGCGCCGTTTCTGGGGAGGTCTTTGCTCAAGTCAAGACATACCAAGTACCCATCACAATCCCTATCTCCCACATTACATTATTTGCCATTTTCCTCTCGTTTTACTCTCCCCCACTTCACCCTTGCCGTTTTAGTCGCCCTCTCTTTTTTGTTCGCCTTCTTCCCGTATGTATCTCTGTTTGTGTTTCCTTGTGCCTTCTATATGCTTGCATCTTCGCTTGCTGAAAATCTATTGATATGGATCCACTTAAAGTTTTCTACTTGGCTCATCTTCGATCCTTATGCGCTCGTAAAACCCCAACTAGCCTAGTTGATGGAAATCTTTAGATGAGCATGCTCATTTTGTGCGCCATCGTTTATGCGAAAGGGGAAGCTCTTTTGGTATCATATAAATAGTTTGCTATGCTATGCTTTGAATCTTTGTGAAATGTGTGATTTTACTTGTTGCTCTAAGAACCCTAAAAACACCTTCCCTACCTATGTGAGTTCAATGATAATGAAATCTTATCTTCTTATGCAAAGGGTGTTTATAGTTACTATGATATCGAACAAATTGAAGAATTTGTCGTTTTTAAGGGTGCT
The DNA here is from genome assembly GCA_021605145.1 of Aegilops bicornis. Lineage (NCBI taxonomy): Eukaryota > Viridiplantae > Streptophyta > Magnoliopsida > Poales > Poaceae > Aegilops > Aegilops bicornis. The sequence goes on along the minus strand of CM038672.1, from coordinate 616,814,107 downwards.
CATGAGGTTGCTTCTTTGATTGAAAAGTACGATTTTACTCTCAACAAATCTGAAAACTCCGTCATACTTAAATATTGCAATGAAAACCTTGCTCACAATGCCTATGTCCAAGAATTTATTGAAAGAATGACCGTTGCTTTGGAAGAAAGTAATGATATGCATGAATCTATAGATAATGATGATTCCGATGATTTGGTTGAAATATCCCTTGATGAACATGATGCTTGCTATTCTTGTGGCCATGATGCCAATATTTATGAAGACGAATTTGCTATAGTTCCTTATGTTAAAAATGAGATTGTTGCTATTGCACCCATGCTTGATAGTTCCCTTGATGAAAAGCATGATTTCAATGGTTTTACTATAAATTCTCTTGATGTCAATTATGCTAATAATATGCAAAACCCTAAGCTTGGGGATGCTAGTTTTGCTATGTCCACTATTTGTTGCAATGATCATGATTGGGGTGATTTTTCTTATGATTTTGAAAATTTATTTTATCCCCATGATGAATATGAGATTGATAATATTGTTTGCAATAATATTGAAAGTGGGTTCGGAAGAGTATCAACTTTACATCCCACATATTTGGAGAATATTCAATCTTATGAAATTTTTGATAAAGGTGGGTTTGGAGAGGTCATGACTTTAGTTAATGTTAATCCCACTATTTCGAAAGAGTGTCAACTTTGCATGCATGTGTATCATGTTGAGAATATGTTTTGTGATAGCTATATGGTTGAATTTGCTGATGATCCTACATGTAATTATTATGAGATAGGAAAATATGGTTGTAGAAATTTTCATGTTACTAAATTACCTCTTCTTTTGATGAGATTGCTATTGTTTCTTCCCGCTTCCTTGCATATGCTAGTTTTTGCTTGCCTTGATAATTTGTTTGCCTATAAGATGCCTATGCATAGGAAGTATGTTAGACTTAAGTGTGTTTGTCACATATTTTATGATGCTCCCTTTGTGCTTCAATTCTTGTCTTTCATGTGAGCATCATTGAAATCTCAATGCCTAGCTAAAAAGGCTTTAAAGAAAAGAGCTTGTTGGGAGACAACCCAATATTTTTCCTTACTGCTTAGTAATAAATAATCCATCTAGCCTCTGTTTAGATGTGGTTATATGTTTTAATTAGTGTTTGTGCCAATCTAGACCTATTGGATCTTCTTGGATGATAGTTATTGATCTTGCTGTAATTTCCAGAAACTTTGCGCTCAGTGCCCGAATTATTAAAAATCACCAGAACGTGATCAAATACTTATTCCAATTGCTGCTGATCAATAAACAAATTTTCTAGGTCTTATAATTTTGGTAGACTTTTTGGAGTTCCAGAAGTTTCCGTTAGCTACAGATTACTACAGACTGTTCTGTTTTTGACAGATTCTGTTTTTCGTGTGTTGTTTGCTTATTTTGATGAATCTATGGCTAGTAAAATAGTTTATAATCCATAGAGAAGTTGGAATACAGTAGGTTTAACACCAATATAAATAAATAATGAGTTAATTACAGTACCTTAAAGTAGTCTTTTGTTTTCTTTCTCTAACGGAGCTCACGAGATTTCTATTGAGTTTTGTGTTGTGAAGTTTTCAAGTTTTGGGTAAATTCTTTTGATGGATTATGGAACAAGGAGTAGCAGGAGCCTAAGATTGGGGATGCCCATGGCACCCCCAATATAATCCAAGTACACCAAAAAGTCAAAGCTTGGGGATGCCCCGGAAGGCATCCCCTCTTTCGTCTACTTCCATCGGTAATTTACTTGGAGCTATATTTTTATTCACCACATGATAAGTGTTTTGCTTGGAGCGTCTTGTATAATTTGCGTCTTTGCTTGTTAGTCTACCACAATCATCCTTGCTGTACACACATTTTGAGAGAGCCAAACATAAATTGGAATTTGATAGAATACTCTTTGTGCTTCATTTATATCTTTTGAGCTTGATAGTTTTGCTCATAGTGCTTCACTTATATCTTTTGAGCTCGATAATTTTTGCTCTAGTGCTTCACTTAGATCTTTTAGAGCACGGTGGTGGATTTGTTTTAAAGAAACTATTAATCTCTCATGCTTCACTTAGATTATTTTGAGAGTCGTTAGTATCATGGTAATTTACTTAAAATTAATATACTTGGTATTCAAGATATGCGAAACTTTCTTTTGAGTGCGTTGAATACTAAGAAAAGTTTGATGCTTGATAATTGTTTTGAGATATGAAGATGGTGATATTAGAGTCATGCTAGTTGAGTAGTTGTGAATTTAAAGAATACTTGTGTTGAAGTTTGTGATTCCCGTAGCATGCACGTATGGGGAACCGCTATGTGATGAACTCGGAGCATGATTTATTTATTGATTGTCTTCCTTATGAGTGGCGGTCGGGGACGAGCGATGGTCTTTTCCTACCAATCTATCCCCCTAGGAGCATGCGCGTAATACTTTGCTTTGATAACTTCTAGATTTTTGCAATAAGTATATGAGTTGTTTATGACTAATGTTGAGTCCATGGATTATACACACTTTTTCCCATCCTTCCACCATTGCTAGCCTCTCTAATACCGCGCACTTTTCGCCGGTATCATACACCCACCATATATCTTCCTCAAGACAGCCACCATACCTATCTATCATGGCATTTCCATAGCCATTCCGATTTATATTGCCATGCAACTTTCCACCGTTCTGTTTATTATGACACGCTCCATTATTGTCATATTGCTAGCATGATCATGTAGTTGACATCGTATTTGTGGCAAAGCCACCATTCATAATTCTTTCGTACATGTCACTCATGTTTCATTGCATATCCCGCACATCACGGAGGCATTCATATAGAGTCATACTTTGTTCTAAGAATCGAGTTGTAATTGTTGAGTTGTAAGAAAAATAAAAGTGTGATGATCATCATTATTAGAGCATTGTCCCAAGTGAGGAAAGGATGATGGAGACCATGATTCCCCCACAAGTCGGGATGAGACTCCGGACTAAAAATAAAAAGAAATAAAAATGAAAAAAAGGCCATATAAAAAAAAGAAAAGGCCCAAATAAAAAAAGAGAGAAAAAGAGAGAAGGGACAATGCTACTATCCTTTTACCACACTTGTGCTTCAAAGTAGCACCAAGATCTTCATGATAGAGAGTCTCTCATTTTTTCACTTTCATATACTAGTGGGAATTTTTCATTATAGAACTTGGCTTGTATATTCCAATGATGGGCTTCCTCAAATGCCCTAGGTCTTCGTGAGCAAGCGAGTTGGATGCACACCCATTTAGTTTCTTTTGTTGAGCTTTCATATACTTATAGCTCTATGCATCCGTTGCATGGCAATCCCTACTCACTCACATTGATATCTATTGATGGGCATCTCCATAGCCCGTTGATACGCCTACTTGATGTGAGACTATCTTCTCCCTTTTGTCTTCTCCACAACCACCATTCTATTCCACATATAGTGCTATATCCATGGCTCGCTCATGTATTGCGTGAAGATTGAAAAAGTTTTGAAAATGTTAAAGTATGAAACAATTGCTTGGCTTGTCATCGGGGTTGTGCATGATTTAAATATTTTGTGTGGGGAAGATGGAGCATAGCCAGACTATATGATTTTGTAGGGATAACTTTCTTTGGCCATGTTATTTTGAGAAGACATAATTGCTTAGTTAGTATGCTTGAAGTATTATTATTTTTATGTCAATATGAACTTTTGTCTTGAATCTTTCGGATCTGAATATTCATACCACAATTAAGAAGATTTACATTGAAATTATGCCAAAGTATCACTCCGCATCAAAAATTTATTTTTATCATTTACCTACTCGAGGACGAAAGGTGAATTAAGCTTGGGGATGCCCGATACGTCTCCAACATATCTATAATTTTTGATTGCTCCATGCTACTTTATCTACCGCTTTGGACTATATTGGGCTTTATTTTCCACTTTTATATTATTTTTGGGACTAACCTATTAACCGGAGGCCCAGCCCGTAATTGTTGTTTTTGCCTATTTCAGTGTTTCAAGAAACGGAATATCAAACGGAGTCCAAACGGAATGAAACCTTCGGAAACGTGATTTTCTCACCGAACGTGATCCAGTGGACTTGGACCCTACTCCAAGGAACAAAAGAGGCGGTCACAAGGGTGGGACCCCCCTAGGGCGCGCCCTCCTGCCTCGTGGGCCCCCTGTTGCTCCACCGACGTACTCCATCCTCCTATATATACCTACGTGTCATAGCCCTAGATTACTGCCTGCAATTAGTTGCATCAGAGTGCATCATGCATCATGTCTAAATTCCAGTGAAATTTGAATTGAGGGAATTCTCAAGCCTTAGAAAATCCTTTTAAAAAGGGGCAAGAACCCTTAAACTTGCATTCAGTGAAACCAAAATGGCCTTCATTAATGTTTGATAATTTTGGCAAGGGTTTGGATCCAAACCAAAAATATTGAACATTTTTAAGGAATTATTTTGGCACTGAATTTAAATCATTATTGTATTTGAATTTGGAATTATATTCATAATATATGGGACATATGTTCAAATAACTTTGAAATGTTTTATGTGCAGTTGGAAAAGTCCATCTAGCAACATAAATTATTCAGAGGATATTTGGCATTGTTTTGAATTCGTTTAAATTTGAAAACAGTGGCAAAGTAAAAAAACAAAAAACAAAAAGAAGAACAATAAAAGGCAAAAGCTTACGGGACCTGGCACGGCTGGCATCAGGCCTAGCCGGCCAGCGGCCTGGCCACCCCTACCTCAAGGCCAGAGGCGGGCGCGTGCTCATGCTGGCCATGCGCCGGCCACCTGCTCGCTTGTTGCCACGCTCGACGCTGTGAGCGCCACGCACTTCTGGACCCTGCCACTCCTCCCCGCTTCCCTCCTCTCCTCGCTCTCTCCGCGATGGCCGACGTGGCCATGGACGCCCCGAACCACCGCGGCCACCAAAGATCCCCACGCCCAGCCAGTTAGTGCCCGAGCTCCGCCTCCTCGCACTGAACCTCTCCACCGAAGGAAGCGAGCCCGGACGGCCTCCATCGTCTCACCATCGCCTTCTCCACCACGGGCCGCCGAGGATCTTCACCGTCGATTCGCCACCGTTGTCGCTTCCCCGAGCTCACTGACCGTCTCGACGCGACCCATGTGAGCCTCCGGTCGATTCCCCTCTCCTCCCCGCGTCGATTTCACGATGTAGTATATAGATGCACCGGAGCCGAGTTGTGCTCGCCGCTGGCCATGGCGCTGTCGTGGCCAGAGCCTAAAGCAGTGGATCCCACACGCATCATCGCCCTCATTGCTTCACCACGAGTCCGGCGAGCCCCTCAGAGAGTTTCCCCGTGCCCAATAGCCCGAGCCCGCTCGAAGCCGCACCTCGGCCGCCGCCGCGAGCTCGCTCCGGCGAGCTCCGGCCACCCCGCGCCTCCCACGTGCCTCCCCTGGATGCGTGCGAGGAAGGGCAACCCTCTGGTGCCCTTGGCTTTGCCCAACACCGCCCGTAGCACCACTCCGGCAAGCTCCTGCCGCGGTTGTGGTCGTCGCCGACGATAATCCGGCGTGCTGACATGGCGCCGCCATTAGGGGCTAATGACCCAGCTAATTAACCCTCTCTCACACTGACAGCTGGGTCCCACTTCCTAACTAAATACAGTTTATTTTTCTGTTAAAGTTTAACTAACCCTAGTGGGCCCACACGTTAGTGACTCTAGCCAGCACCATGACATCGACTGCTGGGACCCACTGGTCAGTTTGACCTGGACCGCCCGTTGACCCATCGACGTCACAAAGGACGTAGTGTCGACGCAAGAACTCTTTTCCGGATTTATTCTTTTACAGAAATTTTAAAATAACCAAAACTTCTAAAAATCATAGAGAATCAACCGTAGCTCAGAATGAAATAAATTATATATGAAAAATGATCAGAAAAATGCAATCTATCCATCTGTACCATTTTCATGCATGTTTGATCAAGTTAACTTCACTGTTTAGGATGAAACATGAATAGGACAACTTTGATAATAGTTTTGGAGTTGGGATTTGATGTAGTTTTGAATTCCACTTCAATCAAAATGACTTGCTGTTGCATTAGCCCAAATCACATCATATTGCCATATCATGATCATGCATCATATTGTTGCATTGCATTGATTGTGTTTCTTATTTGTTTGTCGGTGCTTGTCCCCTCTGAGTAGACGTGGTTCCGACGATGAGTTCGATGACACCGATGAAGAACTTTACTATCTTCAGAAGTGCTGTGCAAGCAAAACCCCTTGTTCATTCTCGATACAATCCCACTCTCTCGCTCCTGCTCTCTTTTCTGCATTAGGACAACAACACTTCAACCGATACATGCTGCGGTAGTTGAACCCCTTTCCTCTGCATGACCTGTCATTGCCACGATAAATAGATGAAACCCACTAGCATGAGTAGGAGTTGTTTGAGCCTCGATGTGCCTACTCATTCATGCTTGTTGTCATGCCTGCCATCGCTTAGAGTTGAGTCGTGTCCGATTCATCGGGATGAATTGGAATGTGGTGAACATGTCCCATCGTGTGAGAGCTAAGTGTGTCAACACGATTTGGTAAAGGTAGCGGTGAGAGGCCATGTAGGAGTACATGGTGGGTAGTCTCATTGTAGCCGTCCTCAGGAACTGAGTTCTGTGTTTGTGATCCATGAATAGTTACTGCCACGCATTGGAATGCTTAAGTGCCCCTCTCGACTTATTAATCAACCTAATCTCTGTCCAGGAGTTGCAACTAGTTTCTGGTGTTTGTAGGTAGTGTTAGTAGTCTACCAAGTGGCACCCAGTACAGGTGGGCTTGGGACAGACTAGGCACCATGGCACGGTGTACCAAGCGTAGATCCACCCGTCGAGGTGGGCTTGGGAACCCTGCACACATCATTTGGGGCCGTGAGCGACACCCCGGCCGGATCTCCTTGCGGATGGAACCCGAATAGGCGATAAACCTGGACTAGAGACTTGTGTGGTTAGTCAGGTCGTACGACTCCCTCGCCAAAGCTTCCGCTTGAAGGTTGCCGAGATACATGACGTGTTAATGGCGGTAAATGGCGAGAGCGTGTGGGAAGAAGTACACCCTGCAGGGTTAACATCATCTATTCAATAGTCGTGTCCATGTAAAGGACTTCGGGTTGCTGTACAGTTCATAGACAAGTGAAAGTGGATACTCTAAAATACGCAAGATAAGCATGAGTGCTATGGATGGCGTTCTCATATGGAGACGGGAGCGGATCCATAGTAGTGTATTAATATGGTGAATATGTGGACTCGTGTGCGCCACCTCAAAAGAGTTACTTGCAAATATAGTTTAGGATAGCCATCGAGTCAAAGCTGGCTTGTCAGTACCAAACTCCACCACCCCTCTGTTGATAATGATGCATATGTAGCTAGTTATGATGTAAGTCTTGCTAGGTACATTTGTACTCACGCTTGCCTATTTTATGTTTTGCAGAGACGCGTCGCTTAGCTAGTAGTTCCGTGTGGGCTTGACGCTTAGCTTGATACCTTAGCTACGATCTTGTGCCTCGGCAGATCTCGGTAGATAGTCGCTTCTCAAATTTTTTGATTTGTAGATGTCTCGTACTCGAGACATGTTAAGCTTCCGCATGTGCTTTGACTTGTATGTTTCAATGTTGGGTCATGAGACCCATGTTTGTAATATCTCGCTCCTCGGAGCCTAATGAATAAATACTTTGAGTCGTAGAGTCTTGTTGTGATGCCATGTTGTATTTGCACATATTGAGCATATTGTGTGTATGATTGAAATGCTTGGTATGTGTGGGATCCGACAACCTAGTTGTTTATCCTTGGTAGCCTCTCTTATGGGGAAATGTAGTCTTGTGCTTCCATGAGCCATAGTAGTCCGCCAGCCCAGTTCACCGGAGTACTGCTAGCCCAAAGACTACCGCCTCCAAACACTTGACTGGCCGGGCATGTGATTCACTTCGTTCCTTATGTTCCGTCCCTTCGGGAAATGTCACGCGGTGACATCCGAGTCCCGCTTAACCTGCTACAGCTCGGTTAATGGAGTCCTGTTAGCCCAAAGGTTACAGCCCGGATTCAAGACGTCAAATCGACATGCTCGATGTTGATTCATGTATGCATGTCCCCGTAAGTTAGTGCCACTTTGGGTTCACGACTAGTCATGTCGGCCCGGGTTCTTCGTCATAAGGATGCTAGCGACACTATCATATACGTGAGCCAAAAGGCGCAAACGGTCCCGGGCCATGGTAAGGCGACACCCGTCGGAATACCTTGTGTGAGGCCGCAAAGTGATATGAGGTGTTACCGGCTAGATCGATGTGACTTGGAATCGGGGTCCTGACACTACGTACCCCCAAACGATCAGAACAGGAGCCAAAAACCTAATTCCACCACCGCAACTTCCTGTATCCACGAGATCCCATCTTGGGGCCTGTTCCGGAGCTCCGACGGAGGGGGCATCCACCACGGAGGGCTTCTACATCATCACCATAGCCCCTCCGATGAAGTGTGAGTAGTTTACTTCAGACCTACGGGTCCATAGCTAGTAGCTAGATGGCTTCTTCTCTCTTTTGGATCTCAATACAATGTTCTCCCCTCTCTCGTGGAGATATATTTGATGTAATCTTCTTTTGCGGTGTGTTTGTTGAGACCGATGAATTGTGGGTTTATGATCCAGCTTATCTATGAATAATATTTGAATCTTCTCTCAATTCTTTTATGTATGATTGGTTATCTTTGCAAGTCTCTTCAATTATCCGCTTGGTTTGGCCAACTAGATTGGTAGTTCTTGCAATGGGAGAAGTGCTTAGCTTTGGGTTCAATCTTGCGGTGTCCTTTCCCAGTGACAGAAGGGGCATCAAGGCACGTATTGTATTCAGGATAACAAGATGGGGTTTTTATCATATTGCATGAATTTATCCCTCTACATCATGTCAACTTGCTTAAGGCATTACTCTATTTTTAACTTAATACTCTAGATGCATGCTGGATATGGGTCGATGAGTGGAGTAATAGTAGTAGATGCAGAATCGTTTCGGTCTACTTGTCTCGGACGTGATTCCTATATACATGATCATACCTAGATATACTCATAACTATGCTCAATTTTGTCAATTGCTCAACAGTAATTTGTTCATCCACTGTAGAATACTTATGCTCTTGAGAGAAGCCACTAGTGAAACCTATGGCCCCCGGGTCTATTCTCATCATATCAATCTCCATTACTTTAATACTTGCTTTGTTTTTACTTTGCCTTTTACTTTTTACTTTGCATCTCTATACCAAAAATACCAAAAATATTATTTATCATCTCTATCAGATCTCACTCTCATAAGTGACCGTGAAGGGATTGACAACCCCTAATCGCGTTGGTTGCGAGGAGCTATTGTTTTGTGCAGGTACGAGGGACTTGTGCGTGGCCTCCTACTGGATTGATGCCTTGGTTCTCAAAAACTGAGGGAAATACTTACGCTGCTTTGCTGCATCATCCTCTCCTCTTCGAGGAAATCCAACGTAGTGCTGAAGAGGTAGCAAGCGTCACCTTCTTCGCACTCCAAAGCTATCTTCCAGCTTCTGTGCACCGTGATGGTTCCCTTGTAACCCGGCATCTTGAGCTGCAGATAAACGTAACAAGGCCTTGCCATGAACTTAGCATAGGCCGTCCGTCCAAACAGAGCATGATAAGGGCTCTTGATTTTCACCACTTCAAAGGTCAGTGTCTCCGACCTGGAGTCATGATCATCTCCAAAAGCGACTTCCAGAGCTATCTTACCAACTAGGTATGCCGACTTACCAGGCACCACGCCGTGAAAGATAGTGTTCGACGGCTTGAGATTCTTATCAGTCAACCCCATGCGATGGAAAGTTTCATAATAAAGGATATTGATACTGCTACCTCCATCCATGAGTACCTTAGTGAACTTATATCCTCTGACCTGAGGCGCCACTACCAAAGCCAAGTGACCCGGATTGTCAACCAGGGGCGGGTGATCTTCCCGACTCCACACAATGGGATGTTCAGACCAGCGCAAGTAACGGGGAACCGCCGGCTCAATGACGTTCACAACCCTTTTATGGAGCTTCTGATCCCGCTTGCATAAACTTATGGTGAACACGTGGTACTGCCCACTATTCAACTGCTTTGGGTTACTCTGATATCCAGATTGCTGCTGTTGATTTCCCTGACCAGATTGTTGATGATAACCACCCTGATTGCCTTGATTGCCTTGGAAGCCAGAATTAGAACAACCGCCACCATAACCCGGACCATGAGAGCCGGATCCTGAGCCACCACCAGAACCTGAGCCGCCGCCCGGCCCATGATGACTCTAGAATAAATAAGAATTTTTGAACTCCTTCATAATATAGCAGTCCTTCCAAAGATGCGTAGATGGCCTTTCTCGCAAACCATGCTTTGGGCAAGGCTGATTTAATAATTGCTCCAAATTGATACCTGACCCTCCATCCTGAGGGAGTGGCTTACCTTTCCGACGCTGACCATTATTTTGCGCGTTGGTATTGGCCACAAAATCCGGATTATTATCAGCCTTGCATTTACCGTTGCCTCCCTGGTTCGCCGTGTTATGATGCTGGCCTTTGGTGTTGCCACTCTTCTTTCTTTTTCCCATCTTCTCATCGTCAGATTTGGGGTCCTTGGTACTATCAGAGTTGGCATATTTAATCAGAGCCGCCATTAGTTCCCCCATATCATTGTAGTGGCGCTTGAGCCGCCTGAGCTTCTGTTTAAGAGGCAGGAAATGACAATTCTTCTCTAACATGAACTGCTGACTCGACATTGATGCTATCTGATGAGTGCGAGATGGCTTTAAACCGGCGCACCCAATGAGTCGTCGACTCGCCTCCTCTTGGGCGCAGGCATCCAAATCCACAATTGACATGGGCTGCTTGCACATATCCTTAAAATTCTGGATAAACTGGGCCCTTAACTTGGCCCACGACCCAATTGAATTGGCAGGCAATCCCTTTAACCAAGTACGGGTCGTCCCATCCAGGATCATGGTGAAGTACTTGGCGCTCGCAGCATCACTGACCTCCAATAGTTCCATGGCCATTTCGTAACTTTCAATCTACGCCTCAGGGGGTAAGTCGGCTGTATAGTTAGGCACCTTATGAGGCCCTTTAAAGTACTTGTGCAGACACTCATTGCGCAGAGCCAGCACCAAACATGGTACGCCCGTGCTTCTAGAAGTTGCGCCTTCTTCCACCGAAGTTGTCGGATAAACCGGCGATGGTTGATGAGCCGCATGCTGAGTCGCCATCTCAGCCTCCCGACGTGCTCTATCCTGATCCATAGGAGCCTGGGTATTACGGGGTGGGTCATGTCCATGGGGCGGGTTACGATGCCGCTCACTACTTGATACTGCTGGGGAATCCATGTGTCTCCTATAACTCCGGCTTGGGCGGGGGGTTGAATGGATTCTCTCACGGCTGTAAGAATAAGCCTGCTACTGAACGAATGCTTTCTGAAGAAGCTCTCTAGCCCTCCATGTTTCAACTGCCGCTGGAGACTTGCCTTCAATTGGGAGAGCCGCCAATCGTGATGCCGCAGCGATCATGTTATCCAAAGGGTTAGAGTAATGACCCGGTGGTGTCGGCACATGCTGTGGTGGGATATTGTTCTGACGAGGCGGGTCCATCGTGCGCGGCTGAATCGGCGCTCCTGTCCCAGGTGCTTCAACCCGGTTTACCATCAAGGGTTATCGGGTCCCCGCTCCAGGCGTGTTAAAGAGATTTCTCGCCTCGTAGACCGAAGGCAAACAAGTCTGATGCCTCCTCCTCATCACTTCGTTTGAGGCGTTCTGATCTAGCATGAGCTGGAAAGACTCCGACTGAATCCGCTGCGCCTGAGCATCCAACATAGCCCGTTCCGCGGCCATCCTGGCGTCCTTGGTTGCTAGGTCTTCCTTGTCTTGAGCTATCTGATCTCGCAACTTTGCGACTTCCGCATTTTGTTGATCTCGGTTTGCCGGGTTAACCTCCGCCATCAGCAGTGTTGTTAAAGTGTCTAACAAGTCGGACAAGACCTGAGCCGGCGGTCGCGCAGGGCCTCCTGCCCCGGCCGCCGTCGCCGCTGCTGACCCGGAAATCAATGTTGCTGTAGTTGAAGAATTCTACATTGGCTGTGTACCGGCCATGAAGATTGCGACCCGGTTGAGCGGCTCGTAGGGGTCCGGAAAATTGTCGCCATCGGAAGAGCCCCCAAGCCTGCCGTCCTGCAGTTGATACAATGAGGTAGTCTCGCCCGTGGACGACTCACCATCAGAATAGATGGCCGTCTCACCGCCAGACCTTAGATCCTTCCTCCAATTCTGCTCCATGGATGAATCCCACGAAGGCACGCCTCTCGGTGGGCTGAACTCGGGCGGGTCTCGCACGCTGAGCCATCTCGATGATGTCGGTGTAGATGTCTGGCTCAGGGCCCGGTTCGCCGATCTTGCCGATGAAGACATGAATTCCGAAGGGGACCTGCACCAGACTCAATTGAGCCGGCCTCGGGGCCCCAGCCTGCGTCGTCGATGTAGAGCTTGCCGTGACGACTCTTGGTCATCCGGCCCATAGTGTACCCCTTGATCCCTTCAAAGTTGTCCTTCAAGAACTCAAAACCACCGTGCGATAGCCCCATAGTGGGCGCCACCTATCGTGGGATTGTCACAGCAGATGTCCTAGTGTGAGGACTAAGTCGTGGAGCCATCGCAACGAGATTAGCTTAAAGGGATTAAACGGGATAAAGGACACAAGAAGTTTATACTGGTTCGGCCCCTTGCGGTGAAGGTAAAGACCTAATCTAGTTTGAGGTGGTATTGCTTATGTCTCGATTACCAGGGAGCGAATACGCTTGACCTAGCTTTCGATCTCTTGTTTCTTACCCCTAACTCGTCGTCGGGTCGTCCCTTTATATACACAGGTTGACGCCCGGTGGCTTACAGAGTTCGAGCCGGCTCATAAGCAACGTGTCCGACTCGGTGACTAAATATACATGCCTTATAATACAAGTTACACTTATATGGCGGTTTACAATTATTGGGCCTTAAGCTACCTTCGGGCTTCAGGCCCTCAATGAGTGTACATGATAAACCGCCATCTTCATCAACCCATGACTTCATCTTGATAAATCGCCCTGGGCTTAACCCGGCCCCTCCTGGGCGGGTTACCTCAATAGTTATCTCCCCAACAGTAACAATGATAGTAATGGTTTTGTAGCAGTAGCAATAGTAACAGCAGCAGTAGTGTTGGGGATATTCCCCACTACCAAGACCCGGCTCATAAAGATAAGCCGCCCTGAGGCTTAAGGCTTTTCTGGGTTTAAGTCACCGTGACGTTAAGTCATTTCAGATCTTAACCCGGCTAGGGAGACCCGGCAGGTGAGAACCGGTAGACAGTTATGATCCGACAAGTACTTAGCCATGAAAATGAGTCGCCTGGAGTTAAGAAGCCCAAGGTGTTAAGAAGCCCACGGAGAAGCCCGTGATGAGAAGTCAGAACCGGTTAAGTCCCAATTCGACTAGGACTCTATATGTAACCCGCCCCTTCAACTTATATAAGAAGGGGCAGGGCACCCCAAGAGGGTCAGGTTTTTCTAGACGTCTCAATAGACAGGTCTTAGACAATGTCAAAGTAGATGCTCTCGATATAGAGGTAGCAAAACCTCGCCCTTGTAACTGAGATCGTCATGATGATCAATATCAATCAAGTAGGATGTAGGCTTTTACCTCCACCGTGACGGGCCGAACCTGAGTAAAAGCTCGCGTCTCTCGTCCCGCTCAACCGCTCTCAAGCTACCAGTTAGATGCGTTGGCCTCACGACTTAGTCCTCACACTAAGGACATCTGTCATGAAAAAACCACGACAAGTAGTAACTTAGCAAGATCAATATGTAGGAAAATCGTAGGCATTGGATCGGAGATTTGTTGGATGATATTCATCATGTGATAGTTACAACCTACGGCGATACGGCACTAGCTCCAGTTCATCTATATAATGTAGGCATGCATTCTGTAAATAGTCATACGTGCTTATGAAAAGAACTTGTATGACATCTTTTGTCCTACCCTCCCGTGGCAGCGGGGTCCATAAGGAAACTAAGGGATATTAACACATCCTTTTAATAGAGTACCGGAACAAAGCATTAGCACATAGTGAATACATGAACTCCTCAAATTACGGTCATCACCGATAAGTATCCCGCATATTGTCACTATAGGGTTTACGGATCATAACACATAATAGGTGACTATGACTTGCAAGGTCGGATCTAGAACATAGATATAATGGTGATAACATAAACGGTTCAGATCTGAATTCATGGCATTCCAAAGTGTCAAGCATTAAGCATAGCAAAGTCATAACAACATCAATCTAAGAACATAGTGGATGCTAGGGATCAAGCCCTAACAAAACGAACTTGATTACATGATGAATCTCATCCAACTCCTCACCGACCAGCGAGCCTACGAAGGAATTACTCACTCTCGGTGGAGAGCATCATGGAATTGGTGATGGAGGAGGGTTGGTGATAACGAAGACCGAAGTTTCCCTTCTCCGGAGCCCCAAATGGACTCCAGATATGGCCTCCCGATGAAGAACGGGAGGTGATGGTGGCTCCATATCGTGAAACGAGATAATTCTTCCTCCCTGATTTTTTTCTCCGAAGGTAGGATTTTATAGCATCGGAGTTAGCGTTTGCGGGGCCACCGGGTGGGGACAACCCACCTGGGCGCGCCTGGAGGGGGTGCGCCTTGGTGGGTTGTGCCCACCCAGGTGCCCGCCTCCGATGGTTCTTGGCTCCAGTATCTTTCTTTATTTATATAAAAAATCCTCGTAAATTTTCGTTCCAATCCGAGAACTTTTATTTCTGCACAAAAACAACACCATGGTAGTTTTGCTGAAAACAGCGTCAGTCCAGGTTAGTTTCATTCAAATCATGCAAATTAGAGTCCAAAACAAGAGGAAAAGCATTAGGAAAAGTAGATACGATGGAGACATATCAATGATGTCATTGCTGCAGAAACGGCACATGCGACACCTTCAGAGAATGAACCGAAGGAGCCGGAGCCAACCGCAAAGGACTACTTGGAGATCTTGGCCTCGCCGAAGAAACCTATTTATGCGGGTGCCAAAATATCTCAGCTGGATGCCATCTCGCAACTGATTGTAGTCAAGGCTGAGTACGGTTGTAGCCAGAAATGCTTCGAAGCATTCCTTGGAGTATGGGCTAACAGCCTCCCTGAGGGTCATGAACTGCCGAAAAGCATGTACGCTACAAAGAAAATCATGAAGGCATTGTCTTGGATTATGAGAAAATACATGTTTGTCCGAAGAATTGCCTTTTGTTTAGGCATGAGTATGCGGATGACAAGTACTGTAGGGAGTTCGGCTCGTCTCGGTACCTTAAGGTAGTCGGCGAGGATGGTGAGAAAAGGTAGCTAGCCATCTCCGCGAAGGTTCATCGGTATCTCCATTTCATAGAAAGACTGCAGCACCTTTTCTTCACAGAGGAGTCTGCCAAAATGATGAAGTGGCACAAGGAAGGTATAAGGTACCATCCAAATAAAATCGTACATCCATTGGAAGGGGAAGCATAGAAGTTGTTCGATGAAGAATACCCCGAGGAAGCAGCCAAGGCTGGGAATGTCAGAATTGCCATATCAGGTGATGAGTTCAATCCATATGGTATGTCGTCCAATCCGTACAGTTGCTGGCCCGTGTTTGTAATTCTGCTCAATCTCCCTCCCGGTGCCCTAATGCAACGCAAGACCATGTTCTTGTCGCTCATCATTCTGGGGCCTGAATACCCCGGGAAGAAATTGCATGTGTTTATGCAGCACTGGTGGATGATTTGCACCATTCTAGGTACTTTCCGAGATTGACATACGACCAGGATCTGGAGAGTAATTTCTTGATGAAAGTTTGGTTGCACTATTGCATGCATGACTTTCCCGGCTTTGCCCTATTTTGCGGATGGTGTACAACTGGAAGATGCCATGCCTAGTGTGCATGCAAGCTCTGCGTTTGATTTGGCTGAATAAGGGTGGCAAGTATGTAGCCTTTGACCTGCATCGACAGTTCCTCCGTCCAGACTGTCTAGACAGGGAAGACTAGAAGAACTTCACGAAAGCCCGGGTTGTCCATTCAGTAAACGAGATTCCAACGTTTTCAGGGGCATATGTTCTTGCTCAGCTAAAGCTCTCAAGCCTAAAGGCAAAGGCAAAGGATTCAAGGGATATGGTGAGACGCACAACTGGACTCACATCACCCCTTCTCGAAGCTTCCCTATTTCAAGCACCTCAAACTTCCTTACAACATCGATGTGATGCACACAGAAAAGAATGTCACAGAGTCCCTTTTCCGCACGATCCTCAACATTCCTAATAAGACGAAGGATAATATTAAAGCTAGAGCTGATCAACAGGAATTTGTGATAGACCACGTCTAAACATGAAGCCTCCAACAGGCGGTCGAAGAAACTGGTTCAAGCAGATTCTGACTTCGTCCTTAAACCGCCAGAAAAGAAGGAAGTACTTATATGGCTCAAACTCATTTTGAAGTTCACTGATGGTTATGCATCGAATATAAGTAAGGGAGTCAATCTTTCAACGGATAAACTGACCAGTCTCAAGAGTCATGACTACCATGTATGGACTGAGCTGATAATGTCGGTGATGGTTCGAGGCTATGTCCCCGGGCATGTCTGGTGAGTGCTTGTCGAGCTAATCCATTTCCTCCGCACACTCTGTGCTAAAGAAGAAAGTAAGGACGTGATTGAACAACTGCATAAGAAGGCACCGGAGTTGATATGCAAGCTAGAGAAGATCTTTTCGCCAGGCTTCTTTACTCCGATGACACATCTCATTTTGCACCTCATGAATGAGGTATTGTTGGGGGGTGCAGAATCATTGGTAGTACGACCCTGAGAGACAGAAGAAGCATCTCTGACAGAAATGTGGAAACAAAACTAAGATTGAAGCTTCCATAACTGAGGCAGTTATCCTAGAGGAGGTGTCAGACCTCAGGACATCGTACTATCCAGACCATGTTCCCACTCTGCACAATAAGGTGCCTCGATACAATATAGAAGAGCCCAAGTATCAACCCAAGCTCCATATATTCAGTGGGCAAGGTGGCAGGGCTGGGGGCTCGAAACCTTATAACATGCCACAACAAGAGTGGGAGGACCTCATGTTCTATGTCTTGCACAACACCAAGTAAGTTGAGGATGAGGTAATACGACTACACCATTCCTTTATGTCTTGCACATCATCATGTTATATGTTCACTTAGTCCCAGTCTAACACCGCTTTTACTCTTTTAGTGAATTCGTTCAAGAGGAATGGAGGGGAATGATTCCTCCTACTGAGGCGGAGGCACTTACCCACTAGTAGAAAAGGGGCCTATTGACCCGGTTGGTGAGGGCCTTTAGTCCCGGTTCATGAACCGGGACTAAAGGGTCGTTACTAATACCCTGGCCCTTTAGTCCCGGTTCAATCCGTAACCGGACCGATGGCCTCCAGGTGGCGTGTCCGCTGAGCCTAGGCGGGAGGGCCTTTGGGGCCGGTTGGTGGCACCAACCGGGACTAATCGGCATCCACGCGTCAGCATTTCTATGGCGGTGGTTTTTGTTTTTTCTTTTGAAAAGGGGGGGGTGGTTTGGGGGGTTTTGAGGGGTTAATTTAGGTGTTTCATATATTGTGCTATAGCTAGCTAATTAATAGAGAAAAGTGTCCTCTCTTTTGTCCGTGCTTGGTCGACGCTACGTATTGTACATACGTATAGAGAGGACTAGCTAGACACGCTAGCTAGCTAGTAATTAAGCAAATGTAAGATCGTCATGAACATATATGCATACAGAGAGAAGTGATATCGACCACCTCTCCTTCTCCGAGAGATTGGTCGAACAAGAAGTTCTCGTATATCTATCCAACACTACCGGCTACATATATACAATAATTATCTTTTACAATACGGACGCGTGGTCCACATAGTATTCTCCATCTTCAGCGATCACGTGGTCAAGAAATAATGCCGCCAATTCCTCTTGAATTGCTCGCATGCGATCTGGTGCTAGTAGTTCATCCCGCATCCGAAACATCTAATTTTAAGAAGGGGGTCAATACATATATATATATGAATGAATGAAACTCAACACAAATGATGGTAATAAAATAAAATTGTGAATATTTTTATTTACGCACTTCATATTGTTTGTCGGAGTAGCCCTCTCACAGTCGTGTGGTGGCGGATGGACTCGCAATCATAGTATCCACAGAAATCATTCCCTTCTTCCTGCCACAACCACTTTACAAGAAACAGAGGTCAATCAAACTGATAATTAGCAAGCATGCTAAATGGTATTGATGAAACTAGCGCTTGAATCACTAGGAGATGCGCGTGGAATATGCTACTATATAGTACTTACTTTCGGTGTCTAAATTGCAGCTTCTTCGGTAGTCCCGAGCTTTTTGGTGAATTTTCCCCAAGCCCTGCCATACAAAGAAAACAATTACTTGATATCGAAATGAACAAAGTTCTTGACATGGTGGATAATGATCGATTTAACTTACTTCTCGAGCATTTCAGTCATGTCCGCATACTCCTTGGGATCTTTTTCGTCTCGAGTCTAAGACGATTACTACTCCTGCTCAAGCTTAATCTCTAGGAGAATATAGTGGTACCTGCGCACGCATGCATAACTCATCAATATTACATTACTATAACCTCGGACTAATAAGGGAAACCGAATATGCCACAAGACAAGAACACTCACTTGTAGTTGTAAGGAAAGAGTATTATATTTTTGTGTTCATTTATTTCCAACGATCGTAGCAAGTTGGCCTCGGTTTCGTCGGCACGATATTTAACCTCATTTGCATCTATGAGATATGTGTTAATGAACCCAATATCACCCACTTGTCTTTTCTTCATTTCGGCGATCTTCAATCTGCATAATATAGTGAGGATATTTATAAATACATGCAATGAAAGAGCTGAGTTATATAGAGATACTTAATGATAGAAGTAGTACTACTTACAGACAGTAGCAGGTGACCGTTGCTTTATCGAGGGCCAATTGATTGAAAAACGGATAGAACTCCTCAAATGGAATAGGCAACAGTTCAATTCCAAGGAGGTCATGCTCCTTTTTAACTCTCACATACAAAGTACTCCTCCCATCAGACTCTTTGCAGGTTTTCATGTACCAATCATGCAATCTTCGCATCATCGTTGATAGAGAGCTTTCATCTTTGACGAGAGGCTTCCTGCATCGTATCTTTGTATCCGCACCTCCAAGAAATCATAATGTACATCGTCGGGCAGGTAATCTGCAGGATTGCCATAACCGGGCACCATCCTCGGATCGACGATGTCGCTAGCAGGCACCTTGAGCGCGGGGCACGATTGCTTCGCTTGTTCGCCGAGCTGGGCAATTTGTTTCCCAGCTCGTCGTTCTTTCATCCTTTGATCGACAGCAGTACTTCCCGACCTCTCCGCTTTGGCAAATGCCTTTCCAATAATGCACTCATAGTTGCCTTTCGGCGGAGACTTGGGTGGTTTTGTCGGGCAGCGAGTGCGCTTCGCTTTGACCGGATCTACCTTCTCCTCCGGAGGTGGATGTCTTTGCTTTCAACCCTTGAAACCAGTCATCCACTTCGTCTGCGCGATCTTCGCGTTTTCCTCCTCGCTCCTCTCGTGCGGTAACTTCTCCGAGTCTTGATAAGGACCGAATCAGATCTCCTCCCGCCTTTGTCTTTGCTAGACGCCCGGTAGAGCAGACGGAGGCGGATGTCTTCTTTCCTTGCTTACGAGGCGGAGGAGAAGGACTACGACGCCACGGAGCAGCGGCGGGTCTCTTCCGCCTTTGCCGACGAGGCGGAGAAGGAGGAGGCTGGCTGCTCGGGCGGTCTGGGTGCAAAGCGAAGAAGGAGGCGGAGTGCCGCCACACGCCGGAGAAGGAGCCGCCGAGTGCCTGATCGTCACTCACGGGAGGAGGAGGCGGTGGAGGAGGCGGAGTGCCTGACTCACGGAGGAGGAGGAGGAGGCGGAGGCGTCCAGTTCGGAAGGTTGATGAGATCCTTCCGCCATAGGCATGGAGTCTTGAGCGAGAACCCACCGATACTCCCTTCACCGGTAGGGTGGTCAAGCCGGAGGTCCTCAAATCCCTCCGTTATTTCATCGACCATCACCTTAGCATATCCTTCGAATCAGCGGCGGTGAAAAGTTGAGTCGGGTTTAGTAGGATAACAGAGCCAACAGCCGCCTTGACCTTCAAATTGCTCCATTGCGCCATAAGGTGGCAATTTTCAGCATCCGTGATAGCATCCACGGGATAGCTAGCAGAGCCGTCAAGGCATCTTGCTCTGCTGAATACTCGGTGGAAGCCACGCCGCTTCTCCGCTGAGATGGCGGGGTAGCTTTGGGGAAGCTTGGCGGTCGTTTGTTGTGATCTGCTGCTTCTATTTCCTCTTCTCGTTCCTCTAGCCCCATTACCCTTTCTGCGGCGCTTTGCATTAAGCTTCTGCTCAGTTCTTCCTCCTCTCATGGGTTTTGTAACCCCTGCATCCGGAAATCTAGCCTTCCATGAAAGGGAGCTGGCGTGCCTCGTGTCCGTCCGGTGGTGCTCGGGATTCCCGAGGGCCATTGTGAGCTCGTCCTTCTCCCGTCTGAACGAACGTCCCTTGCTTCGCTGCTTCGATATATTGGTTAATCCTCTTGACTGGTATGTCCAATTGTTCGTCCGTCCAAATGCACTTCCCTGTTATAGGGTCCAAGGATCCGCCGTCCCCGAAGAACCAAGTCCAGCAACGGTCTGGCCGGTTCATTGTCTCTGGTTCTTTCCCTTTATGAAGCAGATCAATCTCAGCCTTGGCCCACTTAGGTCGGGCTACGAGGTAGCCACGACCCCTGCGATGGTGAAGCTTCTTCTTCGCAGCATTTCTCTTGTTTGTCGCCGACATATTTTTACTCTTTTCCGATGTCTTGTAGGCCACAAATGCGGGCCATCATCTCGATCTTCTCAAATTTGCCCTTGAATTCTGGTGTCTCATTTTTTTCGACATACGTATTGAGTTCTTTCTTCCAATTCCTGAATAGTTCTGCCATCTTCTTAAGAGCAAAAGACTTGATTAATGGCTCCATTACTGGCTTCTCCGGATCATCCTCTAGCGGTAGGGTAAAATTTGACTTCAGCTCGGTCCAAAGATCATTTTACGCATATCATTGACACAAGACACCTCGGGGTCTTCGTTCTTAGGCTTATACCATTAGTGGATGCTGATCGGGATCTTGTCCCTAACGAGAACCCCATGACCGAAAGCAACAAATGCCTTCTTTGTCGGTAGGGTTCAATCGGTTGGCCGTCGCGCGATTTCTATGATCTCAAACTTTTCATCCGAGTTCAACTTTTTCTTGGGCCTCGTCTCTTTACCGAAGTTGTGCTCGATCCGGAGGGCTAGAAAAAGAACAAAGATGAGAGTTAATTAATATGTGTACATACCAAAACAAAGACGGGAGCTAGTCGTACAGGGCTTAACTAATATATATACCTGGCCGGACTCGGTTTGGTGATCACCGGAGCCGTCCTCACGGTCTACTTCTTCACCCTCTCCTTCTTGCACCGGCATTGGGTCATTGGAGCCATGTAAATCATAGCCAGCTGCTTCTTCACCCTCTTCTTCCAGACCATCGTTGACGTTGAGAAACATCATCGAGGAGACGGCATCACTTCCTCGTACGATTATGTCCCTCAACAACGCTTCTTGTGATTCGTCTCGGGTGGTGTCCATAGTTTCTACAAATATTTTACAACATGGCAATTATTATTCAAACATGACAGATATGGATATATTAGTGGCAAACGTAGAACTAGCTAGCTAATCACAATAAGGAATCATATTAGTGGCCTCGACGCTGCTTCTCTAGGGTTTGGGGTGGCCTCGACAACGCTTCAAGGGTGAGGGGGTGGCCTCGAGAACGCTTCAAGCTCGGAGGTAATATCGCCCCCACGTGTTGAAGCTATCGGGAGGGGTCGGCGTTGAACACTACTTCTATGTCCCACAAGTGACGTGGGCATCGACGCCATGTAGGGTAGAGGGTCGTGGATCGCCCGGCGGTCGAGGGTCAAGGGTGGAGGATCGCCGAGGGTCGGGAGGTTGCCTAGTGTCAAAGGATTCAACAAAACCATGTCTTCATCATTAGGCGAAAGTAACAGGTGCATGATGGTGCGAAGCTCTCCAAAGTTGTTTTGGAGCGAGTCCCGGATAGGATAATTCACTTTACGGTACAAAGTTCAGCAAGAACCTTCGAATATCGTTATTTGAAAGCCCTTTGCTGAGATTCGTACAAAAAGGCAAATTATCCTATCCGGGACTCCATTCCGAACAACTTTGGAGGACTTCGTACCATCATGCCATGGTTACTTCGGCTAATGATGAAGCCATGGATTTCTTCAATACTTTGACACTATAGGAACCCTCGACCTGAAACCTTCGACCCTTGACCCCTTAACGACCCTCGACCCTCTATCCTAGTTCCCGACCCTCGACCCTCGGTGATCCTCGACACCCTCGATACATATACAGCGGCAATAAAGAAGAGAAAAAAAAAGAGGAGAAGAAGAAAGGAATAGAAGAAGAAGAAAAATAGAATTTTTCTATTTTTCTTCTTCTCTTCTATTCCTTTCTTCTTCTCCTTCTTTTTCTTCTTTTTCCTCTTCTTATTTACTTCTCCTCTTCTTCCTCTCCTCTTCTTCTCCTTTCTTCCTCTTCTTATTTTCCTTTTTATATGAACATATCATCATATATATGAACATACATTTTCTTTGCATATGCATATGAACATACATACATACATTTTTCTTTCATATGAACATACATACATACATTTTATTTGCATATGACCATACATACATTTTTCTTTGCATATGACCATTCATACATTTTCTTTGCATATGCTTTGCATATAAACATACATACATATGAACATACATACATACATATAAACATAACATACATACACAGAAAATTCTAAAAATCTGCCTAAAAATCTAAAAATCTGCCTAAAAATTATGAACATATAATGAACATAAAATCTGCCTAAAAATTATGAACATATAATGAACATAAAATCTGCCTAAAAAGCATGCATACATCATCCATCCATCCATATAATGGACATATAATCATCCATCCATCCATATAATGAACATAAAATCTGCCTAAAAATTATGAACATATAATGAACATAAAATCTGCCTAAAAAGCATGCATACATCATCCATCCATCCATATAAACATATAATCATCCATCCATCCATATAATGAACATAAAATCTGCCTAAAAATTATGAACATATAATGAACATAAAATCTGCCTAAAAAGCATGCATACATCATTCATCCATCCATATATATAATGAACATATAATCATCCATCCATCCATATAATCAACATATGCATATGAAAAAAAATTATATGAAAAAAAATTATATGAAAAGGACGAGGGAGAGGGAGGAAAGGGGTCGCCGAGCCGGACGAGCAGGGAGGAGGCGGCGTCGAGGCAGGCGGCGGTGGGGGCGGGCGCGGCGGCAGCGACAATGGTGAGGGCGGGCCGGGCGCAGGGGCACGGGCGGCGGCGGCGGAAGCGAGGGCGGCTGCGTGCTCGTGGGGACGGGCAGGGAGCAGGCGGCGGGCGTGGGGGCGCAGGGCCGTGCGTGCTTTCGGGACGGGCAGGGCAGGCGGCGGCCGGCGTGAAGGGCGCGGCGTGCGCGTGCTCGGGAGGGCGGGCACGGGCGGTGGCAGCGTGGGCTCGGCGTGGGGGCAGGGGAGACGGGGATGGCGGCCAGCGGCGACGGCTGACGAGGAGCGCGATTTGGGCAACTGGCGGCGGGGCAACTGGCTAGGAGGCGAGGAGATGTGAAATTTTCACAAGTCTGTATATATAGAAAGAGCATTGGTCCCGGTTCGTGGCACAAACCGACTAATGCCCCTTTAGTCCCGGTTGGTGCCACCAACCGACCAAAGGCCAATTTTCGACAGCCAAAGGCGGGAAGCGGCGCCCTTTGGTCGGTTGGTGGCACCAACCGGGACTAAAGGGGCATTAGTCGGTTCGTGGCACCAACCGGGACCAATGCACTTTAGTCCCGGTTGGTGCCACCAATCGGGACCAAAGGTCACAGGCTGCCTGCGCCAAAGTTTAGTCCCACTCGCTAGTTGAGAGGAGCCGCACTTTTGTTTATAAGGTGCGGTGCTTCCTCTCGAGCTCCTCTCTAAAGCGGGGCCTAACTCGCAATCTGTGCTGTGGGCCCTCTGGGCCTTCAGCGGGCCTGAATCACAGCCCATAGGGTTTCTAGTCGTATTCAAATTGTGGGGGCCCAGAGGGTGGCACTTTTTTTGTTATTTTGTATTATTTCTTGCTTTATTTAGTTTATTTTGGTTTTGGTTTATTTTTCTTTTGGTCTTTTGCTTTATTTTTTAATTCTTTTTTGCTTTTAGTTTTAGAAAAATTATAAACTTTCTGTTTGTGCCATTAGTTTTCAAATTTGAAAACTCTTTTTTTGATTTCTTTGTTGCTTTATTTATTTTATTTTGTTTCTACTTACAACAAAATACTTATTGTTGCTATTTTATTTTTTTCAGTTTTTTGTTCTGTTTTCTGCATTATTTAGTTTTTGTTGTTTTTTGCTTTATTTTTAATTCTTTTTGCTTTTAGTTTTAGAAAATTTATAAACTTTCTGTTAGTGCAGTAGTTTTCAAATTTGAAAACTCTTTTTGTTTTCTTTGTTGCTTTATTTATTTTATTTTGTTTCTACTTACAACAAAATACTTATTGTTGTTATTTTTATTTTTTCAGTTTTTTGTTATGTTTTACGCATTATTTAGTTTTTGTTGTTTTTGCTTTATTTTTTAATTCTTTTTGCTTTTAGTTTTAGAAAAATTATAAACTCTGAAAAAGTTTGCATAGCATGTGCATGTACAAAAGCGGACAATGGTATCATACTAAATGCATTACAAAGTTGGCATGGTATCATCATAATAGTTGCGGAGAAAGTCTTCACTTTTTCTTCGCTTGTGTCGTTTGCTTATTGCGCCGTAACCATGGATAATCTTCATCGTTTATCGGGATGCTTGGGTCAACCTTGACTTTGAAGGGGAATTTCATGAAACTTTTCATACTCTTGAGACATGTCTGTCTTGCCCTCCACTCCTGTGGATGTCCCTTTTTCTGAAAAGAACTATGTGGCGCTTTGGCTCATTGTATGATGTATTCGCTTCCTTATCTTTTCTTTTCCTCGATGCGGTAGACATGTCCTTCACATAGATAACCTGTGCCACATCATTGGCTAGGACGAACAGTTCGTCAGTGTATCCAAGATTTTTCAGATCCACTGTTGTCATTTCGTACTGTGGGTCTACCTGTACCCCGCCTCCTGACAGATTGACCCACTTGCATTTAAACAAAGGGACCTTAAAATCTACTCCGTAGTCAAGTTCCCATATGTCTACTATGTAACCATAATATGTGTCATTTCCCTTGTCGGTTGCTTTGCATCAAAGCGGACACCGCTGTTTTGGTTGGTGCTCTTTTCATCTTGGTCAATCGTGTAAAATGTATTCCCATTTATCTCGTATCCTTTCCAAATCATTACAGTCAAAGATGGTCCCCTGGACAACAAGTACAGCTCATCACAAACAGTGCTGTCACCTACGAGACGTGTTTCCAACCAAGCTGCTGAAAGTCTGATGTGTTCACATGTAATCCGATCGTCGCCTTTGCTCCGGGTGTTTGGAGCGCAGGCATTCTTGTGTTCATCGACATACGGGGTCACCAAGGTAGAGTTCAGTAGAAGCGTGTAGTGTGCTTGAGACCAAGAATATCCGTCCCCGCATATTATTGAGTCTCTTCCAAGCGTGCCTTTTCGGTCAGTCTCCCCTCATACCGCGATTTAGGGAGACCTATCTTCTTAAGACCAGGAATGAAGACAACACAAAACCCGATGAAATCCTATAATAGATGGCCCATGTAGATGATTCCATATGGCCTAGCAAGGTTACGAACATATTTCTTTAGGACTCCCATGAACCTCTCAAAGGGGTACATATTGTGTAGAAATACGGGCCCCAGAATGACAATCTCGTCGACTAGATGAACTAGGACGTGCGTCATGATATTGAAGAAGGATGGTGGGAACACCAGCTCGGCCCGACAAGACATTGCGCCACATCACTCCTTAAGCGTTGGTACGATTTCTGGATCGATCACCTTCTGAGATATTGCATTGAGGAATGCACATAGCTTCACAATGGCTAATCGGACGTTTTCCGGTAGAAGCCCCTTCAATGCAACCGGAAGCAGTTGCGTCATAATCACGTGGCAGTCATGAGACTTTAGGTTCTGGAACTTTTTCTCTGGCATATTTATTATTCCCTTTATATTCGACGAGAAGCCAGTCGGGACCTTCATCTTGAGCGAGGCATTGAAGGAATATTTCTTTCTCTTCTTCGTAGAGCGTGGCTGGCAGGACCTTCATACTGCTTCGGAGGCATGCCTTCTTTTTCGTGCAAGCGTTGCAGGTCCTCTCGTCCCTCAGGTGTATCTTTTGTCTTCCCATACACGCCCAAGAAGCCTAGCAGGTTCACGCAAAGGTTCTTCGTATGTGCATCACGTCGATCGAAGAGCGGACCTCTAGGTCTTTCCAGTAGGGTAGGTCCCAAAATATAGATTTCTTCTTCCACATGGGTGCGTGATTCTCAGCGTCATTCGGAACAGCTAGTCCGCCGGGACCCTTTCCAAAGATTACGTGTAAATCATTGACCATAGCAAATGCGTGATCACCGATGCGCATGGCGGGCTTCTTCCGGTGATCTGCCTCGCCTTTGAAATGCTTGCCTTTCTTTCGACATTGATGGTTGGTCGGAGGAAATCGGCGATGGCCTGGTACACATTCTTCCTGCAGCTTCCGGTATATACTATCGGTGTCAAGTAAGCGGTGCGTGCATGCGTGGTATCCCTTGTTTATGCATCTGAAAGGTTACTGAGAGCGGGCCAATCGTTGATGGTCACGAACAGCAACGCCTTAGGTCAAATTCCTCCTTTTTGTGCTCATCCCACGTACGTACACCGTTTCCATTCCACAGCTGTAAAAGTTCTTCAACTAATGGCCTTAGGTACACATCAATGTCGTTGCCGGGTTGCTTAGGGCCTTGGATGAGAACAGGCATCATAATGAACTTCCGCTTCATGCACATCCAAGGAGGAAGGTTATACATACATAGAGTCACGGGCCAGTCTTTGTGATTGCTGCTCTGCTCCCGAAAGGATTAATGCCATCCGCTTAAAGCAAACCATACGTTCCTTGGGTCCTTTGCAAACTCATCCCAAAGATTTCTCTCGATTTTTCTCCACTGCGACCCGTCGTGGGTGCTCTCAACTTCCCGTCTTTCTTACGGTCCTCAACGTGCCATCGCATCAACTTGGCATGCTCTCCGTTTCTAAGCAGACGTTTCAACCGTGGTATTATAGGAGCATACCACATCACCTTCGCAGAACCCTCTTCCCGGAGGCTCGCCGTCAACATCACCGAGGTCATCTCGTGCGATCTTATACCGCAATGCACCGCATACCGGGCATGCATTCAGATCCTTGTAGGCACCACGGTAGAGGATGCGATCATTAGGGCATGCATGTATCTTCTCCACCTCCAATCCTAGAGGGCATACGACCTTCTTTGCTGCGTATGTCTTGTCGGGCAATTCGTTATCCTTTGGAAGCTTCTTCTTCATTATTTTCAAGTAGCTTCTCAAATCCTTTATCGAGCCTGACATTCTCGCCTTCCACCGCAGCAATTCGAGTACGGTACCGAGCTTTGTGTTGCCATCTTCGCAATTGGGGTACAACCCTTTTTGTGATCCTCTAACATGCGATCGAACTTCAGCTTCTCCTTTTGACTTTCACATTGTGTCCTTGCATCAACAATGACCCGGCGGAGATCATCATCATCGGGCACATCGTCTGGTTCCTCTTGATCTTCAGCAGCTTCGCCTGCTCCAGCACCATCGTGCACATCGTCTAGTGCATCTTGATGTTCAAGAGCATCACCGTATTCAGGGGGCACATAGTTGTCATCGTACTCTTCTTCCTCGCCATCTTCCATCATAACCCCTATTTCTCCGTGCCTCGTCCAAACATTATAGTGTGGCATGAAACCCTTGTAAAGCGGTGGGTGTGAAGGATTTTCCGGTCAGAGTAAGACTTCGTATTCTACATATAGGGCATGGACAACACATAAAACCATTCTGCTTGTTTGCCTCAGCCACTTGAGAAAATCATGCACGCCCTTAATGTACTCGGAGGTGTGTACGTCACCGTACATCCATTGCGGTTCATCTGCGTGCATTATATGTAATTAAGTGTGTCAAAAATCATTACAGAACATCATGAATAGATAATTAAGTGACCAAATTAATAGAAGTTCATCATCACATAAAACCAAAGTACATACATAGTTCTCATCTAACAACATAAAGCTCTGCAGAGCATCTAAATTAATTAAACCATACATTGAAACTATCTAAAACATTTCAATGCGAAAACAAATGCGATCATAATCGCAACCAAGGTAACAACTGATCCAACGGCATAATGATACCAAGCCTCGGTATGAATGGCATATTTTCTAATCTTTCTCATCTTCAAGCGCATTGCATCCATCTTGATCTTGTGATCATCGACGACATCCGCAACATGCAACTCCAATATCATCTTCTCCTCCTCAAGTTTTTTATTTTTCCTTCAAGAAATTGTTTTGTTCTTCAACTAAATTTAACCTCTCGACAATAGGGTCGGTTGGAATTACCGATTCAACAACCTCCTAGATAAATAAAATCTATGTCACGTTGGTCGGCATAATTTTCATAAACAATAAATGAACCAATAGTTATGAAAAGATAATATATACCACATCCGAATCATAGGCAGGGGACGAGGGCCGACGGGAGGCGGATACCAAAACCATCGCACTATATAAGATGCAATAATAAAAGTAAGAAAATAATACAAGTATCTATCTAAACAAACAAGTAATAATATTTTTCCTTTCAGAAAGAAGATAAGAACAAGAGGCTCACCACGGTGGTGCCGGCGATGAGATCGGCGCGGGTGATCGACGGTGATGGAGACGGGGACGGGGCGTGACGGACCGCTAAACCTAGATAAATATTGAGGAAAATGGAGCTTGGCGGTTGAGCTTGGAGAGGAGAAACCTTAAGTAGTGTGGCTCGGGCATTCCATCGAACACCTTGTGTGCATAGGAGGTGAGCTAGAGCACCACCAAGCCCTCTCCCCCTCGGCCGGAAAAAAGCAGAGCGGTGTGCTCTGCTCTTGCGCGAGGGGCTATATATAAGCAGAACCATTAGCCCGGTTGGTGGCTTGAACCGACTAAAGGGAAGCCTTTGGTCCTGTTCATGCCACCAACCGGGACCAATAGTGGTGGGCCAGAGCCAGGACCATTGGTCCCGTTCGTCCCACCAACCGGGACCAAAAGGTCTGGACGAACCGGGACCAATGGCCCACGTGGCCCGGCCGGCCCCCTGGGCTCACGAACCGGGGCAAATAGCTCCATTGGTCCCGGTTCTGGATTGAACCGGGACAAATGGGCTAAACTGGCCTGGACGAAAGCCCCCTTTTCTACTAGTGACCCTTCTCCGGCATGGAAACCCTGGACATAAAACTTTTGTTGCTTGGTTCATGGAGAAAGTATTTTTTCACATTCCCCTATTAAATACCTAGTTCAACATTTATTAGTTAACCGAACTAATGCACCCAGCAATTTTAATTAAACTTGTAGGGAAAAGATCGGAACAAATCTATGGATGACGAATTGAGATGGGTTTCCATGGGTTTTGACCCTGCCGTAATGACATGTAAAAAGTATGATGAGAATGGGTATCGCTTCGATAAAGAGGAGCACCAGAATAGCCAGCCTGATCCCAAAATTGTAAATACTGGAGTGTACACCCCCGGTCAAAATTCAGTAGACTACTACGGAAGGGTACAAAAAATATATGAGCTTACATTCAGCAAAGGGCGTGAAACCCTAAGTCTCCCGGTGTTCAAATGTCAATGGTTCGACCCGCGGGAGGGGCTGAGACATACGTCTTCCATTGGTTTGGTCAAAGTTAAACCATCAACCATCTATGCCAGAGCCGATCTCTTTATTGCGGCTACCCAAGGCACACAAGTTTATTATCTTCCTTACCCATGCCAGAAAGAATACCTGAAGGGTTGGGAAGTTGTGTTCAAGGTGTAGCCACATGGTAAGCTACCGGACCCGAACGAAGACGATTACTACAACATTAACCCCATGACATACGACGGAGTGTTCTATCAAGAGCAAGCTGATTATGATGTGGTCAGAAACGATGACGCTGACGCCTTGGGTGATGATGATGTGGATCCAAACAATGACGATGCACGGAATGATGGTGATACCATTGTTAATGAAAATGACATACTTATGCTAGAAAGAGAAGACGCTGACGATGAGGAAGAGCCTCCACCACCGCCAGACAACGAAGATGATATGCATGATAGTGACGATGAGACCAATCGAGAAATCGGTTACAAAAGTGATGATTTGTATGGGTTCTAGCAGATGTATGTTTCATGTCTTTTTTCTATGGTTTAGGAATATGCCTTTTATGCTTATTTATTAATGTGTTTTTATTCCTTATTATTATGTTTTTTCTTCATTATTAATGTACTAATTGTTTATTCTCTTTTCAATGCAGGTTCACGGAACATGGGCAAGGGGAAGGCCGATGGCGCGGGTTTCCTAGCCAAGGTCGTCGACATGGTTAGTTGGAGTGGTCGACCCCGTACTCTTCCCCCAGACTACTTGAGGATGACTCCTCACAGGGAGGTCGAGGGAGAGGTGCCTCTAGAGGAGGAGGGGGTGGGGGAGAGCCCCTAGAGGGGGACGGGGTGGGAGAGAGCCACTAGAGGGGGTTGCGGCCAGAAAGAGCACCCCCTCACCGATTTAGGGGCGTTGTCTTCGAGGCCCTCCTCTAGTGAGGCACCTTCTACCAAGGAGGAGGAGGACGACGAGGAGGAGGAGGTTTGTGAGGAGGTTCAGGAGGACGAGGGGGAGGAGGTATGGAGGGGGGCGAGGAGGAGGGGAGGAGGTTGGGGAGGGGGGCGAGGAGGAGGCAGGCGAGGAGGATGGTGGTGGCGGGGAGGGGGTTGGCAACAAGAAGGGGTGGCTGCGCGGTAACGCAAAGCTCCCTACCCAGCTTCCTGCTGCCGAGGAGCAGAAGTGGCTCATTGAGCCCACGGGGAAAGAGTAAGTGCCACTTAATCATAATTTAATTCTTTTGCTTGTACACATGCTTATATTTTCATTCTTTTGATTGTACACATGCTAATATTTTCATTCTTTATATCTTTTGCGGCAACTGGATAACTCCTAAAGGGGGACGCCTTCCCAACGGCCTCATCAACGTCTTGCTGAAGACACACTGGCCGGGGCTGTTCTGTCCGGATCCAGTCAGGCAGCCGGAGCGCCGGGTTTTGGCCACGAGCTGGGACCACTAGGAAGTGGCCCCCACCCAGACCATGAGACGCATGCTAAGGCCGTGATCACAAATTTTTGGGTGAGTTCTCTTCAGAATCACGAGTCTTCAGTTTCGTTCATAGTTTATCATCGAATGGTTTAACTCATGGCTTCTTCCATTCTGCTTTCATGAATGATTGCAGAAATACTATCGAGTTCTTCATGAGCACAAGTCCACTGCCGACGAGATCGTGTTGCGCCAAGCGAAGAAGAAGGCCCGCCAGACACAGTACGAGGTACGCTGGGTGGCCATCTCACAATATTATCACAATGCACTTGGCGTGAAGATGACCAAGGAAGAAGCACGGAGGGACAACCTTACCTTGTAGAGGGACGAGTACTTGATGGTAAGTATAACAAATTTTTCATTCCGACGTTTGTGGTAAATTTCATCATTTCGTGTTGACATGCCATTATGCTTTCATTATGTAGGTGTGTTCAAATTGGTCTTACAGAAAAGACGAGGGATGGGCGGCATTGGTGGATCTGTGGCTCGGTCAGGATGGAAACCGGGCGGCTAAGAGCATGAAAAACATGGCTAACCGAGGGAACGAGGGAGTACATGCCCAGGGAAACCGGAACCACTTTGTCCACAAGACACTTCAGGTATATCTATGTACATTAAACATTCTTCTTCTTCTATTTACCGTCACTTTCTTATGTACGACTAACTTCCGTTTGGTGGTGCAGGAGGAGAAACTAAAGCGGCCGCTCTCTGATACGTCTCCGTCTTATCTACTTTTCCAAACACTTTTGCCCTTGTTTTGGACTCTAACTTGCATGATTTGAATGGAACTAACCCGGACTGACGTTGTTTTCAGCAGAATTGCCATGGTGTTATTTATGTGCAGAAACAAACATTCTCAGAATGACATGAAACTCCACGGAACAACTTTCGGAAATAATAAAAAATCCTTGCCAAAGATGAAGACCAGGGGGCCCACACCCTATCCACGAGGGTGGGGGGCGCGCCCCCTACCTCGTGGGCCCCCTGGAGCTCCTCCGATGCCAACTCCAACTCTATATATTTGCTTTCGGGGAGAAAAAATCAAGGAGAAGAAATCATCGCGTTTTACGATACGGAGCCGCCGCCAAGCCCTAAAACCTCCTGGGAGGGATGATCTGGAGTCCGTTCTGGGCTCCGGAGTGGGGGATTCGTCGTTGTCGTCATCATCAACCATCCTCCATCACCAATTTCGTGATGCTCACCGCCGTGCGTGAGTAATTCCATCGTAGGCTTGCTGGACGGTGATGGGTTGGATGAGCTTTATCATGTAATCGAGTTAGTTTTGATAGGGTTTGATCCCTAGTATCCACTATGTTCTGAGATTGATGTTGCTATGACTTTGCTATGCTTAATGCTTGTCACTAGGGCCCGAGTGCCATGATTTCAGATCTGAACCTATTATGTTTTCATGAATATATGTGAGTTTTGATCCTATCTTGCAGGTCTATAGTCACCTACTATGTGTTATGATCCGCAACCCCAAGTGACAATAATCGGGACCACTCCGGTGATGACCATAGTTTGAGGAGTTCATGTATTCACTATGTGCTAATGCTTTATTCTGGTTCTGTATTAAAAGGAGGCCTTAATATCCCTTAGTTTCCATTAGGACCCCGCTGCCACGGGAGGGTAGGACAAAAGATGTCATGCAAGTTCTTTTCCATAAGCACGTATGACTATATTTGGAATACATGCCTATATTACATTGATGAATTGGAGCTAGTTCTGTGTTACCCTATGTTATGACTATTACATGATGAACCGCATCCGGCATAATTATCCATCACCGATCCAATGCCTACGAGCTTTTCCTTTACTGGTTCTCGCTTATTTACTTGCCCGTTGCTATTGTTACAATCACTATAAAATACCAATTACTTTTGCTTCCGTTACCTTCTGTTACCGTTACCACTACTATCATATTACTTTGCTACTAAATACTTTGCTGCAGATATTAAGTTATCCAGGTGTGGCTGAAATGACAACTCAGTTGCTAATACTTGAGAATATTCTTTGGCTCCCCTTGTGTCGAATCAATAAATTTGGGTTGAATACTCTACCCTCGAAAGCTGCTGCGATCCCCTGCACTTGTGGGTTATCAAGACTAATTTCTGGCGCCGTTGCCGGGGAGCATAGCTCTATTCGTTGAGTCACTTGGGATTTATATCTGTTGGTCACTATGAAGAACTTGAAAGACGCTAAGACAACAATTTATCCCTCAACTACGAGGGGAGGTAAGGAACTGCCATCTAGCTCTGCACTTGATTCACCTTTTGTTTTGAGTAAGCTTGCGACACCTAAACCCGCTATACGCTATTAGATTACGATATGTCGCATGTTATTGATGATGCCATACGCTATGCATGATACTTATGATGAAACTACTTCTATGCTTGATACTACTGTGCCCTTAGTGAATTTCTTGATGAACAAATTGCTAAGGCTAGAGAGAAAGAAATTATTGAAACTGATTGTGTTGATGAAAGTGATGATGAAGATATGCCTGCTATTCCTGAGGGTTATGTTTTTGATAAAGAAGCTTCTGCTGCTATTTTTTCTTGCAAAGATAACAATGAGCTTAGAAGGTTATTAGCTAAATGGAGTAAGGAATCTCTTAGAGATAGAATGAAACCTTGCTACTTCACCTATTTGTGTTGCCGATAAGGATTATGAATTCTCTGTTAATCCTGATATAATTACTTTGGTTGAATTTGATCCTTTTCATGGCTATGAATCTGAAACTGTTGTGGCACATCTTACTAAATTAAATGATATAGCCACCCCGTTCACTAATGATGAGAGAACTGGTTACTTATATATCCTTAAAATATTTCCGTTCTCATTAAAGGGTGATGCTAAGATATGGTTTAATTCTCTTGATCCTGGTTGTGTGCGTAGTCCCCGGGATATGATTTATTACTTCTGCTAAATATTTCCCTGCTCATAAGAAACAAGCTGCCTTGAGGGAAATATACAACTTTGTGCAAATTGAAGAAGAGAGTCTCCCACAAGCTTGGGGGAGGCTTCTCAAGTTACTTAATGCTTTTCCTGATCATCCTCTTAAGAAAAATGAAATACTTGATATCTTTTATAATGGACTAACCGATGCTTCCAGAGATTACGGATAGTTGTGTTGGTTACATTTTCGAGGAAAAGAACACGGATGATGCTGAAATTCTATTGAATAATATGTTGACAAATGAAAATAATTGGACACTTCTGAGCCAGCTCCGAGCCAATTACCGAGCCTATTCTTAAACCAACTCCTAAGAAGAGAGGTGTTCTATTTCTCGATCTGAAGATATGCAAGAGGCAAAGAAATCTATGAAAGAAAAAGGTATTAAAGCTGAAGATGTTAAGAATTTACCTCCTATTGAAGAAATACATGGTCTTATTTATCACTTTGATCTTAATCCATTACCTATTGAAGAACCTCGTGTCTTGATAACCCGACACAAGTAGTAATGGTAAATTCTCTCTATAGATTTGATGAAGGTGATATTCCTCACTATAAGTCTGCTAGACAATGCTTGGATGAGTTTGATAATTTTATTGTCAAACAAGAAAATTTCAATGCTTATTTTGGTAGGCAACTGAAATACAATTCCGATATGATTAAACACTTGGGTGATTATATGGCTGATGTTAGATGTGAACTTAAACTTGTTAGCAAACATGCTTCTATGGTTACCACTCAAGTAGAACAAGTACTTAAGGCTCAAAATGATTTGCTCAATGAAATGAATAGTAAGAAAAATGATTATGCTGTTAAAGTGGCTACTAGAACTGGTGGAATGACTCAGGAACCTTTGTATCCTGAAGGCCACCCTAAGAGAATTGAGCAAGATTCTCAGAGAAATAATATTGTTGTACCTAGTTCTTCTAAAAGGAAGAAAAAGAAAAATGATAGGACCTTGCAAACTTCTAGTGAACCTATTGCTGAACCACCTGAGAATCCAAATAATATATCTACTTCTGATGCTGAAACACAATCTGGTAATGAACATGAACCTAATGAAAATGTTAATGATGATGTTGATGATGATGCTCAACCTAGTAATGATAATGATGTAGAAATTGAACCTGCTGTTGATCTTGATAACCCACAATCAAAGAATCAACGTTATGATAAGAGAGATTTTGTTGCTAGGAAACATGGTAAAGAAAGAGAACCATGGGTTTAGAAACCCATGCCTTTTCCTCCCAAACCATCCAAGAAAAAGGATGATGAGGATTTTGAGCGCTTTCTTTGAAATGATTAGACCTATCTTTTTGCGTATGCGATTAACTGATATGCTCAAAATGAATCCTTATGCTAAATATATGAAAGATATTATTACAAATAAGAGAAAGATACCGGAAGCTGAAATTTCCACATGCTTGCTAATTATACTTTTAAGGGTGGAATACCTAAGAAACTAGGAGACCCAGGAGTACCTACTATACCATGCTCCATTAAAAGAAATTATGTTAAAACTGCTTTATGTGATCTTGGAGCCGGTGTTAGTGTTATGCCTCTCTCTTTATATCGTAGACTTGATTTGAATAAGTTGACACCTACTGAAATATCTTTGCAAATGGATGATAAATCAACTGCTATACACAGCCGGTATTTGTGAGGATGTGCCTGTTGTGGTTGCAAACGTTACTATTTTAACGGACTTTGTTATTCTTGATATTCCCGAGGACGATAGTATGTCTATTATTCTTGGAAGACCTTTTTTGAATACTGCAGGGGCTGTTATAGCTTGCAAAAAAGGCAATGTCACTTTTCATGTTAATGGCAATGAGCATACGGTACACTTTCCGAGGAAACAACCTCAAGTTCATAGTATCAATTCTATTGGAAAAATTCCATCGATTATTTTTGGAGGTTTTGAATTTCCTCTTCCTACTGTCAAGAAGAAATATGATATTTTTATTATAGGGGATGTGCATATCCCCGTTGAGGTAACATAGTGTTATTCGAAATTTCTCCGGTTCCATGTTAATCGGAATGAGTTTATTAACAAGACCTGATCAACCTTGTTAGTGGATTCCTTTTGGTGAGCATGAGATGGATGAAACTAGAAGGCACAACCTTCTGTACCCTCTTTATACTTTTTGTTATTTAGTTGAAATATAGTAAAAATAGTATTTTCTGTCTGTTTTCTGATTTATCCGTGCAATATAAAAATACCTCGAAAATAAAAGTCCTCCAAATGCCATGCAATTTTAATATGATTTTTCCGGAATATTTGAGGATTTATGGTACTGAAAACACTGCGGGGGAGCTGCCACCTGGCCACGAGGGTGGAGGGCGCGTCCTACCCCCCCAGGGCGCGCCCCCTGCCTCATGGGCCCACGGTGGCCCTCCTCCACTTATTCCTGCACCCATCTTCTTCTTCTTCCTCCCACAAACACGAATATCTGGTTCAAGCACGAGTTCTAGCTCACTTTGCTGTGATTTTTTATCTCCTTGCTCAAAGCACCTCTCACAAAACTGCTTGGGGAGATTGCTCCTTGGTATGTTACTCCTCCATTGGTCCAATTAGTTTTTGCTTTAGTGCTTTATTCATTGCAAATTTGTGCTGCATAGGTGACCATGTTCTTGAGCTTGCATGTCAAATTTATATGGTTCCAAGTAGTTCTAATGCATGATATAGACTCTAGGCACTTGTAGGAGTAGTTGCTATCAATTTTTGTGAGCTTGGTTCACTTTTGTTTGAAGTTACTAAAAATTTCACAATATTTCAGAAAATAATGAAGAGACTTTTGAGGGGCTCATCGAGCCGAAGCTTGAAGGAAAAACAAAATGAAGAAGCACGGAGGCCCAAATATAATTTTCCTCGTACCGCGGAGGTCCGGCCGTGTGAATGGCCTTCCGATGACTTCTTGAGACAAGCCGGGATTTATGAAGATTTCTATTCATTGGCTGAAAATGCAGGCCTCACCGACTTCCTCCGCGACCAACGTCATCAGTATCTCTTACTCACTAATACTTTTGTGCAAAAATTCTACTATTTTCCTAAGGAATCACCTCCTTCAGTAGAGTTTCAATTATATGACGTTGTTAAGAAGATGCCATTAGCTGAATTTTGCAAGGTTTGCAAAATACCCTTTGAGGGCACTTTAAATGAGCCACACCGTAAAGATGTGGAAGAATTCATTGACACCATTACTGTGGGAGAAACCAGGAAGGTTTCCAATGCAAGAATCACTAGCATACATTTTCCTGTTTTACGCTACTTTGCCATATTTTCTAGTCGTTGCTTGATTGGTCGTGGAAACTGTGGAAACCTTAGTGTTCCTGATATTATCATTTTGTTCCATGGTTTATACCGCCATAATACTGTCAGTATGGGCGGAATTATTGCTAAACGGTTAAGTTTGAACCGTACTAAGGGCCCCATATTTGGAGGTATTTATGATTCACGCCTAGCTGCACATTTTAACATACCCATTAGGCTTTATGAGAAAAAGAAAAAAATGTTGCCTCGTGCTTATTTAGATTATAAGAGTATGCTAGCGCATGATTTTATTGTTAAGAGTCGGGAAGGGGAGCTTAAATATAAATTGTAGTTTAATAAACATCACCCTGAGACTATTACCTTGCCTGCTCCCTCCTTGTTTAATTTCGAAGGACCGTATCTCGTTTCGTGGATAGCCGTTCAAGCTTACCAGAATCCTACACCAGCCCCAGAGCCGGAACCACAATTTGAGCCTCCACGACAGTCTGATTACTTTTGGGATCCGGAGGTGGCTGCCAGCCAGTGGCAGTCAGAGTCCTCTTCATCACAGTACGACCCCAGCTACACCTACGGATATCCGCCAGGCCATCCCTGGCAATGAACCAACTTAGGCCAAAAGCCTAAGCTTGGGGGAGTACGTATTTCCCACCGACATTACATTTATATTTACACACACTCATTGCTAGATGTCGGTGCTCATACTCTTTCACTGTAATATCCATGCTAGTTTTTTTTTTCTTTTTTCTGCTTTCTTCTTGTGTGTCTGTTAAACCTTAAGAAAAACCAAAAAAAATATTAGTAGTAGTTTACTTTACTTGCTGTAGTAGTAATAATTAAAAATAAAACCCAAAAAGATTTCCCGTTCTTCTTTTGCTTGTTGGGAGCTTTCCCGTGTAAGTAGTTTTTATTTCTTTTCTTTGGGGGTCAATAGGAGAAGACCATAATTAAAATTGTTGAAGTGGCTCTTATATGCATTATTGTTGATTTAACTAAGAGCCCATATTGCCTTGTCTTCTCCTGCTTATTGAATGCTCGTAGATTCCAGCTTAGTCCAATGCATGTACACTCTTATTATTATTCACATCGTTCGGCCATGCAAGTGAAAGGCAATAATGACGATATATGATGAATTGATTGGGATAAGCGAAGCTGGTATGAACTCGACCTCTCTTGTTTCTGTAAGTATGATGAGTTCATCGTTCTTGATTCAGCTTATTATGAATGAACATGTTTGCAATGACAATTAGAGATCATAGTTGCTTATGCCATGCTTGATTAGCTATGAGTTATAATGGTTTACCTTGCGTGCCAACATGCTATTAAAATGGTTGTGATGTGGTATAATGGGGTGGTATCCTCCTTTGAATGATTTAAGTGACTTGACTTGGCACATGTTCACACATGTAGTTGAAAACAAAATCAACATAGCCTTCACGATATTTATGTTCATGGTGGATTATATCCTACTCATGCTTGCATCCAGTGTTTATTAAATTTAATGCATGTTCATGGCTGTTGTCGCTCTCTAGTTAGTCGCTTCCCAGTCTTTTGCTAGCCTTCACTTGTACTAAGCGGGAATACTGATTGTGCATCCAATTCCTTAAACCCCAAAGTTATTCCATATGAGTCCACCATACCTTCCTATATACGGTATTTACCTGCCGTTCCAAGTAAATTAGTATGTGCCAAACTCTAAACCTTCAAATAAACATTCTGTTTTGTATGCTCGAATAGCTCATGTATCAACTAGGGCTGCCATTATCTTCCATGTTAGGCGGGTTATTCTCAAGAGGAGTGGACTCCGCTCCTCATTCACGAGAAAATGGCTGGTCACCGGATGCCCAAATTCCCATGCTTTGTGCAAACTAAATCAAAATTAATTGCAAACAAAACTCCCCCTGGGACTATTGCTAGTTGGAGACACTCGTTGTTTCGAGCAAGTCATGGATTGATGCTTATTGGTGGAGGGGGAGTATAAACTTTACCATTCTGTTTGGGAACCGCCTATAATGTGTGTAGCATGGAAGATATCGCCATCTCTTAGTTGTTATGTTGACAATGAAAGTATGCCGGTCAAAATATTATTTATCTCTATTTCAAAACCGAGCTCTGACACCTCTACAAACCCCTGCTTCCCTCTGCGAAGGGCCTATCTATTTACATTTATATTGAGTCATCACCCTCTTATTAAAAGCACTAGCTGGAGAGCACAGCTGTCATTTGCATCCATTATTGTTAATTCATATTGGGTATGACTATGATTGGATCTCTTTTACCATGAATTACAATGTCTAGTCAGTCCTTGATGCTTAAAGGTGCTCTGCATTTATGTTTTGCAGTCTCAGAAAGGGCTAGCGAGATACCATCTTGTTATATCATATTATGATTGTTTTGAGAAAGTGTTGTCATCCGAGATTTATTATTATGACTCGCTAGTTGATTATGCCATTGATATGAGTAAATATGAGACCTGAGAATTATTGCAAATGTGGTCATTATAATCTTTCTTTGAAAACCTGAATGCTGGCTTTACATATTTACAACAACAAGAGCAAACAGAGTTTGTAAATTTTTTTCTTTATCTCTTTCAGTTTATCAACTGAATTGCTTGAGGACAAGCAAATGTTTAAGCTTGGGGGACTTGATACGTCTCCGTCGTATCTACTTTTCCAAACACTTTTGCCCTTGTTTTGGACTCTAACTTGCATGATTTGAATGGAACTAACCCGGACTGACGCTGTTTTCAGCAGAATTGCTATGGTGTTATTTATGTGCAGAAACAAACATTCTCGGAATGACATGAAACTCCACGGAACAACTTTTCAGAAATAATAAAAAATCCTTGCCAAAGATGAAGACCAGGGGGGCCACACCCTGTTCACGAGGGTGGGGGCGCCCCCCTAGGGCCTGCCCCCACCTCGTGGGCCCCTTGCGGCTCCTCCGACGCCAACTCCAACTCTATATATTTGCTTTCGGAGAGAAATAATCAAGGAGAAGAAATCATCGCGTTTTACGATCTGGAGCCGCCAAGCCCTAAAACCTCTCGGGAGGGCTGATCTGGAGTCCGTTTGGGGCTCCGGAGAGGGGGATTCGTCGCTGTTGTCATCATCAACCATCCTCCATCACTAATTTCATGATGCTCACCGCCGTGCATGAGTAATTCCATCATAGGCTTGCTGGACGGTGATGGGTTGGATGAGATTTATCATGTAATTGAGTTAGTTTTGTTAGGGTTTGATCCTAGTATCCACTATGTTTTGAGATTGATGTTGCTATGACTTTGCTATGCTTAATGCTTGTCACTAGGGCCCAAGTGCCATGATTTCAGATCTGAACCTATTATGTTTTCATGAATATATGTGAGTTCTTGATCCTATCTTGCGTGTCTATAGTCACCTACTATGTGTTATGATCCGCAACCTCAAGTGACAATAATCGGGACCACTCCGGTGATGACCATAGTTTGAGGAGTTCATGTATTCACTATGTGCTAATGCTTTGTTCCGGTTCTGTATTAAAAGGAGGCCTTAATATCCCTTAGTTTCCATTAGGACCCCCGCCACGGGAGGGTAGGACAAAAGATGTCATGCAAGTTCTTTTCCATAAGCACGTATGACTATATTTGGAATACATGCCTACATTACATTGATGAATTGGAGCTAGTTCTTTGTTACCCTATGTTATGACTGTTACGTGATGAACTGCATCCGGCATTCCATCACCGATCCAATGCCTACGAGCTTTTCCTTTACTGGTTCTCGCTTATTTACTTGCCCGTTGCTATTGTTACAATCACTACAAAATACCAAAAATATTGCTTTTGCTTCCGTTACCTTTTGTTACCGTTATCACTACTATCATATTACTTTGCTACTAAATTCTTTGCTGCAGATATTAAGTTATCCAGGTGTGGCTGAATTGACAACTCAGTTGCTAATACTTGAGAATATTCGTTGGCTCCCCTTGTGTTGAATCAATAAATTTGGGTTGAATACTCTACCCTCGAAAGCTGTTGCGATCCCCTACACTTGTGGGTTATCACTCTCACACATGGAGGCGTGGGAGATTGCCCATACGCGGAGAAAGCCCAAGCCTGGCGAGGCCAAGTACTACAGCAAGACCGCGGAGAAGAAGGAGGCCTACTCTCAGGAGTATCTGAGGTTACATCCTGACACACCTCACCCCATGAAGGCGGCTCTGGACGACCGGGTGGTGGTGGGCATGGGTCCGAAGGCTCATGGTCGGCAGCCGGTTCTGGATGCTATGGTCACTCCTTCTATCTCCTACACACAGGTCCGAGCTACCGAACTGAGCGTGAGCCAGCGCACGAGCACCAACAGTGCACAGTCACACTCCCTCCTAGCTGAGCGGCACTCTATAAGTATTTTCCCTCTTATCTTCCATTATTGCTCACTTTATTTTCCGCATTGAGATGTTTTATGAGTTCCATCATGTCATATTATAGGCCTACATAGAGTACACACACTAGGAGACCATGGCGTCGAGCGCAAGAGTTTTAGCAGTCACGGAGCACAGCACTCACATGATGACGGTTAGTTTAACTCCTTGCATTTCACTTCCATATTTTCACTTTCATTTCTTCTAACATTCGTGTTTGCTTGGTCAGTTAACATGCAACACGTTGTTGAGTGCATGGCAGCCGGCCTGCTTCCTGTAATGGAACCACCACCACCACCTGCTGGACCACAACACGTGCTACTTACCTTTGAGGAATTTCTGGCACAGCACCCGATGACTACGGTGGTTAGTACATCCCCAAACTATTCAACCACCGCTTACCATTTATTCAACACAATCATATATCCCCTTAACATGTCTTTTCAAACATCCAGGGAACCGGTGGATCATCCGTTGGTGGTGGTGCCGGTCTTGGCATCACTCCTGAGTCACGGAGCCTGGTCACTCTGACCACCGAGGAGGTGGCGGTGGCGGTAGCGCTGTCGCTAGCAGTGACGACCTGGGCTTTGGCGGACTTGGCGGTGATGAACTTGGCGGTGCTGGTGGACGTCCTGGCGCTTAAGCCTGTGGGTCTTTAGATGACTTGTGCTCTTTTATGCTCCTTTAGATGACTTGTGCTTCTTTAGATGCTTATGTTGTTTGTGATGATGCTTATGTTGTTTGCGATGATGCTTATGTTTGTGAGGATATTTATGGTCTTGTGATGTTGGT
This sequence comes from Aegilops bicornis, assembly GCA_021605145.1. NCBI lineage: Eukaryota > Viridiplantae > Streptophyta > Magnoliopsida > Poales > Poaceae > Aegilops > Aegilops bicornis. Next base: position 616,771,069 of record CM038672.1, on the reverse strand, counting down.
TGTGAGGATGTTGGTGTTGTGCTATATGTGTATTTCATCATATATATCTGATGTCTATTTGAATTGAATTGAATTGAATTGAATTGAATTAAAACAGAGAAAAGGAAAAAAATCAGAAAGAAACTATGCCGACGGCCATGCCATCGGCATAGGGTACGGCAAGGCCGTCGGCATATATTTAAACATACGCCAACGGCCTTACCGTCGGCACAGGGGGCATGTGGCTGCCACTGGGCAAAGCTGACACGTAGGTGCCGTCGGCATAGATGTGGATCTACGCCGACGGCTTAGCCGTCAGCACAGCTGACATGTGGAGGCCACTTGGGCTGCTCCTGGTGCGCAGGTATGCCAACGGGGAGGCCGTCTCCATAGATTTGAATCTATGCCGACGGCCTCCCCGTCGGCATAGACGTGGCACGTGGCTCCTCCTGGTTGGGTACTAGTTGACGACGGCGCCGTCAGTCGCCGTCAAGCGCCCAAGTTTGCCAACGGTGATACTATGCCGATGGGGGTACGAAAGCCATCGGCATAGGCCTCTATGTCGACGGCTTTTCTATTCCAACGGCCTGCCCGGGGTACGCCAGCGCAAATGTTGCCGATGGGGCTATGCCATCGGAGGCTGTCGACATAGGCCTATCCCGACGGGAAATAGGCCTATGCAGACAGTTCTGGCCGTCGGCATAGTCTGTCATTCCGGTAGTGGACGACGACCCTGTCGGCGGCGGCCTCGGCGTATGCTTTGTCCTTGTTGAACTCGTACCGCCCACTACGGAGGCAGATCGCGAGCGCGAATAGGGTCGGGGGCTCCATGACGCGCGCCAGGAGCGTGACGCCGTCGACAAGATCCTTGTGGGCATCGTGGGCGCCGGCGGTCCTGGTGGTGGTGCATCTGATCACCGCCTACTCCGACGATGGCTCGCTGTTATTCAGGGGCGGGGGCTGAAGTTTGTCGACGTCATGCACGTGCGGGCTCAGTAGGGACCCAGCTGGGGCGCAGTGGCGGAGCCATGCTGTGAGACGTGCCGCGATGGCGATGGGGATCGTGTTCATATACAGGTGAACTAGTGAACCACCATTGGCGCATTGCCTCGCTCTCGTCTGATCCGATCTGAGGATGATTTATTTGCTTTTTTTAGGCAAATATGATTTATTTGTTGGCCCAGCAGCCCATGCTGGCACGATCATCGCCGTCATACAGACCCTATCGTAATTCAAAGGTGGGTCAGATTTCGTTTTCTGTTATTTATTTTCTTTTCTATTTTCCCTTTTAATCCACATGAACTTTCTAAAACATTTGTGAGAATTTCTGAATTCTTATTTTTAAATTAATTTCATGTACTTTCCCTAAATTCCCAAACTCTTGTCAAAATCCATGATTTTTTTTAAATATGTGATTATTTTTGCAAATTTAGGATTTTTTAAATTCATAAGCTTATTAAAAATTCATGAACATTTTATAAAATCTTCGAACAATTTTCAATTTTCCAAATTCTTTTAGTTTTTTTATCATTTCTAAAACCCATAAAAACTTTAAATTCATGAACATCTTTCAAAATTTTGATTTTTTTGAACTTGTTTTTTGCAACATTAATATTTACAAAATTGTCAACATATTTTTAATTTAGTGAATTTTTAAAATTGTATAACCTTTATCAAAATTAATGATATTTAAAAACTAAAATTTGTTTTCAATTAATATACACCCAAAATAATAAAATCTGACAAAGTTGAGAAGTCGAGCGATACACATGTAGAGGTTTCGAGCCGTCAAAGCTAGTCGTAAGTACGGAAACAATGTAGCTAGATCCCCGCAAAAGAAAAACAATGTAGCTAGCTGTGAAAGCTAATGGGTCATGGCCTGTGTAGAGATCGCGCGAGCGCGAGTGCGTTCGGGACGCACGCTGTAGAAGACCTCCCCAGCTGGGGATGATGGATGGAACCTGTTTCTAGAAAAGTTCGGGAATTTTGTTAAGCCAAAACTACGTTACATTGTGCACCATCTACCTTACAACCGATGCCGATAGCTCCTTAATACACATCGAGGGTGGGATCGATACCACTAATCTAGCTAGCTCATGAGAGACACAGTTTGCCTACACATGCGCTGGAACTTGCTGAAGTGGATTGGTATGGCTCCCCAACGGTCGTCTTGCTCCCACGCTCCTCCAGCCGCCACCGCCGCCCCTCTCCATGGCCGCCGCGTAGTCCCCCCACAGCCTCACCCATCGAGCCTTCATTCCGAAGCGTGACGGCCAGATAACGTCCCTCACCACGCGGCGCCCGCCCCTACTGCGTTGTGTGATGCGCCTCTACCAGGCCGTTCGCGTCCTGCATCGGCGGATCTAGTGCCGGCTGACGGATGGACTGAAGTGCCCAACCGCCGTCGCCCACGCCGTTATGCGGATGCACCGGTCGTCAGTCATGAGCCTGCCCCCAATCTCGGATTCCTCGGTGGCTGCGGGGCCTCTGCTTTAAATGCCTCGAGCCCGGGCATGTCAAGGCCAAGTGCGCCGGTGAGATTCGCTGCTACCATTCCTGGGTCACGGGCCATTTAGCTAGTGACTGCTCCACCCACTCCGCCCAGAAACAAGTTGCTCTTCCTATCCCCTCCCGCCCTCCCAGGGCCGCGCTGCTCATCCAAGATCCGCCCAGATCCAAGCGGCTTGCCGACGCCGCCCTGCCCAGGGAAGCTCGGCCTCGCACCCCCCCCCTTGGACATGGCTCACTATCCTCCTCTGGCGCAACACCGCTTCCCGGGGGAGCTATACATCCATGGCGACCCGGATTTGCGCCCGGAGCGGGGGTCCCGCACCGCAGGCATGGATGCGCTGGAAGCGGATTTCCGAAACCGGGCCCTGCTTGCCTCGATGCAGGGCAGGAGGCCTGCGGTCTCGCCGGGTGCTTTGGTCCTGGCGCTTAGTCAGACCTGCGGGGTGGAGAGCAGGCATGTGAGGGTGGAGGTGACTCACCCGGCCGATTTCTTCCTCCACTTCGCCTCCTCCGACGACTGCGAAAGGGTGTTCGGGAGCAGTAGGCGGATTCGATGCGCCGGAGCGCCCATAGCCTTCCAGCGCTGGCACCCGAGTGCATAGGCCACCGGCGGTAAGCCGGATTTCTTCTGCAAGATAGGCATCAAGGGTCTGTCGGCGTCTGCGTGGGGGTGGGGCGCTGTCAGCTAGCTGATCAACAACCTGCAGGGGCAGCTGGTTGAAATCCTTCCCCAAGATGATAGGTGGCAATTGGATGTCACGGCTATGATGCAGAACCCCTCAGGCATCCCCAAGATCTACGACTTTGAGGTTCCAGAACCCACCGGACTCCCGAACTCAGTGGATTCGGAATTGCCGGTGGAGCCAAACCCTCCTGTGCCACCAACCACCCTATAACCATTCATGTGTTGGATGTGGTGGATCGGACTGTGCCTTACATGCAGTTCAACCCCAATTATGAGTCGGATGAAGACGAAGATCCCACTAGGAGGCATGACTACTCATGGGACTGCATCAGGGGAAGGATCGATGGCACTGGTAGGGGTGACATGCCTCGCTCTGGGGGCCACCCCTTCGGAGGCCCAGGCGGCCTGGGCATCGCTGGCGGCTGGGGTGGTCGCAGAGCTAATGGACTGCTCATCCCCGCGGGGGGCATTGATGAAGCCATGTACCTAGGGTAGAGTCATGGACCTGTCCAAGGTACCCTCCCCAAGGACATCTCTTGAAGAAACTACCTTTCAGTCGACATGGAAGGATTCCACTCGACGGACCTGAAGAAACTCGAACATAAAGCCAACCACTCGTGGCCAGAGATCTATCGATCTGACGCATAAGCGGTCGGTCATTAAGTGGCTTTATGATCATCATAGCACTTTATGTGGGACGTTACAAGAACTCCCTATCTTAATGTACCTTAATCCTCAGATAATCGAAATTTGGAGGGTGCAGCGAACTCTATATAAGCCACCCCCTCCTCAAGGTCAAGGGGTTCGCACCCAGAACTCATACGCATATAATTCACCGACCGCCTCCTGCCCGAGACGTAGGGCTATTACTTCCTCCGAGAAGGGCTGAACTCGTAAACATCTTGCGATACAACTACTCCATAGCTAGGATCTTGCCTCTCCATTCCTACCCCCATTCTCTTGTCGGACTTAGAACCACGACGGTTGGCGCCCACCGTGGGGCGTGTGTCTTAGCGACTTGTTGGAGAAGTTGCGGTTTTTCCGATCTCCTTCATCATGGTTTCGTGGAGTTTTGGTTGAGGGCCGCGAGATCCGCCTCTCGCTGGGCCACGCTCATCGCCGACGACTCCGCTTGGTCGCAGGAGGCACCACTGACGTCGATGCACTCCCGTCCAGCGGGCAATGCACTGCGTGCGTCGCGTCCATGGCGTCCTCCTAATGACAATCGACCCGATGTCGATCGTCTTCCGTGCCGTCCTCCTCCTCATAGTCTCTCTCCAGTATGGCGCCCGCTCGATCGAGGCTTCGCCGATGGGTGAGGCACGCGGTGGCCGCCATCGGCCACTCCCCAAGTCGCTGCAATCGAGCCCGACGAATCTCTCTACTACTGCTCGATCTGTCGACCGCTCAAGAGATCGCATCCGAAAAGCGACAACGGTGATCCGGCGGTGGAGGTTACGATGGTCGATGGACCACGTAGTCCTCTGGTTTCCAGCGCCGACGGAGGCGTTGGCGAAGCGATCCGGCGCAGCTCATGAAGAGTACCAACCCGAGCCCTCACTTCGCCGCAGAGGGAGGAGCTTCGCCACGAACATGGATGCGCTTCACACTCCTATCATTGGAGAAACCCCGAGGCCCATGCCTTAGAAGACGCTGCATTAACTTGGTGGCGCACTCAATCGAAAATCTCCAATGAGTACTCGATTTAACGAGCGCAATAACGGGTCCCGCTGCCTAGTCGACGCCAACTCTTTCCACAACCGACTCGGTATACCGAACTCCAATTCAGAATCTAGCAAATGCAACCCGTATAGCAGAGTCCATTCACCTTCCCAAATGAGGTGGCAGAGGCTTGCTACAGATCGTAGATTTACTCCGGCAGCAGGAGATCAAAATTCAGTATGCTCGCGATCGCGGAACAGGATTCACAGCAGATCCGTCGCTGCGAATACAGTCCAGCCGTCTCATAGCCCAAGATCGCCCCCGAGGCGTGAGGGACATGGAGGCCGGCGTGATCAATATGAGGACCGATTCGATCGTGATGATCGACGTCGAGTGCCCACTCCTCCCCCAAGGGGTGGGTCATATGCGCCTCGACAACAAGATGACAGACGCCAGCACAGTGGTGGGCGAAGGATTCTATTCGACCCCAGAGAACCAGGCTTTGATGCGAGATCCATCATCGTTCAAGGCTTGGTCGACAGGAACAGAGCTCACCGAGAAGGCCATGATGTAAATGCGCCCACCAAAGAAGCAGAGTACACGCCTCAGACGAGTGTTTTAACAGAGCCATCGAGCCACGGTGATTCCTCCCAACTTCAAAGTTGGCGATCGAGTCGATAAGTTCATCGGTGAGTCCAAGCCGGATACTTGGCTTGAGGACTACCGAGTGGCTGTTCAGATTGGCGGCGTAACGATGAAGTGGCCATGAAACACCGCCTCTTCCGTTGGAGGGCTCGCCAGAGCATGGCTGAATCGCTTAGCACCCAAAGAAAGATTTACACTTGGGAAGACCTTGCCCGAGTGTTTGTCAGACATTTGAAGGAACTTGCAAGCGGCCAAATAGGGTTGACAGAATTGCGCCGTGTGTGCGTAAGTCGAATGAAACTCGAGGGATTATATCCAGAGATGGATCACTTTGCATCACACAAGAGAGAATGTATCTCGATCATCGGGCGATCTGTGCCTTCAAGGAAGGCGTTAAGAACGTAGAGTTAAGTTTGAAATTCGGTCGGACCGGAGACATGACCCCGAGTTGAATGATGGAGATTGCCACCAAGTACGCCTAATGGTGAAGAAGAGGATCGGCTCCGGAGTGGCAAGTACAAGTCACCGCTAATGAAACCGGGGAGGGAACTTGATGGAAGCAGAAGCGGAAAGCCGAGCCAGCTGCTCCTGGAGAAGCCTTGGCCGTGACTCCAGGAAAGTTCAAGGGGAAATCCAAGGGGCCTTGGAACCCCAAGAAGGTGAAAGACCAAGATGGAAATGATGTGTTGGACTTGTCATGTCACATTCACACGAAGAAAGATGAATAGGGTAAACTCATTTACCCAAAGCATACCACTCGACAGTGTCGGCTCTTGATTCAGCTAGCCCAGGGAAGCAGCCCAAGGACAAGGAGAAGGAGTCGGACAAAGTTGAAGACAAGGAAAATAGTGACGGTGGATACCCCCAAGTCAATTCCACCCTGATGATTTTTGCTGACGTTGAAAGAAAAAGTCGATTGAAAGTTATCAACCGAGAGGTGAATATGGTTGCTCCGGCGACACCCAGTTACCTGAAATGGTCACAGACCGCCATCATGTTCGACCAGTCTGACCACCCGACACACATAGCCACCCCTAGCAGGCAAGCGTTGGTGGTCGACCCAGTCGTTGAAGGCACTCGGCTAACTAAAGTTTTGATGGATGGTGGCAGTGGCCTGAACATACTGTATGCAGAGACGTTGAAAGGGATGGGCATTCCTATGTCCAGACTCAGCACCAGCAACATGAGCTTCCATGGGGTCATTCCTGGAAAGAAGGCTGAGTCACTCGGCCAATTGCTCTCGATGTGGTTTTTGGTGATTACAAAAATTTTCATAAGGAAAATTTGACCTTTGAGGTCGTGGATTTCCAGAGCGCTTATCATGCTATTCTGGGAAGGCCAGCGTATGCACGTTTCATGGCTCGACCATGTTATGTATACCTCAAACTAAAGATGCCAGGCCCCAAAGGTGTGATCACTGTCACTGGAAATCGGAAGAAAGCAGAAGAGTGTTTTCAGAAAGGCTCTAAGATCGCTGATGCTCAGATGGCAGTGGTAGAGTTGCAAGAGTACCAGAAAACTGCAGATCCGAGTGATTTGTTGTGAGCCAAGAAGCCCGCCACGGAGTCAGCATTTCAGTCGTCACGAGAGACGAAACCGATTCATATTCACCCGACTGATCCCAATGCTGCTCCGACTCACATCTCAACAACACTCGACTCCAAATAGGAAGAAGCGCTCATCCAGTTCCTCCGTGAGAACTGGGACATCTTCGCATGGAAGCCTGCTGACATGCCGGGTGTTCGCAGAGGACTAGCTGAGCATCGTCTACGAGTTGACTCGAAAGTTAAACCTGTTAAAGAACATCTTCGACGGTCCGCCGTCCAGAAGAGAAAGGCCATTTGCGAGGAGGTGGCTCGGCTCTTAGCAGCGGAGTTTATCCGAGAGGTTTACCACTCCGAGTGGCTCGCCAATGTTGTCATGGTCCCTAAGAAGGACAAGTCACTTCGCATGTGCATCGACTTCAAACATATCAATCGGGCATGCCCAAAAGATCATTTTCCTCTCCCCCGCATCGACCAAATAGTCGACTCGACTGCGGGTTGTGAGCAGTTGTCTTTCCTAGACGCCTATTCCGGTTACCATCAGATCCGTCTGTATGGACCCGACGAGATCAAAACAGCTTTCATCACTCCATTCGGGTGCTTCTGTTATGTCACCATGCCGTTCAGCCTTAAGAATGCCGGTGCCACGTTCATGAGGATGATTCAGAAGTGTTTGCTCACTCAAATCAGTCGGAATGTGGAGGCATACATGGATGATATTGTGGTCAAGTCATGGAAAGGTTCCGACCTGTTGACTGACCTTGCTGAAACATTTGCCAATCTCGGGAGGTATGATATCAAGCTTAATCCATCAAAGTGCACATTCGGAGTTCCTGGCGGAAAGTTACTCGGTTTTATCGTTTCCGAACGAGGAATCGACGCAAACCCAGAAAAAGTTGGCACTATACTCCGAATGAAACGCCCTGTGCATGTGCACGATGTCCATAAGCTTACTGGATGCTTGGCCGCTTTAAGTCGATTCATCTCTCGTCTCGGTGAAAAGGCATTGCCTCTTTACCGACTGATGAAGAAGTCAGACAAGTTCGAGTGGACTCCAAGTCGATGCAGCGTTTGCGAGCTAAAAGCTATGCTCTCCACCCAGCCGGTGCTTGCTGCCCCAATCAAGAAGAGCCTTTGCTGCTTTACATTGCAGCCACAGGACAAGTCGTCAAGACAAGATTTACGATCGGCGGGAAGAAGAAGGAAAAGCCTTTAAAGTTCAAATACCAAAGATACTATCTTTTCAAGTATTGACCCCATCAAAGCAAAGATACCCTCATTATCGTAAGCTTGTTTATGGGATTTATATGACCACGAAGAAGGTTGCTCATTACTTCTCGACCATTCCATTACAACATCGTGACACCCCATTGTCAAAGATTACGCACAACAGAGATGCAACTGGTCGAGTGGCGAAATGGGCGATTGAACTCCTTCCCCTTGATATCAAGTTTGAGGCAAAGAAAGCCATCAAGTCCCAAGCAATAGCAGATTTCATCGCCGAGTGGATTGAACAGCAATTGCCGACTCGAGTTCAATCGAACCTTTGGACCATGTTCTTTGATGGTTCCAAGATCTCGAATGGTTCCGGTCTTTGAGGGTAGTGTTGGTTTCCCGAGGAGATAAGCTCACATATGTGCTCCAGATTCACTTTGACTCTTCCAACAATGAAGCAGAATACGAAGCACCATTGTATGGGTTGCGTATGGCCATTTCACTCGGCTTCCGCCGCCTCATGGTTTATGGTGACTCAGATCTAGTGGTTAATCAGGTGATGAAGGAGTGGGATGTCAGAAGTCCAGCCATGACTGGTTATTGCAATGCAGTGAGGAAGCTAGAGAAGAAGTTTGAGGGGTTAGAGCTTTATCATGTACCCCGACTGAAAAATCAAGTTGTTGATGATTTGGTGAAAATAGGATCCAAGAGGGAAGCCATTCCCAGTGATGTGTTTTTGGAGCACATCCACACACCTCAATTCAAGAGGATCCTTTCAACGAAGAAGCCCCGCAGCCAAAAAGTGCCACTGATCCGACTGAAGTTGAGGTCCCAGCCCTGGTCGACCTGATCATGGAAGTCGTGGCCATCACTCCCGATCGATCTTGCCGTACATCGCGTATATCCTAAGGAAAGAGCTCCGGAGAATGAAGAAGAGGCTCGACAGATCGTCTGCCCGATCCAAGGCCTTCTTTGTGATTAAGGGACGGTTGTACAGAGAAAGCGCGATCGAGTCGACCCGAAGTGCATAACACCGTAAGAAGGTCGGATAATTCTTGATGATATCCACTCGGGGACCTGTGGTCATCATGCGTCCTCTCGGACCATTGTGGCTAAAGCATACCGGCGGGATTTTCTTGGCCAAAAGCAAATGAAATGGCAAAGGAAATAGTCGACAAGTGTGAAGGGTGTCGGTTCTATTCCAATATGTCACACAAACTCGCCTCGGCCTTGAAGACCATTCCGCTCGTCTGCCCTTTCTTTGTTTGGGGGTTGGATATGATTGGACCATCGAGAACCGGCGTAAGCGGCTTCACTCACTTGCTAGTGGCAATCGACAAGTTTACTGAAGTGGATCGAAGCTAAACCTATCAAGAACCTTGATGCGTGTAATCGCTATCGGTTTCATCGGAGAGTTGATATTCAGATATGGAGTTCCGCATAGCATCATCGCGACAATGGGTCAAACTTCGATTCCGACAAGTTCAAAGCCTTTTGCGCCTCGTGGCACGCGAGTCGACTATGCTTCAGCTTGCTCACCCCGGTCGAATGGACAAGCGAGCGAGCAAACGGTCTAATTCTCAAAGGATCGAAACCCGGCTGATGCGTGATCTCAAGCATGCGGCGGGAGCATGGGTCGCATTTAACTTCCGTCGGTTCTTTGGGGATTGAGGACCACTCCTAATCGGTCGACTGGGAGAACTCCATTCTTTCTGGTCTATGGAGCTGAAGCAGTTCTACCGAGTGACCTGCTTCACAATGCACCCGTGTCGAACTCTACTCTGAAGATGAAGCGGAGCAAGCCCGGCAAGACGCAGTCGACCTCCTAGAAGAGGAGAGAGAGATGGCCCTGATCCGCTCACCATCTATCAGCAGGACTTGCGTCGATTCCATGCTAGAAATGTGAAGAGCCGAACCTTTCAAGAAGGAGACTTGGTCCTCCGAGTGGATCAACAGAAACCACACAAGCTCGCTCCCACTTGGGAAGGTCCCTTCATCGTCACCAGAGTTCTCCACAATGGAGCATACCATCTTTACAACGTCGATCGCCAGATTGATGAGCCTCGAGCTTGGAATGCGGAGCTGCTCCGTCTCTTTTATACTTAAGTACTCACTCAGATGAGATGTAATAAAAGTACCTCTGTAGTTTGTTTATCGAAGACAAGAATGTTATAATTTTCCCAGTGATTGTTATTACTTTTCATTTACATGAGAAGTTTCTCCCCAGTGGGTGGCTTAGCTGCGAACCCGTTTCGCCTAAGTTTGTAAAAAAAATCCTGCCGAGTGGAGAGCCAGTCTCCCACTCGGGGGCTTAGCTGCGAATCCGTTTCTCCTAAGTTTGTAAAAAAAATCCCTGCCGAGTGGAGAGTCAGTCTCCCAGTCGGGCGCTTAGCTACGAATCCGTTTCGCCTAAGTATCTGAAAATCCTACTGAGTGGTGAGCCAGCCTCCCACTCGGGGGCTTAGCTGCAGTCCAAGTAGTCGCCTAAGTGTTTAAAATCCTACCGAGTGGTGAGCCAGCCTCCCACTCGGTGGCTTAGCTTGATCCAAGTACTCGCCTAAGTGTTTAAAATCCTACCGAGTGGTGAGCCAGCCTCCCACTCGGAGGCTTAGCTGCAGTCCAAGTACTCGCCTAAGTTTGAAAAATCCTCCCACTCGGAGGCTTAGCTGCAGTCCAAGTACTCGCCTAAGTGTTTAAAATCCTACCGAGTGGTGAGCCAGCCTCCCACTCGGAGGCTTAGCTGCAGTCCAAGTACTCGCCTAAGTTCGAAAAATCCTCCCACTCGGAGGCTTAGCTACAGTCCAGTACTCGCCTAAGTATCTGAAAATCCTACCGAGTGGAGAGCGAACCTCCCACTCGGGGGCTTAGCAGCAGTCCAGTACTCGCCTAAGTTTAAAAAATCCTACCGAGTGGAGAGCAAACCTCCCACTCGGGGGCTTAGCAGCAGTCCAAGACTGCCTAAGTTTAAAAATCCCACCGAGTGGAGAGCAAACCTCCCACTCGGGGCTTAGCTGCAGTCAGTGCTCGCCTAAGTATCTGAAAATCCTACCGAGCGGAGAGCAAACCTCCCACTCGGGGCTTAGCAACGATCTGTACTCGCCTAAGTTTGAAAAATCCCACCGAGTGGAGAGCAAACCTCCCACTCGGGGGCTTAGCTGCGATCCAAGATAGCCTAAGTATGAAATCCATCCCGATCCGCAAGGACGACGAGGTGCAGGTCGACTGTTACCTTCTCCTTCGGAGCTGCGCCACAAGTACAACATGCACTCCATCCCGATCCGCAAGGATGACGAGGTGCAAGTCGAATGTTACCTTCTCCTTCGAAGCTGCGCCACAAGTACAATCCTTGCTCCATCCCTACCTGCAAGAACAATGAAGCGTAGGTCGACTGGATTTTTCACCTCAGAGCTGCATCTCAAGCACTGAAGTATATTCCGAGTGAATAACAAAGTTTTCTAGAAGGCAAATGAAAGCATATTCGACGATAAGCAAAGTTCGGATAACATCCCACGGATGCAGAAGTACCCAGGCATCAAGCCTGTTAAAGTTTATCGGTTACAAGATCACTCGGCATTCCGAGGCAAATTTAAGACGAATTATAGAAGTTTTTTACTCCTCAGGTGGAGGACTGGAAGGCGCGACAAACTGCTCCAGGTCGATCCCGTCAAGAATCCGTGGCAACAAAGAATGAAAGTCTCCATGAAAGATTGGAAGTCGTACTTCTTGGTATTGGCAACTTTGATGGACACCAGCCTCTCCTCTCGCGCCTCCTTGCAGTGAAGGCGGACCAGGGACAGAGCAACGTCGGCACCACATCTGGCAGAAGACTTTTTCCATTCCTGCACTCAGCTTGGAACGTCGTTCAGTCGAGTCATTAAAGACTCGAGGTCATTTTGAAGTATCTCGCCTGGCCAGAGTGTCGAGTCGATCCGCGACACTGCAACCTTCAATCGAGCAAGGTAGTCCACCACAGCAGCGACACGAGACTCTAGTCGGAGCATGTTCATGGCGGCTTCATCCTTCACAGGGGAGTTAATGGGGTCCAGGCTTGTCTCCACTCGACTAGTCTCTTCCTCGAAGTTCTGACATAATTCTGTGAACACAACTCGAAGTTCAAGCTAATGGTTCTTTGTTGAGTTAGTGATAACAAGTCAGTCGGATAAGAGGAATTACCTTCAAGCATGAGAAATAACTTCTTGGCAAGCCCTCCCAGATAAGCCTCCAGATCGTTCCTCTTCCCTTGATTCGCCCAAATTTTGTCGCTCAGAGCTATCTTGTCGTTCTTCAGTCGGCTAACCTCCTTGTTGGCCGCGTCGAGTGCAGCTTTGAGATTGGCATTCTCTTCTTCAAGTTTTTCGACTGAAGACAGTTTTTCTTCCGCGAGCTTGGTTTTGTCCAAAGCCGTTTTCTGCGCCTCGGCAAGGTCATGATCCTTCTTCTTCAGAGCCTCCTCCATTTTATCTGCAAAATGACAGTGAGATCAAAATTAGGAAGGGGCAAAAAAACAAAGAAAGTCGTCAAGTTCTCACCAACCATACCTTTTGCTTCGTCTCTCGCCTTCTGCAAGTTCTCCTGAGCAAGCTTAAGTCAAGGTTGAGCTGGATCTGTTTGTTTTCCAATTTAGTATAGCGAGCCACAAGCTCGCAGGATTTCTTGAAGAATCAATCGGCGGACATCAAAGATAGGTTACTTCCGGTGACTAAGAAAAATCATTGCGTTTCTAAGACTACACCGAATCAAAACATTCGACAAGAGTCTCGGGGACTACACCCGGTGGGTGCACTCGGTGCCCCTTTGGTCCTACCGACTTCGATGCGATCGGTCATTGAAAGAGACAAAAAGAGTTCTTCAGACTACGGTCGACCGCCAAAGAATCCACCATAGTCTCGGGGACTACACCCGGTGGGTGCACTCAGCGTGCCCCCACCGGTTTCAAGATTCCATTCGACATGGTCCGACCAGACCGAGTGAAGAAGTTAACAAAGAAATTAAACGTATAAAGACTACGGTCGACTGCCAACAGTCCACCATTGTCTCGGGGACTACACCCTGTGGGCACTCAGCGTGCCCCCACCAGTCCAAAAATTCAATCGACACACCCGGTGGGTGTTCGAGATCTGAAGATCTTGAGAAAGAAGAGTTTTTGGTAGCATATCCTAATGAGAACAAATGGTGATGATCAACTAACTCGGACATTGCTCAAAGAGCTGAGGCGGCATCATAGGCCGCATGGCTGGCCTCCCGGACCACCTTCACTTGCTCCATCATGATCCCGCTTTGGCGTATAGCTTCCTTAGCAGCACCCACTTGGTCCTGGGGACGTGGTGGGTGGCGAAAAGGAGGGCGGATCAGCGATCGACGATGAAGGCCGGATACTCGTCGGTGACACGGCGAAAGACACGAAGTCCGAGTGATGTTGCCACCCTCATGAACCAGCGCCTCGTAATCGATACAACTGGCGATCTTGCCAAGAGCGCCTTTTTAGTCCTCCTCCGCCTCAACGGCCCTCATCATCATCATCAGGGAGATCGATGACATGTGGAGGGACTACAGGAAAGATTCAAAGTTAAAAACGGAAATCCAATCGACCAAAAGCGAAACTACAGCGATCATACCAAGGTTAGAGGTAACAACGTCTTCCATCTCCTGGTCTTCGTTCTGGCCGAGGTCTCGGAGGTGGCAGCTGCAGATTCGTAAATCAGTTGATCAATCAACAAGTCGACCAAAAGTATGTCCATGCTGAACAAGAAAACACAAGTTCTGTTGTACCCGGAAATGGTGGGGATGGCCATCTTCATGTTGGGCAAAACCTTCGTCGGCTTTGATGGCGTCGCTCGGGGTTGCTTCGGCGCTTTTTCAGTCGGCGCCAGAGAGGTCGTCCGAGGACGTTTCGTCGACTGCCCGACAGGCGCGATAGCCTTGCCTCAACCGCGGGGTCATGGGTGAGCTTGGACCGCCTTTTCATGTGAGGAGGGTCAACTTCTTCCTCCTCTTCCTCCTCCTCCTCTTCGTCGGGGCTGTCGTCATCTTCGTCCTCCGCATCGTCAAATTTCCATTCCTCCTGGCTTTCACCTCCGCTCCCTTCCTCCTCCTGAACTGGTTCTTGCGCCCCGTTGGGCATCGAGTACATCTCAGTGGTGGCCTGGAAGACGACAAACAAGACAAAAGTCAATCGACCGATTTTAAGAAAACAAGATGGAGAAAGCAGGATAACAATCAAAGATGCAGGAATGGACCTTGTCTACTTCGTAGGACTGGTCGAGTGGAGGGATCCTCCTGGCCCCTCGAGGGTTGTCCTTGTTTCCTGTGATGCCCCCAAGACATCTTTCCAGCATGGCATCCTCGATCTCCTCCGGGTGGATCCGAGTGGTGTCCTCAGTGCTGGAGTACAACCACATCGGATGGTCTCGGGCTTGAAGCGGCTGGATGCATCATCGAAGGAAGAACTCCAAGAGATCCATGCCAGTCACCCCGTCTCTGATGAGCTGGACAACTCGTTCGACCAAGACCTTCACCTGCGCCCTCTCTTCCGGAATCACCTTCAAAGAAGATGGCTTGCTCACTCGGTCCATGGAAAAGCGAGGAGTCCAGTCGACTGCCCTGGCGTTGGCTGGTTCTTACAGTAGAACCAAGTCGACTGCCATCCACGGACTGATTCGTGTAAGATCATGGCCGGAAAAGAACTTTTTCCTCTCATCTGAACCCCAAGACCCCCACACATCTGAATCACTTGAGTTCTCTCGTCACTCGGATTGGCCTTTTTCACCGTCTGGGAGCGACAAGTGAAAATGTGCTTGAAAAGACCCCAATGAGGCCGGTAACCCAAGAAATTCTCGCACAAAGACACGAAAGCAGCGAGATACACGATGGAGTTGGGAGTGAAGTGGTGAAGTTGTGCACCAAAGAAGTTCATAAATCCCCGAAAGAAAGGGTGAGGCGGCAGAGAGAACTCGCGGTCAACATGGGTGGCCAAGAGAACACACTCACCCTCCAGAGGTTGTGGCTCCCACTCCTTCCCCGGCAGCCGCGCTGATCCATGGGGGATCCGTCCCTCATTGTCCATGTCGTCGAGGTCCTTCTGACTGATCGTCGAGCGGATCCAGTCGCCCTGGATCCAGCCCTGCGGCAATCCGGCCCCCGACGAAGATCCGCCCCGACTGGTCGCTCTTCCCTTCGCCTTCGCCGTCGCCTTCTTCGCCCGCTCCAAAGCCGTCGTCTTCTCCTTCACCATTGTCACCCGTGAAGTGCGCACAGAGCAGCATCGCTGGGGTGGAATCGCACGCGGCGGATGAATCTGGGGAAGGGAGGGGGAAAGGGGAATGTACTGTTCAAAAAACCCCCGTCCAGGGCCTTATATGAGGTCACCTCCGAGTGACTGACTGGTAGGCCCGGACGATCCTATCAAATCCCGCAATAGTCGCCCGCGCGATACGTGGCGAAAAAGGTGGCGCGAAGATAGAGGCGTCCCTGCCTTATCCCATCCGATTACTGCGGCTTCCTCCGCCCCGCTCGTTTCCCAAAAATTCGAATCCCGCTAAATCTGCGCGCCACAGAGCAAATCGTCAGACAGAAGATTTCCTCCGTCCTGTCATTCGGAGCTCTCCAAGTACGAAAAACACACTCGACGGATACAAAGAATGGATCAAGGCGACTGAAAAAGAAGTTGAAGCCGTCACCTAAGCTTATTGATCCAGAACAAGGCGTGCTCATCGCACGAAAAGTGGGTCGGAAGAGGTCTCAACTCCTTCCTCACTCAAACCTCGATCCATTCGGGGGCTACTGATGAAGCCATGTACCTAGGGTAGGGTCATGGACCTGTCCAAGGTACCCTCCCCAAGGACATCTTTTGAAGGAACTACCTTTCAGTCGACCTGGAAGGATTCCACTCGACGGACCTAAAGACACTCGACCGTAAAGCCAACCACTCGACCGCCAGGAGATCTACAGTCAATCTGCACGCAAACGGTCGGTCATTAAGTGGCTTTATTATCATCATAGCACTTTATGTGGGACGTTACCAGTAACTCCCTATCTTAATGTACCTTAATCCCTGCATAAGCGAAATTTGGAGGGTCGGCGAACTCTATATAAGCCACCCCCTCCTCAGTGTTAAGGGGTTCGCACCCCTGTAACTCATACGCATATAATTCAGTCGACCGCCTCCGGGCTCCGAGATGTAGGGCTATTACTTCCTCCGAGAAGGGCTTGAACTCGTAAACATCTTGCGTATACAACTACTCCATAGCTAGGATCTTGCCTCTCCATTCCTACCCCCCATTCTACTGTCAGACTTAGAACCACGACAGGCATCCCTCATCCATACCTGCAGGCGGCTAGGGAGGCTCCTCGACAGTGTTCAGGGCCCCCTCATTCACGTCCTCTGCCGGCGGCGGGAGTGCCTTGGTCTCTGTGGCACCGGCCGTGGGGGGATCTGCGGCGACCACTGTCAGGGGCTCTGCAAGGCAAGTCGTCATGCCCGGGGCGTCCACTGCGGTGGGGATACCTCTGGTTCACATGTCCAGGAAGTTGTTCTCGGCGGCCACCACGGTGGTGGGCTCGAAGGCTTGGGGGAACACTCCCCTCGGCAGTGGTCTTGGTTTGTCGCGGTGTGCTCTGTCGCCAGGCCGCTCACTGTCGTCGCGCTCCCTGGGTGCCTGCTCTACGGCCGTGGGCTCGAAGGCTAGGGTGTTCACTCCTGAGCTTGGGACGGGGGCATCGCTGTGTGCCCCATCGCCCCGCCGCCTCCCTTTCATCCCCGCGATGACTGTGGTGGCTGACGAGGGTAAGAAGTTGCTGGAGGAGGAGCCGGCCATGCAGGTCGACAGGGAGGTGGACGCTGATCACGCATCACCAACTGAGGTGGTTGTTAAGACCCAGCTGGACAAGATGGATCATGGTGACAGTAGGCCCTTGCATCTTGTGTCTGCCAGGCCGGCCGGTTCTGAGATCAGCGAGACCAGTTCAGTGCGCATGCTCATGGATATTCCCCTTAAGCCCCAACAGCTGTTACCCACCAATGTGCTGCAGTTTGGGCCAAAAACTGTTGTCGACACGATCCGGGAAGGCCTCATCTCATCTCGGACTCCGTCCATCTTGGGTCCAAGACCGGCGGCATCGGTTCCGACGAGGCGCAAGAAGCCGCTGCCACCGGGTTTTACTCCAAGACGAAGTGCCAGGATTTGCAAGCTAAATGAAGGCATTCGCACAGGGCCGGTGCAACGTGCCCAGACAGTGCTGCTTCGCCGCTTGGGGGTCATTCAACCTGAAGTACACATGTCGCAGGAGGCGTTCGATGCTTACCTAAAGCTGTTCGACAAGCCACTTGCCCCTCACCACATCAGGGCGGTGGCGGCCCTGTTCAATCCAGAGGGGGGCGACTTCGATGAGCCGATGCTGGAGGGTTTCGCTGGCCTGTCATTGCCGGATGTTGTGGAACCGTGTGGCGCCTAGTTTTCCCTTTGTTGCAGTTACTTTCGGGTCTCTTCCTTTCAGTCATGTCTTTAGGTGTTCTGGTCTGGAATGTTCGGGGATTGAATAGCCCCGCGAGGCGTGCTTCGATTAGGCTGTTCTTACAATCCTAAAATGTTTCCTTAGTATGTTTTCAAGAATCAAAATTGGAAGTGGTGGAGGTGTCTGTGGTTCGCCAGACTCTGGGGCCGGCCTTTGACGGTTTTGACTTTCTGCCTGCTGAGGGCACCCATGGTGGCATTTTGGTGGCTTGGAAGTCGGATGCTCTTCGTGTCCAGGTGGTTCACAAAGGTGATTTCTCGATCACAGACAATGTCACCAGTCTAAGGGATGGCAAGGCCTGGATGATGACTTCGGTATACGGCCCGCAAGCGGTGGATGAAAAGGTGAAGTTCCTTCTGGAGCTGGAGCTTATCAATGGGGATTTTAACCTTGTCAGAGGTGCAGAGGAGTGCAGCACTGGTAGAGTGAACCGTAGGTTGCTAAATAAATTCAGTCATACTATAAACAGTCTCGGGCTGGATGACATGCCGTTGGTGGGCCGGAAGTTTACTTGGTGCAATGATCAGGAGAGATCAGTATTGGCGAGGCTGGATCGGGTGCTCTTTAACAATGCTTGGGAGGAGGTTTATCCCATCAGCGACCTACTGCCTTACAGCTCCAATGTGTCTGTCCACTGTCCTCTACTGCTCACTTGCACAGCCGCTCGGCCGCGTGCGCGTCATTTTCGTTTTGAGAACTTCTGGTGCAGGCTCCCGGGGTTCCAAGATACGGTTAAACAAGTTTGGGAAGAGGAGGTGGCCAGCAGCAATCCGATGAATATTTTGTGTATTAAGCTGCACCCGACGGCCAAAGCACTCAGGAGCTGGGGTCAGAGAAAACGGAGCTCTATGGATATTCAATTTCAGATTGCCAATGAAGTGATTTTGCGCCTTGACACGGCGCAAGAATCAAGGGCCCTCTCTGTTGAAGGAAAAAGGCTGAAGGCTTTGCTAAAAGGAAAGTGCCTGGCTCTGGCCTCTTTGGAACGGGTGAGGCTGAGACAACGTGCTCGTATTAGGGATCTGCAGGAAGGGGATGCGAACTCCAAATATTTCCATATGAAGGCTAATGGCCGGTGAAGGAAGCACCTGATCCCGTTCCTGAAAGAGGGTGATCGCACTGTTACTAGCATGGAAGACAAATTAAAGCTGGCACATGATTTCTTCCGTGCGCAGATGGGCTGCCCTGCTCCCATGGGTTGCTCGTTAAGATTGGATGATCTAGATATACATCGGATTCCACAGGGCTTAGCACAAGGGCTGGAGGTGCCGTTCACGGAGGATGAGATCAAGAAAGTTATTCAGGACATGCCGGCTGATCGTGCACCTGGGTTGGACGGTTTCTCTGGGCTGTTTTACAAGAGCTGCTGGGGTATTATTGCAAAGGACTTCATGGCTGTGTTGCACGCACTTTCTGAGGATCGTTTTTACTCCTTTGAAGCTCTGAACTCGTCCATTTTTACCCTGCTGCCCAAGAATGAGGATCCGCTGCAGCTAGGGGACTTCAGACCAATTAATGTGATCCACGGGGTTGCTATTTTTTTTGGCCAAAGCCCTTGCAACCCGGCTGGCACCTCTTCTGCCTTCATTAATATCCCATGCTCAGAGCGCATTTGTTTGCAGGAGGAGCATCCACGAGAATTTCAATTTGTGTGCAATGCAGCAAGGGCTCTGCATCAAAAGAAAAAACAAGCGGTGCTTATGAAAATTGATATATCCAAAGCCTTCGATACTCTCTCCTGGGGGTTTCAGTTGCAAGTGTTAAAGGCCAGAGGTTCTGGGGACAGGTGGTGCTCGTGGATTTGTGGTTTGCTGAGATCTTCCTCTTCTTCGGTGCTTATGAATGGGGAGCTCAGCGACTCATTCGCTCTAGGGCAGGGTGTTCGTCAAGGGGACCCACTATCCTCGGCTCTGTTTATTCTTTCCATGGATGTGCTTCAAGGAATGCTTCGCTGGGCTGACCAGCGGAGGGTACTGTCGGACTTCGGTTTGGGCTCTGAGGTGCCCAGGGCCTCCATTTTTGCTGATGATGCAGTAATCTTCTTCAGGCCACACACAAACGACCTGCAGGCAATTTCTGCCATACTCCAACTCTTCGGACAAGCTTCTGGTCTGCACATTAATCTTCAGAAAAGCTCTACCACATGCATTCGTTGTGACGAGGCGGTCGTTTCCATGGTGGCGGAGCATTTTCAGTGTCAGCAGCAATCTTTCCCGATCAAGTATCTCAGGCTGCTCCTCTCGGTCTTTCGTTTGAGGCGTCAAGATGTTTTGCCTTTGGTGGACAAGTACTTGAGCAAGATGAAAGGGTGGAAGCCCAAATTGCTGCCGGCAGCGGGTTGACTGACGCTGGTCAACTCGGTTCTTATGGCACTGCCGATTTACTTCATGGTTGTTCTTCCCTTGCTGAGTTGGGCCATCAAAATTATAAACATAAGATGTCGAGCTTTTATCTGAAAGGGGGAGGAAGACATCAACGGAGGGCACTGCCTGTTGCCTTGGGCACAAGTTTGTTCCCCCAAAGAGTGTGGTGGTCTTGGCGTACTTAATCTGAAGTGGTTTGGCTGGGCTCTAAGATGCCGCTGGCCATGGCTGAGATGGGACGAGCACCCTAGGCCATGGAAACTGTAGACGGATAACACGGAGAAGGCAATCCGGATGATGTTCAGCGCCGCCTCGGCAATATCACTTGGAGATGGAGAATCATCAAGGTTTTGGATTGATAACTGGCTCCCGGATGGCCGCTCGCTTGCTTCTATGGCGCGGCCCTGTTCTCTTTTGTCAAAGACTCCGGCTGCTCGGTTCGGGAAGCACTGCAGAATCAATCATGGATTAGGGACATATCTGGTGGCGTCTCGGTGCAAGCATTGGCGCAGTATCTGACAGTTTGGGATATCACTCAGGAAACAATTTTGCGGTCGGGATCGCGGGACTGTGCACTCTGGAAGCACACGAAGGAGCGGGAGTTCTCTGTCAGCAGCGCCTACAAGATGATGTTCATGGCATATACGCTTTGCTTGCAACAAGCCGATCTGGAAATAAAAAGCACCACCACGGTGCAAATTTTTCATGTGGTTAATGGTTCATGGCAAGTGTCTGACGGTGGATAATCTTGCACGCAGAGGTTGGCCTAGGAATCCTTCTTGCCCTCTTTGTCTGTCACAACCTGAGGATTGCACACACTTGTTTGTGCATTGCCGATACACGCAGCAGCTTTGGGGCTTGCTGAAATCCTAGACTGGGGTGCAGTTCATTATGCCGGACGATCGACACGGCTGCACGGAGGAGTGGTGGCTCGAGGCCAGAGCGGGCGTACCTAAACCAATGCGCCGCAATTTTGACACCATTACGATCTTGATGCACTGGAGACTGTGGAAGGAGAGGAACTCCAGAGTGTTTGATCAGCTGGCAAGCAGTGCAGAAAGAGTACTAGACGTAGTGCGTGAAGACATAGCAGTGTGACGATCTGCGGGTTGCATTACAGACTTGGGTCATTAGCATGATCTGGTGTATTTTTCCTTTTCCTTTAGTGGATTGGCGGTCTTCTATGGCTGCCCTCCTTTCGTGGGCATCAAGTGTTCTTGACGGTAATCTTGTATTCTGTATTTTCTCCCCTATCTAATAAAGATCGGCCATTGGCCCTTCGAGACACAGTTTGCCTCCCAAGGGCAGTGGAGAAAAGAAACCGAACTTTACCTTATCGATAGGACCTTACAGTCCGCATAAATTGCTGCAGCACCCGACACGGTGAAACTTCCATTGTTCATCATGTTTATTACCTCCATACAGTCATACTCAACCACCAAATTGCTGATTCTGAGTTGCTGCACCAACAGACGCCATGTCGTAACATCTGTTGCAGCTTCATCATCTGTTGCACCCAATACATGCTCGATTTCCTCATTTGACGCTGCAATGAAACCACCTTTATCATCTTGGAGGATAGCTCCCGGTGCTTCTTGAAGTGTCTTTGAATGGAACATCGTTTCAACATTGAGTTTCCCTTAATCAGCACGATCCATCCTCCCCTCTTGGTACCTACACTCTTCTTCCTCCCCTCTACTTGCCAATTTAAGGATGATTTATTTGCTGGCCCAACACTCCACGATGGCACAAGCATGGTTGGATTTTTGTTTCTTTCTGAGTAGACGATCCCCGACCGGATGGCCAAATCCTCTCGGGTGTTTGATTAGTAGCCAATCGGTCAATAGCGCCCACAGACCCTCCGGTAGTTCATAGGAGAGCCAAATTTCTTTTTTCACATGGACATAAAAAAAAATTGTGAGCATTCTTTTAATTTTTTATCAATTTCATGTACTTTTTCTAAATTCACAAACTTTTATTAAAATCCATAAAAAATGTATCTATGAATATTTTTTTTCAAATTTGTGATTTCTTAAAATTCACAAATGTATGCTGCAATCGCTTAACACATATTTTTAATGCAAAAACTATTAAAAATATAACTTATAATTAACAGGCATGAATTGATTGGTGCGTTGCATGCATAGAGAGTAATGTAAAAACAATTTAATTTATGACTTACATGCATGACTTGCTTACATGGCATGGTTGCATGTCTAGAAGAAAATAGGTACTGGGTTGTATTGTTTTGTAAGGGAAGGGCTAGCTATTTAGACACAGAAGATGACATCAAGGCGAACTTTATTAATTGCAAACAATAGTTGCATCGTCTACAAGATCCTTTAGGAAAAGGGAAACGTTTAGACCCGGCGCGCCGGCCGAATCGTTCCGTCGGTTGCACGCGCGTCGTTGATTAAAGCAAAATCTTACGACTCGTTTTTGTTTTGGCTACAGCTGGCTGGGTCACGTGGCCCACTTCCCACCACACACGATTCATCCTTATCTCTTCGCGAGGATAGGATCCTGGAACCATGTGTCAATTTTGCTGTGTCTGGCAAAATTTTTTTGCTGGAATCGGATATGGGACCAGCATGGCGGAGGAGCTGCATCGCCAGATTTGCTGGAACCAACGGAGGCGAGATGCTGGAACCATTTGACTTTGTAGCTGCAATCATGATTACAAATGCTGGAATAGATGAGCTGGAACCATGACCTCAAGATGTTACGTCGGGCAATGGCGTTTTCTCTGACCGACGCCGAGCAATGTTGCATCCGTCATCGAAAAAAGCTGGAACCAGCAATAGGCATAGATGCCACCAGCGTCCACAAAAGCTGCAACGGCGATGACCATGGACGAGACCAGTGCTAGTGTGCTACAACCGGCAATAGCATTTGCTACAACCGGCATCGATAAATATTGCAACCAGTGAAACCAGCAATGCCATTTGCTACGACCGACTTCGGTGGCTATGGCACTGGTTCTGCGGCTACGAGCAACTACGACGCTGCTACATCCGTTGTCGGCGGGAGCTGCAACCGGCATGCCCCTGCGACGGAGCTCGACAAATAAGGCCACGGCGGCACCCCTCGCCCAGGAGCTCGATGACCCCATAGCCATGGAAACAGTGTTCACTTTTTGCTGCATGGTGATACAACCAGTTATGTGCAACGTGCAAAGCTGCAACCGACACCTGAGAAAGGTACAATCGACCATGAAATACGTTTAAACCGGAGATGGCAGAAGCTGGGAGGGTGGGGGCAATGCTGCAACCATGATAGAAAAAGTTCGACGGTATATGAAAAAAGCACCAACCAGGCATTGTGAAAAGGGAAAAGCTACAACCGTTGACTAAAAAAGCTTCAACTGTAGAAACCGGCGTCCAAAATTGCCAGAACGGGCTTCATCTTCGAACGGCGACCATGGTGACCATGGTGTTTTCTTTTCTTTTCTTTTTTTGTTGCAACCGGTATATATTTTTGCTGCAACCGGTGATTTGTTTTACTACACCCGTTTCATTTTTTTCTACATTCATTCATGGCCGAGCTGAGTCCCGGGACGACATCACCTTTTCTTGCTGCAACCGTTGTAGTTTTTGTTACATCCGTCGAGGAATTTTGCTACATCCCCTTTTTTCCTCGTGGAGCTGCAAGCTCGACGGCGGCGATGAGTATTTTTCCTGCAACCATTGTCTTCATTTACTACGACCGACACGGGAAAAATACTACAACGGGCATCTCTGTTTTTTGCTGGAACGAGTTAATCATTGATGAGGCGGAGCTGGATCCATGACAAAAAAAGCTGCAACTCGCATGATTTTTTGCTGGAACCAGCTTTAGCATCGGTCAGCCAGAAAACACTAGTAGATTTCCTACCATGGGTCAGCTCGGGATCTCCATGAAAAGCGGGCAGCCAAAATGGCGAGCACGGACGGTCGGGCAACGAGCGCAGGGCGGCGCCATGGTCTTGACGAAGACGGGCGGCGCTTTGCCGGGCGACGAGCGATGCGGCGGGCAGCCGGGCGACGAGCGCTGGTGGCGCCATGGTCGGGCGACGAGCGCCACAAGCGGCGAGGGCAACGAGCACGGCCGGTGCCAAGGCGGCAAGCGCGGGCTTCGTGGTCGCGCATCCATGGCGGCCTTGACTGGCTCGCTCCTCTCTCTATTTGCTGGAGATGAGGATAAGGTAAGGAAAAAATAGAATAGGAAGCTGCGATCTGATGGTCTCGTGCAGCCAGATCAGGCGGCTGGGGGCAGACCGGCCGAAACTTTCGGCCGGCGCACCGGCGCCCAGTGCTGCCCTTAAGAAAAACAAAGGGGTTCACAGACCCAATTATATAAAAAAATATAGTAAAAACAAAATTTAGCCATCTGATGTGTCGTGTCATTCGCCTCACTTAGACAATGCTTGCTATATAGTCTTTAACGCTCGTTTACAAGCAACGTCTCTCTTATACTCCAACAAAATACTGAAAATTACTCGCTGACGCAGGCGGCGGCGCGGCAGTCACTTTTGCAGGGATTGACGCACAGGGGCATGTACAAGTTCCAACAACCGCTACATCCGTAGAACCTGACTTTGCAATTGTCGTTGCACATAACCTCGACTTTGCTAAGCACGTGTTGAAGCAGCGTTTGTCACAGACGCTGCATCGTATCGCCGGTGTGGGCGCAGGCGTGGGCGCTGCCCATTTGTCAGAGCATCTCCACCCGCGCTTCCAATAAGGCCCCTAAGGCGACTTTTCAGTTGCCGGTGTTAAAAAATCGGCTCAGTCATGCCCTCAAGGGTCCAATTTTCGTCGGCTCGGACTGAAATTAACGCCGGCGGACCCAACCCGAACCCGGCGTGCTGGGGGGCGCTCGGAGGAGCCGGGCGAATCGTTTTTGGCGTGAAAGAGCCGCGGGCCCTCCTTACCAGCAACTCGTCTCGCTTCTCGCCGCTTCGTCGTCCTCATCGCCTCGTTTCCCGTGGCGAATCAATGCCAAAGCTGCCGCGCGCTGGCGCGCCGGTCAGCCTCCGCCATTGATGCCTCACGGCGACATAGTGACGGCGCGACGACGCGCGTCCCCACGCATGCCACACGTAGACACGGCGGCCACGCATGCTCGCGGCGCCTCCGCCTATATAAGACGACCACAGCGCGCCGGTGGCACGCACAGAGTCTCCACCGCCGACGCGCCCTCTCTCCCCTTCCTCCCTCTCCATCGCCGACACGCCCTCTCTCCCCTTCCTCCCTCTCCATCGCCGACGCGCCCTCTCTCCCCTTCCTCCCTCTCCCCTCGCCGTCCCCTCGCCGCCGCAATGGCGAACGATTCCCGGCGAGCGCTGGCGGCGAACGGCTTCGACGCCGCCACCTTCACGAGGACGGCTCGGCTCCTCTTCGAGGCCGAGTACCCGGTCCCGCCGGACATGCAGTGCCCGGCGTGGAGAATCAGCGCGGCGGGTCCCGATGCCACCACCGCCACCGGGCGGCGCGACGCGGCGGAGATCGCACAGTATCCGCGCCTCCCGCTGGGCGGGCGAGGGAGGCAGCGCCACGCCCGGCAGCCCGCTCTGGGAGCCGTACTTCCGCCGCCGTCATGCCGAGCAGCTCGAGGCCACCAACGCGTCGTGCCCTCCGGTGGGCTCAACTCCGAGGGGCGGCGCCGATGGTGGGGCGTGCCCGGCCAAGACGCTGAGGCCGCCTCGAGTACATCGAGGGCGGCAACACGCCGAGGCCGGAGTACCCGAGCCCGTCTTTCTCTCGCCGCTGGGAGCTCGTGGACGCCGAGGCGCATGGACCCCGGGCGTCCTCCTCTCGTCCGGCCGGTCGACCGGCTCTCCTCGCCTCCGCCCGTCAAGCGAGCCCAGACACGCTGTCACCGGGCGCACCGCAGCTCCCGTGTCGCGTGACGCCGACTCCACTCGCCGCCGCCGCCGTCGTCGCGCCCAAACCTGAGCCCAGCCTCCCCCCGGAGTACGAGGAGCTAGCCCGTCGCGGCTTCTCCGACGAGGACGCCCTACGGTGGGCGCGCGACGACTACCTCCATGACGAGATGGTCCGGCAGCGCTGGGCCCTGGAGGAGATCGCCGCCCGCAAGCGTGGGCGCGAGGACGAGCACGGCGTCGTGATCCTCGACAGTGACGACGGCAAGGACGCCGCCGGACCGTCCAACCCGCCGCGCCAACTGGGAGAGGGTTGCAGCAGGGACGGCGGCCGCGGCGGAGGCGACGACGACGACGACGACAACGACGACGACGGCAACGACGACGGCGGCGGCAGCGACCACACGCGGTTCTACAGCATCCTCGGCATGTAGAACGGCGACGAGCGGCGAGGCGAGGAAGACGGCAGGCCTAGTAGTGTGTTTTTTTTCTTTTTTGTAAATTTTTTTAAATATGTATGAACTCTCGCCGTGTTTGGTTGAATTTGGTTTGAACTTGTCGAAATATGTATGAACTCGTCGAAAATGGTTAAATTTGCGCCATGTTTATGCCGCACTTTAATTTTCACAAAATTTCGTGGGCGCCGAGACTGGGTGGCATCACGTCCCCAGCGCGCGTTTTGCGACGGTGCGCCTCCGAGGGACGATTTTTAGCGCCTCCTGAAGGCCAACGGCTGGAGATGCTCTCACAGTCGCTGCACACTATCGCCGGTGTCGGCGCAGGCGTGGGTGCTGCCCCTTTGTCACAGTCGCTGCACACTATCGCCGGTGTCGGTGCAGGCGTGGGCGCTGCCCCTTTGTCACAGTCGCTGCACGGTATCACCGGTGTCGGCGCAGGCGTGGGCACTGCCATTGGCCCAAGCGACGGGCAGCGCCCCATGGAAGGCAGTACTAGGACAGCGAGCATGGCAGCGATGAGGGCTGCCTTGAGAGCGAGGGTAGTGGATGAACCTACAGAAGCCATTGTTTATTCTGGACGCAGAAAGCAAGTGGCTAGAGACTTTAGAGAGGAAGACACACAACTAGGCAGCATAATATACTTCCTTCGTTCGAAAATATTTGTCATTGAAATTAATGTATCTAGATATATTTTAGTTATAGATACATCCATTTTCATCCATTTTGATGACAAGTATTTCCGGACGGAGGGAGTATGTAGGAACGGGGACGATGTTATTTATAGGCATTCAAGAAAGAGCTCTAGGGTTAGCTACACCTCATGTAGTTTATTATATGGATGGATCGTCGATCGAATTGAATGCACAAGCAACAAGTCAGAGGTCGGTGCCATGCACGTTAGCATTTCTAAGTTGCACTGGAGCGAGAGAAAGTTGACTTGGAGATACAAGTACACACATAGTATAGTGTAGTACATGTATTATATAGTGATGTTACCAATGTCCCCGAGCTTTCACTTGCCCGTAATTTTTGAGATAACGCAGATGCTCTATTCTAGTTGTCGTGACTATTAAACATTCTACTGCTTTCTGTTTCACTAGGAGTTGGATGTCATGTTACTGATGATGCAATTGACATAAGCTAGATGAAGTAGATAATGATATACGTGGAGCTCACCCTATTTAGATGAAATCTCAGAAAATATGTAGAAGTGAAAATTAATTATATTTATTGAATTTGTAGGCATACCAATGATACCTTAGGTTGATTACTTATAACTTAACAAACTACGTGGTAAAAGTTACACCGAGTACACACATACTCCATCCATTCCTTTATGTAAGGTGTATTATTTTTGGCACGGTGACCAAGACACATAATTATACATATGTTAGGACGAAATTAACCTTGTTTAACTCATTGATTAGCGGCAACTAAATTATTTATGCTAGGAAACTAAGAGATGCACGCATAAAGAGAGAGATACTTTCCTTTTTCTCTTTACAAGAAGAGATGCATGTAATCAAGGGAAAGATACTTTCCTTTATTTGAAGGGCTAACGATGGAATTACGAGGAATTAGAAGAAATGTACCTTACATTGTGGAATTTTATCAAAAAACAAATACACCTTATATATGGAACGGAGGGAGTATATTGTAGTACATGTATTTTTATTTACGTTACCAATGTGCCTCAAGCTTTGCACTCGTATTTTTCGAGATAATGCAAATCCTATAGTCTAGTTGCACCGACTGCTAAATATTCTACTGCTTTTTGTTTCATTGGGAGTAGGGTGCCAAGTTACCGTTGATGAATTGATGAAGTAGATGATGATATATGTGGAGCTCTCCCTATGTACATCAAATCTCACAAAATATGTAGGAGTGAGACAATTAATGCTATTTATTCAATTTAAGGCGTACCAACGTTACTACCATAGGTTAATTAGTTATCACTTAACAAACTACATAGTGTTGGAAATATGCCCTAGAGGCAATAATTTGTCTTATTATATTTTTCATGTTCATAATTAAGTTTATATTTTTATGTTATAGTTGCATTGGTTCTTGAATATGAGATTCAGAGGAAAACCCAATTGCATGTGTGGAAACATAAACACCAAGATGATCCCTAGTAATGCCTCTAGGACTAGCTCATGTATTGATGATGATCTTGTTTTCCTGATCATGAGCATT
Organism: Aegilops bicornis; assembly: GCA_021605145.1. Taxonomy (NCBI): domain Eukaryota; kingdom Viridiplantae; phylum Streptophyta; class Magnoliopsida; order Poales; family Poaceae; genus Aegilops; species Aegilops bicornis. The sequence goes on along the minus strand of CM038672.1, from coordinate 616,742,438 downwards.
GTTATTGTAACAAGGATACTATCAGTAATGAGAACACATTATTGCCGAAATAATGGAGTTGGATAGACCTAGGAATTACTGAGAAATGTATACATTGCTATGTTATCGGTATTTTATATAACTTGTTCACGGTTGCATTGTCCCTACAGATAAGCACGTAGACGAAGACTTGGTGTAGCTTCCTGTAGCTAAGTATTGGGCGTTCACATTGTGCATAGTATCCTCTTTCATTTAGTGGCCAAAAACAATTGAGTTAGCTCACTAGACTCGCATGCATGCATGCAAGTGACTCCGGACCGATGACCATGTGCTATCCTCTCTAATAAATTGGAAAAGTGATTCGAATCACTTCCTACCAGCTAGTCTCGAGGTCAATATAATTTAGAATCTCCTAAAAACTCTAAGCCTCCTGGTTAACCGGGGGTTGTGGACTGCGTCATGGGCTCACATGCACGCAGGCCCGGTCCTGAGATTTCAGGGACCCCGGGCGAAACTCGAACATAGGCCCTTTAATATAATCATCAAGATAATATATATATATATATATATATATATATATATATGTATGTATAAAATGTATTCCCTCAAAAAAATGTATAAGTAAATAATTAAATGCATAAAAATGATATCAATGTCAAGTAAGTTATATATATTATTTGAAAACAAAATCTAACATTCTTAGATGCAAGGTCACTAATAATGTTGTTATCCATGGAAGAGAATGTGAGACATACATCACGTAAACTTTGGTGGTTTCCTCTTTGTGACTCGTCCTGTCGACTTGGCCGTGTGGGGGTGGGGGGCCTTCAAACAAAATGCACGGGAGATTAAACATTGGTGGTTGGAGGTCACACATGAGATCAAGCCAAATTGTGGAATATCATCTTATAAGCCAAATTACATTCGTGATGATGTAGGATGAACCAAACTTTTGGTATGGTGAAACAAATAGCAAAGAAAATTCTATGACATAAAATATATAATCAACCTGATAATCAAAAATAGATAATAAAAACTACAATGGGCCAATACGAACATATTAAGGCCAAGGTTGGATAACACGTTCCACACTAAATAAATTTGTTAGAATAATCGGCCATCAATTTTGAATTGGAGCTGACTGTGTGTCCCACGGCCTTTTTTAACCGGAGCTGACCGTGTGACCCACCGTCATTTTCCAACCAAAAAAGGGGATTACTTTCTATTTTACATAGATAGCTTTTTCTTTGTGAGGCAAATTTTACACAGATTGCTGAACTCACGTTTTCATGTTTTAATTGAACACTTTTCATTTATGATATGATTAAAGAAGAAGATTATTTTTTTACCAAACATATGCAGATCAAATCACGTCTTATAAGAAGAAGAAGCCCTTTTTGTTGCTAATTGTTCCAACTAGCCAGGTGTGACCCACGGCCATTTTTTAAGAGCTGGCCCACCAGGCTACCACAAGATCCGATAGACATCCAGAAGAGCCCGAGGCCCAACAGCTACAGAAAAATAACTTTTCAGCCTTCTTCTTTTTGGAGACAGATCGAACAGAGCTTCATGGCGTCTCCAGCGAGCGGTTGCCGATCTCGTAGAACCGTAGAAGGGCTCACACATACCTGGGCGGAGCCCGGGGCGACCGCCCCTCCCTCCCTCAGGGCCGGCGCTGCATGCACATGACTGGAGGGATGCTTTTGACTCGTGGGTCGTCCGCACGTGTGTGTTCGTGGCGGTTGGGTGAGTTCGTGTGTCTTCGTGGCGCCTTGATAGGCATTCCCTTGCACACGTGGGTCTCTCTCTCCCTCTTAGCGTCGTGTCCCATGGCCATGACCCACAGGCAGCCGCCGCAGTCTGCTGGTGTGTCGTAGTTGGATGGCGTCGCCGTGCCGGGGCTACCTCCGGTCCTGGAGCGGGGAACGAGCCTCACAGGGAGGAGCCTATATCATTGACTATTTTTTTGAATGTTTTGTGTGAAGTTATATGCGTACAAAGTTGTACTAGGCTTGAGACACTTATCATGGGACGGAGGAGTATGTAGGTGATGCCTATATCATTGACTATTTTTTGAATGTTTTGTGTGAAGTTATATGCGGCCCACCCCTCTCCTCCCGTGTCGCTCCCGCGGCGGCCCGGGAGCAAACCCTAGCCGCCGCCACTAGTCACAACCCGCACATCCCTCCCTCGCTGGCCGGCAGCGTTGCCGGGCGTTCACACAAGGCCGGGCGGGGCGGGCGGGCCTTCCGGTCGGTCTCGGGCGTGGGAAAGGGCGCGGGCGCTCCACCTAGGCAGAGGCGAGGCTCATGGCGGCGTCATGGTCGATGACGACGGAGGAAGGTGGGTGGCGAACTGCCGTTCGCTAAGCGCCCGTCTTTGGTGCGCGGCGGTTCCCCTCTTGATTGGTGGCTCTGCTGACTTGGCGCCGCTCGATCTGCTTTCGGGTCCATCTCGTCCAGACCGACCTCCTCGAGGTCCGTGGGTTAGCTCACCCAATGGTGGCCTTGGCTATGGCTTGGCGGATGCCTAGAGGGTTGGCGGCGGGTGCAGTGGTCTTCGGCGGGTTAAGGAGGCGAGAGGATGATGGGGTAGTGCTCTGCTGCCGCCACGCCATGGTGATGTCGGGTGGTGGTCAAGCACGGCTGGTCGCTATGGTGACTCCTCCGGATTTGGATCCGGTGAGTCGGTTGGCGGGGCTGCTTGCGACCGTGCTATGGAGGTGGAGGTAGGAGGAGGTGGGGAGATGTGGTCGCGGTGTTGGTTTTGGGCTCTGTCTCTGGCTGGCGTCTGCGGTGGAGTGCAGAACTAGGATTCCTTTGCCTCCGGTGGTGCCTTCCTGTACGTGGAGTCAACGACGCAGGGCTCAGGGTCTTGCGCAAGTGGAGGTTGGTGGCGGTTGTGGTGATGGCACTGGTGAAGCGGCTTGGATCGATCCACCCTTCCGTCATTGGTGCTCGAGGTGAGCAGTTGCGGCTATGGAGGGAGGGCTCCTTCTAGACCTGGTGAGGACGCTTGCCGCGGTTAGGAAGGGGATGGTGAGGTCTCACGCTCATGGGCTTGCTGGACTAGACAGCCAGCATGGTGCGGGAGGACCGGGATGCGAAGTCTCAGGCGAAAGTCTAGTGCCGACCTCATCGGCAGCGATGATGGTGACGCCTTTGGGCGTCGCTTCTCTTCTTGAAGTCATCATCGTGGAGCTTCTGTAGCCCGTTCTATGGTGTGCTCCGGGCGAAAGCCTTAGATTCTTTTCTGAATCGGACGACGATGCCATCTTTGATGTCATTTTTCCTCTTGGGGATGTTGTCTTGGAGCCATGTTTCCGCGGCTGGTCCTTGATGTCTCGGTTGGAGCGTGGCTGGTTTGTTGGAGTGTATGGTGGTGGCGGTGGAAGTGATATGTGTGGCGGTCATTGCCTTGGTCATCTTGGTGCTTTGGTGACCACACTGGGGGCTCGTGGCGGCGGTGAGGTCTCGGAGTTCGGTGCCCTTCGATGACGCTTGAGATTTGGTTGCCTCAAGTGCTCATGCTCTCTCTATTTGTGATGGTGGTTGTGGTGTGGCCTAGAGGAGGTGTAGGGCTGTCTCGGTGGAACATTGCCCTTGGCCTTTGTCTGTGGCTTTCTCTGTCGCGGCGTGCCTCGGCAGTGGGATGCCCTTCGACGGTGGTTGCGACTTCCTAGCTCTTCAAGGTGCAGAGAGATTGCAGGGCAGGTGGTGACTTCTTATCTACGTCTTCTCGGTGGCGGATCTCCTTTCGATTGATCCAACAAAGCTAGCTCTCGCTCTTCTCGGTCTGCCTGGTGGTGATGGGTGCTAAGTTCTTGGTGTTGATTGCTTGTTGTAGCTCACTTCTTGCTCTCCTTCTGTTGTTCATTGTTCTTCTTGTGTGTGTTGTAGGTCGCTTCTTGTTCTTCTTATGTTGCCCCTTTTCTTCTTCTGTGTGTTGTAGCTCCTTGTTCCTCTGTTGTACCCACTCTGCTGTCTCTCAGTGTTAGGTCGGGTGCTACCTGTTGTACCCACCTTGTTGTATCTCAGTCTTATATATAATGAAAATGGTTCAGGCCGGCGTAAGCCCGCCGTAGCACCGTCAAAAAAAAAAGTTATATGCGTACAAGACAACCATTCATTGTTATACTACTGGTTGATCACAGGCAAAGATTAAATTGGGAATCTCCATTAGTTTTCCTTCTTGATCGAGGCCTTGGATCCTTGGATCCATGGAGATCGACCACATATGTTTTTCCTCCTCTACAATGTTGTTCTTCTTTTTGTGTGACAGGATGATAGAGATGTGTGTCTTGCAACTGCATAGACAGAGAAATATATGAAGAACAATGATCTTCTAATCTTTGTGTTTGGCCTATTGCCCTGATTTGTAGAGCGAAAGTGATCAGTAACTTATTAGTGGTAAAATGATTAAGAATAAATAGACTCTGGTTTCATTGGTGACATGTATCCACTAAAACTCAAGCTCCCTTGATGGGAAAGCTTCTGGTTTATTGAGGGGTGTGGCCTGCAGGGTGGGGTTTCTTTGTAAGTGTATTGCTCGCTGGTGTCGCTCGGTCGGTTCACGCGTGTGTACTTGTGGCGCTTGTGCACGCGTTGAGGGTCATGTGGTGATCTTTTCTTTTACTCTTGGGGCTGCGGTCCTTCCTCTTCTCACGGTTTGGGTGAGGCGGTTGGCAGCGCTTATTCCTTTTGTGAGAAGGCGCGGTGGCGGCAGTCTTTTCGGTGAGCTTGGTGTGTGCCCATCTTCGGCTATGGGTTTAGTCTCTGCATTTTCCTTGGGGGTTTGGTGTCTGCCTCGTCGCCGGGGATCGGATCTGTTCATGCCAGCTTCTTCTTCCTTTGCATCAGTTTTTCAGAGGGAGGACGTGGGGTGTGTCAGCTGGTGGATTTGTGTCTCCCGCGTCCTTCTTCTGGCTGCTCGGAGGTTTGTGATTTTTATGGTTCTTTTCTATTGTTGCTGATGTATTGCTTGGGTAGATTTACGCTGCTGTGTGTTTGTGGATTGGGGTTCCTGGGCCTGGTCGAGTGGGTCGCGTTAGTGGTCAGTGTGGTGGATGCGGCCATTATGTCACTACTTTTTTGTTATTTTCCTTCTGTCTTTCTTTATGCTTTGGTTTGTTATTGGAATTTGGCATGCGCCTATTAAGGTTTGGGGTCGATTCTGCGTTTGCGTGATGGGGTTTGGTGGATTTGGCATGGGATTGACACCTTCTTGGTGATTCAGTCAGAAATTGGGATTACTTATTTCAGCGACCGGTGAGTGTTTTCACGTGAAGGGAACAATGAAGACGATTAGGGTGCTCACGAAGCGAAATTTGTTCAGTTTATTCAGCTCATATGGTCCACCCTTAGAGGTATTGGAAGAAGATTAGACCTTAATTTTTTTAAGTTCTTTCTTTTATCATTGGATTTGGTGGATTGTACTTATTTTTATTCATGTGGTTTGGTTTGTGTTTTCTTGGGGCTATGATGTTCTGGGGCTATTTGTGCTCCTGAGCGCAGTTTGTTGACTTTCTACTTGGTTTGATGATGGTTGGATGTGTAACTTTATTATATATGGTTGATGCTTCACCTGTGTATGGACATCACAAGCGACCTTGTATTTATTTTACAGGACAATTGGTCTTTCCATCCACTGTGAATCCTTATTGCCAGATGCATAACCAAGATATGTCTCAGATGTTAAAAGGAAAGAGACTACATAAGTTGACTGTAGTACTTACTCACAACTATACTTTTACATGTGCATTATTCACTTCCCCTCATTTTTGTGTTTACTGAAAACACTTCACATTCATCTATATTTCACCTGAAGACAGCATGATATGATGGTCTAGAAGGTTATAGTTTTATGTGCTATGAGCTTACGATTATCTGGCGTAAGTGACTTTGTTTTATGATTCAATAAGTTGCCATGAAAACAACAGAGTTTTAAGGAAAATAAACATTGTTGATTCCTTTCTCTAGGATTGTCATCTCAACCACATGGTAGATGCCTTATGTGCGGAGCGATGGTCATTAAACTGGTACCATCAATCTGGAATGAGTGGAATTCTGTTCCATCAACCTGTCGCACTTCACGTCCGTAGCTGATCTTTTTAGCTATTCTACCCTTATATTGTATACTAGCAAACATGCACGTGCTTTGCAATAGGGGAATAAATAATTGTGCATTCAAATTTAATAAAATACCCCAGCATGTGTTGCAAGAGATACATAATAATTTAAATATTTCATGTGGTATTTGAGAGTTTACTGATGCACTACTGAGTTTTAGCTCTTAGTTCATCTACCTCCACCCCCACCTTATCTTCCCTGGGCAACCATGCAACTATCAAGATCCAACGCTAACAAAAAAACTAATATTATTTAGATATGTATGTAGAACTAAGCTATAAAGTTTTGACCGGATAGGTTTCAAAAAACTGTTTTCATCGAATACAATTACAAAATAGGAAAATTATCTTATCACCAAGCCGATAAATCGTGGAAAATATATGCCACATTCATAGAGAGAATTGATATAATTTTTAACTGAATTTGGACCAAAACAAATCACCTCAGTTTTATAAAAAAAACTTCTTTTGAAGTGTTAAATTACCTCTTTTTTGTAGGCCTGGCCAATATTTGCAAACTATAGTGATCCTCATGACTCCAAAAATCTTATGCAGCATCCGAAGATTAATTGTGGAAATGGCTGTAACATACTCCCTCCGTAAACAAATATAAGAGCATTTAGATCACTATTTTAGTGATCTAAACGCTTTTATATTTCTTTACAGAGGGAATACATATTACTATAACAAACAATTTACACGTCATATACCTATTCAAGAAAATAAAGGTTCGATGGGGAGATAGAGATTGAGAGCAAGTCCAGGTGAGCCTCAAATATCTTCTTCCTTAAGAAATATACCTTTCAGGTATATTTTCCTAAACTCTAGAAGAACGCAGATATGTTATCTCCAATATTTTCATGAGGTATGATAGTTATGAACAATAAACTATGGCAGTAACAACAAACAAAGCTTTGCCGGAAAAAGAGTAACAACAAACAAAGAAGTGCTAGCACGTAGAGAAACATCTAGCGGAGCTTCCAGTCGAAATCTCTCTCTCTCTCTCTCTCTGTCTCTCTCTCTCTCACCATCTAGTAGAAGCAACAGCAGCAGAACCCAAAACAGCAATATTTCCCATGTTGCATGTCCGTACTGCGCTCCCGCAGCAGGTCAAGGCCACGAGCAGTTCTCCACGCTACCAGCTAGCTCCTCCTCCCTGGGCTCCCCTTGGTGACCTCACCTCTCCCGGCAGTCATGCGAGGCTGCGTCCCACCCGCGACTACGCCTCTCCTCCCCTTCGACCGGCGACCTCACCCTCCTCTAGGCACGAGCCGATATATGAACAAGCCTTATGTATGTGCATCATCCACCGAGAAGTGTATACGCGGTACGATAGAGCAGCACGCCCGCTGCTGGGCCGGCCCACTAAGAGCAACTGAAATAGAGCATATATATAGTCACAAAAAGAATAAAGGCGCTGCCAAGATTCGAACACGCAACCTTAGACCGTGTGAAGTGCGCTGCTAGCCAGTCGACCTATCAAGACATACGGACAATAAGCTAGCGCGGATCTCTTATTAACACACAGAAGCTTTCGAACGTTTCACTGGAAATGTGAACATCTTTTAAATACCGAATAATTTTTAGATTACGTGAACAATTTTCTGAAACATAAATATTTTTTTAAATTCGAAAACAGAATTCGGAAACACGATCATTTTTTGAAATCCAAGAACTTTTATTAATACGCTAATGTTTTTGAAATCCATTATTTTTTTATATGCAAACATTATTTGAACCAATGAAAAATATTTAAAAGGACATTTTTTTAAACATGAATAATCTTTAAAAAATTGGAAAACATTTTGAACCAAAAATTGAAATTCCGAAAAACATGGAAAAAAATCACACGAGAAAATTTCACAACTCTAAGTTTTTTTGAAAACACGAACAAATTTTCAAATTCTGATTTTTGTAAATTGCGAACAACGTTAAAAACCATAAAGGAAAATTTGAAACTCCATTGGGAAACATGAACAAATATCAAAATTCTGGACATGTTTTAAAACGCAAACTATTCTTGAAAACATAATGAAAAATTAGGATTTTCGATCATATTTTGCAAAAAAAATTATTTTTTTAATATGTTGATTTTTTTTAAATTTACGACTTTTTCCAAAAGAAACAGAACAAAAAGAAAAAAAAACAAAAAATAGAAACAAAACCAAAACTGAGAAAACAAATCAGAAAAAACAGTTTAGGAACCTTCTAGAAGTCCTAAAACGGTAAGTAACCTTCCAGAAGATTCGCAATACCGGTGGCTCGAATGCACAGATGGGCCCACCCATTCTACAATCATGTGTGCGATTGCCTACCGATTTGCCGCAATAAAAAAAGGTTGATAAATGACCGAACGTGACGCGACTTGCATACTGTCTCGAAACTTGCTCAAATCTGACATGGGTGCCTACCATGGACATGTCCACCTTCCTGCAAAAGTCGAGGCCATTTCAAGAATGACCAAAAATAGGCCATGTTCAATGGAGGGTGCCCGCATACGCTAAGAAGGCTCCATTTGAGAGCGCGTTGTTTCTCAACATCGTTAAAATGGCTCCAATTCTACTCATGAACTTGTATGACCAATTCAAGGTACCATGCCAAGTTGTTTGGGTTTTCCGACAAGTTTTGCATTTTCTGGAGTTTTCTCGGTAAAAGAAACCCCCCAATAAATAGTCGGACATGTCGCAACTTGCATACAGTGTCGAAATTCGTTCAAACATGGCATGGATGCCTACAATGGGCATTCCCACTGTAAGGGCATATTTATCCCTTAAGTGTTTTGGTGATTGATGGCGATACTTTTGCGGACTAATCGTATGCCTTGAGTTTCTCAGATGCTTCATCTCTAGGAACGAGACGATTCGGTGCCCCTCGGAGACTATTGAAGACAGCGTCGTTCTACGTTTCTCTTTGGTGGATTTGAGTCGTAGGAGAGCCATACTATTAAGAGGGGGTCCGCGTCGGAAAGGTTTGGGTGGAATCAACACGTACACTTGTCCTTCCTTTCCTTGCACTTTGGAGCATCTTCCCGTTGTCATAGTTGTGCATAAATCCGACTGACTCGCTGTTCTTGCGGTAATCTTGCTCTAGGGAAGCGGTAGTACATAAGCACCAGTAATACCACTGGGGTCACGGTAGTACCGCTCCCCAGGAGCCATAGAGCCGCAACTCCCAGGCCTTGTGCTGCTCCGGTACGGTAGTAGGCGCGGATGTAATTTTTTACATCCGCGCCCACACGGTAGTACCGCACGTCTTGCGCGGTAGTACCGCGAGTGGACACGGTAGTACCGCTCTCTTGGAGCCGTAGTACCGTGGCCCTCATGCCCAGTACCGTTGCGTCGCGGTAGTAGGAGCGGATGTAATTTTTTACATCCGCGCCTCCACGGTAGTACCGCACCTCGGGCGCGGTAGTACCGCGTCGGGTTTTCGCTCTGATTCTTTTACAGCGGAAGTAATCACGGATGTAATTTATTTCATCCGCGCTCTTCGTAGGCTGTGGCTTACCTGCCTTGCGGGTAGTACCGCAAGGGTGTGCGGTAGTACTGCAGCGGCGGTAATCTGCGCTTCGATCGAGCCGATCCCGGTCTCTACTGCTGCCGCGGTAGTACCGTGGCCTTCCACGGTAGTACCGCATGGCCGCGCGGTAGTACCGCGCTTTCGGAGCAGTAGTACCGCGTGTCGCGGGCTGAACTAGAGGATAACGGTTGGATCTTTTCTACGAGTATAAAAGGCGTGTCTCCTACCTCTAGTTGACCACATCTTCCATCTCTAAGCTCCATTGTTGCTCCAAGCTCCATTTTGGCCCGATCTCTCTCCCTAGCCAATCAAACTTGTTGATTTGCTCGGGATTGGGTGACAAGGGCCCGATCTACACTTCCACCAAGAGACATTTGATTCCCCACTTATCCCTTGCGGATCTTGTTACTCTTGGGTGTTTGAGCACCCTAGACGGTTGAGGTCACCGCGGAGCCATATTCCATTGTGGTGAAGCTTCGTGGTGTCGTTGGGAGCCTCCAATTAAGTTGTGGAGATTGCCCCAACCTTGTTTGTAAAGGTTCGGTTGCCGCCTTCAAGGGCACCAATAGTGGAATCACGGCTCTTGCATTGTGCGAGGGCGTGAGGAGATTATGGTGGCCCTAGTGGCTTCTTGGGAGCATTGTGCCTCCACACCGCTCTAACGGAGACGCATTTCCCTCAAAAGGAAAGAACTTGGTAACACATCCTCGTCTCCACCGGCTCCACTCTTGGTTATCCTATCCCTTTACTTGTGCAAGCTTATTTGTGTTTCTATCCTTGCTTGCTCTTGTGCTTGTGTTGATTGCATCATATAGGTTGTTCACCTAGTTGCACATCTAGTCAACCTCTATTATCGCAAAGTTCAAATTGGTAAAGAAAAGCTTAAAAATTGTTAGTTGCTTATTCACCCCCCCCCCTCTAGTCAACTATATCGATCCTTTCAATTGGTATCAGAGCCTCGTCTCTTTTTAAGGACTTTACCGTCCGAAGAGTATGGTTGACGTCGTAGATGATGTGGGGGAGTACTCCGGTGCGAATCCGATATCATCTACGGGAGATGGGGGTACCTCGATCTCTCGTGAGGAGTTCAATGTGGCGTTGGACACATTGAAAACCTCCATGACGACCGAGGTCAAGGACATGTTTAAAGAATTCCTAGAAGGGCTTAAACTTTCCACCGCATCCGTGAAAGTGGGTGATCCCGCCAACACGGGAGCAGATGCTAACTCCGATAAGGGGGAAGCTACTAGTGAGAAAGCCCCATCGTCTAGTGGTAAGAATGGCACCGGCATCTTCGCCCTTGTGCAACCTCCTCCCGTTTATGGTGGACCGATTCCTTCCACTCATTTGAATCATGTCGGTCCACCACCTAAGATTGATAAAAAGGAGGATTTTGATTCTTGGGTTTATCGCTTTAAGCGTCATTTAAATCATGTGAACACTAACCTTTGGAGAATCATTGAAGAAGGTTTCTATCCAAGATGATCCGAGCAACTTCTCTCCTAGAGAAGTCGTGGACCATCAATTCAATGAGAATGGTCTCTTCATCATCCAAGAAGCAATCCTTCCCGAAGACCTCCCTCATCTCCGGCCCTACTCCCTTGCCAAAGATGCTTGGCTCAAGGTGGTTTCCCTTTATCGATGAAGCGCAAGCATTCAACGTTCCAATTATGAAGTGGTCCAAGATGAAGCCGATGAGTTTGCAATGAAAGAAGAAGAAGAACCTCGTGAGCTCTATCGGAGAGTAACCAAGCTTGCAGTCTCCCTCCGGGATCATGGAAGTAAGGACACGGATGAAAACTGGATCAAGCAATGATGCCCTACCACAAAGCCATGTCCTCCGTCATCCGTCAACGGCCGGACTTCCACACCCTGTCCTCAAGTGATGTGTTGGATGAGTTTGTGGCTATGAGCATATTGGACAAGACCGCCGACAATGCGGTGCTTCGCTCCCAAAGAGAAAAGAAGCCCAACCTCGCTTTGAAGGCCAAGATTTGTGTCGAAGAAGATGGAGAGGAGGAAGAAGAAGAGAGCAACCTCGAAGATATGAAGTATGACTATCATGAACACATGGCCCTTGCTTCAAGGCAATTTTGGAGCAAGAAGAACTCAAGGCCCAACTTCAACAAGAGCAACTCAAATGGCGCAAAGGGCAAGCAACGAGTGAGGACTTGCTTCAATTGTGGTCATGTGAGTCACTTTATTGCGGAGTGCCCATATGAGAAGAGGGAAGACAATGGTGGCAAGCTCATCCATAAGGACAAGGCCAATTCTTTCCCCAACAAGAGCAACTTCACCAAGAAGGCTCCTCACAAAGCTTTGGTGGTTCAAGAAGAGTACAATGAGGATGATGATGATGAAGAAGATGGTGAGTCAGTTGCCATGGCCTCCGTTGCCATTGCAATGACTCCTCGGGTGTCTCTCTTTGGTTCACCCAATGAAAGCATCACCGCCAAGTGCCCCATCGCTAAAGCCACCAACAAGGTAACCCCCAACATCAAAACTACCATCATCAATCATTCTTCTTTGACGGATTGCATTGATGAACCTGAGGGGACTAATGTGGAGGAGAATGAGTTTGAAATCTTTATGGGTAAACTCAAGGGCAAATCCAAGAAGCACTTTGTTGCTCTCTTGGAACAACTTGGTGAAGCCAATGTCATGATCGAGGCTCATGAAGAAACCATCTCTAAGATGGAAGGGCATAGTCGTGACTATGCCGATGAGATTTCGGATCTTTCCAATGCTCTTGAGGAAGAGTGTGGTCTTCGTTTGGCTCCTGAGGAGTCATACAACGATGATCATGCTAAATTAAAGAAAGACCTTGATCATGCTCTTGTTGTGTCTCGTGTGCTTAGCTCCGAGAAGGCAAAGCTTGGAGTTGATCTTGCTAGACTCAACGAGGAGTTTGACATTCTTGACAAGGCTCACAAAGTCTTGAAGGGTGCTCATGCTAGTCTCAAAGAGTCTCATGATCAACTCCAAGTGAAACTAACCAAGGAGAAAGCCACCTTTCCTCATATTGTATTGATTGATAATGCAAATGCTACTAACCCGTGTTGTGAGCATGTGCATCTTGTTGAGGAGAATGCTAAGTTGAAGGAGCAACTTGAAAAAGGCCTTGTCACATGCATACAAGGTGAGAAGAACCTTAATGACCTTTTGAGTAATCAAAAGGAAGTTGTGTCCAAGGAGGGGATTGGGTTCGCCCAAGCCCAAGAGCAAGAAGAAGAATGACAAGACCAAGCAACCTCCTCCTCTCAAGCAAACTTTTGTGAGGGAGGGAGAGGGTGCTTCAAGAAGAAGAAGAACCATGCAAAGGGTGGAAATGCCAAGAAGGACAATGTCATCCCTTGAACATAGCCGTGACTTTAACCCCTCATATGTGTTGTGCCGTGCTAGTGATGGGCATGTTTATGCTAAATTTGTTGGTTCTTCTTATGAGTACATTGAATGGTCTATTTGGGTTCCTAAGACCCTCATTACTAACATCAAAGGACCCATTACTAAATGGGTACCTAAAACCAAGCATTGATTTCTTGTAGGTGTTTGCTTCGGTGGGGATCATGGTTGCTCGATAGTGGAGCAACAAATCATATGACCGGGAGCAAGGACTTGGTGGTGGACGTGCAAAAGATCCCATCTATGCCCACCAATGTCGAGTGGGGTGATGCCTCACATTCTAAGGTATTGGGTCTTGGCAAGGTTGTCGCTTTCTCATGATCTAACGATCGAGAAAGTCATGCTTGTTGAGTCCCTTGCATACAATTTGCTTTCCGATTCGTCAACTTGCACTCATGGGCTTTGCCACCTTCTTTAACATTGATACCGTGGCCCTCTTGTGGAGCAAGACTCTTAAAGTAGCCTTTGTTGGGCATGTCGACAATGGTCTTTATGTGATAAACTTTTCGGAGCGACCCACTAAGACCGCGACATGCCTAATGGCTAAAGTTGACGTGGGATGGCTTTGGAATCGCCGTTTAGCCCACGTCAATATGAGATCTTTGCAAAGTCTTCTCAAGGGGGACCATGTCCGTGGACTAACAAATGTTAGTTTTGCCAAAGATTGTGCTTGCAGTGCTTGTATCAAAGGAAAGCTTCATGAAACGGCTCACCGTCCCACGACTATCATCTACTCAAAGAGACCCTTGGAGCTCCTGCACATGGACCTCTTTGGACCTCCATCCTTTGATAGTCTTGGGGGTAGAAAGTATTGCTTGGTGATTGTGGATGATTATTCAAGATATACTTGGGTATACTTCTTCAAGAGGAAGAGTGAGACTCAACAAACTGTCATCGACTTTGCAAATGAAGCTCAATGTCAACATAATGCAAAGATCTTGACAATAAGAAGTGACAACGGCACCGAGTTCAAGAACTACACCTTGGATGAGTTTCTTAGTGATGAGGGGATCAAGCATCAATACTCTGCACCATATACCCCTCAACAAAATGGTGTTGCGGAGAGGAAGAACCGGACGTTGATGGATGCGGCAAGAACCATGATGGCGGAGTTCAAGTCTCCATACAACTTTTGGGCTGGAGCCATCAACACCGCATGTCATGCATCCAATCGGCTCTATCTCTGCAAAGGATTGAACAAGACTCCTTATGAGATACTCACCGGCAACAAGCCCAATCTCAAGTACTTAGGGTGTTGGTGTAAGTGTTTCATTCTCAAGAAAGGTGTTCGTTTGTCTAAATTTGAAGCTAGAGCTTATGAGGGCATATTTGTTGGTTATGCTACAAACTCTCATGCTTACCGTGTCCTCAATAAATCCACGGGACTTATTGAGGAGACGTGTAACGTGGAGTTTGATGAAAATAACGGCTCCCAAGTGGAGCAAAGTGGCACTTGTGATGTAGGTGATGAAATTCCTCCTCAAACCATAAGAAGAATGGGTGTTGGTTTTATCCTACCCGTTGAGGAACCCCTTGTGGCCGAAGGAGAAGGACAATGCTCCACTCAAGTGGAGCCATCACCAACCCAAGGCCCACACGCTTCCGAAGAACAAAGTGTAGGCCCTCAACCTCATGAACAAGACCAAGGGCAAGATCATGCTCAAGACGATGGTGACACACCAAATGATGCCCAAGGTCAATTTATCTTCCCCGAGCATGCTCAAGATCAAGAACATGTTCAAGACGGCGCTCAAGATGATCAAGTGACCCCTCCTCATCTCACCTCCGAGGAAGAATTAGAGCGTCGTGCCGCCAAGATTGCATCCAAACTTACCACCAAAGGCCATCTCATGGATAATGTGGTTGGAAGCCTAAGAAAAGGGGTAAGCACTCGTAGACAATTGGCAAACTATTGTGAACATCACGCGTTTGTCTCTTGTGTTGAACCCCAAAAGGTCTATGAGGCGCTCGAAGACTCGGATTGGCTCAATGCCATGCATGAAGAACTCAACAATTTCGAGTACAACAAGGTGTGGAGATTGGTGCCAAGGCCATCGGGGAACCACAACGTCATTGGAACCAGGTGGATCTTCAAGAACAAGCAAGATGCTCATGGGAACATCATTCGCAACAAGGCAAGATTGGTAGCACAAGGCTACTCCCAAGTTGAGGGTATCGACTACGGTGAAACCTTTGCTCCTGTTGCTCGCCTTGAATCCATTCGTTTGTTGATTGCTTACGCTGCCCATCACAACTTTAAGTTGCAACAAATGGATGTGAAAAGTGCTTTTCTTAATGGTCCTATTAATGAGTTGGTCTATGTCAAGCAACCCCCCGGGTTCGAGGACCCCTACTTCCCAGATCATGTGTATCAACTCGATAAGGCACTCTATGGCCTTAAATAAGCCCCACGTGCGTGGTATGACCACCTTACCGAGTTGTTACAAGATCGTGGTTTTGAAGTGGGGCAAATCGATCCCACTCTTTCTACTAAGAAGGTCAATGGGGAGTTGTTTGTATGCCAACTATATGTTGATGATATTATCTTTGGTTCCCCTAACAAAGCTTTCAATGAGGAATTTGCCGCTCTCATGACCTCCAAGTTCAAGATGTCTTCTATGGGAGAGTTGAAGTTCTTCCTTGGTTTCAATATCAAACAAAGAAGAGAAGTAACCTTCATCAACCAAGCCAAATACACTCAAGACATGCTCAAAAGATTCAAGCTAAGTGATGTCAAGCGGCTACTACACCAATGCCTACCAAGTGCCAACTTGACATTGATCCCAATGGTAAAGCGGTGGATCAAAAGGTATATCGCTCCATGATTGGCTCCTTGCTTTACCTTTGTGCATCTAGACCGGATATCATGTTGAGTGTGGGAATGTGTGCACGGTTTCAAGTCAAGATCAAGGAAAGCCACTATGTGGCGGTCAGCGAATCTTCGATATTTGCCTCATACCCCAAACTTTGGCTTATGGTACCCAAGAGGGCAAACTTCAAGCTTGAAGGATTTACTGATTCGATTGGGCGGAGACAAAGTGGATAGGAAGTCCACTTCCGGAGGGTGCCAATTTCTTGGTTGCTCTTTGGTAAGTTGGTCTTCCAAGAAGCAAAGTTGTGTGTCACTCTCGTCCACCGAAGCGGAATATGTGGCGGCCGGTAGTTGTTGTGCTCAACTCCTATGGATGAGGCAAACTTTAAAGGAGTATGGTGTCATTTGTGACAAAGTGCCTCTTTGGTGTGATAATGAAAGTGCCATCAAGATTTCTCTCAACCCGGTGCAACACTTCAAGACGAAGCACATTGAGATCCGGTTCACTTCATCCGGGATCACATTAAGCGAGGGGAGATCGAGCTCAAGTATGGCAACACTCATGATAACCTTGCAGATATTTTCACGAAGCCCTTGGATGAAGCAAGATTTCGCGAGTTAAGGCATGAGCTAAATATCATTGATTTGACCAATGTGACTTGAACCCGTGCACCCCCCACCACACTCAACTTGTTGTCTAGTTTAGGTGTAGGCATGGACATAGGGGGAGTGTTGTTCTCTCAATGAACTCTCCCTCCCCCTATTATGCATAAATAGATCAACTCTTTCACATTAGCCATTTTTGATGGTACTTGTGCTTCAAAGACGAGTTTTGGTCATGGCCCAAGGATAATTCTTCGCGGTGCCATACCATCTAACTCAAACATAGGTGGCTTCGCCACCGCCCTCTCCTTTTGAGAGGTTGTGTCGCTTGGTGTTCTCTTGTTGTCTTTCTGCCTCTGGTTTGTGCGTGTGCTTGTGGCTTCTTTTGTGTGAAAAGTTTCCGTGCAAAGACCTTTCTTTTGTGTTGATATCGGGGGTGTCTTGAGCTCACGGTACTATCATGACGACTACGGTACTACATGACCAACCACGGTACTACCGCGTGTGGGGCACGCATTACTCGCCCCACGCCGCAGTAATTTTTCTTGCCGCTTTGGGTGAGCGGTACTACCGCGATGACCTGCGGTACTACCGCGCCGTCTTGGGCGGCGTGGGGATAGGGCAGGCGGGGAGTTCTAACTCCCCCATACCCATTCGCAGTTCCTCCCACGTCGTCTCTCTCTCTCTCACGCTCAAGATAGGAGCCAGCGTTCATCGCCGGATCTCCTCCTCCGGCTGCCCTCCCGTGATTCCATCCGGTGGGATCCTTCCCCACCACGTGCTCTTGCTATGGACCCAGGTTTTTCCCCAATCCTTTCTTGTTTTATTGCGTTCTTTGCCTTTAGGTTGTTGGGGGAAACTTGTGTGTTCTAGATATTCGTAGGCTTTCTCTTTGCAAGAATAGGATGAAGGAGAGTAGCCTTGCATAGGAATTATACTTGTTTTGTTGTCTTGCGCCAGATTTGATCACCGTAGCACTGCCGTTGTTTCGCGGGTCTTTTCAGATTCGAACTGTCGTTCGGATCTGACGCGATGCGGTACTACCGCCCGTCGGGCGCCAGACTACCGCTTTACGCATTACCGCCCCGGCGCTGGGTACTACCGCACATTACGCGCACTAAAATGTTACTATCGCTCCAACCACGGTGATTATCAGGACCTCGCACGCAGTACTACCGCGACTTGGAGCAAGATTAATATTTTAGTACCGCAGACATCGGCAAGATTACCGTGGCTCACATCTAACGCTGGCCAACCTTCACGTATATTTCCTATGTGTTTCTTGTGCTTTGTTGTGGTCTTTGCATTGATCCTCTTCGCGTTCGTTGGTGTTTTGCGTGTGTGTCTCGGGTGGTGGCTCTCGCCATTCCAATCCCAGTCGTGACACTGGCTCCAAGCGTCTGCGCAACCCAGGTGACGCACCAGAGGGCTCCTCTGCCCCAAGCGCAATGTCAATACTATCGCTAGCAAGTACAAGGAGCCCGCCAAGGGCATGGATGAGATGTCATAACTGACCACGTCCGTCTCGTGCAGATTCACCCGTATGTGTCCCCTCGTTCCTCCAGCCGGGGTTGTGAGCTGTTTTGGAACAAGCAACAAACCAACATCTATCTGGATGTCATCAAGAACAAGCGAGAATACCTATGTGGATGTGAAATGGATTGACATGCATCACTTGAGGAAGGACAAGTTACGTGCCTACTTTGGAGAGGCTCTGGACTTGGTGGAGCAGTTGGCATTGAGCATGTGATATCCTTTCACCTTGACTATGATCCCGAGCTTATCTGTCAGGTTCTTTGCCTTAGTTTACTTTCACCACGATGAGGAGAGGAGGATGACCTGGATGTTCAATGGCCGTGGTCGATCGCTACACCGGAAGGAGTTCATGGATTTGCTCCGGTGCACGATGACGGGCTCGACACTCCGTGGGTGTTCGCCCCATGCCAACTCTGATTCTGCGAACAAGGACAAGCTTGCACCATACTATGTTGAGAAGACGCTCCCAAGTGGCAAGATAGGGTTGGTGCTCAACTCTTTTCTGGATATCATGTATCGCATCTTCCGCAACTCATTGTTCCCTCACATTGGTGACAAGGACAAGGTTCATGCCTACATGGTGGATATGATGCTCATCTGCGAGGAGGCTCGTTTCTCTCAGACTCAGCCACTTGATGTCTCACACATCATGTGGTGTGAGCTTCGGTTATGGTGTTCAACCGCAAAGTGCCTATCTATGGGCCCTATCATTTCTGCGATCTCAAGACTTGGGAGAAGATGTTCCCTGGTGAGGAGTTCCTTGCCCCTTTGGATTCGCCATGATCCCATCTGCTGCGTGTCAAACCCAACTGGGCCAACACTACTACTGCCGAGGCGTCTGCTGCTAGGGCTGCCGCCGATGATGAGGAGGATCTTTGGCGCCGAGAATGTTCTTTGAGGGCCATGCTGCTAGGCCTTCGAGCTCCTCTATGCCTTCATGGGCCAAGAAGCTGAAGGACAAGATGAAGACTCTTTTCTGCATGCAAGCCAAGGGGCGATTACAAGACTCACGTGGCGTCCAAGGAGAGTCGTCGCCGGAGACGGAAGATCTTGCAGCTGTATGGTGAGGATGTGTCTCATGGTCTCGAGGAGCGCATCACTCCAGAGGTCGAGTGGATGGAGAAGCAAGGCTCTGGTGGACTGATTACGAGGAGGACGCCGAGGAGTCCATCCTGCTGCCGAGGAGTCCGACGGAGAGGGTTGGGATGAGTTCCCTGCTTGAGCCACCGCTTGTGTGTAGGTGTCCTCTCCGCCTTTTGGCGTCTCGATGCCAAAGGGAGAGAGTGTAGGATTCTTGAGTCGTGTGTCGTGGTTCGTGTTTGGTGTGTTTATTGCTTTCTCGGTTGAACTTCGTTTGAACCTTGTTTTAGTTGCTTTTCCTTCATATGGTGTAAGACATATGCACTATATCTATCTTAGCGAGCTTGTGTTATATTGTGCTATATGTTTCTTAGATGTTAATCTTCGTGCCTTTGTCTCTAAAATATAGGGGGAGTGGTGATCCTAGTATGTGTGCTATGTAGTCCAAAGCATTCATCCAGAGTGCACACATCTAGGGGGAGCCCGTCTATATTTTGGAGAGGAGGGGTTTGCCCTTGCTCAATATTATTGTATCTTTGTGCAAATCCCGTATTGTCATCAATCCACCAAAAAGGGAGATTGTAAGGGCATATTTATCCCTTAAGTGTTTTGGTGATTGATGACGATACTTTTTGGACTAATCGTATGCCTTGAGTTTCTCAGATGCTTCATCTCTAGGCACGAGACGATTCGGTGCCCCTCGGAGACTATTGAAGACGGCGTCGTTCTACGTTTCTCTTTGGTGGATTTGAGTCGTAGGAGAGCCGTACTATTAAGAGGGGGTCCGCGTCGGAAAGGTTTGGGTGGAATCAACACGTACACTTGTCCTTCCTTTCCTTGCACTTTGGAGCATCTTCCGTTGTCATAGTTGTGCATAAATCCGACTGACTATCGCTGTTCTTGCGGTAATCTTGCTCTAGGGAGCGGTAGTACCGCAAGCACCAGCAATGTAGTACCACCGGGGTCATGATAGTACCGCTCCCAGTGAGCCGTAGTACCGCAACTCCGGGCCTTGTGCTGCTTTCGATGCGGTAGTAGGCGCGGATGTAATTTTTTACATCCGCGCCCACACGGTAGTACCGCACGTCTTGTGCGGTAGTACCGCGAGTGGACACGGCAGTACCGCTCTCTTGGAGCCGTAGTATCGTGGACCTCATGCCAAGTACCGTTGCGTCGCGGTAGTAGGAGCGGATGTAATTTTTTACATCCGCGCCTCCATGGTAGTAATCAAGACCTCGGTAGCGGTAGTACCGCGTCGGGTTTTCGTGACTGCTTTTTTCAGCGGAAGTAAGCACGGATGTAATTTATTTCATCCGCGCTCTTCGTAGGCTGTGGCTTACCTGCCTTGTGGTAGTACCGCAAGGGTGTGCGGTAGTACCGCGCGAGCGGTAGTATCTGCGCTTCGATCAGCCGATCCCTCGTCTCATCGCTGCCGCGGTAGTACCGTGGCCTTCCACGGTAGTACCGCGTGGCCGCGCGGTAGTACCGCGCTTTCGGAGCGGTAGTATTGCGTGTCGCGGGCTGAACTAGAGGATAACGGTTGGATCTTTTCCACGAGTATAAAAGGCGTGTCTCCTACCTCTAGTTGACCACCTCTTCCATCTCTAAGCTCCATTGTTGCTCCAAGCTCCATTTTGGGCCGATCTCTCTCCCTAGCCAATCAAACTTGTTGATTTGCTCGGGATTGGGTGACAAGGGCCCGATCTACACTTCCACCAAGAGACATTTGATTCCCCCCACTTATCCCTTGCGGATCTTGTTACTCTTGGGTGTTTGAGCACCCTAGACGGTTGAGGTTACTGTGGAGCCATATTCCATTGTGGTGAAGCTTCGTGGTGTCGTTGGGAGCTTCCAATTAAGTTGTGGAGATTGCCCCAACCTTGTTTGTAAAGGTTCGGTTGTCGCCTTCAAGGGCACCAATAGTGGAATCACGGCTCTTGCATTGTGCGAGGGCGTGAGGAATTACGGTGGCCCTAGTGGCTTCTTGGGGAGCATTGTGCCTCCACACCGCTCTAATGGAGACGTACTTCCCCTCAAAAGGAAGGAACTTCGGTAACACATCCTCGTCTCCACCGGCTCCACTCTTGGTTATCCTATCCCTTTACTTGTGCAACCTTATTTGTGTTTCTATCCTTGCTTGCTCTTGTGCTTGTGTTGATTGCATCATATAGGTTGTTCACCTAGTTGCACATCAAGTCAACCTCTGTTATCGCAAAGTTTAAATTGGTAAAGAAAAGCTTAAAAATTGTTAGTTGCCTATTCACTCCCCCCCCCCTCTAGTCATCTATATCGATCCTTTCACCCACCTAGTTACAGAAGTTAGAGTTATTTCAAGAATGTCCAAAATTAGAGAATATTTAATGAAGGGTGTCCTACCAAAAGGCACCGTCTGAGAGCACGCTGTTTCTCGACAACCTTGGAATGAACCCAAGTTTTTTCCATGACCTTGTATCACTAATTCAAGGCATCATGCCAAGTTGTTTGGGTTTCCGTCAAGGTTTGCATTTTTTGTAGTTTTCTCAGTCAAAAAATGCTCATAAATGGCCGGACCTATTGCAATTTACATACGGTGTCGAAAATCGTTCAAACATGGCATGAAAGCCTACCATGGTCATGCCAACCTGTTCACGAGAGTTGGAGTCATTATAAGAATGTCTAGAAATAGTCGTTGTTTCGCACATACCAGGTCGATACGAGTGAACATGGGCCTGCCCATTTTAGTCTGTTCGTTGCCTCTGACATGCCGGTTTTTAGAACTTTCTACATGGTTCCAGGTCGGTTTTTACCGGTTTGGGAAAAGGTTCATGAATCTTTTTTTTTCTTTTTTTCTGTTTCTTTTTTCTTTTTCAAATTTGCAAAGTTAAAAAATGTTCACCATATTTATTTATCTATTCGTATTTTTCCAAAAAAATGAAGAATTCATAAAATGGCCTCGTTTAAAAAAAGTTCAGAGTTGTAAAATTGTTTGTGTTTTAAAAAATGGTTTGGAATTTCAGTTTTTCCCATTTTTCAAAATTTGTTCGGAGTTTCAAACTGTTTTCCACTTTGGAAAATTTTGTTTGCCTTTTCATATATTTCTAAAATTTTAAACAATGTTCACGTTTTAGAAAAAATGCGTTCAAAATTCCCAAAAAGTTCAAATCTGTCATCGTTCATACTCTCCCCGCCCCGGTATAATTGGCACAATAACCAAAAATCTAAGACCAAGGCTTCGTCTCATGGGTACTAAATACAGTACGGGTAATTCTCACCGGTAATCGCATACGGTCTTTTCGTTTCCTATATTAACTAGGAAACATACCCGTGCGTTGCAATGGGAGAAAACAATATCGCACACCCAAGCCTAATAAGCATCAATACCCTAGATACATGTCCTCTATTTTCAACGTGACTCTACATTTAAAAAATAGTAGCTAGTTCAAAGTTATTCATCAAATACTAACTCGTTAATTCCACTTAAAAGAAATTAATAGGTTAATCCTTTAACCCATCGAACGGTAATGCTCTCCTTTTGTGATGCTTGGATGAATGGTGAATTTCAGAAACTCACCTCATCCCCCCTTCTTCTGAACATATACTTTGTGCTTCGCTACGGAGCAAAAGAGAGCAACAACTCCAAGTGTGTCGCAACAATTGCTAATGTTCCTCTCTCGCATCACGTGTCTCCATGGAGGGAATGTAGAACTTTGATATTTGGTACTTCATATGACAGTAAGAAAATAAGCCATGCTAAGCAAATTTGCTAGTCAACAACCATTATTGCACACACACTTTAGTTTTATAAAGTACATAGTTTATTTTGCATACAGCAAAAAGGCCATGATCTTCCAAGGCGATATAAGCTCTTCACTGCCCATGTTTCAAAAAAATTCTCTTGACTACCCTGTCAGGTTTGTAAGCAGAACCAGTTATCGACACATAGAAGCGTCAATCCTCGCAAATCCCTCTCATTTTTTTTGGCATGACATCCCAGCTACCATTTACTAATATATAAGCATTCTTGCATGGATTCATCCCATTTATTTATAGCCTCCTGTATCAAATCTCCCTCCCATTTAATCAACACATCATGCGTGCATGTCCTTCCTCGGTCACATTCAATTAGGAAGCCAATCAGAGTGCACCCTCGTTCATCGGATCCGGCTTGCCTGCTTCCTTCCCATGCTCCCATCCGTGCTCCCACTTCATCATGCGTCTGTCCTTTTCCCTTTTTCTTTTCTAATCTAATCATCTCCCCCCTGATTTTCAGGGGGTGGGGCCGGGTCTTATTTTCTTCCAATCAAATTAAGCCACGTATGCGGGAGCACGGATGGGAGCATGGGAAGGGAGCAGGCAAGTCTCGTCCTCGTTCATCCCATTTATTTAGCCTCCGAGTCTTTCTTATCCCTCCGTCAACCCATTTAATTAGGAAACCAATTAGCATGAGTGCATATGTCCCTCCATCCCATTTAATTAGCCTCTTCATCAAGTCTTTCTTCTTGATTTTCTATTTCTTTGTTCTCGGGGTGACTTGCTGATATTCCTGTAGCTTATAAATGTATTTAAATTGGTGGAATTAAGTCTAAGGAACCGAGGTGGGACTAATAGATATGAATCATGTTTCTTAGGCTGGTCATAGTGGGAGTATCATAGGTAGTAACATAGATGCCACATAAGTAAAAATTGTGATATGGCAAGTATTTAATGAGGAAATAGGCAAATAGAGTAACATAATATGTTACCATCACATAGCGCTTTCCAATGCATAATGAGTCTACAAAGTAATAAATGAAGGCATCTATATTACCATACTTATGACACTACCCACTACGAAGGTAGTAACATATACTAGTAACATATGTATGTTACTAGTCTAAGTTACTCTCTATAATGACTAGCCTTAGCAAAATTGGGAGCTAGCTCAGATGGCTGTTGCCTTCCCTTGAAGTCCCGAGTTCGAACTCAATAGGGTGCAACAATTTGTCACAACCATATTTTTTTCTGATGGACAGAAAACACACAAGCGCGAAGCAGTCCCAGTTTGGCCCATGTAGGACGACAGACGAAAATAAAGGGACGGTCAGCTTAAGCACCTTGTACGTTGTCTGGGCCGGTCAGCTTGCGGTTGTTTGATTTCCCTAGCCAATGTTATGTACACAAATAAATTGCAACCCGATGATCTTCACATGAGGGCTCTTGGTCTATTGGTTGTGAAGTATCTATGGCGTGCCTGATGTCTTGAGTCCGATGTCCTATGAAAGCCCCCTTTTTTAATCTTTTTTCGCTTACTGTGAGCTGTTGCGTGAGACACCAGCGGACGATCGAATGAAATCTGGCAAGGGCGAATCGTTATTTTCCAAGACGGACGAAAATCTTATGGTCTCATCATATAACCAAAAAATTGGAGAAAAATCCATCCTTTAATATTAGATTAGAATTAGATTAGATTAGATTAGATTAGACTAACAAACATGCCCGTGCGTTGCAATGGGAGAAAACAACCCTCACACGTCCTTTACCCACCGAGCATCGTTAAAGAATCACCTAATGCCCATAACATAATAAACATGACTAATACCTCATCCTCAGGTCTACATCCTCTATTTGAATATAACACCAGACACATGTTTGCCCTTGTCGTCTTTGTCGTCCTCGTCGCCGGTGGTCGCGGTACCAGTTGTCACTAACCAAGGTTGTCCAGCTCCATTAGCTGGATTGTTGGGTCGCCTTCGTGTCCGGCAAAGATCAAGAACGTTAAACAAAGTTTTTTTAATCATCGGGCTAATATAATAGGGAAAAGCACTGCACATAATATATATTAGTGTCATCATGTAAATTGAGTAGTTTGTGTAAGATAGACCATGAAATCTTAGTTGGACTCCTCATGCATTTTGTCGGGAGCCACTGGGCCGAGTAAGACTGGTCGTATGTGAAGACGCGACAGAGAAAAAGATTCCTTCCATATCCCTAGTTTGAAATTGAACTAAAACAATGCATCAGATGGGCATATTCCAAAAATTCGCCAAGTTTTATTAATAGGTATAGATTAAGCAATTTAGCTATATTACCTCCCATTTTTTATAACGAAAACTTGTTTTAAAAAAATGTGTGCCTTTTCAAATTTAAAGTTCAAAATATATTTGTGTTTTTAAAATGTTTGCAAATTCAAAAAATAATCACAAAAGTACCTCCTGGTTTTAAAATTTGGCGCTGCTAATTAAAGACCAAGGGTTCATTAGTCTAGTGGCTAGCCCTTTGAGCGCTCTAGCCTGAATGTGGTTGGGTTCGAAACCATGAAGCGCAGTATTTATTCCTGGATATTTTTTTACTGGGGCGGGTTGTTTGTACGCTAATGGGCCGGGCCATTATGGATCTGTGCGTCCTGTGATATTTTTTCAGACAGAATCGAATCGGGAGAAACAATCCTGGGAGGCTGGGACGTACGAAAATTATCTTGGTCCCACCGTAAACGAAAAAAAGTGAAGAAACAATCCTCTCTTTAATATTATTAGGTAAAGATAAAGAAAAGATAAAGATAACAATTAATACCCGTAATTATAGCTGCCACAAAACTCGCTCTAATAAACGCTGCATGCCATTGCAAAAGCAAATGCATGTAGAGTAACTTAGCTAGTAACATAGCGCACTTCGAGAAAATTCTGCTTATGTGGCAAGTAATTAATGAGAGATGGTAACGTACTCCCTCCTTCACAGTTTAGAAGGCACAGTTAAATTTGCGTGCGTTTCCACAATAGACAAGGTTTAGGGCGCATTGCATTTATTTCTAGTAGCTAATTAGTACTTCGATATATATTTCTATATGCATGCGTAGTGTGAATGCTATTTTTTAGCCCATCTCACAACCAATAGATAACCACCTTAGCCCCAGAGAATTTTCAAGCACGCCTTCTAAACCGTGACGGAGGGAGTAATATGTTACTGTAACATAGCGCTTTCCGAGACAAGATGAGTCTACGAGCTAATAAATGAAACCATCTTTATTAATTCTATTATGTTACTTTGCATTATGAAGGTAGTAACTTAGGTGGTGTTTGGTTCTTTAGTCCTAGGACTTTTTCTAGTCCCAACTAAAAAGTTCCTAGTCCCTAAAAAGTCCCTTCCTGTTTGTTTCCAGCGACTAAAAAGTTCCTAGTCCCTTTCTAGAGGCTATTAAATGACCATGTTGCCCCTGGTATATAAAAAAATAATAATCAAACAACACCATGGGTGGTGGGCCAATGGGTGTATGGAGGGGCATTGTTGGAGAAGTCTCAAAAAGTCCCAAAAAGACTCTCTTTAAGAGTCTTCTTCATTTAGTCCCAAATACCTAGTTTAGTCCCTAAAAAGTCCCTCTCGTTTGATAAAAAAAGTCTTTAAGAGGGACTTTTTCTAGTCTCTACACGAAGAAGTCCCTGAAAACAAACACCCCCTTAGACTAGTCTCATATGCATGACACTAGTCTAAGTTACTCCCCACTATGACCAGCCTTGACATCGCAGCTCTTATCGCGCCATGATATTTAATACTGCATGCCAAGCTTTCTTGTTTTCGCCGGTCTTAGAATCAATATAAACTCGGACGAAGAGAATAGTTTTTAAAATTCTGCGGTGCTCACTTGACATGATAGCTTCGTTGGTGTACGTATGCTACTGGACCGGGCCAGTTGACCTCCGTCGGGCTGTGTATACGTTATACATATTAAAAAAAGTTGGTGCAGGAAAAAACCATCCTACCCTTTATTATGAAAGAATATGAAAAGATCTCATCCGTTGATGTGTTTAGATACCGAAGAAAAAGTGTACATATTACTATAACAAAAACAATTTACACGTCATATACTAAGAAGTCTAGGTCCGTAAGGATTCTTTTTTTCTGGTTTTTTTGGAAAAATTTTACCATGTTACTTTGAGCGACGCGTGTGCAGTCTTTGTTTACCTTCGCATGTGTAATGCATCGTACGGGAGGGTCCCTTTGTTTTTTAATATTATTTGATTGGACGGTTTGCATGGTCAAATTGACGTGTCTGTTATACTTATAGATTTCCTGGGTTTCCTTCGCTCGACGCGTCTCCGCATGGGCAGAACCTATTTGACGCTCGTTAGCGTCAAAAGTTGTGCTTTAGCTGAGGTGAACCGCCGGTTGGGCCGGCCCATGTCCGGGGTTCACGTTTTTTTTTTTCGTTAGCTACAGCTTTCTTCGCTGTTTCCTTCGCTGTTTCCTGCGTTCTCTTGTCGTTTTCTTTTCTGTGGTTTTTTGCTTCCGGTTTTTTTCAATGTTTGTCCCATTTTCAGTGGTTTTGTTCTGATTTGTTTGTTTTGGTTCGTTTTTCCTTTCGGTTTTTTCTTTTACATTTATTTTTTATTTTGTTCTTCTCTTTACTGTGTGTTATATAAAAAGTTCACCTCCTATTACAAAAATGTGCATCGTATATTAAAAAATGTTCGCCGTACATTATGAAAAGTTCTCTATGCATTACGAAAATGTTCATCGTGTATTACAAAAATGTTCATCGTACATTTAACAAAATGTTCACGACATATTAAGAAAATGTTCACTGTATACTTGAAAAATGTTCAGTGTATATCACACAAATGTTCAATGCCTATTTAGAAAAAAATTAGTATATATCACAAAAATGTTCATTGTATATTAAAAATATGTTCAATGGTTGAATTTATTTGTTTTTTTATCTGTCGCTGCGGTTAGTTCTTAAATATTCTCGCACCCAATTAATCACTAGTATTGGTAAGCTCAACTGGTAAGTAAAACTTACAGTCTATCGTTGGTCGAGCGTTCGATTCCTCGACATTAGCATCCTTTTTTGCTAATGTAATTTGCAGCTCGCAGTGAAGCCACCGAATGGGCCGGCCCAATTCGATGCACGCCTGCGCGGAAGCTCCTCTTGTTGACGCACGCGAGCGTCAACTAGGAGCACTCCTCCGCATGGGCATGCATGTCTGCGGCATGCATCTCGCCAAGTTTGCCTTCTGGGCTTTTCTCGTGGGTTCTGTTTTTTTTTTTTGGTTGCCTATAAGTACCTGTCTGCCTCCTGTTCGTTTGGTCTGGGCTACTCCGGCGGCCCTGTCCTAATTGGCGTGGACAAACTCGGCACCTTCATTGCCGCAGCGGAGCGAGATCGCCAGGCCCGCGTTGCCCGCCGACGCGACGGCGAAGCGGCCGGCAAGAGGGTGGAAGCGGTCCAAGGCACGCGCGAGGAGTTCGATTGGCGTGGACGAACTCGGCGCCTTCGACGCCGCAGCGGAGCGAGATCGTCAGGCCTGTGCTGCCCGCCGGCGCGACGGCGAAGGGGCTGGCAAGAGGGTGGAAGCGGTTCAAGGCGCGTGCGAAGGACGACACGAGGAGCAGTTCGACGGCGCCGTATGCCGGCCGGAGGCTTGGGCATGAGGACGCCAATCTGGCTGTAGCCCATGGTAATCCGCCGCAGGTTCCATGGCCTCAGGTAGACGGTGTCCGGCTCCGGTGAGTTCTTTTGTTCCTCGTGAGTATTGCTCTCTCTCCCTCGCTCCAGCTCCCGCCCCTCGCCTGCGGCCTCCTGCGACGCCGGTGTTCAGCTCGCCTGCGAGGTGTTCTATCAATTGACCAAACCCAAAACGAGCCAGGTCTGAGCATGGACGATGGACATGTATGTACTTTCCTTCTTCCTCAAGTAGTCCTCCTCCGCGGGCGTCGACGATGGCGACCGCCACAGCCGGGAGCCCGGGACTACGTCGAGCGCGGCCCCCCAACGGGGACTTCTACACGGGGCAGTGGCGCGGCGGCGCGCCGCACGGCGCCGGGAAGTACTTGTGGACGGACGGGTGCATGTACAAGGGGGAGTGACAGCACGGCATGGCCACGGGCCGGGGCAAGTTCT
This sequence comes from Aegilops bicornis, assembly GCA_021605145.1. Taxonomy (NCBI): domain Eukaryota; kingdom Viridiplantae; phylum Streptophyta; class Magnoliopsida; order Poales; family Poaceae; genus Aegilops; species Aegilops bicornis. Next base: position 616,713,530 of record CM038672.1, on the reverse strand, counting down.
CCTGGCCGTCGGGCGCCACCTACAGGGTGAGTTCAAGGACGGCTTCATGGACGGCGGTGACCTGCACCTACACCGTCGCCGCCGGGGACACGTACAAGGTTTCCTGGTCCATGAACCTCAAGGACAGCGACGGCAGGAAGAGCTACGCCAACGGCGACCAATACGACGACGACTGGCGCTCCGGGCTGCAGGACGGAGCCGGCTGCTACATCTGGCGCAACGGGACCGAGTACAGGGGGAGTGGCGGGCCGGCCTCATTGATGGCCGCGGCGCGCTCGCCTGGGCCGACGGCAACCGCTACGACGGCGGCTGGGAGGACGGCTGCCCGCGCGGCCAGGGCACCTTCCGATGGGCCGACGGCAGCGTCTACGTCGGCTTCTGGACGCGAGACGGACTGAGCGGCATTGTCCAGGAGAAGGGCGTCTACCACCCGTCTCTGGCGGCGTCGTCCCCGACGGCGCGCGACCCCCGCGATGTGTTCGCGAGGGAATTGCCGGGGTTCATGGGCCTCGGCGCCACCGAGTCCACGACGCTGCAGAGGCCGCTCAACAGTTTGGGTAACCGGACGGCCAATGGGCGGGCGAGCTCCGTGTCCGGGATGAGCAGTTGCTCCGGCGGCGACCGGAAGTACGACAAGATTTGCATCTGTGAGTCGGACGGCGACATCACCTGCGACATTGTGGACGGGGCGCCCTGGTGGACGATGCGCGGAGGAGCGTGAGGACGGAGGACGGCGGGGACAGCGGGGAGCTTCTGCCCCTGCCGTCCCCGGCGCCGCGCATTGCCAAGTGGGTGTCCCCGCCGCAGGCGAAGCAACAGGGGGAGACCATCGTCAAGGGACACAAGCACTACGAGCTCATGCTGAACTTGCAGCTCGGGATCAGGTGGGTTGCTTATGTCATCGTCCTTCGGCAGCGAGTCTGAAACTCTGAATTACGAACATTTGGAACTTTTGGTTGTTGAATTCGATCGACCAGAGAGATTTGCATTTGCTTTCAGTACCTTTGCTGCATGCAGAGTTATAGGAATATAGGCAAGACTGAAATATGTGTTCATGAAGCCTATAGACGCTAAACAATATTTTAGTGATCTTGGATGCTTTCAGTTTGTTGGTTCATGGACGGTCAGATGGTATTTCATCTAGCTCTTTCAGTTTTTGGTTCATGGACGGTTAGATGGTATCTCACCTGGCTGGCCTGCTTTCAAGTATCAGTTTGCTAAACAGGCAAATGTCTCTGGAATTTTCACTGGCACTATATAATACATGTAAGAAATATACGCACACGGTCTAACCCCTATTCCTCGATCCTTTTTTGTGGTTCCGCTCACAATGATCAATTGAGGCTAGGGGTTAGGGACCTTTATATAGTGCTATTCCAGTTAATTTCAAACTGTATAAACTACAGATAAATGTCCAAATAAAATCTGTTTAAACAAAGACTTCAGGTTAACTTAACCAACCACGATCATTAGTAACCATCAAGGAGTTTCATCTGCAAAATGTCCCATAAGTACGTATGTGTGAGTCGCATGCTGAATTTGAATTATAATTCAAATTCATAGGCTTTATCAATTCATGGAGCCAATCCCATGAACAACCTGACATTCCATAATATGTTGTGCCCGGGCAAAATATACATTAGTATAATAAATATTCCAGCATTAATAAATACTGTTTTCAGCATATACGTACCGGCTTCCATGAACTATATTACATTCATGTATTCCAAGCAATATTCAAGTGCATCAGTAAATTCCATATCAAGGTAAACATATTCCAGGAACTATGTAGTATATATAAAAATGTTGCAAGCCACACATAAGTATTTCCTACATCTCCCACTTGGCTAAAACATTCTAATTCCAGAAACGAAGTCCCATGTTGCAAACATGTTTACAAAATACTTCCTGACTAAGAGGTTTAGTCAGTTGATCAACAACCATGTCCACACTAGGTAAATAATCTAAACGAACTGTTCTTAATCTATTAATGACGTCACGAATGTAATGATACCTTCCCTCAATATGTTTGGTTTTGCTATGAAACTTTGGATCCTTTGAGACCTTGATTGCCGCCTGGTTATCACAGAAAATAGTAACAGGATATGAAGCGCTTTCCACCACCACAAGAGACGCAAGAAACTCCTTTAACCATACACCTTCTTTCACAGCTTCCGACGCAGCAATATATTCAGCCTCCATAGATGAAAGTGCTACAGAATCTTGCTTCTTGCTACTCCAGAAAATAGCTCCTCCTGCTAGTGTAAACATATAACTAGAAGTTGATTTCCGGTCATCAAGATCCCCTTGCCAATCAGCATTAGTAAACCCCTGTAGCTGAAGTTTGTGTCCATTAAAACACAGAAAATAGTCCATAGTTCCTTTGGCATAACGCAAAGTGTTCCTAATCTGTTTCCAATGCTCAGGTCCAGGATTCATTTGATATCTACTCAACAAACCCACGGCATGGCATATATCAGGTCTTGTAAATAGCATAGCATACATTAAAGAACCCAATGCAGATGAATAAGGAGTATTGCTCATTTGTTTCCTTTCCTCAGGAGTTTTAGCACACATTTCTTCACTAAGTTTAGTTCCCCTAAGAATAGATACTTTAACAGGCTTGCAATTTTCCATAGAGAATCTCTGAAGTACATTATTGAGATATGCCTTTTGAGACAAACCCAACATTCTCTTCCTTCTATCTCTACGTATTTCCACTCCCAGAACATAGGAAGCTTCCCCCATATCCTTCATGTCAAATTTAGAGGATAACCAGGTTTTAACTTCCATCAGTGTAGATTTATCATTTGAAGCAATGAGAATATCATCAACATAAAGAGATAACAATACAAATTTATTTCCCATTATCTTAAAATAGATACAATGGTCACCTTCCGTCATTGAAAAACCATATGACGTGATTGCATTATCGAAAAGAATATACCACTGACGTGAGGCTTGTTTAAGACCATATATGGACCTGTTTAATTTACAGACCTTCCCTTCATTCCCCCTTTCCACAAAACCTTCAGGTTGGTTCATGTATATTTCTTCTTCCAACATTCCATCTAAGAATGCTGTTTTAACATCCATTTAATGCACTAATTCCAGAAACCTTCAGGTCTCTCGTCCAGCTTCTCCCGGTTCTCCGCATTGGTACCTCCATCTCAGTGGGGTCCAGCCTCTCGACGCTATTCTGGTTTGATCGCTGGGCCGGCGACTCCCCATTTGCGGCCCGCTTCCCTGCCCTCTTCTCTATCTCCGTCGACCCTATGATCTCTGTTGATAGGGCCCTTCTTGACTTAGGGCGCCTTGCTTTCCGTCGGCCCTTTGGGCCGGCGGAATCCGCCGCCTGGCGTGAGTTGCTCGACTGCGTTGCTCTGCATGAGCCGTTGGTGGATGGGGATCAGGACCTTGTGCGCTGGCGCTTGGAACCATCGGGCCAGTTCTCAACCAAGTCGCTCTACTTGGCCATTGCCCCCTCCTCCGCCCCCCTTCCCCTATCGATGGTGTGGTCCGTCCGCGTCCCCCTGAAGATTCGCATCTTCATGTGGCAGTGGATTCGTGGATGGGTCCCGTCTGGTGTGGAGGTTTGCAAGCGCAATGGCCCGGGCACTGGTATCTGCCCCCTCTGTGATGTCCAGGAAGACTCCAACCACATCTTCTTCGGCTATGCGTATCCGCCCGATTTCTGGAGCTGCTTTCGCAAGATTGTAGGTGGAAGTTGGTGCCACACCAATTTCCCGGACTTATTTGCTGAACTCCAGCTGTCCCCACGTCCTCTCGCCACATTAGGTGGCTGGAGGTTGGGGTTCTTACTGGACTCTTTGGACCGCTCGCAATAAGCTTGTGATCCAGCGTACTCCTCTTCGTCGCGCTACTGACGCTCTCTACAAACTCTCGGGTTTCTTGCAGCTTTGGCGGCCGCTTAGCCGCCCCCCAGATCGGGACGCCATCTCAGCCTTCATCGCCGACCTCCGCTCGATGGCCGTCCGCCTATCGCCGCCGCCCCCGCCGCCTCCGCCGGCTGACTAGACTCCCTGCGCTTGGAGGGCTTTGTTTTTCTCTTTCTTTTGGGCTTGTTGAGCTGTGCCCTCAGCAGAACCTATGTACTTTGTTGTGGGACTCGGGTGGTGTGTGTGTGTGAACCTGCTTTGGTTGTATGTCTTGTGGCGGTTTGCTTTATTTATAAAGCGGGGCGAAAGCCTTTTTCGGTAATGCACTAATGATCCGTATAGAGGTAAATTTAGCAACGGGAGAAAAGGTTTCTACAAAATCAACTCCTTCCATTTGTGTAAATCCTTTAGCAACAAGCCTTGCTTTATATTTATCCACTTTTCAGTTTCCTTTTAAAGATCCATTTAGAACCAATAGACTTTCGATTGTTTGGTAATTCAACTAATTCCCAAACATTATTTTTCCTCATAGAGTTTAATTCTTCCTGCATGGCTTCCATCCAAAGATTTGATTCAGGACTTGCCAGTGCAGCTTTGAATGATTTTGGTTCTTCCTCTAAGTTCTGAATTTTAGAGTGCACTTCCCCCAGAAAAACAAAATACTCATCTAAATATGCAGGTGGTTGTGTATTCCTCCCACTTCTCCTAGGCATGCTATTCGAAATAGAATTAGGAGATTGATTAGCATCAATATTTTCCAGAACTAGAGGTTCAGTTTCAGGTAAAAAGATATCTTCAGGTTCTACTAATAATTCCACCCTAGCTCGTTTAGCACGGCGAGGTGTATCCTGATCAAGAAAAACTGCATCTCCACTTTCAATCAATTTCTTTCTTTGAGGATCCCAAAAACGATAACCATTAGAACCTGATGCATAACCAATAAAGTAGTTTAGTGTGCAACTGGCTAGGTATCCTTATTTGAGCATTACAACCCCAAATGCTGCCAAATGGCGAAGTGAGGGCTTCCTTCCCTTCCAAAGCTCATAGGGTGTTACCGCTATAGCTTTAGAAGGTGAGTGATTCAATAAATATACAACAGTGTGAAGTGCCTCTCCCCAAAAAGACAATGGCAAGTCAGAATAAGCCATCATAGACCTAACCATATCCATTAAAGTCCTATTCCTTCTTTCCGCCACCCCATTCTGTTGTGGAGTATATGGCAAGGTATAGTGATGAATAATACCATGTTCTTTGCAGAAATCATCTAGTATTCCTGACGTGTATTCACCACCACGGTCAGTTCTAAGTATTTTAATTTTCTTGTTTAGCTGATTTTCCACTTCCGCTTTGAACACTTTAAAAGCATCAAATCCTTCCAATTTGTGTTTAAGCAAATACACATAACCGTATCTTGAATAGTCATCTATGGAAGTGATAAAGTATATTTTCTGCCCTCCCAAAGTGGGTGTGGAAAATTTCCCACAAATGTCAGAGTGAACGATGGCAAGCTGTTCTGTTGATCTACTTGCTTTGGGAAAAGGCGACCTAGTCATTTTACCCATAATACATGCTTCACAAATACCATAATCCTCCCACTTAAAGTTCAAAATTCCAGAACTAATAAGTCTCTTAATCCTGTTCTTGGATATATGTCCAAGTCGCAAATGCCACAAGTAAGATTCGGAACAATTATTATGTCCATTTATATTCCTCACAATGGAGTTATCTTCGCCTACTAAGCAATTATTTTCCATGATGTCATTTAGAAAATAGAGACCATCATGTCTATCGCCTGAATGTACTAATCTTCCATTTAAGATAATCTTCACCTTCCCCTCGGCAAAGAGAATTTTATATCCAATTGACTCTAGCTTGGACACTGAAACAAGATTCCTTCTCATATTGGGTGAATAAAGTGCATTTTCCAACACTAAGTTTCCTCCATCAGGGAGTTTAAGCACATAGTTTCCAATTCCTAGTATGTTTGCTTTAGCTTGAGTTCCTAAATAGACATGTCTTGTTCCTTTTGGAATTGTTTTGAGTGTGGCAAAAGAGCTAAGTTCTCTAGCTATGTGTGAAGTTGCACCAGAATCTACTACCCAACTATTCTGAAAAGTAGTAGTAAATAAGGATTCAGTGCAAACATAAACATCGGTAATACCTTCAGGGGATTGATTCCCCTTGCGGCTGTCATCCTTGTGAAAATTATTCCTTTCGCTGTTAGGCTTCCTCTTCTTGGTGCATTCTGACCTGAAGTGGCCTGTATTACGACAATTATGGCACTTGTAGTTCCTCTTGTCAATCTTGTGAAAAGAGTTGTTGTTGTTATTGCCATGGTGCACCCTGTCCCTCCTCTCATCTCTGTAGTTCCTTTGATCCCTGTCATGTTTATAATTGATCTTGTCCCTTAGGTCCGGTCCTCCTCCTCTCTTAGTCCAGTTCCTCCGGTTCCCATTGTTTTTGTACTCACCAGGGAGAAGCTCTGGCTGATAAGAAGCTTTATCTTTCCCTGAGTTAAGCCTGCGATCCTCCTCCATCAGCAAGTGTTGCTTCAGGTTCCTCATATTGAGTGTGCGTTCTGAATGACAAAAAGAAATCTTGAACTGTTCCCATGATGGTGGCAAAGAATTCAGAACAACCATGACTTGTACTTCCTCCTGGAACGGATAACCAGCAGTTTTTAATTCTTCCGCCAAGACACAGAGCTTGTTGAAGTGTTCATTGACTGTTTTATCACCCATCTTCAAGACTAAGCACCTTCACAAGGGAAACTTCTCCAAAATCTTGTTCCAGCCTGAGCATTATTCCACAAGCTATTCTATCTGACTCATATTCCGCAGCCAACGAATCAGTCAACAAGCCAAGGATATAAACTCTGGCAGTCTTGTTGTCCTTGGTCCATTGCTTCAGTTCATCATTGTATTCCTGCTTTTCTTCATCTGTAGCATCCTCTGCTGGCTCGTTAGGGGCCGAAGTTTCAGAAACATAATCAATATTCTCAGCCGTAAGCAAGGACATGATTTTCCTTTTCCAAACCGTGTAATTTGTTCCATCAAGTTTGTAGGCACGGAGTAATTCAGAGAACACCCCATTGGAAGCCATTGAAATTGGTTTCTTCTTCAGTTGCCTGAAGTTCCCTGTCGTGGAGGCCGAACACAACAGTTGTCGATGTCGGAGCAGTCCTTCCGTGGACGCGAAGCAGGCCGGCAAGAGTTGGTCGGGGCGATGAGGCTGTATCCGCTTCCTTCGAAAAAGCGCTATGGAGGCGCAGGGAACGAAGTCGAAGGACACGGCGGGAGCGGGGCGAACGTCGATGGGGAGCGGCGCGAACGTCGGGGAGGAGCCGGTCACGGGCGGTGGCAGGCTTGGCCCGAAGTGGATGGGGAAGGCGGAGGCGCAGCTGGGGCTTGGCCTGGAGGCGATGGCGAAGCGGCGGCGTGGGTTTGGTGGAGGTCGGGCGAAGCGGCGGCGCTTGGCGAGCGGAATCGAGCGAAGCGGCGGCGCTTGGCGAGCGGAATCGAGCGAAGCGGCGGCGCTGACCAGAGGAATCGAGCGATTCGATCTAATCTGGGTTGACTTGTGTGTACGTACGGGGCTCTCTCTTCCTCGTTTCTATTTTTCTTTTGGGAAAGGAAAAGCAGAATTTAAATTATAATTCAAATTCACAGGCTTTATCAATTCATGGAGCCAATCCCATGAACAACCTGGCATTCCATAATATGCTGTGCCCGGGCAAAATATACATTAGTATAATAAATATTCCAGCGTTAATAAATACTGTTTCCAGCATATACGTACCGGCTTCATGAACTATATTCCATTCATGTATTCCAAGCAATATTCAAGTGCATCGGTAAATTCCATATCAAGGTAAACATATTCCAGAAACTATGTAGTATATATAAAAATGTTGCAAGCTACACATAAGTATTTCCTTCAATACATCAATTGGTTTCTTCTTGTTGAAATTTGAAGACCTGTGAATTAGGAGAATGTCTTTTTTATAGGATGCCTATACTTAGAGGCTTATAAATCGAGTATTTTCTAACGTGGTGCAAAATTTTGTGTTGTTCTTATGGCCCATGGTCCTACGTAAAGTATTCCAATACATTTCCACAAATCAGTTTTTATATTCTTCACGTTACACATGTTCATGTCCAATCGAGGATGGATTGAAGTGGTGTTGAGACATGTATAGAAAAGGAGCCCACCATATATATGGAGACAGGTTTTGAATTGGGGTGTGCTGTTTCCTACCTGGTGGTATAGACGTTAGATGAAGGATCTCCATATAAGTAGAACGTCATGTATATGAATGATGTATCTGCGATGATTCATACTCCCTCCGTTCCCAAATAATTGTCTTTCTAGAGATTTCAACAAGTGACTACATACGGAGTAAAATGAGTGAATCTACACTCTAAAACATGTCTACATACATCCGTATGTTGTAGTCCATTTGAGATGGCTAGAAAGACAATTATTTAGGAACGGAAGGAGTAGAAAACAAGCCAAGAGAACGATTCATCAGTTGCATATCTTTTTTTTATGTTCTACATGTTATTTCTTTCTCTTTAAGTTGGCCTGCTGTTCAAAAAAAAAAAACAACTGAGAATGCAACTATGTGAGTAGCGTAGTTAAGTGTGTTCAAGAAGTATACGTAGGAAAAAAATAGACTGCTAGGCGTAAAAACTCGAGCTGGCTACAAAGGTACGCACATGCAGAACATACAACGAATTTTCGAAAACTATATCCAAACAAACACATACTGAACCAATGGGTGCGGCGTGCCGCCGCTCATGCTTCGGTGGACCGACTTGAATAAGTTGGCTGGTGATGATATGTCTCTTAGGACCAGCAGCAATGGTTTGATTCAGATCATCAGATGTAAATTTCACTACCACTACATCATGATCAATATCTTAGGTCTAAGGAGAGAACAAGAGCTTCATACATCCAGTGCCTACTATCACTACATGCTGTAGATCACTTAAGTATGTATCATCTTTTTTTTTTCATTAACTTCTCTGCCACGAATAAAGTCTTGAGACAACTTATCAAATATTAAAAAAAACTAAATATCTTATCAATCTATATGGGCGGCGTGCCCCCGCGCACTACTCGCTAGTATGCATTAAGGAGCGTGGAGCCAGGCTCATTTTATTATCCAACACGGTACCTTATCGATTCTTGTTTGGAATCCTACAAACGGAAAATAAACCAGGGAAAACTTTGTAGGTGTCCGGACCGCCACCACGTACGCGTCCAACACCCCGATCTCACCCCAAAACCCTATCCATCCAAAAACTTATCTCCGCGTGAAACGGTTGCCATGCATTCATGCCGGTCAAGCTGCTCCAGAGCGGACATGACTCCACACGACATTGATGTCGATCAGAGCGACGTGACCGAACAAGCAGGCGGCGTTGGCTCCGGCACCGTCCATACCACACGTCACATCCTCTCATCTTCGTTCACGCCTCTCTGCTCTTCGCGCCAGCAGGCCGCAGCTACGGATCTGGATCTTGGAGCCGCCACCATCACTCTCCAGGGCCATCGACCTCCACGGCGACCGGCTCCTCCAAGAAGGATGAGATCATCATCTCAATCAAGGACGAGCAGGAGCGGACCGCCATGCTTCCTCACGGAGGCGACGATCACCGACGAGGAGTATCAGAAGCAGAAGGAGCCCATGACTGAGAGGTCGCTCTGGTATCGCGGTCTGGTGCCGTCACCGCCTCCGCGAGCCCACGTCAAGGAGGAGCGAGCATCACCGCTGCATCGACGAGCTAACGCATGGTGTGTGCAAGGTCCTCAAGGATTAGGCACCCCTCGCGATCGTGAAGGCGCTTGGGCGCTTCCTCCACTACCTAGGTGGCCACGGTGGTGGCAGCTCCTCCTCGTCGCGGAGCATCTTGCCGACCGAGGAGAGGTCAGTCAAGGAGGTGACGCGGCAGGAACGGTGCAATGTAGAGCGCCCCTTGGCGTTCGTGAAATCCGACGAGGTGTCGGCCTGGGTCCTCACGGACCCCAACCTCGAGGTGGCCTGGGCACCGGCCACAGCATGAAGGTGACCTTCTCCTGATGGAAATCATAGGATACATTTTCCAAACACATAGAGCTATTGGCTGGCTGCTTGAGGACTAGCTGTTTACATGGTGCGTGCATGGTTTTTAATCTCATGGCGGATCCTCGTTCAAACTGTGCATGCTTGCATCATCTTTGTTGTGTTAGTGACCGCTCGGTGTTGCTCGTTTCTCTTCGCTTGCTATAGTTTTGGTTTTGTATGACTTTGCTTTTTGCTCGATGTTGTGCGTACGTTAGTTTTGGATGTATTTATCATAGTTATGCAGAGATTGAATGTGTATTTATTATGAGTTAATAAAAACATCCTTTAGTATAAAAAAAACAAGGCCTACTTTTTTTTGAGACAAAAAAAACAAGGCCTACTGGGATGGCTAAAAATGGAAAAGGGCCGAATCTAGTCTCGTGGGGGAGTGACACGAGCATATCCGTAGATGCGGATCAAAAGTGCTACTTCCGTGTCAAAAAATACCAAATCATATTCGTCAACTTGTCCAACAAAATACGTCGATGTGGACGAAAAGCCCTACCTGCGTGCCCAAAAATGGCAAATCATATTCGTTGATGTGGATCAAAGCGCTACCTCATTTTCAATCATTTGCAAATACATAAGCATCAGTTTTAAGATACATGGCTATTTTAATAACAGGATTGTTAGACCTTAGTCGACCGAGACTTAAAGATGCTATATTCATGAGATCTCATATGAAGATTCGTGCAAAAATTTCTTATAAATTTATCCATTCTTTTTATAAGTTTTATCACTTAAGTGAGACTTGAACTGAGATCTAGCCACACCCTTTTTAGAAAGTACTTCAACATTCATTTTAGACATCATAAATATTTTTATTTAATTATTTTTTGCAATATTTTTTACTTTCCAAAAAAGGAAAATACTTTTGGAATTAAATGAAGAATACATTAAAGTTACTAGGAACAAGTATCTCTATTATTCTGTGGTTGTGATGATACGCTGTGGTTTGGTTTGGTTTCATACACTTGTTGGTTTCATGTTATGTATGGACAGCATTATACTTTAGACGGGAGGATCAGGTTAATTGTTGAGAATATCATTCTTTAGACAGGAGGATCGCTTTAATTCTGAAAAGTATCATCGAGCGTTGGATGAGACAATTGTGTTATTTATGAAGAATATCATTCTTTGGACAGGAGGATCACATTACTTAAGGAGAGTATCATTATTTGAATGGAAGGATCACGTTAATTATGAAAGGAATTACAGAGCGTTGGTCGGGGAGATTGCTAGAATATGTATGTCCCTGTTGCAGTGCACCCACAATTAAGTGCCTAAGTGGCCGCTTATGTTGGGATCATGAACATAAAGAATACTTGAACATTAATTTTAGAGGTCATCAACATATTTTTCCTAAAGTATATATGCACATTTTACCTACATTGTAAATATATAGCAAAAATGCCCGTGCGTTGCAACAGGAGAAAAAAAAATTCTTCCATGTTTTGAGTGTCCGTGCGTTGTCATGGGAGCACACTCACATATATGATGCTATCAAGATTCGCCTTAACCAAAAACTAAATTATCCATTTGTTAAAGTATCATGCATGCACAATACATGCATTTGTCTACATAAAGAGATGCATAACTGAATGCCCGTGCATTGCTACGGAGAAAAAAATCAACATATTGCAACTTTCTCATTTCTCAATTAAACCTGGCAGAAATCACATATATGACCTGAGGACGATATCAAATCGCGATCTGACCTGGCTTCGAAAAAAATTCACGTTGTTGACCCTTTCGAGTGGCGCCCGACAGCTAGGCGCCGCACCCTACTGTGCAGCGCCTTTGTCTTAGGCGCCGCATATTTGGCCAGCGTGGCAGCCCGGGGCCAGGCGCGGCCCCACAGACAGCTGTGCAGCGCCTAAGCGCTAGGCGCCACACTTGTAATATGCAGCGCCTAGTGCTAAGGCAATATCTCCGAATCTGAGAAGGATTTGAGAGGGGGAGAGAGGAGGGCAGAGGGGAGGCATTGAGCTTCGGGTTTGGGGGGGGGGGGTAGGGGTGTGTGGGGTGGGGATGGGTGGGAGGGGGTGGGTACAGCCTAAGAGATGTCCAGATGTACATCGCCGAAGGGCTAGGCGCTGCACATTATAAGTGTGGCGCCTCGCCCATGGGTGCTGCACTGCTAGAGAAGTGCTCTGTTGCTCTCTGGACTGGCATGTCCAGGTGTGGCGCCTGGCCCGTAGGTGCTGCACCCTGACTTAGCGATTTTTGGGCTGGAAAAGTTACTGCAAGTGTTCTGTTGCTCTCTGGACTGGCATGTCCAGACGTGCAGCGCCTATGGGAGAGGCGTTGCACTGTATAGTGTGACACCTAGGCCTTGGGCGCTGCACACCTGGACATGCCAATCCAAAGAGCAACAGAACACTTCCAGTAACTTTTCCAGCCCAAAAATCGCTAAGTCAGGGTGTAGCGCCCATGTGTAAGGCGCTGCACTATACTGTATGACGCCCAGGAGCTAGGCACTGCACTATCTGCTGTTTTCAAATACCCTTGTTCTCAATTGACGCAAGAACCACTCCCAGTTATCATTGTTCTCCACCTCAACCAAAGCGAAAGCCAAAGGCAACACCCGGTTATTGGCATCACTTGCTATTGCAACCAAAAGAGTGCCCTTGTATTGTCCGGTCAAGAACGTGCCATCAATGGCGATGACGGGCCGACAATGCTCAAAAGCCCTCACGCATTGCTCAAAGGCCCAGAATGCACGGCCAAATACTCGCACGGTCCTCCCGTTGTGAATCAATGTTTGGCGCCCATGAGGCTCGACCACATGAACCATGCCTGGGTTTGTGGCGGCCATAGCTAACAACAACCTAGGGAGTCGGTTGTATGCTTCCTCCCAATTGCCATATAACATCTTGAATGCGGCTTGCTTCGCCTTCCATGCCTTGCCATACTTGATCTTGTAATGAAAGATGGATTTCACAATGTCAATGACACTCTTAATGCTCATTGTTGGAAGTGTGGATATTTGATTGGAAAGCCTGTAAGCGATGAACCAGGATGTGAGTTGTCTGTGTTGTTGGTACACAAGCTCTCCATCCGCATTCTTGTGTCGGCACATGCGAGTTGGTAGACAACTCACTATGCGCCAAGTGGGACCTTCTTTCCATGGCCTTGCACGCACAATCCATGGACATCTTGACACTTCACACTTAACTGTGTAACGCACATTGATGTCCGAGTTGGCCACTCTATGTGGACAATAATGCGTAACCGAGTAGTTGTCGAGCCACATCTTCAATTCCAAGAAAGAATCAAACTCACAACCGGGAAATATCTCGTTCTTGCCATCTTCCAAATCACGGTGAGAACTTGGCCTAGCTCCAAGAGATATGCATTTGCCACCATCCACAACGGCTTCATCCGCGAGACTAAGATCCTTGAACAATGGTGTCTTGTGATCCCTTGAATACCTTGTTGAATGCTTGGGCCTCCTTCGGCGTGAACGCCTCCTCATCAACTTCTTCATCGGGACCATCGTCATCCGAGTCCGATGCATATGCACGGGAAAAAGGGATGGATTTGTCCATTGTCTCTTGCACATGATATTGGTCGAGATCACCCACATTGTTGTCATGGAGATCAACTTCATTGTCATCCTCCTCGTACTCATCATTCTCCTCTTCAAAAGCTTCATTTTGGTTGTTTGGAGTCGGGCTCAATGTTGGCCAATCTTGTTGCGTGAAATGAGGTACACTCATTTGATCTTGGTTCATGGGTGGGGAAGTGCTAGCAACCAACGGGGAGGGGTTCCGGTTCAAGTCCAAATGCAAAGTAGACTCAACCTTCTTGGAGGCAAATAACTCAAGAGCCTTGTCTAGAGATTCGGCAACCGTCTCCTTGTATGCAACCCAACGTTGCTCGGAGTTCACACGCATTGTCTGCCAACGAATGTGCATTCAAAAACCAACATTATGCCTTCCCTCAAACTCAACAACGTCACTTGGGTCCATCCAATTCAAATCCTTCCTCACTTGTTCCAAGAGCTCCGCATAGCTAGGACTACTCTCAAACACCATGTCAAGCTCATCCGGGTCCGGCTCAACATTGCCTTTCAAAAAGGCCTCTTTATCCACATGATGAACATAAACACATGTTCTTCCCATCCCTACAATAATAAAAACACACATATATCAAGTAAGTACTTAACCAAGTATTTGCACAAAATACATAAGCCCTAACATAGATATGAAACAACAACCCTAACCCCCACTTAACAATAACAACAACCCTAACAATATCATAACCCTAACCCTAACCCCAACATAAAAACACACATAACCCTAACCCTAGCATAGTATGAAACCTAACCCTACCAAATTAGCAAAGAAGCATAACATGTTTGAAGACAAATTTCCAAATCCAAGCCAAAACTAGGGTTTCCCCAAACTAGCAAGATTTGAGCAAATGTGACAATTCCTATGGATGAAAAAGAGGGGAACGGAGGAGATTACCTTAAGGGAGGGGTTGGCTTCGAAATCCACGGACAAATAATCCGGATTTGCAAGATTTGAGAAGGATTTGAGAGGGGGGATATAACGCCCTCGATGCGGCTATATCTCCCACGTGTCGAGGCACGACTTAGAGGCATAACCGCATTGAAAGCAATGTCGCAAGTGAGGTAATCTTCACACAACCCATGTAATACATAAGGGAAAGAGATACATAGTTGGCTTACGATCGCCACTTCACACAATACATAAATAAACACCCATCATTGAGTACACTCAAGGTCCGACTACGGAACCAAAATAAAGAAGATACCCCAAATGCTACACAGATCCCGATCGTCCCAAGCTGGGCACCACTACTGATCATCAGGAAAAGACACATAGTAACGACCACGTTCCTCGTCGAACTCCCACTTGAGCTCGGTTAAGCGCCACCTGACCGCATCATCGGCACTGCAACTGTTTTGGTAGAATCTGTGAGTCACGGGGACTCAGCAATCTCACACCCGCGAGATCAAGACTATTTAAGCTTAAAGGAAGGACAGGGTTGTAAGGTGGAGCTGCTGCAAGCGACTAGCATATATGGTGGCTACTTTCGCAAAAGAGAGCGAGAAGAGAAGCAAGGCACGGTCGTGAATCTAGTAGCGATCAAGAAGTGATCCTGAACTACTTACGTCAGACATAACTCCAACACCGTGTTCACTTCCCGGACTCCGCCGAGAAGAGACCATCACGGTTACACACGCGGTTGATGTGTATTTCAATTTGAGGTCAACTTCGGGTTTTCTACACGGACATTAACAAATTCCCATACGCCTCATAACCGCGGCACGGCTTTGAAAGATATTACCTGCGGGGTGTCCCAACTTAGCCCATTATAAGCTCTCACGGTCAACGAAGGATATTCCTTCTACCGGGAAGACCCGATCAATCTCGGAATCCCGGACTACAAGACATTTCGACATCAATAAAACAAGACCAACAAAGCCGCCCGATTGTGCCGACAAATCCCGATAGGAGCTGCACATATCTCGTTCTCAGGGCACATCGGATAGGTCAGCCTACGAGTAAAACCAGCCCTCGAGTTGCCCCGTGGTGGCCTTGATCTGCCCGGTTCGGGCCAAAGACTTGAAGGAGCACCTTTGGTCCGGGGTTAAAATAAAGATGACCCTCGGGCTCGCGAAAACCCGGGGAAAAAAGGCTTAGGTGGCAAATGGTAAAACCAATGTTGGGCCTTCTTTGGACGAGTCTTATTCAAAGCGAACTGTCAAGGGGTCCCATAAATCACCCAACCGTGTAAGGAACGCGAAATCAAGGAACATAACACCGGTATGACGGAAACTAGGGTGGCAAGAGTGGAACAAAACACGAGGCATAAGGCCGAGCCTTCCACCCTTTACCAAGTATATAGATGTATTAATTATAGCAGATATATATTGTGATATCCCCAACAAGTAAACATGTTCCGATCAGGAACAACATCTTCATGTTCCAACAAGGAACAAACTTCCGCTTCACCAGCAACTAGCAACGCTATAAGAGGGGCTGAGCAAAGCGGTAACATAGCCAATCAACGGTTTGCTAGGAAAGGATGGTTAGGGGCTGACATGGCAATATGGGTGGCATGATATAGCAAGTGGTAGGCATCGCAGCATAGGCATAGCAAAAGAGCGAGCATCTAGCATAGCAAAGATAGAAGTGATCTCGAGGGTATGGTCATCTTGCACGCAATGTTCTCAGAGTTGTCGAAAGCTTGATCCTCGTAAGCGTTCTCAACAGGTTCCTCGTTCACGTACTCGTCTCGGCTCTACCCAAAGCAACAACACAAACAAAGGAACCACAATAAATCACGGTGCAATGCACAAGCAACATGATGCAAAACATGACATGATATGCGAGATGTGATATGCAATGCGTATGTGCGCTCCGGAAGGAAAATGATGCACCAGGCATCAACTTGGCAAACCAAGTATGCCACTGGAAAGATGAGATGATTTCGGTTGAAATCGATATAAAGATCACCGGAATCGGATGCACGGTTTGGAAATGACAAGCAAAACAAGAATGGCACAAATCTGCCATTAACAGCATGATGCCACTTAGCAAGCAACAAGAAATTAAGCTACTGCACCCAAATGTACCAACAAAGTATATCTCAGTGATCTACACAAGATGCTTGACAAAAGATGAGCACTGAGCTTCGACTAAATCACATCATAACAGGTTCAAACAAGCATGGCAAAAGTGCACAAAATATCAGGCTGGACATGGCAAAAACAGCATCAGGTTGCAATGTTCAGAGCAACAAAACTACATGCTACAGGAACTTAAAATAGCAAAACATGGCATCGCATGAATCTACTCAAAGCATAGAACAAAAGTCCCTTACTGACCATAAGTCAAAAAGGATCGGAAAATATAGTAACACCCATGTCAATATTGAAAGTTTCGTTAACAGATTCAGCAACATGGCATGTCAAAAACTGATAACAAGTAGGCATGTTTAAGAGCTCGATGCACTCACTACAGAGCCTTATATGATAAACTAGGCATACATACATCAAGAAGACATGACATAGAAGACATTCATGGCAAGAACAATATCATAGCATAT
Organism: Aegilops bicornis; assembly: GCA_021605145.1. Taxonomy (NCBI): domain Eukaryota; kingdom Viridiplantae; phylum Streptophyta; class Magnoliopsida; order Poales; family Poaceae; genus Aegilops; species Aegilops bicornis. The sequence goes on along the minus strand of CM038672.1, from coordinate 616,696,436 downwards.
ACGGATCAACCACAACAACCTTGGAAAAATTGAATAACATGTAAACAATCTGCCAGGAAACCTTTGATAGCAAAAGTAGAGCTCGATTAACTCAAGCTATGGCACTCCATAATTGCAAAAAAGGGCATGGATGGATAGAGCAAGACATGTAGAACAAAACATACTTACTGAAGTATCTCAAAATATGCATGGATCTCTTGGTAGCATCAAGTTAACATGGCATCAAAATATCAGCAAAACAGAGCTGAAAACAGCAACATCAGGACACCTACTTTGCATGCTTGTGTTAGTCAGCACATAGATCACAAAAATACATGGCATACACCCCTGGAAATATGGCATGGCATATTACAAAACACATGTAGGACTCAAATTCATAGGGTGCACACATCAACCATGGAAAAAATAACAAAAGTGCAAGTTCTGTTAAGAAACAGAAACTAACATCCCATAGTCCTCTTCCAACAGCATTTAGGGCACCAAGATGAGCTCAAATGAAAATGATGCGATGAGATGAAATGATCTACTCTTGGAGGCGAACATTCTGATATATTATACGCGCAAAATGGAGCTACCGATGCAAAGATATGCTACGTTGAAAATGCCACAAAATATCAACGAGATAAAATACTTGAGGAAAAATAAGAGGGGGGAAGAAGTCAACGGGCTCCGAGATCCGATCGGGATTCGGCCCGATCGAGAGCGACGGCGGCGGGAGGCTCCTTGCCGGAGAGGGAGAAGCCGGGGCGGGGCCGGCCGGAGGAGGGCGGCTCGGGCTCGCCGGTGGCCGGAGGGAGGTGGTCGCCGGTATGTGGTGGAGGCCGGTTTTGGCGGCTGGGCGGCGACGGGCGAGGGGCCAGTGGCGGCGAGGGTCGGGCGCGGCGAGATCTGGAGGGCCGGAGGCGGCGGAGCAGCGAGGGCGGCGGACCGGGCCTGGAGGCGCGGGCCGGACGCTGTGGGCGGGCACTGGGCTCAGCTGGTCAGCCTTGATGGCGGGGCGCTGACACGTGGCACGCGGACTGGTTCGGACGCGGCGGCGGTTTCGTCCGGCGGCGGCGGACGTGTCCGTACGGGCGCGGGGAGGAGTTTTAGGGTTTCGGGGGAAGAAGATCCGGATTTGGACGGGGGAGGTGTTTAAATAGGCATAGAGGGAGCTAGGAGAGTCCAAATGAGGTGTAGTTTTCGCCCACACGATCATGATCGAACGACGGAGAGCATGGAAGTGACTTAGATGGGTTATTGGGCTGTTTTGAAAGGGTGTTGGGCTGCAACTTAAAAGAGGCCTTTGCGAGAGTGCGGTTAACCGTTGGAGTACCAAACGAGCTCCAAATGACCCGAAACTTGACCGGTGGTCTACCGGTGATATACCAAGGCCACTTGACAAACCTCGGTCCATTCCGAGAAGGTTTAGTACCCGCACATGGAAAAACGTAAAAGGGGCCGCCGGGGAAGATAGGAGTGCCGGATTGCAAAACGGACAACGGGAAAAAATGCTCGGAATCATGAGACGAAGACGTATGCAAATGCGATGCACATGATGACATGATATAAAATGCATGACATGGACAAAATGCAAAATGAAGAAAAACCCAACCACGGAGGGAATATCATATCACAATGCCGAAAATGGCAAGAGTTGGAGTTACAAATATGGAAAGTTACGTCCGGGGTGTTACAGGGGAGAGGGGGGGGGGGGAAGGGGGAGAGAGGGGAGGGGGGCGCTTTGCTTCAGCTTGTGGGTGGGGTGGGGGTGTGTGGGGTGACGCAGGGGCTAGCCGTGCAGGTGACGCAGAGGTAATTATTCTTTCCTCCAGCTCAGAACCTCTGCCAACACAGAAAACTCGACAAGCAAGCCGGAAAGTAAGATTTTCTCACCCTCTAGCTCACTTGGATCCAAACTTTCTTTTGAAGAAACAACAACATGAAGCTCGCAGCATGACCCGGCATAGCGGCAATGTGATTACTTCCTCCGGCTTACCAAACACTCCGCTTCGCAAACACCGTCCAGAGGTCTTACATATTTCTGATATAATTTACCCCAAGGCGGGTTATTTTCGACAACCTCTTAACCCGTCTGATTCAAACTATCAGGGGACTTCTCATTCCTCTTCTGGCGAGTCAAGAGGAACACAAATTCCAACTTTCGAGACTGTACCTGGGTAAGACTATTTTTCAATCATTCCAATTTTGTGCTTGATCATCACCCTGACTTCTTTTTATTTCTTGTTTTTCAGGGGTCAAGCCAAACCCAGTAAAAAGGCAAAACTGAATAAGACGATCAATGATCCCAATCCGTCTGAGCGGGACAGACAACAACCAGAGTCTTCTCACCCAATTGCTGATAATATTGTTGATGATTTACCACCAGAAGACCTTAATGTTGACCTTGACCCGGTGAATGCTAACCCGACTGATACCAATCCGCCGAGCTCTATCAGAACAGCCAGTCCTGTTAAACCGGCAGAAAAGGATGATGATGTTACCATTACTGGTCATGGCTTCACCACACCGGGTCGTCCTATTGCCCTATCCAGGCACAACACCAAAGAAGAAATTTCTGCTGAGGACAAAGGCAAGTGGAAGGTAGACTTAGAACACTACACCAAGTTCATCGCCCAAGACATCTATTTTGGCTACTTGAACCATTTATACACCAGCCGTGACTTTGAAGCCGGCTTAGTGAACTTGATGAAGGATCGTTATGAGGTAAACTCTGTCACTTCCTTTCATATAAAGATATTTCCATTAGCCGCCAAGTTTATTGGACATGATAGAAAAGAATGTGCTGTAAACTTCAACAGTTGCATAGACAAAAACCAGTAGCCCCCAAGGGCCGGCTTATATTTTGAATATGAACCGGGACTTATGATAATAGTACTTCAACTCTGCATACGTAGCCCCCAAGGGCCGGCTTAATAGATATGTTAAGCCGGGACTTTTGAGTAGTATAAGTAAACATTGCATCCATAGCCCCCAAGGGTCGCCTTAACATTTATGTTAAGTCGGGACTTATCATCTCTAAGAAAATAATACTGTTCATAGTCTTCATAACTCGGATCACCACCCTTTGTCCGGGTCAACAAATACATTCATTCTTGATAGGAGCGATATGCATTAGCCCCCAAGTGCCAAGGATAATACTTGTATTGTGCTTGGGACTTCGCAATATTTGGATAAGCAATAGACATTAGCCCCCAAGTGCCAAGTAGAATACTTGTATTGTACCTGGGACTTTGTATAAATTCATTGCCATCTTACAAACTATTTTATCTCTTACAGGCTGAGCTTAGCAATAAGGAATCCCAAGTCACTGACCTCCGAGAAAACATCAAATCTTAATAAGCCGAAACTTCCTAGGCCAAGGATGAACTGACCAATGCTTTAGCAGCGATGGAAAATTTGAAGGAAAGCTTTAAAGCTAAAGAAGCAGATTGGAATACGAAGAAGTCAGCCCTGCTGAAAAGAGCTGAAGATGCTGAGGCTGCGCTTAAGCCGGTGACTGAAGAATTATCCGGCTTAAAACAGCAGATTAATACTATGTCATCATCCATCTTTGGTAAGAACATATCTCCCTTTCATTGTAAGAATCATCTTAGAAACGGCTGCCGGCTTACCCGTACCTTAATTGATACAGGTTCAAGGAGTGCTAAGTTGGGCTCAGATATGCGTGTCCGGCTCAAAGCTGTCTACACTCTTGTAGAGCAGCTATATACTGGTGCCCAACGAACCATCGCTGCTACAATGCATAAGAAAACTCTTTCAACACTTATCCAGGACACTTTGAAGCAATTATCAGTGCTGCCCAAAATAATTGATGACTTAAAGCGGGGAGCTGCTAGAGCTGGTGCTTTAACTGCCTTAAGACGGGCCAAAGCATGGCAAGCTGGTCTTGACCCGGAAGATTTGGCCAACAGTTGCCCCAGTGTTAAAGAAGATGGGTCCGACTTCAGTGCTGATGACTTTGCAGCAATAGAAAGAGCTATGCATCCATTAGCAAGCAAGCTAGCTGACGAAACCAGCTTAACCACATACCAGGCGGCTTATGATGCTGACAACAAGAAGATCGGCGCGCCGGTTCATGAGCCAACAAATCTCATTCCTCCTATTCGTAAGCATACCTTTGCCCCTGGCATTGATCCATCCAATCTTATTGACGATGAAGCTGTGTTTAGAGCATTGACCGGTATCAACTAGGCTACGCCTGACTTCCAGCCAATGGATAAGCAAGAAGCTGAAGTTGAAGAAGAGGTGCAGGAAGATCCTGAGGCTTCAACCCGCCAACAATCATAAGCCGGTATACTTATCAGAATACTTTACTGATAACTTTGATGAATGCTTATTATTGTTGGGCCATTAGATCCCTTGTGATAGGCTAAGCTGAAATTCTTGATCTGCTATGCCATCGTGCATATTTTGCTTTGTACCACACTGTTGATCCGCCAATTAAAGATCTGCCACTTGTGTTTATGATATTTAGCAATTTAAACATGTTCCTGCATACAAACAGATTACAAGTATCATGGCGGTTTACCGCAGGACGGGTCATAACGCCCAATATAAAACCACTGGTGACTAAAACAGTTCATAACCAGGGCCAGTTTACCATGATTGAATATATTCAAAAATATCATACCTGTGATATGTGACAAAAGCTGTCGGCTTAACATGCCAACGCAGTAAGCGTGATGACCCAAAATTATAGAAGATAAAAACATCCATTACTTAATAGTAGCATATGCTGCCGGTTCATCATATACCTATGTTTGAGTTGTGCTATGCAATAGACTCTCTTTGGTATTTGTAACTCTGTCAATAAGCCTCCAAGTTATATTATTGGCTTGATAGCCGAAATCCCAAGGTAATCAGAGTTGTGCTCTCATGAAAGTTTCATATTGGCTTGATAGCCGAATTATCAAGGTAATCAAAGTTGTGCCCTCATGAAAGTTTCATATTGGCTTGATAGCCGAATTATCAAGGTAATCAGAGTTGTGCTCTTATGAAATTTATCGTATTGTCTTGATAGCTGAATTATCAAGATAACCAGAGCTGTGCTCTTATGAAATTATCGTATTGGCTTGATAGCCGGATTACCAAGATAACCCGAGCTGTGCTCTGAAATTATCATATTGGCTTCATAGCTGAATTACCAAGAGGGTAGTAATGCTATGTTCTGTTTGGTGAATACACCTATGTTTGAACAGGAAGCCCCCAAGTGATTTATAAGAACGGTGTTGCACCGGGTCAAGAGGGTAGTAATGCTATGTTCTCTTTGGTGATTACACCTATGTTTGAACAGGAAGCCCCCAAGTGACCCTTTTAATAATGACAAAAAAGAAACTCATGATTCTTTGAAGATAAAATGGCAGAAGCCCCGCTTTATCGGGATGCCGGCTTTATTGATTATAATATATACGTTGTCAAAATATGTACATCAGGAGAGCCAATAGCTCAGGTATAGTAAGGCCGAAGATGAGCAATATTCCACGGCCAGCGGGTCTCCTCCTCCGACTTACGTGAGTCCTTGTGCTCTCGAATGTCGATTAGGTAGTATGATCCATTGTTCAGATTTTTACTGACCACAAAAGGTCCCTCCCAAGGCGGGGATAGCTTGTGCATATCAGTTTGATCCTGGATAAGCCGGAGCACCAGATCGCCTTCTTGAAAAGTTCTGGTTTTAACCCGGCGGCTGTGGTAGCGGCGCAGATCTTGCTGGTAGATCGCCGAATGAGCCGCCGCGATGTCGCTCTCCTCATCTAACAGGTCAAGTGCTTCCTGACGTGCTTTTTCATTGTCAGCTCCCACATAAGCTGCCACACGAGGTGAGTCGTGACGAATGTCACTAGGGAGAACTGCCTCCGCTTTGTAAACCATGAAGAAAGGCGTGTAACCCGTAGATCTGTTGGGGGTGGTATTAATGCTCCATAACATGGAAGGTAACTCCTCCACCCAACAACCCGGCGTCCTCTGTAGGGGAACCATAAGCCAGGGCTTGATGCCTCTCAGGATCTCTTGATTGGCTCTCTCGGCTTGACCATTAGATTGGGGGTGAGCCACTGATGATACGTCAAGCCGGATATGTTCACGTTGAAAAAATTCTTTCATAGCATGTCGGTGTACAAAAGTAGGGGCACTCCTTTGTACCCCTTTACTTGTGCATGGGCAGGCGGAGCCATGCGCCACGGCCGCACTTAGCAGGGCAAGGGAGGGAGGCCGGAGAGAAGTCGAAGCCCAGGACAAACAAGGCAATGCCAAGACCTGAAACGCCGAAGAGCAAGAGGGCGAGGGCCCCCCCGGCAAGAGCCTTGCCGGGGCGACCTCCGCGGCCCCGGCAAGAGCCTTGCCGGGGCAACTTGCCCAACACCAACACAGCAAGCCACCCTTGAGCCCACGGGTTCCGACCCAACCAACTACGTTGGAACCAAGGCTCGAGAGGCACCTCTGCAGTGGCATGCGGATCTTTGTCAAGGTCATAAACATGTGAGATCAGATGAGGACCAGAAGACGGCAACCCTCAGCGGGATCCCAGCCGAGGGAATCCACAAGACCCCCGGCAAGCGCCTTGCCGGGGACGACTGCAACGCGACAGCAAGACCCTTGCCGGGCCCCCCGGCAAGACCCTTGCCGAGGACATCAGCCGGGCCACTGCCGGACCCGCACCAGCCAAGACTCCACCGCCGTCCCCAAGCAGCTGCTAGCTCAACCAGCTGGGCAAGCACCTGCGTGGCGACGGGCGGCCTCTACGCCAACTCAGCAAGCACCTGCGTGGTGGCATGCAGATCTTCTTCAAGGCTCCACCACCGCGCCACCCCAACTGCCTGCCTGCCTACATGGCACTGCACACACCATTGGCCTGGGCGCGTGTCGAAGCGAGGCGGGGTGGCGACGGACGGGATGGGCCTTGTTCCCGCCCCCGATAAAGCTAAGGGACACCTAAGCTTCGCATTAAATGCGTCTTGTCCTGTAACACGGGCGATAAGCTCGCAGCACTGTATACCTTTCCACCTCCTGTGTGCCACTGTGGAAGCCCCTTTCGACTATAAAAGGAGGCCCATGCCGTACTGGAGAGGGATTCGTCTCTTTTGAACTACGCATCCACCATAGCTAGTTCGAGAGCTCAAGAACTCTCTGAAATACACACCAAAGCAGGACTAGGGTATTACGCATCCTCGTGGCCCGAACCTGGGTAAACGATCCTTGTGTTGACTGTTAATCCTGCTCTTCTCACAACCCCGTGCCCCGGCAACCCTAGTAGGGATTCTTGTGATCCCATAAATGTCGTTTCGCACCGACATCTTTGGCGCGCCAGGTAGGGGATGCGCAGTTGTGAGAATCTGGTTTAGCAGCCGGCCTAGCAGTCTCTCGTGGCCACGGCTTCCGGAGAATAAGATGGCCGAGAGGATGGCGCCGTCCGCATACGTGAACGGCGCCAGTTCGGCGACAAGAAAGCTAAGTCATGTGAAACTTTAAGCAATTTCCTTTTTATATATGAGGTTATTCCCCTCGGAGATCTTGTTCTTTGTATGGAAAACCTGGACGCAAAGGGGCCGTCCCGCGATTGGCAACACCCTTGTCCTGTTTCGAGTCTGCTCAACAGCTCAAGCGGCCGCGTCGGGAGTGGCAGGGTAGCCTTCTGCAATTGGCAACGCTCTCGATTCTGACTCGAGTCAAGCTCGATAGTTCGGGCAGCCACGCTAAGGGCGGTAAGGTGGTTCGCCCGGCAGCAAGTACACCCGGCAGGCCAATGGGGGTCCGTCCTGAAGACGCCGCCCTGCGTTTACGCGCCGGCAAGCCTACCCGATTAACGTAGGGTGGACATACAAAGGAAAATTGAATAGGAAAATAACATGCGTTGTATCAAAAGTACTGCAGAGTCATATTACATCACTTGTTGCCGCAGTTCTAACTAAAGATAAAAATCGACTTGGTTGTGAACCTGCAACAACGAAAAGAAACGGGGTGCCTAATCCCGGTGCTGGCCCTCCACCCTCTGGATTCCGTTGATGCGTCTGATGATGGGCTTGATACACTCCTTGAGCGCCGCGATGTCCGCATCCTCCGGCAGGCTCTCCAGCGCAGCTTCGAAGTCGAGGTCAGGATTCCAGTGTGCCACCTTGGCGAGGACCTTGGTCATGGCACCCCGGCAGAGCCTCTGGGACTCATCGGTCAGAGAGGCCTCCCGGTTGGAGTGGAGCTGCTCAAGGGCCCCGAGGACACGCTCGAAGAACAGGGTCAGCTTGGCATTGGTAGTCCCGCTGCGCTCTGGGGCATACCTCACATTTGGCATCCCCATGGTAGCAAGCTGCATGGTGATCCTGCCAGCGACGTCCTCGAGACGGCTGATCCAGCGATTCTCGCCCTCCACAAAATCCTTGTGGCTGGCGGCTTCGTTCCTTAGCTGCAGCTTCTCGGCCTCCAGATCCTTGGCCAGGGTCTCCTCCCGAGCCTTGGCCTCTGAGAGCATCTCCTCGAGGCCCTCCAGCTTCAGCTTCAGGTCTTTGATGGAGTTGTTGGCTTCAGAGGGCTCCCCGGCCCTCCTGACGGCCGCGCCGCGCGCCTCCGTCAGGACGCCGTTGAGCGTGTCCTTCTCCTGGGACAGCTTCAGGGCCTGCTCCTTTAGTTCGTCCCGCTCCGCTTCCAGCTCCTTCACCCTGCCGGCGTGAACCCGAGCCTAGGCATCGAGCGCCTTCCTGTGCCTCTGCTCCAGCTCTTGGGTCTGCTGCACGACGAGCTTCTCCACCTCCTCATCCTTGCCGCGGAGCGTTGCGGCAAGCTTCTCCTCTCGCGCGGCGAGGTCCTCCTCCTGGGAGTTCAGCGCGGCCTGGTGCTGGGTCCGAGCGGCCTCGGCTGTGGCGGCCAAGCTCTCCGCCGTCTCCTGGGCCTTCTCGATGTCGGCCTGCTTCATGGTGAGCTCCACGTCATGCTTGGCCAGCTTGCCCTGGGCGACCTTCAGCTCTTCGCTAGCTTGGCGGAACCAAGTCTGCGCCTCGGCGACGCGCACCTTGAGGTCCGCCTCCGCCTTGTCCACTGTTGCCATCCTAGACTTGGCCTTGTCCAGGCGGGCGCGGTGGAGCACCTGGAGCTTCCGAAAGTTGGCGCCAATGGCCTGGAGAAGCCGCTCCTCTTGAGAGCCATCGCCACCGGCGCTTGGCTCGTCGATGACCTCGAGCCCGGCGGCGGAAATCATTTCCTCATGGAACACCTCTCCCTCGATGGGCGCCCTGGAGCTGGACGCCCCTGGAAGGTGGGCGAAAAGGTCGCCGCTCACCCTCAGATACTTTCCGGAGCTAGAGGCGGCAGAGGAGGAGGGCTGGTCATCAACCACCTCCTCCTCGGCGGCGGCCTTGCCGGCCTCCCCGGCAGGTCCCTTGGCGGCCTCGGCAGCGCCCTTGGCGGTCTCCTTGGCAGCAATCTTCTCGGCCTCCGCCGTGGCGTCCTTGGCGACGTCCTCGATGACGGTGTCGACGTCCTCTGGGTCTATCAAGGGGAAATCTAGATACTGAGATGGGTATGAGGCGGGGCCAAGATCAAGATTCAAAAAAAGAAGAAGAACAGGGACGGAAGGCAAGTGGCTTACCCGTGCCGGGCTGGGAAGCAGAGGTCCCCTCCCCGCCAATGTTTGGCGCTGAGGCAAAGCCACCAGTGCCCGAGTTCGCCTCCTTCTCCTCCGTGTGCATGGGCTCGGAACTCGGCGCCCTTGCCGGGGACGCCCCTTGGGGCGGTGTGGTCGATGGGGGTGGCGTGTTGGGGGTAGCCCTCTGTGGCTCCTCCTGCTGCTGTCCCCCTCCTGCGATCGCGGCAAGGTTAGCACCAAGGGGCCCGTGCCCCCAACACACGTTGACGAGGGGCGAGTGATGGACTTATGCTGGGGGCTGCTGTCTGGACTGCTCAACACCACCAGTGGTGCGCCAGCAGGGCCTGCCGGAGGCTGGCCGCCCGCCGAAGCCTTGTCCCTCTTCACCCTCTGGGCCAGCGTCTCTGCGTCCCTGCAAAGATGAACACAAATCGAGATAAGTGGGACGGTCTGAGGGGGGTGGGGATGATATAAAGGAACAATACTTACTCATCTGCCACCTCCTCCTCTCTTGCTTTCCTCTTCCTCCTTGGGCTGAGGGACCCGAAGTCGAAGGTGACCCCTACATCATTGTCTGCCGGAGGAGGGGAAGCTGATGGAGTCCGAGGGCGTTTGGACGAGGAAGAGGCAGTCGCCCTCTTCTTCGCCACCGCGGCCTTCACCGACTTCTTCGCCGCCGCAGCCCTTGTCTGGCGCCTGGATCCCTCCTGGTCTTGCCGCGGTTGAACGGCCCTGCCGGTCCGGACCAGCTCGCCAGAGGTGGCCTGCCACGGGACCCGCCCTCTCCCCGTGACCGAAGGATCGATAGCCTCAGCCTCCTCCTCCAACGACTCGTCGACCACGTCCTCGACGAGAGGAGCCCCGGTGCCGGCGCTGCTGGCCTTCCCAGCGGCCTCCGCCCACTGGGCGAGCTCCTTCTCCTCCGCTTCTGCCGCAGCCTTGTCCTCCACGCCACCAGCGCTGCCAGTCTCCTCGGCAAGCTTCGTCTCCATCGCCCTGTCGGCGATGTATTCCAGCTCCGCCTGGGTGGTGTCCTGGACGAGCCGCGGCTCGGTGGTGACGTACCCCTCATGCAAGGTGTCAAAGAACTCCTGCACTTGAATTTCCTCCGGCTCGACCCAGCTCAGGTCAAGGCCGTGCGCGTTGAAGTCCAGCATCATGGCGATGATGTCGGTCCGGCGCGAGTTGTTGCTCAGCGGGACCACTCCTGCTGGCAAATTGAACAAGGGCCCCTTGGCGACCTTGCCGGCTTTCGCGGCGGCCCTCGCGGCCTTGCCGGTCCGCTCGACCTTGCCATCGCGGTTCACGTCGAGCTGGAAGAGCCGCTGGCAGAAGTGGGCGTTCCCCATCACCGTGAAGTTGTGGTCGAGGCCATGGCTCACGATGTCGGCGGCGTTCGTGAAGAGCCAGGCCGGCCTCCCCTTGTTATGCAGCGGAGCGATTTGGTGGCGGATGAAATCTGCCTGATCATCTCAAGGGTGAGCCCGGCCTCGGTAAGGTGAAGGATCCTTGTGGTGGCGACCGTAAGCTTCGCATCTTCGGCGTCGACGTCGCTCCAGTCGCCCGGGCGAACCGGCGGCGCTTAGCGGACCCGACAAAAGTTCGGCGGGTCCTTCTCTTCAATCCAGCACCACCGGTCCCGCCATTCTTCCCACCTCTCCTTCATGGCGCCCTCCGGGTATGCCCCCTTGGCCCGTGGGATCCAGGCGACACAACCGGAAATTTCAGCGTCCTTGGCCACTCCCTTGCCCTTGGTGGATTTGGGCGCCATGGTGGCTGGGGGAGCAAGAGACAGAAGACGGAGGAGAAGCAGCGGTGGCGAGCAAAGGCAAGATCTCGAGAAGGAGGAAGAAAGGGGGCGTCGGCTCTGAGATTGGAGAAGACGCAGGAAAGGGGATAAAGTGAGCAGCGCGCCCGCGGTTATTCCTTTTTACGGGGAAGGCGCGGGCCGCCTCCTTTCCCATTAACTGCGATGTGATGCATGCGTGCGAGAACCGCCCCACGCATGCCGCCCATGTCACACACGACCCCTCACGTCACGCGTTCAACGCGGGTTGTGGGGAAGCGCAGTGGACAGAGAGTTACCGCGGTAAAAATCCGCCCCGCCTGCCCGCGCACCGTTCTGGGCCTGGCTCCTGTTGGTGTACAAAAGTAGGGGCACTCCTTTGTACCCCTTTACTTGTGCACGGGCAGCCGGAGCCACGCGCCACGACCGCACTTAGCAGGGCAAGGGAGGGAAGCCGGAGAGAAGCCGAAGGCCAGGACAAACAAGGCAATGCCAAGACCAGAAACGCCGAAGAGCAAGAGGGCGAGGGGGGCCCCCCGGCAAGGCCCTTGCCGGGGCGACCTCCGCGGCCCCGGAAAGAGCCTTGCCGGGGCAACTTGCCCAACACCAACAGAGCGAGCCACCCTTGAGCCCACGGGTTCCGACCCAGCCAACTACGTTGGAACCAAGGCTCGAGAGGCACCTTTGCGGTGGCATGCGGATCTTTGTCAAGGTGATAAACATGTGAGATCGGATGAGGACCAGAATACGGCAACCCTCGGCGGGATCCCAACCGAGGGAATCCACAAGACCCCCGGCAAGCGCCTTGCCGGGGACGACTGCAACGCCACGGCAAGACCCTTGCCAGGGCCCTCGGCAAGACCCTTGCCGAGGACATCGGCGGGGCCACTGCCGGACCCGCACCAGCCAAGACTCCACCGCCGTCCCCAAGCAGTTGCTAGCTCAACCAGCTGGGCAGGCACCTGCGTGGCGACGGGTGGCCTCTATGCCAACTCAGCAAGCACCTACGTGGTGGCATGCAGATCTCCGTGAAGGCTCCACCACCGCGTCCACCTCAGCTACCTACCTGCCTACATTGCACTGCACGCACCGCTGGCCTGGGCGCGTGTCGAAGTGAGGCGGGGCGGCGACAGACGGGACGGGCCTCGTTCCCGCTCCCGATAAAGCTAAGGGACACGTAAGCTTCGCATTAAATGCGTCTTGTCCTGTAACACGAGCGATAAGCTCGCAACACTGTATACCTTTCCACCTCCTGTGTGCCATTGTGGGAGCCCCTTTCGACTATAAAAGGAGGCCCATGGCATACTGGAGAGGGATTCATCTCTTTTGAACTATGCAGCCACCATAGCTAGTTCGAGAGCTCAAGAACTCTCTGAAATACACACCAAAGCAGGACTAGGGTATTACGCATCCTCGCGACCCGAACCTGGGTAAACGATTCTTGTGTTGACTGTTAATCCTACTCTTCTCACAACCCCGCGCCCCGGCAACCGTAGTAGGGATTCTTGTGATCCCATAGGTGTCGTTTCCCACCGACATAGCACCCTTGGATAGATTAGTGCCATTATCAGTTATGATAATGTGGGGAAAACCAAAACGGAAAATCACCTTTTTAAGGAATTGAACCGCCGTCGCCGCGTCACATTTACTGACCGGCTCTGCCTCAACCCACTTTGTAAATTTGTCAACTGCCACCAGGAGGTGTTTTTTTTATCCTTGGACCTTTTGAAAGTCCAACCATATCAAGTCCCCAGACTGCAAACGGCCAAGTAATTGGAATCATCCTCAATTCTTGAGCCGGCACATGGGCTCGTCATGAAAATTTCTGACATCCATCACATTTACTGACCAGATCCTCAGCATCAGCATGAGCCATCAGCCATTAAAACCCATGATGAAAAGCCTTAGCCACAAGAGATTTAGAAATGGCATGATGGCCACAATCTCCTTCATGAATCTCGCGCAAAATCTCACATCCTTCTTCAGGAGAAACACAACGTTGAAACGCCCCTGTGACACCGCGATGATGCAGCTCTCCATTGACAATGGTCATTGACTTGGACCGCCGGGTTATCTGCCTAGCCAAAGTTTCATCCTCAGGTAACTCGCCCCGGGTCAGCACGTGATGCAACACACACACTCACGCTCAAGTGCTCAACCCACTCCCTACGTCCGTGAAAGACTGTACATTTAGAGATTTACACATTGACCAGGGCATAATTAACGCCCAAAAGTAGCAGATTTATGTGCATGCGACCATTGAGAGAAGAAGATTAAATGAAGGTTGTTGCATGCTGTAATTAAGGATAGACATGTAGCCTATAGCTAGAGCACATCTTGGTGCATTAGTCAATCAATATCGATTTTAGATTAAAGGCTAAATGCATTGGAGGTGTAGATGTACACTCTTTGTTTTTAGCCGATGTACACTCTTTGTTGGAAGATCGAGGGACTACACGTGCATGCACTCACATACACAACCAGGGTGGTTCGCGCGCAAGGGTTGGACACCTGTCGTGCCTGCATAAAGTTTTGTTCAACTGATTTCTTTGCTCTGCCAACTGACAGATGGGACCCAGAAACCAGGTGACAATTTAACCATTCAACAAAGTGCCACGTCGACTATGTGGCTAGTCAGTAGGGTGCAATACGATGCTCTACGATGAGCTAGTGATCGTATAGTCACCGCAAAACTATATATAGTGACCGTAAAGAGTGTATTATTACATACGTTGACCGCCAGTGTATTTTTCTTGTTTCAAATTAAGCCATATTAACCGGAAAGGACTAGTACTTGTACTACTTTGATGTGTCCCGTCAACTCACCGAACGAGGAGAAGCTTGCTTACTACGCCTCTCCCTCGCCCACGCGCGCGGTGGCTCGCAGGACGAGGGGAGGATTTTGACTACAGCGCCCTCTCCCTCTCCATCTCCCTCTCGCTCGCTCTCGCCCTCGCGGTGGACGTGCAGCTGTTCAATCGGTGTCAGATTTTCAGAAGCATATTGTACTGTAGTATCATCATTGTTGGACCTTCCGAAGAAGCGAAGAGCCAAGTGCAAGGTTCACACGAGTACGAACTGTTGAACCCCCCGAAGAGGCAAAGAGCCAAGCGCAAGGTTTTATAGGAGTTGTCGTCCTAGTAGGAGTATACTACAACTATAGCGAACGATGCAACTGTATGATGCCGCCACGTCACCTATATCCAAAGTTGTGCCACCTTTTTTCTCAAAGAGCGTGTTGGAGCCCGTGCAACCACCACACAAGTTGCACGTACACATAACACATTTACTAGTAATAAATTCTAAAGGATAAATGCCGATGCCACACAAGTTCATCTCCAATTCATGTGATAAATTTGTGTACGACTAGTCTACATATATTCACAGCGCTACCATTCACAATTTACCATACCCCACTTACACGTTATAGATGGGCTACATGTCCTCCTCCGTGTTCCGGTCCTGTGTGTTCTTCATGGATGGCACGAACCATAGCGGTGGGCAACGAGAATCATTGTCGCAGCTTTCTAGTCCGGTTCCACATGATGGAGACTCATCCAAGCTGAAGCAGCATAAATCAGGGATAGCGTGTCCCAGCATATGATTCATCCAGCGGTGCGCACTAAAGACGCAAGCATGCTTCAAGAACGGTAGGCCTTCGGTGTCGTGCATAGAAGGTGGCATCCGCTTCACAATGGGGTAGTTGTCCCCAATGAAAAGCGAGTACTCTCCAAGAGCGTTCCTTGATGTCTACTACACAACCTTCTTCTTGTAGACGTTGTTGGGCCTGCAAGTGCACAGTTTTGTAGGACAGTAGCAAATTTCCCTCAAGTGGATAACCTAAGGTTTATCAATCCGTGGGAGGCGTAGGATGAAGATGGTCTCTCTCAAACAACCCTGCAACCAAATAACAAAAAGTCTCTTGTGTCCCCAACACACCCAATACAATGGTAAATTGTATAGGTGCACTAGTTCGGCGAAGGGATGGTGATACAAGTGCAATATGGATGGTAGATATAGGTTTTTGTAAACTGAAAATATAAAAACAGCAAGGTAACAAGTGGTAAAAGTGGCGTAAGCGGTATTGCAATGATAGGAAACAAGGCCTAGGGTTCATACTTTCACTAGTGCAAGTTCTCTCAACAATAATAACATAGATAGATCATATAACAATCCCTCAACATGCAACAAAGAGTCACTCCAAAGCCACTAATAGCGGAGAACAAGCGAAGAGATTATGGTAGATGCGAAACCACCTCAAAGTTATTCTTTCGGATCAATCTATAAAAGAGTTTGTACTAGAATAACACCTTAAGACACAAATCAACCAAAACCCTAATGTCACCTAGATACTCCATTGTCACCTCAAGTATCCGTGGGCATGATTATACGATATGCATCACACAATCTCAGATTCATCCAACCAACATAAAAGTACTTCAAAGAGTGCCCCAAAGTTTCTACCGAGAATCAAGAACGTGTGCCAACCCCTATGCATAGGTTCATGGGCGGAACCCGCAAGTTGGTCACCAAAACATACATCAAGTGGCACATGATATCCCATTGTCACCACGGATAAGCACGGCAAGACATACATCAAGTGTTCTCATAAAAGACTCAATCCGATAAGATAACTTCAAAAGGGAAACTCAATTCATCACAAGAGAGTAGAGGGGGAGAAGAAACATAAGATCCAACTATAATAGCAAAGCTCGGGATACATCAAGATCGTGCCATAGAGGGAACACGAGAGAGAACACGAGAGAGAGAGAGATCAAACACATAGCTATTGGTACATACCCTCAGCCCCGAGGGTGAACTACTCCCTCCTCGTCATGGAGAGCGCCGGGATGATGAAGATGGTCACGGTGATGGGATCCCTCCGAAGCAGGTCTTGGGAGCAGCGGGCTCGAGAGGTTTTGGTGTCTCTGAGAGGCTTGCGTCGGCGGAACTCCCGATCTATCTTACATTACGGAAGTTTTAGGTGCGTGAGGTATATATGGGTGAAAGGAGTGCGTCGGTGGAGCTACGGGGCCCCACGAGGCTGAGGCGGCGCCCGGGGGGTGGGCGCGCCCCCACCTCGTGAGCACCTCCCGTATCTTGACGCGGGGTCCAAGTCCATTAGGTGGGTTTCCTTCCAAAAATAACTTCTCCAGTTGATTTTGTTCCGTTTTGACTCCGTCTGATATTCCTTTTCCTCGAAACACTGAAATAGGCATAAAACAACAAATCTGGGCTGGGCCTCCGGTTATGAGGTTAGTCCCAAAAATAATATAAAAGTGGATAATAAAGCCCAATATTGCATAAAACAGTAGAAAAAGTAGCATGGAGCAATAAAAAATTATAGATACGTTGGAGACGTATCAAGCATCCCCAAGCTTAATTCTTGCTCGTCCTCGAGTAGGTAAATGATAAAAAAGAATTTTTGATGCGGAGTGATACTTTGGCATACTTTCAATGTAATTCTTCTTAATTGTGATATGAATATTCAGATCTGAAAGATTCAAGACAAAAGTTAATATTGACATAAAAATAATAATACTTCAAGCATACTAATCAAAGTAATCATGTCTTCTCAAAATAACATGGCAAAAGAAAGTTCATCCCTACAAAATCATATAGTTAGGCTATGCTTCATTTTCGTCACACAAAGATGTTCCCAACTTCTATACCCCGATGACAAGCCAAGCAATTGTTTCATACTTAAATAATCTCAAACTTTTTCAACCTTCACGCAATACATGAGCGTGAGCCATGGATATAGCACTATGGGTGGAATAGAATATGATGATGGGGATTGTGTGGAGAAGACAAAAAAAGGAGAAAGTCTCATATTGACGAGGATAATCAACGGGCTATGGAGATGCCCATCAATTGATGTCAACATGAGGAGTAGGGATTGACATGCCACGGATGCACTAGAGCTATAAGTATATGAAAGCTCTACAAAAGGAACTAAGTGGGTGTGCATCCAACTTGCTTGCTCACGAAGACCTAGGGCACTTTGAGGAAGCCCATCATTGGAATAGACAAGCCAAGTTGTATAATGAAAAATTCCCACTAGTATATGAAAATGAAAAAATGAGAGACTCTCTATCATGAAGATCTTAGTGCTACTTTGAAGCACAAGTGTGGTAAAAGGATAGTAACATTGTCCCTTCTCTCTTTTTCTCTCATTTTTTGGGCCTTTCCTTTTTTTTCTTTTTTTTTGCCTTGCCTTTTTTTCCTTCTTTTTTTTTCTTTTTATTTTTTATTTTTTTCGTCCGGAGTCTCATCCCGACTTATGGGGGAATCATAGTATCCATCATCCTTTCCTCACTTGGGACAATGCTCTAAAAATGATGATCATCACACTTCTATTGATTACAACATAAGGATTACAACTCGAAACTAGAATAAGGTATGACTCTATATGAATGCCTCCGTGATGTCTGCGGGATGGTGCAATGAATCAAGAGTGACATGTATGAAAAATAATGCATGGTGGATTTGCCACAAATACGATGTCAACTACATGATCATGCAATGGCAATATGACAAAAGTAATGTTTGTCATAATAATGATGATGGAAGTTGCACGGCAATATATCTCGGAATGGCTATGGAAATGCCATGATAGGTAGGTATGGTGGCTGTTTTGAGGAAGATATAAGGAGGTTTATGTGTGATAGAGCGTATCGTATCACGGGGTTCGGATGCACCGGCGAAGTTTGCACCAACTCTCAAGGTGAGAAAGGGCAACGCACGGTACCGAAGAGGCTAGCAAACGCGGAAAGGTGAGAGTGCGTATAATCCATGGACTCAACATTAGTCAAAAGAACTCATATACTTATTGCAAAAAATTAGAAGCCATCAAAAATCAAGTACTACGCGCAGACTCCTAGGGGGATAGATTGGTAGGAAAATACCATTGCTCGTCCCCGACCGCCACTCATAAGGATGCACAAGCCAGGTACACTTCATGTTTCAAATTTGTTACACAACTTTAACCATACGTGCATGCTACGGGACTTGCAAACTTCAACACAAGTATTTCTCAAATTCACAATTATCAACTAGCACGACTTTGATATTATCACCTCCATATCTCAAAACAATTATCAAGCATCAAACTTATCTTAGTATTCAATTCACTCAAAAAGAAAGTTTCACATATCTTGAACACTAAGTATATTAACATTAAGCAAATTACCATGCTATTAACGACTCTCAAAATAATCTAAGTGAATCATGAGAGTTCAACTATTTCTCCAAAATAAAACTACCACCATGCTCTAAAAGATATAAGTGAAGCACTAGAGCAACAACAAACTACTCCGAAAGATATAAGTGAAGATCAATGAGTAGCTAAATAATTATGCAACTATGCGAAGACTCTCTCTCATTTAATAATTTCAGATCTTTATACTTTATTCAAACATCAAGCAAAGCTAAAGAAAATGACATGACGCTCCAAGCAAAACACATATCATGTGGTGAACGAAAATATAGCTCCAAGTAAAGTTACCGATGAACGAAGACGAAAGAGGGGATGCCTTCAGGGGCATCCCCAATCTTAGGCTCTTGTTTATCCTTGAATATTACCTTGGGGTGCTTGGGAATCCCCATTCTTAGGCTCTTGCCACTCCTTATTCCATAGTCCATTGAAACTTTACCCAAAAACTTGAAAACTTCACAACACAAAACTTAACAGAAAACTCGTGAGCTCTGTTAGCGAAAGAAAACAAAAGACCACTTCAAGGTACTGTAGTGAACTCATTCTTTATTTATATTGGTGTTAAACCTACTGTATTCCAACTTCTCTATGGTTTATAAACTATTTTACTAGCCATAGATTCATCAAAATAAGCAAACAACACAATGAAAACAGAATCTCTCAAAAACAGAACAGTCTGTTGTAATATGTATCAAACGTATACTTCTGGAACTCCAAAAATTCTAAAATAAATTGGTGGACCTGAGGAATTTGTCTAGTAATCATCTGCAAAAATAATAAACTAAATAGCACTCTCCAGTACAAAGTTCTAGCTAATCTCGTGAGCGCTAAAATTTCTGTTTTTTACAGCATGATCATAAAGACTTCACCCAAGTCTTCCCAAAGGTTCTACTTGGCACAAACACTAATTAAAACATAAAACCACATCTAAACAGAAGCTAGATGGATTATTTATTCCTAAACATAACCAAAAAGTAAGGAACTAAAATAAAATTGGGTTGCCTCCCAACAAGCGCTATAAACTAACGCCCTAGCTAGGCATTATGATTTCAATGATGCTCACATAAAAGATAGGAATTGAAACATAAAGAGAGCATCATGAAGAATATGACTAGCACATTTAAGTCTAACCCACTTCCTATGCATAGGGATTTTGTGAGCAAACAACTTATTGGAACAATAATCAACTTGCATAGGAAGGTAAAACAAGCATAACTTCAAAACTTTAAGCACATAGAGAGGAAACTTGATATTATTGCAATTCCTACAAGCATATGTTCCTCCCTCATAATAATTTTCAGTAGCATCATGAATGAATTCAACAATATAACCAACACCTAAAGCAATCTTTTCATGATCTACTTGCATATAAATTTTACTACTCTCCACATAATCAATTTTCTTCTCATGAATAATAGTGGGAGCAAACTCAACAAAATAACTATCATGTGATTGAAAATTAAGATCAAGATGACAAGTTTCATGGTTATTGAGGGAATCCCGGACTAGGGGGTGTCCGGATAGCCGGACTATCATCACGGCCGGACTCCAAGACTATGAAGATACAAGATTGAAGACTTCGTCCCGTGTCCGGATGGGACTTTCCTTGGCGTGGAAGGCAAGCTTGGCGATATGGATATGTAGATCTCCTACCATTGTAACCGACTCTGTGTAACCCTAACCTATCCGGTGTCTATATAAACCGGAGGGTTTTAGTCCATAGGACGAACAACAATCATACCATAGGCTAGCTTCTAGGGTTTAGCCTCCTTGATCTCGTGGTAGATCTACTCTTGTACTACCCATATCATCAATATTAATCAAGCGGGAGTAGGGTATTACCTCCATCGAGAGGGCCCGAACACAGGTAAAAACATCGTGTCCCTTGTCTCCTGTTACCATCCGCCTAGACGCACAGTTCGGGACCCCCTACCCGAGATCCGCCGGTTTTGACACCGACATTGGTGTTTTCATTGAGAGTTCCTCTGTGTCGTCACCGATAGGCTTGATGGCTCCTTCGATCATCAACAACGACGCGGTCCAGGGTGAGATTTTTCTCCCCGTACAGATCTTCGTATTCAGCGGCTTTGCACTGCGGGCCAATTCGCTTGGCCATCTGGAGCAGATCGAAAGCTACGCCCCTGGCCATCAGGTCAGATTTGGAAGTTTGAACTATCTGGCCGATATCCGCGGAGACTTGATCTTCGACGGATTCGAGCCGCAGCCAAGCGTGCCGCACTGTCTTGATGGGCATGATCTAGCTCTGCAGCCGAACAGTGCCCTGGAGGCCGCACCAGCATCCGCTCCGACCCTTAATACGGAGCCGGATTCCCCGATCGAGGATGAGTGGTTGGACACCGCCTCGGGGGCTACAATCTCTACGGCGATTGAGCCGAACTCCATCCCTGTCGCTGCGAAGACCTCGACTCAGGGTGCGGACTCCTCTCCGGACTCCGAACCCTCCGTGCCCTCGCCAATCGAATCCGATTGGCGCCCGGTCATGGAGTTCACTGCGCGGACATCTCTCAAAGATTCGCCCTTTGGCGACATCCTGAATTCACTAAAGTCTCTCTCTTTATCCGGAGAGCCCTGGCGGACTACGGACGGGAAGGTTGCGATCTGGACGATGAAGAAATTCAACGCCCACCCACCACCCACTTCGTAGCCAGCCGAAAGTTTACACGGCGTGCTCGATTTCGACTCGAAGACATCGACGGTATGGACGGCGATGTAGGAGACAACCATGAACCAGCGCCTATAGGATGCCGGACAACCACCTCATCCCATGATGTATACATGGTGGATACACCTAAAGGAAATGAAGACGAGGAACAACGGGGCGCTACAAAGGATAAATCCTCGAAAAGCAGTCAAACGGCAACGTAAACGCCCGAACCAAGTCCCGCCTCAACAGAGACCCAGCCATAGAGCGAGGCGAACGGTGGGCAACGAACATGCTATCGAGCAATCGTCCGAACAAGACAACTTGGATAAACAACCCGTCCCGGCGAAGACAACAGTCCGGACGATCTCACGCCGGACAAAATGCGGAGCAAAATAACCTCCGAGAAAAGGCTCGCCGCCACTTGCACGTAGCACGAAAAGCGAAGCGGAAGCTCAAAACAGCGGAAGATGCACTCGAATCAGATGGAGCAAAGTATTCAACACATGACGAATCTGGCGGCGATCGCCCGAACAAAGAGCTACCCAAAAAGAAAGCTCTTGCCCGAATTTGACGAGGAGGCCCTAGAGCCCCCACAATCAAAAAAGTAAGAAGGCCACCGGTCGGATGGGCGACCCCACGGCAAAAGAGAGCGGCAAATGGCGCCGCACACAAGCCGATATGCGATCCGCACAAGGATTCACATCAAAAGGATGGCCCAGTTAGGTCCATCTATGGGCCAAGAAAGCAGGCTCTTCAAAGCAATGCAACACGTCAAAAATCCGAACATCACGGCACACCCAAATCTGGGCGCCGCACATCCCCTATGTTTCATCGATGAGGTCTGGATCATGAATTTCCGGAGGATTCAAACCCGTAAACATAGAGGCATCTGACGGAACAACAGACCACTGAGTGCGGATCGAGGATTACATCCTCCACATACACATGGCTAGAGGAGATGATCTCCACGCCATAAAGTACTTACCCCTCAAACTCAAAGGGCCAGCTCAGCATTGGCTTAAAAGCCTCCCCGAAAATACCATTGGAAGTTGGGAAGAGCTCGAGGATACATTTCGGGCAAATTTTCAGGGGACATATGTCCGCCCTCCGGATGCAGATGATCTAAGTCACATAACTCAACAGCCCGGAGAGTCAGCCCGGAAATTCTGGAACAGGTTCCTTACTAAAAAGAACCAAATAGTCGACTATCCGGACGCCGAAGCCTTAGCGGCCTTCAAACACAACGTCCGAGGCGAATGGCTCGCCAGACACCTCGGCCAAGAAAAGCCAAGAACAATGGCCGCATTAACAAGCCTCATGACCCGCTTTTGCGCGGGAGAGGATAGATGGCTAGCAAGATGCAGCACCAGCGACCCCAAGTACATCCGAAGTCAGGGATGGAAACGGGAAACCACGTCGCAACAAGGACCAGCGCCGGATTAAAGGGAACGGTCAAAAGAGCGCGGCCGTCAACGCCGGATTCAAAAGCTCACGGCAGAACAACAAAAAACTGCCCCTTAAGGACAATAGCGATGAGCTATCCAACTTCAACAAAATCTTGGACAAGATATGCCAAATCCACAGTACTCCCGGGAGGCCTGCAACCCATACCCACAGAAATTGTTGGGTCTTCAAACAGTCTGGTAGACTCAACGCCGAACACAAGGGGCTCGACACACCAAGTGAAGATGATGACGAGCACCACAAGCAGAGCCCCGGAAAACAAAAGAATTTCCCACAAGAGGTTAAAACAGTAAACTCACTTCACGTGATCAAAGGGAAAAACAGAGCGGCGCCCACTAAAATGCGCGCCACACACTGGTTGTCAAAACCAATCACCTTCGACCATCAGGACTATTATGAAAGTATCCGGAACGCAGGATGGACTGCCTTGATATTGGATCCTATAATTGACGGATTCCAATTTACACAAGTCCTCATGGATGGCGGCAGTGACATAAACCTGATATATCAGGACACAATCCGCAGGATGGGGATAGACCCAACCAAAATTCGGCGTAGCAACACCTCCTTTAAAAGAGTAATGCCAGGCCCATATGCCCATTGTACGGGCTCCATACTGCTAGAAGTTGTGTTCGGTTCATCCGACAACTTCCGTCACGAAAGGTTAATCTTCCATGTCGCCCAGTTTAAAAGTAGCCATCAAGCACTATTGGGACGCGAAGCTTTCAGCCGCTTTAATGCAATACCGCACTATGCATCTCTTACACTTAAAATGCCCGGTCCACGCGGCATCATCTCATTAAAAGGGAGTATTAAGTGTTACTCGAGCACGAAAGAATGCGAGGCTGCCTTTACAGCCCCACATCAATCCGGCTCCGCTAACCAAAGAACCTGCATAGGTAATTCGAACCCCGGACACGGGTAGACGAGTCCGGCGCCTACTAGCGGTACACCCCCATACGAGGGGCTGCATGCATGTATAACAAGAGACAATAAAGATCAATTTTATTCACTTCTTTGAATCGTACTCTGTTTATTTAATATTAAGTACATCTTTCGCATGATCTTTTTTCTTTCAAACTAAGTTCCTCTCTTTTACAGATGAACAACGTGCTACACCCGTCCAGGATACGACACAACGGAGACACAGGCGCAGATGCGGTGGGGACCCGTTGCAAGGATTATTTTCAGATTAAGACCCTGCGTAAACCTATTTTACTGTCTCTTGTTGATATACATCCCCCGGTTTCTTACTATAACCGAGGAGGAGCTGGCGTTTTGGCATTGGCCGCACCAGAATTTTTGCGCGTGCACGGACACGGGGCTTAGGGCATTATTACGCCCGTTTTATAAAGACCGAATACCTTAGGGAGTATTCGGCGTCTCGAGATTAGGCCTTATATGCATCAGCTCGAATCATGTTTTTGGTCAAATGTTGGGTTTGCCCGGCTCACGTGTTTTGCTGCCTTACGTTCCGCTTTTATCGGCTAACGCGGCACCGGGAGAACTACTGCGATTGTGCCCGGTTCGCCGGGCGAGCACCTCGATGAAAGCCGAAAACTGACTGTCATGATATAGCGAGAGACTGGTCAACCACTTGATCACTCATCGGAATGTTTAGGATTCCTTCGCATTAATGAAGGACCGGTTTTCGGTCAGGCACATACGCACCCCGAATTCGGGAGAGTGCGGTGCCCCCAGGGGCTATATAGTAGCCCCACCCTCGAACTCCTATGGCTAAGTGAAATTGATAAAGCAATATCGTCCGGTTTGCCTAGTTTGCTACGCTACCACCTCCTTAACAGGACCAAGACGTTGGATTAAGTGTGAAAAAGCGCTTTCTTTGCAAACACCCCCGCACCATGTGCGTGGGGGTTGAAGCCAAGGACTGCCATCTTTCAGGTTATATATACATATACATAAACAGCCGCACATGGAGTAGTTTACTACTTGAACGCACAAGTATAAAAAGCTCTTATATTATATTGAAACATTGTTTTCACAAATCATACATGTCATTTAAACATAATATTCTTCGAGCACAGCGTCTCTATTAAACGAGCGCCCTACATGACTTCTTCAAAGTAATGCTCGGCAGGTACTCGGCTTCTGTCCGAATCTTGGGATGCAACGTCGGTGGCCTTCATCTCTGCCCAGTATGTCTTGACACGGGCCAGAGCCATCCGCGCTCCCTCAATACACGCTGACCGCTTCATTGCGTCGTCTAAGTACCGCGCACCAATGAAGCTGCTGCACTAAACCAAAATAACTCTTGGTGAGGTCCGCCCGACCACAAATGAGTCAAGACATGCTCCATGGCAAATCCGGATAATCGATTCAGCTCGGCCCATTCGGCCAACCGATCGGTCGGCGGAAGAGGATGTTAGGACTATGGAATGCGACCAATATAGCTCTCCCCTTAGTGCCCCTTCGGCCCGGAAGTGCTCAACCGCGTCCGCAGCGCTCGCCGCCAAGTCCAGATAAGCATCCTCCGAACTCCACAACTTGTCCAGCTGAACATACTTTGGATCCGTATATTTCCTCCGTAGCAAAAACGGTTTTCCAGCCGTAATAGCCCCGGCCTGACTCAGCTCCTCCTTGGCAGCTCTCAAAGCGGAACGGGCATCCTTGGATTCGGCGGTGGCCTTTTTCAGCCCTCTTGCTCCGCAGACGTTCTTTTTCAAGAACCTCGCGGTGGTCGGTAATATTCTTCAACTTTACGGCCATATCGGCCATTTCCTCCTAACCCGGCGATGAGCTGCCCGTTCGGCTTTTAGCTCTTCGCCCTTAAAGCGGCCGCATTACTATTTCTGGCTTGCTCTTTCGCTCGGCGAGTTACGCCAAGCTTCTCCACAAGCGGCACCATCTGCATTAAGCATACAAGTAGTAAGACATGGGCGTCAAGCTCCCTTACCAGGTGTCCGCGTAGAAGTCGCATACCTTGTGACTCGTCAAACCGTTTATTGACGGTAGCGATGTCCGCATCCGCCTCGTCCGATTGCCGCTTTAGTTCGGCATACTCATCGATCCGGCTGGCCACGGACGCGCCGCCACCTATTTAGGAGCGGCGATATGTTATAATCGAGATTTTGATCCTCGACGCAGCTGTCAATTTTGACAACATATCGAGTCTCAGGGCTACTATCTATACAGGCGCATTCTATATGCATAAGCGCCGAAGGTACATCATTTTTGCGTACCTCGAACCCCGTCAGCAAGCTTCTAACGGCTTCATGCAATCCGCTCTCCGCGGATGCAATCCTTTCAATCAACTTACCCATTAGAGCACGGTGATCTTCTGAGATAGCCGCTCGCCCGAGCAGATCCTTCAGCTCCTCCGACCGCACGCCAGTTGGCGCCGGACCCTCCGGCCCCGCCGGACTTGGGGAAACCCTCCGCGACGACACCTCAGGGTTGTCCGCCTCGCACAAGGGTGCGACAGGTGGAGGCGTTTCGCTCTCCATCATTTCCGGAAGAAGATCCCTCAAGACGAGCTCTGCGAGAAGGGCTGAGATCCGAACTGCAAGGTACAATTTCGGTTATCTTTAGAAATAAATCTGAGGATGTTCCTTATTTACAAGACCCTACCTTTTACTTACGGCTCATTGGAGGGCTGATCCCATTGAGGAAATAGTGCGGCTGGGTTACTTCCCAGTAGCGCGGACTCTCGGACGAAGATTCCTTTCCCTCTTTGAGGCCTTGACCTCGGATCTTCCAAGGCGGTCCTCTTCTCTCCTCGAAAGATGGGACTTTTAATCCCTCCTTCCTTGATAGCCTCCTTCGTAGAGGCAATCGCTTCCCGCTCCCCCTTCGCCTTCTTCAAAAGGCGGCCTTCAACATCTTGGTCGGCATGGGATACGGCGTGGTCTCTGGGAGGGGAGCCGGACACCTTATTAACTTTGCCTTGGCTATCCACTCCTGTTCAAGAAACGGATCCTTTAAAGGGAATATATATATATATATATATATATATATATATATATAGATATATATATATATATATGATAAATGAATGAACAACTTGTCCGTTCTGGGACTACTTACTTGAGTATGTCTGGCGATTGCAGCTTAGTCCTGCGTCCTCGGTCAGTCCGGACACCTCTCTTGTGATCCGAAGAACAGTTTATACATCTCCGGGCGTCGTGCCCATAAAATTTTGAGAGCTCGTGGTCCCTCCGGATTAAATTCCCACAAAGTGAGGGGGGCGACATTTGCAGGGCAGAAGGCGCTGGATCAACATAACCTGCGCCACTGCAACCAGATTGATCTCTCTTTCTTGGAGGTCTTGAATACGGCCCTGCAGCAAAGGAACGTCTTTGGACGGCCCACAGTCGAGCCCCTTGTTGACCCATGACGCCAGCCGCTGTGGTGTACCTGAGCGGAAGGCGGGGAGTGCCACCCACTTGGTGCCCCTGGGAGCGGTGATATAAAACCACTCCCGTTGCCACAAACCAAGCTGCTCTTGAAAAGAGCCCTCGGGCCACGGAGCATCAGCACATTTGCTTATGACCGCCCCTCCGCACTCTACTTGTTGCCCCTCGATCATCTTTGGCTCCATCTTGAAGGTCTTGAGCCACAATCCAAAGTGGGGGGTAATATGGAGGAAGGCCTCACATATGACAATGAATGACGAGATATGGAGGATGGACTCCGGATTCAGGTCATGGAAATCCAGCCCATAATAAAACATGAGCCCCCGCACAAAGGGATACGTCGGGAAGCCTAAACCCCGAAGGAAGTGAGACACGAACACCACATTCTCGCCGGGCTCAGGAGTGGGAATGACCTGACCTGGAGCAGGTAGCCTATGCGAGATCTCGCCGGTTAGATACATGGCGTCTCGCAGCTTTAGCACATCTTCTTCTGTGACGGAGGAAGACATCCATCGGCCGTGCTGGTCAGAGCCGGACATCATCGAAGGTCCGAAGCGCCTAAATCTGAAGCTTTGGGTGTCGGAACTCGAAGCGCGAGGCGAACTCGATGGAGGGTGTAAAAAGAAGAGGGCCTTGGTCTCATTATGAAGAGGTTGAATACCAAGAGCCCACCCCGTGGACGATTAGGACTACGCCTTTGATAGAGGAGGCGTGCCAACGAACGCGGTTGGGTTACCCACGTCCGTATTGATGGGAATCCCGAAATAAGGGGCATGATCTATGCTTTGATAAGGCGTGCGGAAACCGCCTCGCTAAGCGTCTTTGAGGTGGAACAGTAAAAAACGATTCATATAAAGGCCTGGCCGTTGTGTGATGTCATGCCGCGGAATACGTCAGCAGATCTGTGCAAAAGTTATTCTCTCTACGGTGGTATGTGAAACTTGTTTTGCAGAGCCGGACACTATCCTTGTGTTCAAAACCTTCTATGAAGTATTCGGAGGAGGAACCCGCCTCGCAATGCCGAAGACAATCAATGTGACGGACTCATCGTCATTGAAGCCTGGTTCGAGGGCTCTTGAGGAATCCCGGACTAGGGGGTGTCCGGATAGCGGACTATCATCACGGCCGGACTCCAAGACTATGAAGATACAAGATTGAAGACTTCGTCCCGTGTCCGGATGGGACTTTCCTTGGCGTGGAAGGCAAGCTTGGCGTCTGGATATGTAGATCTCCTACCATTGTAACCGACTCTGTGTAACCCTAACCTATCCGGTGTCTATATAAACCGGAGGGTTTTTAGTCTGTAGGACGAACAACAATCATACCATAGGCTAGCTTCTAGGGTTTAGCCTCCTTGATCTCGTGGTAGATCTACTCTTGTACTACCCATATCATCAATATTAATCAAGCGGGAGTAGGGTATTACCTCCATCGAGAGGGCCCGAACACAGGTAAAAACATCGTGTCCCTTGTCTCCTGTTACCATCCGCCTAGGCCTTGATTCGAGACCCCCTACCCGAGATCCGCGGTTTTGACACCGACAGTTATCATTATTCTTTAAAGCATACATGTCATCACAATAATCATCATAGATAGGAGGCATGCTTTCATCATAGTAAATTTGCTCATCAAAGCTTGGGGGACAAAAAATATCATCCTCATCAAACATAGCTTCCCCAAGCTTGTGGCTTTGCATATCATTAGTATTATGGATATTCAAGGAATTCATACTAACAACATTGCAATCATGCTCATCATACAAAGATTTAGTGCCAAACATTTTAATGCATTCTTCTTCTAACACTTTGGCACAATTTTCCTTTCCATCATACTCACGAAAGGTATTAAAAAGATGAAGCGTATGAGACAAACTCAATTCCATTTTTTGGTAGTTTTCTTTTATAGACTAACTAGTGCTAAAACAAGAAACAAAAAGATTCGATTGCAAGATCTAAAGATATACCTTCACTTACCTAGCCTCCCCGGCAACGGCACCAGAAAAGAGCTTCATGTCTACTACACAACCTTCTTCTTGTAAACGGTGTTGGGCCTGCAAGTGCACAGTTTTGTAGGACAGTAGCAAATTTCCCTCAAGTGGATGACCTAAGGTTTATCAATCCGTGGGAGGCGTAGGATGAAGATGGTCTCTCTCAAACAACCCTGCAACCAAATAACAAAAAGTCTTGTGTCCCCAACACACCCCATACAATGGTAAATTGTATAGGTGCACTAGTTCGGCGAAGAGATGGTGATACAAGTGCAATATGGATGGTAGATATAGGTTTTTGTAAACTGAAAATATAAAAACAGCAAGGTAACAAGTGGTAAAAGTGAGCGTAAGCGGTATTGCAATGATAGGAAACAAGGCCTAGGGTTCATACTTTCACTAGTGCAAGTTCTCTCAACAATAATAAGATAGATAGATCATATAACAATCCCTCAACATGCAACAAAGAGTCACTCCAAAGCCACTAGTAGCGGAGAACAAACAAAGAGATTATGGTAGGGTACGAAACCACCTCAAAGTTATTCTTTCGAATCAATCTATAAAAGAGTTCGTACTAGAATAACACCTTAAGACACAAATCAACCAAAACCCTAAGTCACCTAGATACTCCATTGTCACCTCAAGTATCCGTGGGCATGATTATACGATATGCATCACACAATCTCAGATTCATCCAACCAACATAAAAGTACTTCAAAGAGTGCCCCAAAGTTTCTACCGAGAATCAAGAACGTGTGCCAACCCCTATGCATAGGTTCATGGGCGGAACCCGCAAGTTGGTCACCAAAACATACATCAAGTGGCACATGATATCCCATTGTCACCACGGATAAGCACGGACAAGACATACATCAAGTGTTCTCATAAAAGACTCAATCCGATAAGATAACTTCAAAAGGGAAACTCAATTCATCACAAGAGAGTAGAGGGGGAGAAGAAACATAAGATCCAACTATAATAGCAAAGCTCGGGATACATCAAGATCGTGCCATAGAGGGAATACGAGAGAGAACACGAGAGAGAGAGAGAGATCAAACACATAGCTCTTGGTACATACCCTCAGACCGAAAGTGTGAACTACTCCCTCCTCGTCATGGAGAGCGTCGGGATGATGAAGATGGCCACGGTGATGGGATCCCCCCTCGTGAGTCTTGGAACAGGCTCCGAGAGGTTTTGGTGTCTCACGGAGGCTTGCGGTGGAGGAACTCCCGATCTATCTTACATTACGGAAGTTTTAAGTGCGTAGGTATATATGGGTGAAAGAATGCGTCGGTGGAGCTACGGGGCCCCACGAGGCGGGGGGCACGCCCGGGGGGTGGGCGCGCCCCCACCCGTGAGCACCTCCGTATCTTCCGACGTGGGGTCCAAGTCCATCAGGTGGGTTTCCATCCAAAAATAACTTCTCCAGTTGATCTCGTTCCGTTTTGACTCGTCGATATTCCTTTTCCTCGAAACCGAAATAGGTATAAAAGCGACAAATCTGGCTGGGCCTCCGGTTAACAGGTTCGTCCCAAAAATAATATAAAAGTGGATAATAAAGCCCAATATTGCCTAAAACAGTAGATAAAGTAGCATGGAGCAATAAAAAATTATAGATACGTTGGAGACGTATCATTCCTCGGCACTCACGTAGCATCATGGGGGTCGAACTCGGCGCCGTTCAACTGGTA
This sequence comes from Aegilops bicornis, assembly GCA_021605145.1. Taxonomy (NCBI): domain Eukaryota; kingdom Viridiplantae; phylum Streptophyta; class Magnoliopsida; order Poales; family Poaceae; genus Aegilops; species Aegilops bicornis. Next base: position 616,665,683 of record CM038672.1, on the reverse strand, counting down.
CATGCGGCACCTCAGATCTGGACACATGGTGACGTACACAGTCAAGGTCCATGCATAATAATGTTGTGCTCAAAATGGCGGTCAGTAATATTGTGCAGCAAATAGTACTACTCCGGTATAGAGGAAGTCAAATAACCGACTTATTATATAAAGCCACTCTTGGCTACATGGATGAGATAGGAAGACATGGAAAAACAAAAATGGTGGCAGCTAGTAGGTTCAAGTCTTCAAGGGCCTAGATAGCAATACGCGTCATCCAAGGTAAAAATTAATCCTAATAGTAATAGTAAGTAGTACAACAATGAAAGAGAAGGCGAGAGGGTTACAAAATATAATACTAATTGGAATACCTGGGTAGATGGTGACGGTCCGATCGTCGTAGATTGTGTGACCATGTTGCACATCAGTGGTACCATGGGTAACCACTGCTAAGATAGTTGATCCCAATACGCCAAAGTCAGCTACAAGGTTCCAGGTTTGACTGAATCGCGGATGCAAATGCACATCCAGGATCGGTGATCTTATTTTGATCGGGGGATGACTGGTCCCTGTAAAATAATGGAGTACCGTTAGGGATGCAAATGATGGTTTGTGCATTCCGTTTGTAATCTCCCGTACCATAGGATGGTAACCAGATGAAAAAAGTCCCCTGGCTTGTCACCGCGAAGATGCGGCCTAGATGGAACACGACGTCTTCGAATGTGTAGGGGTACAAATCTGCCGCGGCCAACATGCGCATGACCTACGCCTGTCTGCCAATTCGCCTCTTGTATTGATGGCAATCCTTATGTAGAACACCGCGATGAGATAGTAATCGCCGTAGGCGCGTCGCTTTGTCGGCGGGTCCGCAATTGCTATCTTCTTCAATCTCATGTTGGCATCATCATACGTATTCAAGCCCAGCCAGACCAGAAGGCCGATCCTAATGGTGGAGAAGCGGTCTACGGGAACGGCCGCACTGCTGTGGATGTTGTGCAAAATGATGGTGGTATTCGGCCGGAGGTATGCAAGCCAATCTTAATTGGCACCGACCCAGACCTATATATAAGACGGTGGGCAGCAGAGAAATTACGGGATGGAAATGGAATAACTAATTACGACATGATCAAACTCCATGACTGGCCTGCTCATCGGACAAAATCCGACTACCTCTCAACGTCGGCAACTCTAGCTGAGTCAACGTGCAACCATGGCCAGGGAGCGGTGGACTGTTCGAAGGATTGTCCCATAGAAGAACCTTCTCCTCGAGGACGCATGGAAGACCAACAAGCATGACCTTTTCCCAAGCTTGTTTAAGCACCGTCGTGAAAAAGTTGGTGCAGGAAGCACCGAGTCTTGCGGCGGTGAGGACATCGGAGCGGTGTGCGATTTCTCCCATAGGATCGTCGTCCAAGGTCTCCCAGCCCCGATGAGGAGGATAATTGCCTGGCGAATCCATGGGAGCAGCGACGACTGCCTTCTCTTCGGGGGGAGGGGAACTAGCGAGGATGAGATAAGTGCGTAGTAACCGCAGGGCCTCGTCCCTTCCAACTGTACCTCCTCGATCGTTCCTTAGCGAAGGGGTGAGGCTATTATTTACTAGGTACTCGTACTGTAGCAGTACTAGTACTACTTTATCAACTAGTAGTCGATGTAGTACTATACTTCTAGTATAGTGCACCAGTTTTGAACTCTTGAATCTCAGGGCCAAGGAGCTACAGTTGGAAGTGGAGGGTAGTACTGTTCTCTAGAACCATCGCTGTACTATCGATGCAGGGAAAGTACACTTGCGTAGTGGGTACTCTCGGTGCTCTACTCAAGTGCGTAGCTGGCCTACTCAGCCGCTCCTCTCACGAACACACTAGCAACATGTTTATCAGTGACGGTTACTACGGGGGCAGAACATTTGAGTTATTTAATACAGCGAGACTAGGCTTTTCGCTTCCATTTGTGGAGGTGCAACAGATCTCGTCGAACTTTGTTAGTAGTTCCTTCTTTATGAATGAGATGAGGCAAAGCTTTTGCCTCTGTTTCAAAACAAAAAAAATCACGTCAAGAGGAATTTCTTTTATAGAGCCGATAATGGAGTGAAGTCCATGCGTGCAATGCCACAAGATACAGAGTAGTAGAGTACTAGCACTTTACTACGTACAGAGCCATATTGCACAGTTCCCAATGCCGCGCTTGGCTTTTCTGGCTCCTCGGTCTTAATTGGGAGGCACTAGTTTAAATATGCTACTAGCTGATGAGGAAGCTGCAAGCGAGGTGCGGCTAGGGCGAGCACGCGAGCCACGAGATGATGGGAAGGAAAACCCGTTCAGGCTAGCCATAATGGGAGTAACTTAGGTAGTAACATAACGCACCCCAAGAGGGTATGCTTATGTGGCATGAAGTTAATGAGGAGAGAGGTGCTTGTGGTAACATGCTATGTTACCATAACATAATGCACCCCAATGTAAAATAAGTCTACAACGTAACAAATGAAGGCTTGCATGACACTACACTTATGTTACTACCCACTATGATACTAGTAACATAGACTAGTAACATATGCATGTTACTAGTCTAAGTTACTACCCACTATGACTAGCCTCACGTGGCTGGGCTATCCAGTGCACCCAGATTGTGGTGCCACACGTCCTTTTGACTTCAAAACTCAAACTAACCGCGTACAATATTGGCTCGCAGCGAAGTTACTATTTTAAAAAAGGCCGCCGTGCGTTCGGCCGGGATAGAACCCACAAAACGAGGTATACACTCCCGCGACCACTAGTAGTACTCGTTGGAGTACAACGCAACCTAGAATCGCCTTTTGTCGCTAGTAGTACATTGTTCCTTACAAGAAACCACTAATAATGCCAAGAAATTACTACCACTTGCATACGTCACTACTAGGAAAAGGCTTATACATAGAAGTTTACCAGTAGCGTGTGTTATGGACCCCACACTACTGATAATTACCAGTAGCGTCTGTTATAAAGCGCGCTACTGGTACAACATAGTAGCAGCGTTGGTTTACGGAGGCCATGCTCTTTGGTAAGTTTGCCACATCACACCACCCGACCAAAAAATATTAGCAGCGTTTGTAGTCTATCCAGCGCTCTTGTTAAGAAAGTAGTATGGCGCATGTGCACCTAGACGCAGCGCTCGCTATTTCTTCTATGGGTAAACTTATACCAGTAGCGTTGTTTTTGTACAAGCGCTATAGCTAGTTTTACGTACCAGCAGATATTTTGGCTGGCACTCATAGTAGTACCGTGCTTTGGCTCCCCGCGCTACTGCTATGGTCGCCACCCACCTACCACCTTTCCCCTCCTTCCTCCCCTTTCTTCTTCCTCTCCCCTTTCCTTTCTCCGCCTTTCCTTGCACCTTGCTTGTTCCATTCAATGCTCCCCCTCCACCACCCCTCCATTAGAGCCCTCCCTCCCCCTCTTCTTTGCCCTCCACCACTCCCTGTTCTTTGCCCTCCACCACCCCCCTCCATTAGAGCCCTCTTCTTTGCCCTCCACCACCCCCTCTTCTTTGTGCCCTCCACCACCACCCCCTCCATTAATGCCCTCCCCCCCTATTATTTGCCCTCCACCCCCTTCCATTAATGCCTTCCCTCTCCTCTCCCACTATCTCCCTAGCTAGCTCTCTCTCCCCCTAGCTAGCTAGCTAGTTAGAGCTATATATCTAGAGCTACTAGGTAATTAAGAAGAAAGGTGCTTGATATCCCTCTCAACACATAGGTGAGCAAAAAAAGGTGTTTGTGTGGATAGGATCGCAACTATATATATATGGGCGATATGAGAATATATATACCGATTTGTGTGTGGCATAATTTGAGTTTCCTACATTGTGTATTTGATGAAATAATGTGGGTGACATTATTTGCCTATGCTTTGCCGAAATGTCGATTCAATTCCGTTTCGGCGAATTTCGGGCAAACTCAATATATCCTATGTTTAGGGAAGGTCATGCTGAATTTTTGTATGAATTTGATCCATGCCTGCATATATACGTGGTTATAATATTTGCTCCGTGCGTAGGCGATCATGAAGGTCAATGGAAGGATGGTGGAAAGATACGGCAATCATTTGTGGGCGACATGTATGAAAAAAGGCGAAGGATGTTTTATGTCCGTGTCGAAAATGCAAAGGAATTGTCAGGCTCGACCCCTTTGAGGGTGGCACATTCAAGGCACACCTGCTCATGCATGGTTTCATGCATGGCCATACTCGGTGGATAAGTGAAGAAGATGATGATGAGGATGTCGACGGGGCAGGAAATAACGACATGGGGCCACCAGACGAAGAGATGACCGATTATGTGCCCGAAGAGGAAGACGGCCTTGGAAATGTCGATGGCGAAGAGGCAGTTCAAGGTGGAGAAGACGCGGACACGCCACCATCTTCGTCGCTACTAAGTTCAGCCATGCGGGACCCGCATGTTCGAGACCTGCTTCGCAAGAAGACAACTAGCGACAGAGCTGCTTCTAGAGAGGAGGCCAAACTGGCAACTGGAGGTAGACTTGATGACTCCTTTGTATGATGGTTGCAATAATCCCGAGGTGACCCGCTTGAGTTTCACACTAGAACTTCTAAAGATGAAGGCAAAAACAAATGGATGAGATACAAGCCTAGATGAGCTTCAAGTACCTAAAGAAGGTTCTTCCAGCGGGAAGCTCGTGTCCTACTAGTGTCGAGGAGGCAAAGAAAATCGTGTGCCCTCTTGATCTGCCACATATTAGATATCACACATGCATCAATGATTGCATCATATATCGAACGAGCACATGGAAAAACCATCTGTCCAAAGTGCAAAGCTTCATGATATAAAAGGCGGAAAGAAAGCTCCTGTAAAGTTGTATGGTACTTTCCGATCACTCCGCGTCTACAGCGGTATTTCAGAGATCCTAAGGAAGCAAAGCTTATGCTTGGCACGCGGAGAGGGTGAAGCCGGATGACGGAGATGAGCGAAGTGAGACACCTCGTAGATGCTAGCCGATGGAGAGCACTAAATGCTGAATTTGATTTTTTTGCAAATGATCCAAGGAACATCGTGCTTGGCGCTAGTAGTGATGGCATGAATCCATTTGGCAACCAGAACACCAATCATAGCACATGGCCCGTGTTTGTATGTATGTACAACCTCCCCCGGTTGTGCATGAAGGAAAAATACATACACATGGCTATGCTTATTCAAGGGCGAGACAACCGGAAATGATATAAATCTGTATCTCGGGTTCTTGAAAGAGGAGTTCTGAGACCTTATGGACAACGCCAGCCAAGACATGGGATGCAAGCAAAGGAGAGTATTTCTACATGAGAGCCGCGCTGATCATGATGGTGCAGGACTATCTCGGTTACGGCTATCTCTCCGGCCAGGTGTGCCACGGATATTGCGGATGCACGAGGTGCATGGATGATGCAACTTCTCTGCAGCTATCGAAAGATGGCGGGTCTTCGAAAATCGTGTACATGGGGCATCGAAGATGGCTCGAGAAGGATGACCCATGGAGAAAGCGTGGAGATCTATTCAATGGTAAGGCTGAGCATCGAGGTCCTCCACGTAAGCATGGCGGTGCAGAAATATATGAGTTATTGAAGAACTGGAAAGAGTGCCCCTCGCCGAGAAAGACGAAGAAAAAGGCGCCAGAGCCCCTGCTGAAGGTATGGAAGACGAGATCTGTTTTCTGGGACTTGGAATACTGGCCCATACTCGACATGCCTCATAGCCTTGATCAAATGCATATCACAAAAAATATCCTTGAGAGTTTGCTTGGAACATTGATGAACATGCCGGAGAGGACCAAGGATGGGCCGAAGGCAAAAAAAGACTTTGAATTTTTTAATATCAGGAAAGATCTCCAAATGCCCGGTAAAAGGTCGTCAAAGGAGACTGAGACAGAGACGGAGACAGAAGATAGGGGCAAAAAAGTAAACAAGAAGGAAGAACAATATTGCCCCCCTCTTGCTTCACCTTAGATCCGAAGGAGGTCGATCAATTGTCCAAGTGCCTTGTCGGAATCAAAGTTAGTTTCGGATACTGTGGGAAGATAAGCAGATATCTGGACACTAAGAAAAAAAGGTTCAGTGGGATGAAGTCTCACGACTATCATGTGATGATGACGCAGTTATGCCCGGTTGCACTTAGAGGGATTATTGACACACATGTGTGTGAGATGCTTACTGACCTATGCCACTTCTTTGATGCTATCTCTCGAAAGTCGATCAGTGTGAAGCAACTCCATAGGCTATAGGAAGAGATCGTTGTCATACTGAATGAGCTAGAGATTTACTTCCCGCCCGCGTTCTTTGATGTCATGGTGCATCTATGTGTCCACATCGTGGACGACATCATCGACCTAGGGCCGACATTCCTGCATAGCATGATCCCGTTCGAGAGGATGAATGGGGTCATCAAAGGATTTGTTCGTAACATGTCCCGTCCAGATGGAAGCATAGCCCAGGGATATCTGACCAAAGAGTGCATCTCTTTCTGTGAGAGTTATCTGACCAAAGACCGTGTTGTTGGTTTGCCCATCAACAAGCACTGTGGAAGGCTCGAAGGCGAAGGTCACACCAACGGTCATAGGGATGTGAATGTGTTACGCTCGGTCTGACAAAACGACATTGACAGGGCAAACTTAGTAGTGATACAACACCTAGATGTGCTAGAAGATTTTGTGACACTGCACAAAGAGACCATCGCAAAGAAATACCGTGACCGTGGGGTGCACAGGACGGACGCTGAAATTATTAGAGAGCACAACTCCACGTTCGTGCGTTGGTTCAAAGAGCGAGTTCTGGCTAATCCTCCGGAAGAGGGTTGTCCGAACGGAACACTCATATACGCCTTAGCACATGGCCCCTCGACCAACCTCGCGACTTATCAAGCATACGATATCAACGGATACACGTTCTACACGGAGGAGAAAGATATAAACAGTGATGAACAAAACTCAGGGGTGACGATGGAAGCCATGACCGGGAATGTAATTGAAAGATATTACGGAAGGGTCGAAGAGATATGGGAGCTTAACTACTCTGGATTGCATAGCGCGACAATGTTCCGTGTCTGATGGGCTAAAAATGTACACAGAGAAAACCGAAATTTCACTACCATGTGTATACCCGACTCCGATGATAGCGGTACCATCAACGCCATCGCAAAAAATGATCCATGGGTACACGCTAAACACGTGACACAATGTTTCTTCATAACTGATCCGATCAATCCCAGCCGTGTTGTCGTGAGGAGAAGCAAAAGGAGCATCGCCGGAATGGATGGAGTCGCCAACGAGGAAGACTATGACCAGTACGGTGATCCGATGAGGGAAGATGATGTTGATGACGACAAAACATATGTCAAAAGAAGAATGAAGACTACATTACCTACGAAAGATCGTAATCCCTGGAGAAGGAAAAGTCACGACCATGGGCTCAATTATTCGACAACGAACAAAAGAGGGAAGAAGATCAGTCTGAAGCGTCGTCGTCACCCAAGCTGACAAACTAATCCCCAAAGTTTGTGTGTGTCTTTTTTGTATACCGGTGTTAGCGGTCAAATCATGTAATATATATTATACTAATTATTATCCGGAGGGTAACAGTGGTATGGCTCTAACGACAGACCAAATTAAAGGAAGGAAAGTGCAAAAGAAAGATAAGAAAAAGAAAAGTGCAAATGAAAGAAAAAGAAAAAGAAAGGAAGTTTTACAAAATGAAATGAAACGAAAAAGAAAAAGGAACTAATAAGTTGTGGAAAATGAAAGAAAAATAAAAAAGAAAAAGAAAAATAAAAATAAAAAAGAAAAAGAAAAAAGTTAGCAGTAGCGTGTTTTATCCTTGGAAGCGCTATAGCGAAGAAAAAGAAAAAAAAGAAAAAAACTAGCAGTAGCGCGTTTTTTCTGGACAAGCGCTATAGCTAACTTAGCTATAGCGCGTTTTGCCAACAAGCGCTATAGCTAATTTAGCTATAGCACCGGTCCGCTAGCCCCCTCTTTCTTGTCTCTCTCACTCGCGCCGGTCATCGATCCCCTCTGACGCCACTGCCGACGCCAGCCCACCCCCTTCGCCCACGCCGCCGATGCCAGCCCGCCGCCCACGCCGACGCCCGCCCGCGCCATGCCGCTACGCCAGCCCGCCCGCCCATGCCGCCTTGACGCCAGCCCCGCCACCATGCCATGCCCCACGCCCGCCATAACGCCAGCCCCGCCCCGCCTCGACCCCATCCCGCTCCGGTATGCCCCCCCCATCCCCTCTTCCTTCCTCTCCGACCCCTCAGTACAGCTCTCTCTCGACCCCTCCCGCTCTTTGCAGATCAGCGACCCCGGCAACCCCGACGCCGTCCATCGACCCTGACCCCTTCAGCGCCTCCCTCCGTGAAGCAGCCGACAACGCCCAGCAACGCCAACGAGCACTAGACAGGTTAGTGCTAGTTAGCTTAATTTGCTTAATTTGCTCTTAGTGTTAGTTAGTGTTAGTTAGCTTAATTTGCTGTTAGTGCTAGTTAGTTAATTGCTGTTAGTGTTAGTGTTAGCCCAGTGATAGTTAGTTAGTGTTAGTTAGCTTAATTTGCTGTTAGTGTTTGTTTTTAAATGAAAATGGAAATGAAAATTACAGTTTTTGAAAATTAGCTTATGTAGTTGCTGTCCATTTTGAAAATGAGGATTTTTAAAGGAAGTGTTTGAAAATTTGGTCACTCTCTCTCTCTCTCTCTCTCTCTCTCTCTCTCTCTCTGCAGATCGAAGCTAGGCGCAGATCGACGAGGAGGAGAAGGACGCCCTCAACCCCCCCCGGCCCCCTCTGCCCCGTCGATCCCGACCCCGAGGTGCGCCACCCCTGTTCCCTCCCTCTTCATATGTCAGCACATAATGATGCAAGGGGGAGTGTTCATAATGTGGCTGTTAAAGTGTTCATAATGATGCAATGGGGAGTGGAGCTGTTAGATTGGTTAATGAGCTGTTAGATTGGTATAGTTGATCTTTTTTGCATCAGTTGGGCAGCAATGTTCATGATTGTGTATATGTCAGCAGCAACAAAGTGACCTATGTTTTGCCGGAAATGTTGATTCATTTCCATTCCAGCAAATTTCAGGCGCTCTATATGTGCACTTTCTAGCAAAGGTCATGCCGAAATTTTCCGTGAATTTCGGCATGACTTGTGCTAGAAAGTTGGACATATCGAGTGCTCGAGATTTGTCGCTCCGGGAATGAAACGACATTCCTGGTAAAACAAAGGTCACTTTTTTGTCATTATTCACTTTATTATATAAAGCTCGATAATTAAACCACTACGACATTGAACCCTAGAAAACATGACCGACACCGATGAAGCCGGAGGTTCTCAGTCCCAATTAGGTAAAGTACACGCCTACCTCGACTTTCTGACGGATCAGGAGAGACATCAAGCTGGGTGTCCGGACTGCCTTTCATGACGGATGACGACGGTGGTGGCGCCGGCGCCGACACTGATGCCACCAACGACACCGGCACTGAGACTGGCACTGATGATGTTCCTAACTGCAGCACGGAAGGTGTGACCTCCCAAGCCAGTGAGGGACAGAAGGAAAAGAGGACATGCCGCCCAAATGAGCTCGGCACCGGAAGAATGGTGGTCATGGCGATGCACCCTGGCGAGTTCGAGCCAATAGAGCCGCGAGAAGTGGCAGCGTGTTACGGCAACCAACTAGGATGCATCCTACGGGATACCGCTAACATCAACACCACAAAAATATGGAAGGATGAACATTTGAAGAAGCTGCTTCTAACTAGGTTGCACGCAAGATTCCAGTTCCCCGGTCGGAATGACGATGTCGACCCATGGGATGATGAGGGCATGAGAAAAATCAACAACAAAGCCCTAGGGAAGTTCAGCAACGCATTGAGCGCTTGGAAAACTAGGGTGAAAAGGGCGATTCAAGTAGACCATGAAACCTACGCCGAGATTGTTGCAGACAATCCGAAAATTACGATAGAGGACTTTGAAAGGTTCAAGGAGACTTGCAATGAAGAAGCTGCCAAGGCGGTCGGAGAGAGGCAAGCAGCTGCAGGCAAAGAACATGGGGAACCACCGCCTTGGAAGTTGTGGTTACACGGGAAAGAGGCCCGTGTGGGCTAAGGAGGACACAGAACATGAGCGTTAGGGGATCCCAGACCCATTGGCTGAGTTCACCGACCAGCAGGAGCACGACTTCATCAGGGCCCGATTCTCGTGGGACCCAAGAAAAAGATTTTTTTTCACCGACGGGCCGACTAGGAAATTCATGAGATTACTGGTAATTATCCTTTTTACCACCTTACATATTAGGTTATGATCAACGAAGTCTACTACATTCTAGTCGCATTCCTAAATGATTCACGGTCCATTTTGCAGAGAGAGCAACACAAGCTTGCGGCCGAGAGCGACTCGTCGACTCAGTCGTCGGCGAAGTACAAGTGGGACACTCCTTTCAACCGGGCCATGAACATAATGATGGGACACCCGCCCGGCCAGCGGCCGCAATATGGACGTGTGCATGGCACCGAGGATGGGGCCACTTGGAAGTACTATTATAACAAGGACCCCGAGGCCAAAAGACAGAGAAAGAAGTTCAGTCAAGTGACTATCAACGAGAAGATGGCGCGGGCGACGCAGAAAGCAAAAGCTGAGATAATCGCTGCCTGTAGATCTGATATGGTGGCTGCCTTTACAAGCTTGATTCCAACAGCGGTCACATGGGTGCAACAAAATCCAAATGCGCCACCAAGTGATTTTCCCATGCCCAACTTCACTGGTAGCAACTCAATGAACACGGCACCCATACCCGTACCTGGTATGGCAACCGGCGCACCCGCACCTCCTCCAGCACCTGCTCCTCCGCCCAGCTCTCACAGCAGCCCTAGCTCCGTCTCTGGCTTGAATGTCGGGCCGTCGACATTGGCTGAGCTCGACGCCCTCACGGTAAATACGCGTCGTCGCACCTTCACCAACTCAACTGATTAATTAATCTTCAGTTGCCGTTCTTTTTGGATCTCTGACGCCACACGTATATGTCTATGTAGGCCGACTCCACTCCGTGCACCCTCCTTTACAACATGAAGGGCGGTTGGTGGATGTGGGGAAGGGTACTATAGTGAAGCCTAAGGATCGATTGTTTCACCGCCGGCAGATGCCTGATAACTCCTTAAGGGTCTCCGTGGCGAGTGTGAAAGAGGGCTACGAGGGTCTCCCTCGTCCGATACAAACCGATGGAGAGGATGACGAGACCCCCATGCAGCTTGGGCAATGCAAAACTTGGCCGATCCTGTGGCCGAAAAATCTTCTTCGTGTCGAGGTGGCCGGGAGCACACCAGCGGGACCTCGGGAAGGTATGACCACAACACCACCTACACAAGTACAACCATCGTCATGCTTGCTTGCTGAGATCGAGAGACATGAGGAAGGAGGGCCAACCGTTCCGGCAGATGATGCCATCTGCCCCATGGAAGAGGATAGGGATCATGACATGGAGGAGGCCGATGACCCTAACCAGTATTTCAATACTGCCTTTGACAACGAAGTAACAATGAGTCAACCATATGAATATGAGATGCATGTACTAGAGCTGGAACGTTCTCGGGAGTGCAAGAAGTCTTTGTTCATGCAATCCTCGCAGGACACGCCTCCAGATGCCGGCTCCACCCAAGCTCAACTATTTAGCCAGAGTCGTCCAAAGCTGAGCCCGACAACACTAGGGGTGGTGCTCAGGGAGGGTCTGACAGACCCACCAGCACCTGAGCCCACCAAGAAGAAGTAGAGGAAGAGACCTGCGGCGAAAAAATCCAATAAAGTTGGCAATGTTGGTTCTAGCAGCCAGCCGCCTTCGACCAAGGTTGACCGTGTACCGATGAAACATGCGCCATTAATCCATGTCGCGGGAGAACCAATGGTACCGGCGAATGCACTAGCTGCCATAGAAGGGGATCTCAGGAGACTCCATGACCATGTGCTTTCGACAGAGAGAAGCCTCCTCGCCTCGGATGATCCAGGACACCCACTTTATACGGTTCATGTGCCGAGCAGTTGCAAGATGTATGTCCACACATGCCCCGCGGAACTCTTCTTCCTGAGGTTTGATTACATCTTCCAGATGATTCAAATGAGGACACTCGATTTTACCTTCGTCCGCCTGTATGCGCTGCACATGAACTACATTGCCAGGAGAGAGCAAGTCACCTGTCTTGCGGTCGCGGACCCATACTACATGCATGAGGGGTTCTTGTCAATCGACGATGCCAACCGTCAATATGCGAGTCAGTACATCGAAGAATTCTTGGTCAGCAATAAGGACAAAGAAACGATTCTCCTACCTTATCATCCCAGGTAAGTCATCCACGGATAGCACTATAACACATACATCCTTTCGTGCATTTTAATAGTTACTTTGCACGCATGGAGGCTAAACTTGATCGTGTATTTTGCGCAGCGGGGGATGTCGTGCCGTTCTCATTGTTCTTTACCCGCGTTACTCCCGTGCTCTATATTTGGACCCGTCGAAGAACATACAGAAGAAAGATTACACACAGATAAAGTATGTTACGGGCGGGCTGTGCCGGGCTTCAAAGATGCGGGTGGCTACGCCCAATGCAAAAACCAAACAAGGTCGGGCTTTGTTTCGGCCACAAGACTGACTTCTGTTGCATCCAGCAACCGACAAGAAGTGAGAATGATGGATTCTACGTCATCCATCTAATGATGGAGTACAGAAGGGATGTGCAATCACTTTGCATGAAATCTTCATCCGATACCCATATCCAGAGATGGGCCGAAGCCTTTGGAGCCGTGCCGGATAATCGACTTCGAAATGATTTCTACCGGATCCAATAGGAAATTGCGTCCATCATCATCAAAGATGTCCTCAAAGAGAATGGGATGTTCTACGGCGGCCCAATATCGCGAGCTGACATCCGAACCAAGATTGCCCTCTACGTCGGGACATGACGCCTTTCACTAAGCTTGGTTGCACCCTTACGGATATGGACAGATGGGAAGAGTGCACCGCTTAAAAACAATGTGTCTGCTTAGTTACTTGTTACTTTATGTACGCATTGAAACTTGAATCTCTCAAAGACGCATTTAAACTATTAGATGTATGGTGCCACGCTCTAGTTAATTACTTTCGGTACGATGAAATTTGTTAACTATGTTTACTATATATGTTGCTTCTATTTCATAACTATTTTGTTGAATTCGCTTCATGGTATATATATGTGCATCTCCGATGGTATATAGATCAACGATGGCGAGGAAGTGGTATGCCGTGTATGTAGGGCATGTTCCGGTGTGTATGATGAGTGGCAGTGTGGGGCCCAAGTCTACAGCTTCTCCGGTGGAAGCCAGAAAGGGTTTGATAGCAGAGCGGAAGCTGAAACTAGTTACTTGAGATTCATAGCACAACAGGGGATTCAGAACCAGCGCCGCCGCAAAAACTACTACATCATACCGCTTTTGATCATCGTGATCGCTCTTATCATTTATGTCTTAGTTTAGGTAGATGATGAAACATGTGTCTACGGTGACAATGTAAGAGACATGTGATCATTAACTTGTATCGCTATTTCAAGATGATGATGAGATCGACATCATTTGTGTTGAGACAATGCTGATATGATGAGACTATGTTGTACCACTTCGATGATGATGATGAGACATTCCTTTTTCATATAGTTCCAGTGTATGTGTATGTTGTAACTGTATAAAACCTATAAAAATACGAATACAGCAACGTAAAAAAAAAAGAAAATACTAGAAGTAGCGTGGGGTATTGGAGTAGTAGCAGCGCTGCTTACCAGTAGCGTTGTTTTGAAGGGCCGGCTACTAGTATTAGCGGTAGCGATGGACAGAGGCGCGCTACTGCTAGATACAGATAGCAGTAGTGCTGGTTCAAACAAGCGCTACTGCTAAAAAATAGCTGTAGCACCGTAGCAGTAGCGCCCCTGCCCGCGCTACTAATAGCCAAAAAACCAGCGCTGCTGGTAAGGGTTTTCCTAGTAGTACATGCCCTTACCAACAAGCCCTACCAAGAAACGACTACTCTACAAAGTGCTGTTATAGGCACGTTTAAACCCATGTCGCCCCTTAAGTCAAGTCAACGCATTCTATTCGACCGGCAAGTTAGGCGTTATGACTTGTGGAACCTACATGTCAGTCTGCACAAAGATCCCCGAGTGACCTCCTACCTCCGGCCCGTCCACCTACTCATCCTCGGCCATGGGACGTGATACGTCTCCAATGTATCTATAATTTTTGATTGCTCCATGCTATGTTATCTACTATTTTGGATAATATTGGGCATTATTTTCCACTTTTATATTATTTTTGGGACTAACATATTAACCGGAGGCCCAACCCAGATTTGTTGTTTTATGCCTATTTCAGTGTTTCGAAGAAAATGAATATCAAACGAAGTCGAAACAGAACGAAATGAACTGGAGAAGTTATTTTTGGAAGGAAACCTACCGGATGGGCTTGGAGTGCACGTCAGGGAAGAAGGGAGGTGCCCACGAGGGTGGGGGCGCGCCCACCCCCCTGGGGTGCGCCCCCTGCCTCGTGGCCCCCCCTTGGGTCCACCGACGTACTCCTTTCACCCATATATACCCATGTATCCTAAAACTGCCAGAACAAAGATTAGATCGGGAGTTCCGCCGCCGCAAAACCTCCAGAGCCACCAAAAACCAATCGGGACCCTGTTACGGCACCCTGCCGGAGGGGGAAACCTTCACCGGTGGCCATCTTCATCATCCCGGCGCTCTCCATGACGAGGAGGGAGTAGTTCACCCTCGGGGCTGAGGGTATGTACCAGTAGCTATGTGTTTGATCTATCTCTCTCTCTCTCTCTCTCTCGTGTTCTTGATTTGGCACGATCTTGATGTATCGCGAGCTTTGCTATTATAATGGGATCTTATGTTTCTTCTCCCCCTCTACTCTCTTGTAATGGATTGATTTCCCCTTTGAAGTTATCTTATTGGATTGAGTCTTTAAAGATTTGAGAACACTTGATGTATGTCTTGCCGTGCGTATCTGAGGTGACAATGGGATATCACGTGATTCACTTGATGTATGTTTTGGTGATCAACTTGCGGGTTCCGCCCATGAACCTATGCATAGGGGTTGGCACACGTTTTCGTCGTGATTCTCCGGTAGAAACTTTGGGGCACTCTTTGAGGTTCTATGTGTTGGTTTAATAGATGAATTGAGATTGTGTGATGCATATCGTATAATCATGCCCACGGATACTTGAGGTGACATTGGAGTATCTAGGTGACATTAGGGTTTTGGTTGATTAGTATCTTAAGGTGTTATTCTAGTACGAACTCTAGGGCTGTTTGTGACACTTATAGGAATAGCCCAACGGATTGATTGGAAAGAATAACTTTGAGGTGGTTTCGTACCCTACCATAATCTCTTAATTTGTTCTCCGCTATTAGTTACTTTGGAGTGACTCTTTGTTACACGTTGAGGGATAGTTATGTGATCCAATTATGTTATTATTGTTGAGAGAACTTGCACTAGTGAAAGTATGAACCCTAGGCCTTGTTTCCTATCATTGCAAT
The DNA here is from genome assembly GCA_021605145.1 of Aegilops bicornis. Classification (NCBI taxonomy): domain Eukaryota; kingdom Viridiplantae; phylum Streptophyta; class Magnoliopsida; order Poales; family Poaceae; genus Aegilops; species Aegilops bicornis. The sequence goes on along the minus strand of CM038672.1, from coordinate 616,650,145 downwards.
ACCGTTTACGCTCACTTTTATCGCTTGCTACCTTGCTGTTTTTATATTTTCAGTTTACAAAAACCTATATCTACCATTCATATTGCACTTGTATCACCATCTCTTCGCCGAACTAGTGCCCTATACAATTTACCATTGTATTGGGTGTGTTGGGGACACAAGAGACTCTTTGTTATTTGGTTGCAGGGTTGCTTGAGAGAGACCATCTTCATCCTACGCCTCCCACGGATTGATAAACCTTAGGTCATCCACTTGAGGGAAATTTTCTACTGTCCTACAAACCTGTGCACTTGCAGGCCCAACAACGTCTACAAGAAGAAGGTTGTGTAGTAGACATCAAGCTCTTTTCTCGCGCCGTTGCCGGGGAGGTGAGTGCTTGAAGGTACATCTTTAGATCTTGCAATCGAATCTTTTAGTTTCTTGTTTTATCACTAGTTTAGTCTATAAAAGAAAACTACAAAAAAATGGAATTGACTTTGTCTCATACGCTTCATCTTTTTAATATCTTTCGTGAGTATGATGGAAAGGATAATTGTGCTCAAGTGCTAGAAGAAGATATCTCTAAACTGTTTGGCACTAAATATTTGAAAGATGAGCATGATTGCAATGTTGTTCGTATGAACTCCTTGAATATCCATGATGCTAATGATATGCAAAGCCACAAGCTTGGGGAAGCTATGTTTGATGAATATGATATTTTTAGTCCCCCAAGCTTTGATGAGAAAATTCACTATGAGGAAAGCATGCCACCTATCTATGATGATTATTGTGATGACACGTATGCTTTAAAAAATAATTATAACCATGAAACTTGTCATCTTGATCTTAATTTTCAATCACATGATAGTTATCTTGTTGAGTTTGCTCCCACTATTATTCATGAGAAGAAATTTGCTTATGTGGAGAGTAATAAAAATTCTATGCTTGTAGATCATGAAAAGAATGCTTTAGGTGCTGGTTATATTGTTGAATTCATTCATGATGCTACTGAAAACTATTATGAGGGAGGAATATATGCTTGTAGAAATTGCAATAATATCAAGTTTCCTCTCTGTGTGCCTAAAGTTTTGAAGTTATGCTTGTTTTACCTTCCTATGCAAGTTGATTCTTGTTCCCATAAGTTGTTTGCTCAAAAAATCCCTATGCATAGGAAGTGGGTTAGACTTAAATGTGCTAGTCATATTCTTCATGATGCTCTCTTTATATTTCAATTCTTATCTTTATGCGAGCATCATTGAAATCATCATGCCTAGCTAGGGGCGTTAAACGATAGCGCTTGTTGGGAGGAAACCCAATTTTATTTTAGTTTCTTAATTTTTGTTTATGTTTATTAATAAATAATCCATCTAGCTTATGTTTAGATTTGGTTTATGTTCTAATTAGTGTTTGTGCCAAGTAGAACCTTTGGGAAGACTTGGGTGAAGTCTTTATGATCATGCTGTAAAAAACAGAAACTTTAGCGCTCACGAGATTAGCTTCAACTTTTTACTGGAGAGTGCTATTTAGTGGATTATTTTTGGAGATGATTACTAGACAAATTCCTCAGGTCCACAAATTTATTTTAGAATTTTTGGAGTTCCAGAAGTTTGCGTTAGTTACAGATTACTACAGACTGTTCTGTTTTTGACAGATTCTGTTTTCATTGTGTTGTTTGCTTATTTTGACGAATCTATGGCTAGTAAAATAGTTTATAAACCATATAGAAGTTGGAATACAGTAGGTTTAACACCAATATAAATAAAGAATGAGTTCATTACAGTACCTTGAAGTGGTGTTTTGTTTTCTTTCGCTAACGGAGCTCACGAGTTTTCTGTTAAGTTTTGTGTTGTGAGGTTTTCAAGTTTTGAGTAAAGATTCGATGGATTATGGAATAAGGAGTGGAAAGGGCCTAAGCTTGGGGATTCCCAAGGCACCCCAAGGTAATATTCAAGGACAACCAAGAGCCTAAGCTTGTGGATGCCCCGGATGGCATCCCCTCTTTCGTCTTCGTTCATCGGTAACTTTACTTGGAGCTATATTTTTATTCACCACATGATATGTGTTTTTCTTGGAGCGTTATTTTATTTTCTTTTGTTTTGCTTTCTGTCATTTATATTAATGTTTTGCATCTTTAGTTTCAATAAAAATGTCAAGGATAGCTTTTGCCATGCTTATTTTGCAAGTATGCATGTTGCTGTTTGAAAACAGAAAGTTTACCGCTGTTGCAAAAATTCCTTAGAAAAGTCAGAATGTGATAAAATGGTGAAACCTTTTTCATAAGAATCTATGATAAATTTACTACAGTGGGAATTTTCTTTCATAATTTTTGGAGTTAGGGAAGTATGATGAATCTTGCATTCTTTACAGACTGTACTGTTTTGGCAGATTGCTGTTATGTTTGTATTGTTTGCATATGTTTGCTTGTTTAATGATTCTATTTGAGGATAGGACTATTAAATATTCAGAGGCATTTAGTATGCAATGTTGAATAATAATTTCATTGATTTGCTACAGTAGAAAATGATAAGATTTTTGCATTGGTTTATACTAACCTATCTCACGAGTTCTTGTTGAGTTTGGTGTGGATGAAGCTTTTGAGATTTAGGAAACCGTAATATGAGAGGAATTAAGGAGACACAAAAGCTCAATATTGGGGATGCCCAAGTCACCCCAAGATAATATTTCAAGAAGTCCCAAGCATCTAAGCTTGGGGATGCCCCGGTAGGCATCCCACCTTTCTTCTTCAAGAATTATCGGTTAGTATCGGCTGAACCTAAGTTTTTGTTTCTTCACATGACGTGTGCTATCCTTGCAGTGTCATTTTCTTTAGCTTTGCTTGTTGTTTTAATAAAGTACCAAGATTTGAAATTCTTAAATGTTAGAGAGTCTTCACATAGTTGCATAATTATTCGACTACTCATTGATCTTCACTTATATCTTTCGGAGTAGTTTGTTGTTTGCTCTAGTGCTTCACTTATATCTTTTAGAGCACGGTGGTGGATTTGTTTTATAGAAACTATTGAACTCTCATGCTTCACTTATATTATTTTGAGAGTCTTAAATAGCATGGTAATTTGCTTAAATAATCCTAATATGCTAAGCATACAAGATTTGTAAGAATTCTTTTGAGTGTGTTGAATACTAAGAAAAGTTTGATGCTTGATAATTGTTTTGAGATATGAAGATGGTGATATTAGAGTCATGCTAGTTGAGTAGTTGTGAATTTGAGAAATTCTTGTGTTAAAGTTTTTGATTCCCGTAGCATGCACGTACAGTGAACCGTTATGTGATGAAGTCGGAGCATGATTTATTTATTGATTGTCTTCCTTATGAGTGGCGGTCGGGGACGAGCGATGGTCTTTTCCTACCAATCTATCCCCCTAGGAGCATGTGTGTAATACTTTTCTTTGATAACTTGTAGATTTTTGCAATAAGTATATGAGTTCTTCATGACTAATGTTGAGTCCATGGATTATACGCACTTTCCCCATCCTTCCACCATTGCTAGCCTCTCTAATACCGCACACCTTTCGCCGGTATCATACACCCACCATATCCTTCCTCAATACAGCCACCATACCTACCTATCATGGCATTTCCATAGCCATTCCGAGATATATTGCCATGCAACTTTCCACCGTTCCGTTTATTATGACACGCTCCATCATTGTCATATTGCTAGCATGATCATGTAGTTGACATCGTATTTGTGGCAAAGCCACCATTCATAATTCTTTCATACATGTCACTCTTCATTCATTGCATATCCGGTACATCACGGAGGCATTCATATAGAGTCATATTTTGTTCTAAGTATCGAGTTGTAGTTCTTGAGTTGTAAGTAAATAAAAGTGTGATGATCATCATTATTAGAGCATTGTCCCAGTGAGGAAAGGATGATGGGGACTATGATTCCCCCACAAGTCGGGATGAGACTCCGGACGGAAAAAATAAAAAAATAAAAAAATAAAAAAAAGAGGCCATAAAAAAGGAGAAAAGGCCCAAATAAAAAAATAAAAAATGAGAGAAAAAGAGAGAAGGATCAATGTTACTATCCTTTTACCACACTTGTGCTTCAAAGTAGCACCATGATCTTCATGATAGAGAGTCTCTCATTTTGTCACTTTCATATACTAGTGGGAATTTTTCATTATAGAACTTGGCTTGTATATTCCAATGATGGGCTTCCTCAAAATGCCTTAGGTCTTCGTGAGCAAGCGAGTTGGATGCACACCCACTTAGTTTCTTTTGTTGAGCTTTCATATGCTTATAGCTCTAGTGCATCCGTTGCATGGCAATCCCTACTCACTCACATTGATATCTATTGATGGGCATCTCCATAGCCCGTTGATACGCCTAGTTGAAGTGAGACTATCTTCCCTCTTTTTGTCTTCTCCATAACCACCATTCTATTACACATATAGTGCTATATACATGGCTCACGCTCATGTATTACGTGAAGATCGAAAAAGTTTTGAAAATGTTAAAGTATGAAACAATTGCTTGGCTTGTCATCGGGGTTGTGCATGATTTAAATACTTTGTGTGGTGAAGATAGAGCATAGCCAGACTATATGATTTTGTAGGGATAACTTTCTTTGGCCATGTTATTTTGAGAAGACATAATTGCTTTGTTAGTATGCTTGAAGTATCATTATATTTATGTCAATATGAACTTTTGTCTTGCATCTTTCGGATCTGAATATTCATACCACAATTAAGAAGAATTACATTGAAATTATGCCAACTAGCATTCCACATCAAAAATTATCTTTTTATCATTTACCTACTCGAGGACGAGCAGGAATTAAGCTTGGGGATGCTTGATACGTCTCCAACGTATCTATAATTTTTGATTGCTCCATGCTATGTTATCTACTGTTTTGGGCATTATTGGGCTTTATTTTCCACTTTTATATTATTATTGGGACTAACATATTAACCGGAGGCCCAGCCCAGATTTGCTGTTTTATGCCTATTTCAGTGTTTCGAAGAAAAGGAATATCAAACGAAGTCGAAACGGAACGAAATCAACTGGAGAAGTTATTTTTGGAAGGAAACCTACTGGATGGGCTTGGAGTGCACGTTAGGGAAGAAGGGAGGTGCCCACGAGGGTGGGGGGCGTGCCCAACCCCCTGGTGCGCGCCCCCTGCCTTGTGGCCCCCCTCAGTCCACCGACGTACTCCTTTCACCCATATATACCCATGTATCCTAAAACTGCCAGAACAGAGATTAGATCGGGAGTTCCGCCGCCGCAAAACCTCCAGAGCCACCAAAACCTAATCGGGACCCTATTTCGGCACCCTGCCGGAGGGGGGAACCTTCACCGGTGGCCATCTTCATCATCCCGGCGCTCTCCATGATGAGGAGGGAGTAGTTCACCCTCAGGGCTGAGGGTATGTACCAGTAGCTATGTGTTTGATCTCTCTCTCTCTCGTGTTCTTGATTTGGCACGATCTTGATGTATCGCGATCTTTGCTATTATAGTTGGATCTTATGTTTCTTCTCCCCCTCTACTCTCTTGTAATGGATTGAGTTTCCCCTTTGAAGTTATCTTATCGGAATGAGTCTTTAAAGATTTGAGAACACTTGATGTATGTCTTGCCGCTCAGATTCCGAGGTGACAATGGGATATCACGTGATTCACTTGATGTATGTTTTGGTGACCAACTTGTGGGTTCCGCCCATGAACCTATGCATAGGGGTTGGCACACGTTTTCGTCGTGATTCACCGGTAGAAACTTTGGGGCACTCTTTGAGGTTCTATGTGTTGGTTGAATAGATGAATTGAGATTGTGTGATTCATATCGTATAATCATGCCCACGGATACTTGAGGTGACATTGGAGTATCTAGGTTACATTAGGGTTTTGGTTGATTAGTATCTTAAGGTGTTATTCTAGTACGAACTCTAGGGCTGTTTGTGACACTTATAGGAATAGCCCAACGGATTGATTGGAAAGAATAACTTTGAGGTGGTTCCGTACCCTACCATAATCTCTCCATTTGTTCTCCGCTATTAGTGACTTTGGAGTGAATCTTTGTTGCATGTAGAGGGATAGTTATGTGATCCGATTATGTTATTATGGTTGAGAGAACTTGCACTAGTGAAAGTATGAACCCTAGGCCTTGTTTCCTATCATTGCAATACCGTTTACGCTCACTTTTATCGCTTGCTACCTTGCTGTTTTTATATTTTCAGTTTACAAAAACCTATATCTACCATTCATATTGCACTTGTGTCACCATCTCTTCGCCGAACTAGTGCACCTATACAATTTACCATTGTATTGGGTGTGTTGGGGACACAAGAGACTCTTTGTTATTTGGTTGCAGGGTTGCTTGAGAGAGACCATCTTCATCCTACGCCTCCCACGGATTGATAAACCTTAGGTCATCCACTTGAGGGAAATTTGCTACTGTCCTACAAACCTATGCACTTGCAGGCCCAACAACGTCTACAAGAAGAAGGTTGTGTAGTAGACATCGAAGCGACTACCGCCGGCTATATGCAGGTCAAAACCGCGGCGCTATGGAGCCCATCTTGCGGCAGCCGGATGCCAGCTCCGTCCGGCGCTCATGGCCGCTTAGCTAGCCAAGATAGCTCCTTCCAGCTGCTTATGCGCAAGGTTTGCTAGCTAGATTGGCACGGCAAAGACGGCAGCTTGCTTTCAAGGCTACTCGCTAAGGCCAGCCATCCGGCTTGAGCGAAGGCGGTCAAGCTTGCTCACGCTGAAGTCACGCTCGGGCCAGCCTGCCAACCCGTGCGGAGGCTAGCGCGACGTCCGGCCCGTCCAGCGGAGCAACGGCCAACTCCCTCATCACCGGTGCCAACGACGAACACGCATCAGTACTGAAGTAATGTTCAGGAAAAACAATGATTTGAGGGGGAATATAACACTATAGAAGGTCAGATGTGGGTCCCTCGTGTCAACGGTCAAACAAAATGTGTTAGTTTAAGCTGCCCCGTCAGCACGTACGTGTGAGCCAACCCTGTCATAAACGGGTTTAAACGAGCCTAATCGACACTAGGTAGTAGTATTTGGCACGGATTATGAAATTTTGGGTATGTTTTTGCTATTTTTTGTACAATAGTTTCTTCCTAGGGCTGGTTGAAAGTGGTAGTTTTTTGTTAAATACTCTACATATTGTAAGTAGGAGTGAAAGTTAAGCTTTGGAAGCCAATAAGCAAGGCTAGTTACATAGTGGCTATGTGTACGTGATTGGAAGTAAATATCAACCATGAGTGACTAATATCTTGATGGAAAACTCGAAACTATGGAAATACTAGCATTTTTTTGAATGGTTGGAAATACTAGCAATGTTCACGTGCGTTGCAACGGATCATAATTAGAATAATACTTATTCACAAACTTGATACAAAACACTCTAATTTTGATATACATATATCACTGGAGATATATATGTTTCAATCAGAAAATATTCCTTGGGCTGTTTTGGTGAGGTGAGGGAGGAGTGTGGTTGGTTTTAAGATACTAATTATGGGTTTTTCTGCAAATTGGTAGATAAGTGGGAGTTGGTGAGAAAAGGCAACAACTTACCTCACAGTCGTTAGATGTAGATCTAATAGTCAGAAATGACGGATGGCAGACACACCATCATCACCAACTTAGTCTTCTGTAGGAGTAATAGCAAGATGTCCGTGCATTGCACGGAACATCAACATGCATTTTTTTATAAAACACTTGTTGTGATTGACCCATGCAGGAGTAATCCCATGTGTAAAAACTAATGATATCTCGAGAAAGAGGAGATAAGGTGAAGAGGAGTGGGGCATGGTGGTGATTGGTGGTCGGACTGAGCAGAGGCAAGGGGATGGACGACACTAGCGCCACCGCCAGCTTTGTTCCAGAGGCTTCCTTTTTTAGTTGCTCAACAATGAGGTTGTTGGAGATAAGGATGAACGAGGGAAGGCCTTATCTGCAAATGTGGAGAGAGGTGCGGGTATCTTTTAGTTTAATTTCCATCTGTCAGATATAGATCGGACGGTCTATTGCAAGATGGCACGCATACCATCATCACCAACTTGGTTTTTTATAATAGAAGAAATATAAGTATGGAGATACAAACGTATTATCCATAATTGTTTCCGTAAACTAGGATCTACATTCTATTCAGCGGCTCAGCATGTGGCACTAAAAAAAAATACACTTCCGTGATGATACATGTTTGTCATAGTAGGTCGCATTTTCTGTCATGCATGTACATCCATGACGATTTTATGACAGAATCAAGATAGTCATACATGTGCTGTCGTAGAAGTGTTCCATGACATTACCAAAATTATCATCACGGAAGTGTCCACTTCCATGACGATAAATCCCGCATCACAAAAGTGGTTTCGTCAAGGGTGACCGACACGTGGCATCCACCGTAACGGAACGCCGTTAAGCTATCGGGTCGGGCTTTGGATCCGATAACCCGTTAACAGCCCCGACCAATGGGGATTTTCCACATGTAAAATCATCATTAGCTGGAGGAAACACGTGTCGGCTCATCGTTGTGACAGATGTCATCCACTCATTGGACAGAAGGCGCCTATGATACTTCGACACGTGGCACGGCCCAAGAGAGGCCCATTCCAGTGAAAAGGCCAGCCCGTTTGACTTGGTCAAAAGGTGGCGGGCTGGCCCATGTAAAGCCTGTTAACGGCTTGTTCGCATATAGCCCATTTACAGCCCGACAACCCAAGGCCCGTTACGCCCTATCCGAATTAGGCCCGATGGCGTCATCCGGCCACCCAATATGATTCGGCCCGTTTTCGCCGGCCCATGTATGGCCCATGACGCCTTTCGGCTCATATGAGGCCCTATGTAAATCTTGGCCTATTAACGGCCCGTGGTGAAACTGGCCCGTAATGAACAGTGTATCACTTCACACCCATTAACGGCCCGTGGTGAAACTGGCCCGTAATGAACAATATATCACTTTATACCCATTAATGGCCCATTATTCCGTTGGGCCGTTTCCAGGCCATGTTATCTTTCGGCCTTCTCAGAGCCCATTTATTCTTGGGCTCATTTCCAGCATTCGTTTACTTACGGCCCGTTCATCGCTATTTTACGCTTGTGGGCCAAATTCAGCCCGTGGTTATCGACCCGTTTGTGGTCCGTTAATACGTTGGGCCGTTTTCATAGCGTCATCAAATACGGCCTATTAACGATGGCCCGTTATGGTCGGCCCATGAACGGACGATTCCAACTCTAGCCCGTTTACGGCCATAATGCGGCCTGTTATTGGCCCATGTTTGGCCAATCGATCATACGGCCCGTATAAGGCCCATTGATGATCTGACCCGTAGAAGGCCCATCGCTTTCTACGGCCCGTAGAAGGCCCACTGCTTTCTATGCCCGTAGAAGGCCCATCGCTTTCTACGGCCCGTAGGAGGCCTAGTATCACTACAGTAAATATTAGCCCATGGTTATTGTGGCCTAGTTTTAAAAAATAGGTTATTGCAGCCACTAGCAAACCGCGAAAAAAGAACTGCAATGACTACAAGCAAACAAATAAACAAGACAACAAGGAAATAAATAAGCAAGCAACTTACGCTAGGCTATCACAGCTATCACACATATTACATCCACTGGGCATCAAAGTTCGCCACCAGTGCAAATAAACGCGCCGACAAAAGAATATACAAAACTGAGAGCACTTCAGAAGGCACTAGGCCTGGCCAGGTCGGGCCCCCCAAACAGCTGAAGAAGCTGAGTAGACCTCAGTTGTGTCAACGATAGATGCATCAACACTAGATTTAAGGCATGATGGTGCGCACGGCAGTCCTCTGACATCTTCATTGCATCTTTGACTTCAAGTTGGAGCTGAGTTGAAGCAAGCCTTTCGCTTTAAGTTGAGACTGAAGAAATCGAATTGATTGAGGCCGCGACTGCACAAAGGTTGTCTCACACCTGCTGGTGAGTAGCTTCAACTCACTATCTTCATCAAGACAGGACCTTGGGGTCATCTCGCTGTCCTCAAGATGGTTTGGCTCACTATCTTCCCTAAAGTTCTGCCTGGCGTAAGAGATACGAGTCTGAAAGAGAAACAAGGAGACACATAACAGGTTTCACAATTATATAAGCAAATAAATGGATCTGTTCTGCATAAGGAACATGTTTTTTACAACTATAATTTGAAACTGGTAGTTATTGCAAACATCCAATCAGATGTAAACATCAAAGCAAACAGCAGTGGAGGAAATGATGCCTATCCAAATCTATACTAGAACAAAGTTTGAAGGCTTGAGAAGGATGAACTTACATTACATGTTAACACGGGCTGGACAAAGCCCTTCTCCATGTTGATGGAAGGATAATTCAATAAATTCCCCAAAGAAAATTCTTTATAAGCGTTGCCATTATTCTACATTCTGCAAAGATTAAATATAGATCAAATAATATTTGAAGAAACAGAGGATAATGAAGCTCAGGTGCAGACTGATGATACATAATCAAATAGCAATTAATTAAGTACCGCGTTACAAGGCAAAAGGGAGAGAGGTACTGACAAGAGCAATGCAGAACCCATTATTGTTTTGAGATCCTATGATCCTTTGAGCAAGGAGATTCATCTGAAATTAGTTTTCATACAAGAGAGAAGGTAAGGCACAAGCAGAAATTTAGGAGTTCAAATTTTGAATTGATATCATAGACATTACCCGATGTGCTCCAAAGCAGTTCTAATAGGGGTTTGGCCACCGGAGTAGGGGTAAAGTGTGGTACAGATTGGGCTGTGTTTTCTGTGGCTCTGATCTATCGATTTAACGGTATCACTACCTTTTCCAAATACCTAGTTTGTACTCCTTGAGGATCTGCACTCACCCTCTTCCTTTTGGACATCTATTACGAAAGAACAACATTTGACTGAAAAACATAGTGTGACGACACATGGAATAGGTCTGAGAAAATGGATAGGTATGGCATATACTCATATATGATGCTTAAACTAAGCAGATGGTGTAACAAAGTAGAAGTAATGCAAGAGGTCAGATGCAAAATATGTGCGACCAATACAACTTTGCAAAGTTAGAGCAAGCATCTTGATGTGTGAATAAGATAGGCCATCCTCCACCATGCCAAGTTTGTTAGCCAGTGGATCGTTCCACAATATTCCTCTCGTGCGCCCATTCTCATATTCATTTTGATAATGTTCAATATCTGACATGCATGAAAACATAAAAAACAAGTGAGATTTTCTTTGTAATGCAGAAGTGATTCTAATCCAATCGCCTCCTGTAAACCCCTTTGTGCTATCTCCGCAATTCTTTTAAAAGATGCCATGCATGCTGTAATTTGTTGTGTGCATTAATATAATGTGGCCTACTACTCAAAATATGAGAGCTCCAGAAGTGACGACACTTCACAGATGATAGCTTCAACATATAGTAAAGAATAACAAGTCGACCTGATTTGTGATTCAAAATATACTAAGGAGAACAACTCGACCGACCGATTAATCGCAAGAGAAGAGTATCATCTTAAAGAAGAGCGGAAGAGCAAGCAGATTGAAGATATTACAAGTATTTCAAAACAATGTCGGTTGGCCACCCATGATGAACCAGAGCGCACAGAGAAATACTATTCTTTCCGGTCTCTCCATATGTGGCTCACATGCATTTTGAAATTAAAGTAGGAACATTTAGCTAACCAATTAAGCATCTCTCAGTTTTAGTAATATCAGCAATAATATCAGATATGAATTTTTACAACTAAGCTTGTTTAGCTCGATGGGCGGAGCAGTGCTATTACGACACAAACCACGTAGGCTGATTGTGGTCATCATAAAATGGGGAAAACATAAGCATAATGAGTACAATGTTGACCGTGGCAGTAGGATGGCAGATCTGAAGCTGCAAACCGCACAAAGGGTTGTTAGCAACTGATGTTTGCTTTGAAATAACAACTAAGATTTGGTATGGACAAGAAAGTACGGTCAACAAGTGATGAAGAAATGCAATTATGCTGTCTCTCTATATGCCGTGACATGCATTTGGAAACTCAAGTGGGACCTTTAGCTAACCAATTAAATGTGTCGGTTAACTAATATCAGTATCATATCACAATCATATTTGAACAACTAAGCTTTCAATTACGAGTGTTGTGTTGTTTAGCTTGAAGGGTGGAGTAATGCTAGTGCACGTAACTACACAGATCATAGTAGAGTAGATAAAAGGGAAAACCCTAAGCATCAAGAGAAAAATCAGGAAAGTGGAACTAAATTTGGACCCGGTCATTTGGCGCACATGCTTTTCAAATGAATATAGGAACATTAGGTGACCAATTAAACGTTCTTCGCTTTTAGTGATATGAGCATCATATCAGATTCGTATTTCAACACGTAAGCTTTGGGTTGAGGTCTTGAGGAGCAGTGCTAGCACGACACGAAGCACCTACGATGATGGTAGTGAATATAAAGGGGGGAAACCATAAGATTTACGAGTATAGCGCCCGTGCCATGGCGGATCTGAAGGTGCAAACCGGACAAAGCTACTTCGTAACCAATGTTTGCTTTCAACTAGCCACTACGATTTGGTACAGAAAAGAAAAGTATAGTAAACAAATTACGATCTATTTACCGGGTGAGATCAATAACTTAAGCACATATGGAAGAGTACCACCTCTCTTGCGACACCGTGTAGGCCTATGCTGATACGTTGAGGGTGCTGCGGGTGCGATGGCTGTCGGCGGCGGGGAAGAAGACTTTAGACGGCAGACGGCCGAGTCGGGGGATATATCCTGTTGTCGTGGACGAGGCGGTCGTAGGAGTGGCAACGGAAAGGTGGACGACAGCACCGATGAAGCGAGAGGAGGCGATGAAAGGATCCTGGTCCAGCGCCGTGGATGAGAGACATCCATCTCTTGAAGTGGACGACGTGGTAGGGGTAGAGGCTCCGGCAAGGTGGAGGATGGGGTGGCGGACGGAGGAGGCTGGCCGCAGTGCGGAGGTTGTCGTGCCGCCGATGGTGTATGAATGGGGAAAGGGAGGGGAGGGGGCACCTCAAACTTTGGGACGCGCTTCTCTGAAATGGGGGAAAGTTACGAACTTATCCCCCGTTTAAAATTTCGGACATCGCGTCGGTTGGGGATAGGACGGTAATCTCGCATCTCCAAAATATTTGCCGGTAACTATTTCAGGCGAGTTGAGGGTGTTTTGCCGCCCATGGTTGGCACCCGCGGTGTATGAACAGGGATGACAAGTAGGGCGGTTGTGTCATGTCTGAGGGAAGTTACACATCTGCCCCTATTTAAAATATTAGCCTACATCAATTTCGGACGAGGAGAGTTTGTTTTGCCTCCCACCGTGTATGAATGGGGAAATGGAGGAAGAGACACATGTCTTTCGGACGAGCTTGAATCAAATGTGTTTTGCCGCCTACGTTTGGCGCCCTCCGTGTCTGAATGGGCTCAGAGGCCGTCGTGTCACGCCACCCCTATCGACAGCAGTGTAAATCCGGTCGATAAGGATGTCAAGTGTCAGGGGTAGACAGTAATTTCCATCTCGCAAACACTTGCTTCGGGCAGCCCACAAATTATAGTGGCTGTTTAGCCGCTTCATTCAAAACTTGGGAGAATTAGCATTCACGTTTGCCCTGGGACCTGGCAAACTAAATTCAAATCCAATTTGTATTTGATTACGAATATCCACAGATATTTATACGTTTTGTTATTTATTTCTTCAAAACCACAACAAAGATTTATTCCACCTTTATATATGATTATGATTTAGAAATGCCGTGATCTTCGAATTCAGTAGGTTGGATACACTCTGAGTCAAACAGTTATTTCATCCAATACAATATGCTCACACGAAAAATAGTTCACCTTATGTCAATCATACAAATCGAGGATTACCTCGCCTAAAAATTTCGGATCATTACAACACATGGACAACATAGGGGGTCTTGCAACATAATCCATTCAGAGACATGACACAACATGCAAGTACAATAATCTAATGACAATTTCAACTGGTATCTTAAGAAGAATCGGGATTACCTTGGGCTTCAGATAGCAGAAACAGCAGGACCTCCTCCATCTTCAAATGCAACATTCTTACTTCCTCCAATTCTTGGGTTGCTTGCATAATGCGTGCCGCTAATTCCGTAATTTCCAGCCTCAAGATAAAGATTACCTCATTCATGGCAGCCACATCATCTCTTTACGCCTCTAGTAGAGCCTCAAGCACTATAATATACGTGCTCGCATCGCTCTCCGGTGGTATTGCCTCTGAATCGCTACCATCTGGTAACATGGATGGTGCAATCGCTTCCACAAATATATTCTGGGGTTGTACATTGTGTCCTTGTGTGAACGGCATCCCGAAAGGTTTCATTTGGACATCCGTAGAAGAGATAGTTATCGTATAATCCAGGCAGTAAGCTTACATGGTAAACGACGGACGAACTATTGCCGAGCATGGCAAACTATATTTAAATGGTTCGAAGCAGCATCAGCCGAAAAGAAATTAAAATGGTAAGATGAAACTAGGGATGTAAGTCGCAAATAAACGACATCCGCCAGTCCCATCTAGTTAGTTTTTGCTACCTCCCTAGTTCATTTTCCTCAAAAACAAAAACTCTTTTGAACTATCATACCACTAGTGGACTTTAATCGGGATTAAACGGGACCCAGTTGACATCCCTAGTTGAAAGGGAGTGTACAAACGCTATATTTAAGTTGCCAAGGCATCTAAGCAGTTGAAATAATCTGAGAAAGCACTTAACAGTGTGGCCTCTTATAAACTACGAAGACAGTCTTGTGATGAAGTTGAGAGGAAAAGTTAATGACTCAAATGAAATAGGCATGCATTTCTATACGATTTATAGTACAAAGAGCCTAATCTTGACATATTGGCCAACTCAGGTATAGCGTAACAACAAATAAGCATTCGAATCAAGCAATACAGCAAAGCAGACAACTGAACTATTTGTATTTCGGTAGGATTATGTAACATCCCAAAATTCTAAATTTTGGAATGTTATAATAATTAAAATATATGATTGTTTGATTGATTGATTGAGTAAAATTGATTGGAATTTTAAAACTTTTGAAGCTTTGAATGGGAGGGAATAAAAGGACTTTCCAAAAAAATGTTTCTGTTTGAAAATATTTGAATTTGGAAATATTTCAAACTTCATGCCACTCAATGATCCTCATGATTTCTTCAATGAAAGAGGGTGGGATGTAAAGAAATATTTCATTTGAATTTTTCATTTAAATTTTGTTTTTAACTCAAAGTGGCATTTGAATTTTATTCAGAAAAACAAACTTTTCTGACAAAGAACACTTAAAACAAAAGTGTCGAGAGGGAGTAACATGACACCCCAAAAATGTTGGAATATTTTTTTCATAGAGTTTTGGAAGTCATTTGGATTGATTTTTGTTTGAATTTAAAATAAATGATTTTTCAAAAAGTATTTTATTTGCCCCTGGAAATATCCCATTAAATTGGGCTTATTTTTCTGATCGTTTTCATATATAATACTCCTATATTTTATTTTTTAAATGATTTTTATTCACGGAATCTTTTTAAAAGGAAAGGTATTTTTTTGGGGCCAAATCAGGCCCGATCACGCCAGATCATCTCCTTCCTCACGAACGGGATTTCGTTCCGGAGCACAGCCGCGTCGGCCATCGCCGGAAATAGCGGGATTCGTGAAATCCCTTGCCCCCTCCTCCAAACCGACGTCCCCCCTATAAATGGCCACCTCCCGCACCCATTCCCGCCCCTAGAGCCGCCTCTCCTCGCCCCACACTACCGTGCTACCTCGCCGGAGTTCGCCGGAACACCGCCGCCATTGCCGCCCCGCCCCACCACCTTCGGCCATCCCCGCCACCCACCGACCCCACCACTCGCTCCGCCCCGATCTGCCGCCCCCGACCGTCCCTTCCCCGACGCCAGAGGGCCACCGGAGGACGTCACCGGAGCTCCACCACGACCCCATCACCGAAACTGCTACTGTAAATCCCGACATACTGTTCATTTTTTTTCGTTCTGTTTTTAAAACAGAATAGTTTCAATCTTTTAAAATCCATAGTTAATTATCTACGAGGCATATTTGAGTGATTCCAACTGCCTTGGATCACAAATTTTATGAAGTTTCTGTTAGTTCAATTTTATTTCACATTTGAGCAGTTTAAATTTGTGTTTGTATGAATTTTCTCAAATCACTAGATTTGAGCTATTTTGAGTTAGGAATATTATTTTTGACCAATTCTTTTTGCTCCTGGTCTCTAGGACCTTTGTTTATCCAGTAATATTTAGTATTTTATTTCTAGGTTAATTTAAATTAGGTTTTTAGCAAAACAGTACTGTTTTACTTATAGTTTTGTTTTAGCCATTTCTTTATTGTTTTTATTAGTTTTAAATTATTTCTTTTTGTCACTTTTGACAAAATTAGTTGTGTTTCTATTAGACAACAGGAGAAAAATTTATTTTTTATTTTAAAAATTTATTTTCCTTAGTTTTGTATGAAAACTTCTATAGGTCATAGTTAGAGTTTTATAAAAGCTTTTTATTTGTTTCTTTTTGCAAATAAAATTATATGAAAAATACTTTGTGTTAACTTAGTTGTTTTACTTTTTATTTTCTGTTAAATTATTAGTTTAGTGTTTTAGTTTCTGTTATGTTTTTTTTACTTAGGGAAAAACTATGTTAGATGCTTGTAGCAAAGTCATAGATATTCGTTAGTAGTTTTCCTTTCTAGTTTTATTTGAAGCTTTTTTGGAATTTGTTGGAGTTTTATTATTGAGTTTTTGTTTTTTTGTTTAGTTGTTATTTTGAGTGTTAGTATTTCTTGCTAGAATGATTGCTTATGTGAATGCTATGTTTGACTTGTATAGATTTTCTTCAGAGAGTGACGTATAGTTCTATCAAATTTTGTGAGAGCGTTGTTATCTTCATCAACGTACCAGGCAAGTTCACTTTGATCATGCTTTTTATACCTATGTTTTTATTGCATTTAGGGTCATCTTTGCAACAATCCCTCCAGTAGTGTTATTGAATTTTGTAGTTGAGTAGAATGCATGAGGTAGGAACCTAACTCCCTGTTACCAAGCCTGGGACATTATATAGTTTTAATGCTATGCTACAGTAGACGGGGTTTGGTATGAGTGCACGAGAGTGGTGTGAAGGAGGACTCTACGTAAATGACGACAACTTCATGATGGAATCTGCAAGGACTGCATCTTCAAGGCCTCAAGATTTTAAGACTCGAGACAAGAACTCAATACACACTACTGGGTGAAGGACGCTTGACGGGCACCCTGGAGCAACCAGTGGATGGTCGGGATGCATGGAGAAGCGCCATGACATCTTGCGGAAAGCTTCACCCAGGCTCAAAGAGATGGAAGAATACTTCATGCCCGGAAGCTTACATGTGCTACCGCAAGTCACTATGGGCTCTGGCTTGGTTGACCTTAGTTGTGACTCTGGTTGGGACGGTGCTAGCAGATGTAGAACTACGGTAGGATTGGACGAGCACCAGACAAAGGGTCGTGGGGAACTCTTCGGAAGACCATGTTTCGGTCATCTTGTTCTCAAACACCACGAAGTGCGAGAACGTAAAGAGAGGGATCGAATCTTGCGGGTAAAGTGTACAAACCTCTGCAGAGGGTTAAAACCTAATCGATTAGCCGTGTCCCCGGTTACGGATAATTTGAGCCTCTGGACTTGGATCTATCTCGGAACTCTCAACACCGGATTGATAACTTAATTGTGGGCAACACAGCCATAGTACAGACTTCATTTATTCCTTTGATGTAGGGAAAATAAATCAGCTTTTACGCAAACAAAACTCAGTTACACAGCCACACATCCATACTGCATATAGTATAGTTTATCATCTGTTTTTTTTATTGTTGTGATCTTGCCGGTACATTCAATGTACTGACCTATACGGCTACAACGTATCATGTTGCAGATACTTTCTTCCGACGAGTAAGAGTATGGTAGAGGGTTACGGTCTACACTCAACCTGCCGATGGCGTTGATGGGGCTCCACACCCGATTGATTGTTTCCGCTGTGACTTATGAGGTATATATCAGTTTTACATTATTTATACATGTGATTGCACTTTGATATATACATTGACGTCATCGTGTGCCAAAGATATCTTGATCCGTGGATGGCATAAAAACAAAAAGGCTTGACCGTCTGAGGTCGGGTCGCTACAGATATGGTATCAGAGCACATGTTGACTGTAGAACGTGACCCTAGAAATCGGAAAGCCCCTTGGACAGGATATCTCTAAAACTTGGTTTTCAAAATTATCCTTACTTCCCGCCTTTTCTGATTTTGTCAAATAGTCCCTCTTACCTCAAATAGTTAGAATATACCCCTTTTCCCTTTTGACCACACGAAGAATCAACTGAAGCCGCTCCAAGAAGGACAAGATATTGGATAACTTATGGCCTCTTCAGAGTAAAGAGGATTTGACCATGCATTAGAAGAGTTGAAGCTACACCAGTTGAAGACTCCGACGACTTGAAGAATCAGAAGAATTATTTGACTGTTAGAGGACCAAATCCCTGTTATACACTTACGTTAGATGCGAAGATTTGTGAGCTATCATTTGTTTGATGTTTTTCCGACATCCACAAAATAAAACTCGTTTCTTCAAAACTATTGTTTGTATTGTGTGTATCCCTGCCCACCTCTCTCTTATCTCACCCTAAAACCCTTGGACCCAGTAGATGATGAATGAAGTTGGACTGGTATTCTCTGGACTAAGAACCCAGCCGGAGGCAGAGTTATGGATTCAGAACATGGAGAATCACTTCGGGAGCAATTTGGTTTCAAGGAAGAATGAAGTATCGTACGCTCTTTAGTACTTTGAAGGAAGTGCTGCAACATGGTGGCAGATGCATCAAGCTATCTGAGGATGGAATGGAGCAAGGACTTGGGAAGAATTCAAGAAGACTCGACAAGATCCCGTCTTATCCGGAAGCACCATGATACCCCAAGAAATAAACCTTGTGCCTGCAAGATTTATGGAGAAATAGGACACACCTGGGAGGAACACAAGGATGGATGCCCTCATTGTGAGGAGAAACACCCAAATTGAGGAATGCCCAACTAGTCGTGTGACTTGTTTCTTGTGTGAAGGACCACCCACTACCCAGCTCGGTGTCACATTTACCCCACGGTGCAACAAACTATTCAGAAGGTGAAGAAGGAATGAAAGAAGCCCTCCGAGAAGTTATGAAAGAACACGTGATTAAGGAAAGTGTTGAAGACCACGATGGAGAAAGCCTCAACAGATTTTACTCCAATGTACATTATTCATGTGGAGGAGAAGGACATTTTCACAAGATCGCACCAAGGAAAGAAAAGAGTATCCGGGATACTTCCCGTATAAAGCAGTGGAGTTTGATCCACGTGGAATAGAAAGTTTGATCGTAATGAAGAAAACCAGAAGAGAAAACAAAGACACCCTCGTAACAACCCAATTTACTGCAAAGAGGGACAAGAGTCATATTACCTGTTTTGAATGTAAGGACGTCGGGCATTATGCCAATGATTGTCTCGAAAGGAAGCAAGGAACTCAAGGAGCAGGCACCATCACCAAGAAGCCTCGAGACATGCCGGAAGTTATTTTTTTTCGTTGCAAGAAAGCAGGACATTTTGCTAGGGATTGTTCATGAGAAAGCTGGAGCTGAGTAGTGGAGATGTTGATATCAGTAATAAGGGTAGTATGGAAAACACTTTTTCATGAGAATGCGGGGTTGAGTTATGTAATAGATTACTCAGAGATTGTAATAATTCATGGCTCAATAAAGTTGATATGTCATATGCTGAAAGGCTTTAAGGAGTTGTTATGTTTTATCTTGGAATTTAATATTCTGGGTGAACATGGAAGAAAATGAGTTCTGATGCATAAACTGGATGTTGGAAATTGAGTTTGAAGTTTTGTTTGGATGGTATGAATGTGTACCCAAGGAGATATGTACCTTATTCTGAGCACCATTTGTGTTTTACAACTGCAGATGACGACCCTTTATGAGTCTTTCCTTAAGGGACCGGAAACTATCATGACCCTGACAAGTGATCATGATTACCCAAAAATCCTGAAGGACATGATGAAGCATATTCACCTTGAAGGAGATGCAGTCTACAAAGGCTACCCCTTCATGCAAAAGGGAGTGGAACTTTGGTATGTGGAGGTACACCTCCACCGTATGAAAGGAGTTTTCCCAAAGATGATGGGGCAGTACTTTTTCATCTCATGTGTACCACAAGAAACTTTCTTCGACGTTGTTCGTGAAGTAGCCATGGAAGCCATACGCCAGATCGAAGAAATACTTGAAGCAAGACTCCGTTATACTCAGGAATACCTAAGAGAAGTGCATGCAGAGATGATGGAGATGAAGCTCAAGGCCACCACGAACAGAGGCTCGGAGCAGTGATGTAATAGCTAGCATCAGAAAGTGTAGGGTAAAACGAAAAAAAAGCAGTGGAACCACATGCTAGTTTGCTGATGTATAATTAAGCATAGAGAACATTAAGCGGTGCGATGGAACCAACAGTGGCATCGTAACAAAACTAAAGCATATTAACTATATGTGCACCGGTATGTAATTTAGCACATGTAACATGTTCATCGCCGTAAGTATGGCCCTACAGGTGCAAGCAGAATAACGCGTCTCATGAAAAACTGAATGATGCCCTGAAGAAATTCAAAGGTGCGGTGCTTATGCTATGAAAGTGAACGTATGCGCCGGCCGTTGGATAATAGTACCTGATTCTCGGTGGCGTATGGGTATCGTTGTCATACTTGATAGCTAAGGATCGTCGATGGTGCTCGTGTTGCGGTTGAGTTTGGGCCGGCTGTCGCCATCGCTGAAGCAGCTCCGATGCTACGGTTACGGCACCTGTCGACATACAAGAAAGCTCATCTGTGGTAAGTGAACAGTTGCATGATAAAGATAAAAACCGAAGGAGTACAAATCAAAATAACCTGATGAGGCTGCGGCGTCGGTAAAGCAGGGCCAAAGGAGTTGAATATGGTGTCAGTGGAGCGGGCTTGGTGTAGTGGACGAAGGCTTCGACGGGCGCGTTGTACGGTGATTTCGGTGAGGCAGATCTGTTGCGGTGGTGGACCATGATGGCGGTATGAAGGGCCAGCGAAGGGGCAGACGAGGGAGTCAGTGAAGGTCCTACGCTGTGGTGGACGAGGGCGCCGGTTAAGCAGATCCGATGCGGTGGACCATGATGGCGGTCAAGGAGAGCAGGAGCGGAGGACAAGCCAGTCGTTGAAGCGGATCCGGTGGAGTGGTGAGTTGGCAGTTGGGGGTTCCAAGGTGCAGAAGGTAGATCCGGCGGGGTGTGAGGTCCACCGCTGTGGCGGAGGACTAGATTCGGCGGCTTGCCGTGGTTGGGGGGTCGGGGAGGGGAAGGGGAGGGGCTCTGGGAAGAATGTTGGGGGCAAAGTGGGGAAAACAATGGAGTTACCAAAGCAGCCCTTTTCCGTTCATGTGGTAGGGGTAAAATAGGAATGTCGCAGGGCTAAACTTTCGGGCGCGTGATATTTCGATGTGAGCGGGAAGTTTGAAAGCTTTTGGTGCCTAAAATTCTAAGTATTCTGCTCTCGTACGGCCGACTATGATATCATGGCCGACAATTTGTTTGTTTTGCACGCAAAAAAATGTGCAAGTTTTGAAAATCAATGTCTCCAACTCAAAACTTAGATTGTCCATTCAATTCAAACATGGATCATTGAGCTACTACAAGCAAATACCATCATATGGTCCAATTCAAATGAAATTCCAAATGTGTTTATCCTAAATATGATGACAAAAGAAAAAAATGTGTATGTGTATGAATAAAGTAGATGATTATAAAGTTTGAACATGCCCGTATGTGTATATCTCTAGGTTTGATATATGAATTTGAAATCACGAAATCCCGGCTTAAAAATGTACCTCCATTTAAATGAATTACAAAAGCTAATGATGGAGTCGAATTCCAAAATTCCAATCTTAGGTTTTTAGTTCTGGTACATCAAGGTATATCTCGCATGTTCAATAGTATCGTTATCTCATAGTACTATGTGTGAAACTAATGGATCAACCATGAGTGCACAATATCTCAATTACGCTAAAGTCCCTCAAATATAGACACCTCACTCTTTATCTGAAGTCAACCCCCCCCCCACCACCACACACACACACATAGAGAAGTCGTTCTCTCCCCCAAACACCAACACACGAGCACATTAACACCCCTCTCTCTTGTAAAGTCCGGACCCCAACATAGGTCTCTATCACTTTGTCTCTCGGGCATGCACACATCTCTTCCCTCACTCTCTAGGTCTCCGCCATCTCTCTCTTACCCAAGCACACACACTATGTAGAGTGTATATTTCCCATACACACAAAACGTCGCCCAAACCTCTATCTCCCTAGTTATGTGGTTCTCGCGCACTCACCTCACACACCACCCCCACTGCAAACAAGCACACTTTGTCTCCTTGTGCACCACTCTCCTCTTTCTATCTCTCCCACATGCGGACCCGCCCAGCTCCTTTCAGTATACATATATGTCGTGACTCTTTGCATAGCTCCCTAATGTATAATCATTCTCGATTTCACATTGTTCTCTACACCATCTATTCTAGATCTCTCATGAAGTCCCTATCACACACACGATGACTCGCTTCCCTTGCGTCTCCGTTCATAGGCCAATTTCGGACAACATCAACATTGTCTCCCTATCTATACGCCATTTATGGACACAAACGACCCCTCTCGCACCCTCTCTTCCTCTCTCTCTATCTCTCTCTCTCTCTCCGTCGCTAGCTCTCTCTTTCTCTCACTCTCACACCCTTCTCCCCCACACACACTCGATGTCTCTTCCAAATAGTCTGCTCCCCCCGCCCGCACCCGTCCTATCTCGCTACTACACATGTCACACCATTCCCCCTTACCTTATACTAGGTTTACATCATCAGTGGTCTCTCTACTCCACATACACTCTCTCCCTCTCACACATAAACGCGTGCACAAACACGCACAAACACCCATTTATCTGGATCCTCATCTCTCCTCATGTCCGCATGTGTATCTCACACACTCACTCTCTAATTATGTATATGTGTATCCACGTTACACAACACAAAGCCCCATGTACATGTCTCTCTCTATCCTCCACACACATAGACACAAAGAATCTGTTATCATTGCCTCAATCTCTAACATATCACACACACACACTGTCTCTCTCTCTCTTGCAAACACGCTCAACAAGGGTTTCCCTGTGAATAACTTACCGTCTATTCATCAACAGTCGTGGCAGTACGACAAACACGAGACGTGAAAAAGAATAAATCTACACGTGCTTAGACCACCTAGTATGACTACTAGGACTGGAGCAAGCCAAAAAGCGCTACCGTCACCCCCTCCTTGTCGGCGACGGGAAAATCTTTGTTTTACACAGTCGAGAAGTCATTGTGCTGAGGCCCCACATGCCGAGGCGTTGAATAGAATGTAGATGCTAGTTTACGAAAGCAAGTACCGATAATACGTTTGTATCTCCATACTTATATTTCTTCTCTTATAAAAAACCGAGTTGGTGATGATGGTACGTGTGCCATCTTGCAATATAGACCGTCCGATCTATATATGACGGATGGAAATTAAACTAAAAGATACCTGCACCCCTCTCCACATTTGCAGACAAGGCCTTCCGTCGTTCATCGTTATCTCCAACAAACCTCATTGTTGAGCAATTAAGAAAGGAAGCCTCGAACAACCGGCTCGGTGGCCACGGCCGGCGTCGTCAATCCCCATGCCTCCGCTCAGTCCGACCACCAACCACCACCACACCCCACTCCTCTTTATCTTATCTCATATTTCTCGAGATATCATTACACATGGGATTACTCCCGCAAGGGTCAATCACAACAAGTGTTTTATAAAAAAATGCATCTTGATGTTTCGTGCAATGCACGGATCTTGCTAGTAGTCCTACACAAGACTAAGTTGGTGATGCTGGTGTGTCTGCCATCTGTCGTTTCTGACCATTTGATCTACATCTAACGATTGTGAGGTAAGTTGTTGCCTTTTCTCACCAACATCCCACTTGTCTACCAATTTGCAGAAAATCCCATAATTAGTATCTTAAAACCAACCACATCCCTCCCCGACCTCACCAAAACAGCCCAAGGAATATATTCTAATTGAAACATAATATATCTCTAGTGACATATGTATATCAAAATTAGAGTGTTTTGTACCAAGTTTGTGAATAAGTATTATTCTAATTATGATTCGTTGCAACGGACATGAACATTGCTTGTATTTCCAACCATGCATTTTTTTCCTAGTATTCCATAGTTTCGAGTTTTCCATAAAGATATTAGTCACTCATGGTTGATATTTACTTTCAATCATGTACACATATGCACTATGTAACTAGCCTTGCTTATTGGCTTCCAAAGCTTAACTTTCACTCCTACTTACAATATGTAGAGTATTTAACAAAAACTACCACTTTCAACCAGCCCTAGGAAGAATCTATTGTACAAAAAATAGCAAAAACATACCCAAAATTTCTTAATCCACGCCTAAAACTACCTAGTACTCCTACCGATTGGGTTCGTTTAAACCCATTTATGACAGGTTGGCTCAAGACGTCTGCGGCCGACGAGGCAGCTTAAACCAACACATTTTGTTTAACCGTTGACACGAGGGACCCACATCTGACCTCCTATCCTGTTATTCCCCCTCAAATCATTATTTTTTGCTGAATATTACTTCAAACAGTACAGATGCGTGTTCGTCGGTGGCGCCGGTGATGAGCGATTTGGCCGCCGCTCCGCCGGACGGGCCGGACGTCGCGCTGGTCTCCGTAAGGGTTGGCAGGCTGGCCCGAGCGTGACTCACGAGCGAGCAAGCCGCCGCGCTGGCCTTTGCTCGAGCCAGATGGCTGGCCTTAGCGCGGCGCGCGCGAGCAAGCCGCCGCGTTGCCGTGCCAATCTAGCTAGCAAACCTTGCAGACAAGCAGCTAGACGGAGCTATCTTGGCTAGCTAGCGGCCGCGAGCGCCGGATGGAGCTCGCATCCGGGATGCTGCAACATGGGCTCCGCACTGCCGGCGGTTTTGACCTTGCCTTCTGCCGGCGGCGGTAGCTGTGTCCCTTGGCCGAGGATGACTAGGTGGACGTGCCGGAGGTAGGAGGTCACTCGAGGATTTTTGTTGGTAAGAGCATTTACAATGGTTGATAAGGTAGTCTTATCTTAAGTCTGCCACGTATGCAAGTGGTAGTAGTTTCTTGGCATTTTAGTGGTTTCTTGCATTATTAGAGCAAGTACAATAGAGCTGAGTCGGCGGGCTATAAGAAATAAACTAGTATATTTCTTCTTAGTTGGAGGAAAGAGAAGAGGAGAGAGAAGGTAAGCGGGCTCTTCGTGAAGAGCCAGCTCTAGCACGTGCTCCTAGGCACTTTGTGAGAATGAGAAGTCGGCCACATAATAAAAAAGTAGTACACTCTTTTGATCTATTATTGTACATGTTGGCTATAAGATGGGCTGTAGATGACATGGCATCGGCTTATAGCCGAAATGGCTATACTATTAACCATGCTCTTAGGGGTTTCTTGTAAGGAACAATGTGCGCATTACTAGCGACATAAAAGGCGATTCTCGGTATGCGTTGTACTCCAACGAGTACTACTAGTGGTCGCAGGAGTGTATACCTCGCTTTGTGGGTTCGATCTCGCCAAATGCACGGGCGGCCTTTTAAAAAATAGTACTACTACACTTTGTCATGAGCCAATATTTTACACGGGTAGTTTGAGTTTGGAAGTCAAACGGACGCGGCGGCCCCACAATCTGGCTGACCTTTGGATAGCCTAGCCACGTGAACGGGTTTTCCTTCCCAGCATCCCGTGGCTCGCGTGCTTGCCCTAGCCGCACCTCGCTTGCAGCTTCCAGCTAGTAGCATATTTAAACTAGCGCCTCCCAATTAAGTCCGAGGAGCCGGAAAAGCCTGGAGGGGCATTGGGAACTGTGCAATATGGCTCTGTACATAAAGTGCTCTACTACTACTCTGTAGCTTGTGGCGTTGCACGCATGGACTTCACTCCATTATCGGCTCTACTATAAAAGAAATTCCTCTTGACGTGTTTTTTTTGAAATGGAGGCAAAAGCTTTGCTTCATCTCATTCAGAAGAAGGAACTACTAACAAAGTTCGACGAGATCCATTATACCTCCACAAATGGAAGCGAAAAGCCTAGTCTCATTTGTATCAAATAACTCAAATGTTCGCCTCGCAGAATCAGCCGATAAACAGGCTGCTAGTGTGTGCGTGTGAGGAGCGGCGGAGTAGGCCAGCTACGTGAGAGGAGCGGCTGAATAGAGCACCGAGAGTACCCACTAGGCCACTACGCAGGTGTACTTCCCCTGTATTGATAGTACAGTGATGGTTCTAGAGAACAGTAGTACCCTCCACTTCCAACTGTAGCTCCTTGGCCCTGAGATTCAAGAGTTCAAAACTGGTGCACTATACAAGACTAGACTAGAAGTACAAGACATCGCACTACTAGTTGAGAAAAATAGTTCTAGTATCGCTTTCTGATGCAATGCACGTACTCCTCCGTCATATAATGTAAGACGTTTTTTGACACTAGTTGGCGTGTACAAAAAATGGCAAAAACAGACCCAAAATTTCTTAATCCATGCCAAAAACTACTACCTAGTGCCAAAAATTTCTTACTAGTGCTATTATTTACAGTATAATGCAATCCCATAACGTTCTATAATGCTAGTACTAGTAGTAAATAATAGCCTCACCCCTTCGCTGAAGAACGATCTACAGTTAGAAGGGACCAGGCCCTGCGGTTACTACGCTTTTATCTCCTCCTCGCCAGTTCCCCTCCCCCCGAAGAGAGGGCAGTTCGTTGCTGCTCCCATGGATTCGCCAGGCGGTTCTCCTCCTCATCGGGGCTTGGAGACCTTGGACGATGATCCTCTAGGAGAAATCGCACGCCGCTCCGACGTCCTCACCGCCGCAAGACTCGGTGCTTCCTCCACCAACTTTTTCAAGACGCTGCTTAAACATGCTTGGGAAAAGGCCATGCTTGTTGGTCTTCCATGCGTCCTCGAGGAGAAGGTTCTTCTATGGGACAATCCTTCGAACAGTCCACCGCTCCCTGGCCATGGTTGCACGTTGACTCTGCTAGAGTTGCCGACATTGAGAGGTAGTCGGATTTTGTACGATGAGCAGGCCAGTAATGGAGTTTGATCATGTAGTACTTAGTTATTCCATTTCCATCCCGTAATTTCTCCGCTGCCCACCGTCTTATATATAGGTCTGGGTCGGTGCCAACGAAGATTGGCTTGCATACCTCCGGCCGGATACCACCATCATTTTGCACAACATCCACAGTAGTGCGGCCGTTCCAGTAGACCCCTTCTCCGCCATTGGGATCGGCCTTCCGGCCAGGCTGGGCTTGAATATGTATGATGATGCCTACATGAGACTGAAGAATATAGCAATTGTAGACCCGCCGGTGTTCGACATAAGGATTGCCATCAATGCAAGAGGCAGTAACGGCAGAGGCTGGCGCATATTGGCGGCGGCAGATTTGTAATTTCACATCGTTCGAAGACGCCAGGCGCCATCTAGGCCGCATCTTCGCGGTGACAAGCCAGGGGACTTGTTTCATCTGGTTGCCATCCTACGGTACGGGAGATTACAAACGGAATGCACAAACCATCATTTGCATCCCTAACGGTTCTCCATTATTTTGCAGGGACCAGTCATCCCTCGATCAAAATAAGATCGCCGATCCTAGATGTGCATTTGCATCTGCGATTCGGTCTAACCTGGAACCTTGTAGCTGACTTTGGCATATTGGGATCAACTATCTTAGCAGTCGTTACCCATGGTACCACTGATGTGCAACATGGTCACACAATCTACCACGATCGGACCGTCACCATCTACCTGTATTCCATTTTTTAACCCTCTTGCCTTCTCTTTCATTGTTGTACTATTAGTATACTTTGTAGTACTAGTAGGAGTACTTTTTACCTTGGAGGACGTGTATAGCTAGCTAGGCCCTTGAAGACTTGAACCCACTAGTTGCCACCATTTTTGTTTTTCCATGTCTTGCTATCTCATCCATGTAGCCAAGAGTGGCTATATATAATAAGCCAATTGTTTTACTTCCTCTATACCGGAGTAGTACTATTTGTCGCAAAGACATCGACCGCCACATTTGAGCACAACATTATTATGCATGGACCTTGACTATGTACGTCACCATGTGTCCAGATCTGGGATGCCGCGTGTACCAGATGAACGGTGCCGAGTTCGACCGCCGTGATGCTACGTGGGTGCCGAGGAACACTCTTGGAGAGTACTCGCTTTTCATCGGGGACAGCTACCCCATTGTGAAGTGGATGCCACCTTTCGTGCACGACATAGAAGGCCTGCCGTTCATGAAGCATGGTTGTGTCTTCAGTGCGCACCGCCGGGTGAACGACATGCTGGGACACGCTATCCTTGATTTTTGCCGCTTCAGCTTGGATGAGTCTTCATCGTGTGGAACCGGACTAGAAAGCTGCGACAATGATTCCTGTTGCCCACCACTATGGATCGTGCCATCCATGAAAACACCTGGGACTGGAACCAGGAGGAGGACATGTAGCCCATCTATAACGTGTAAGTGGAGTACGGTAATTGTGAACGGTAGCGTTGTGAATATATGTAGACTAGTCGTGCACAAATTTATCACATGAATTGGAGATGAACTTGTGTGGCATACTAGCATTTGTCCTTTAGAATTTATTACTAGTAAATATGTTATGTGTACGTGCAACTTGTGTGGTTATTGCACGAGCTCCAACACGCTCTTTGAGAAAAAAGGTGGCACGGCTTTGGATATACGTGACGTGGCGGCATCATACAATAGCATCGTTCGCTATAGTTGTAGTACACTCCTACTAGGACGACAACCCCTATAAAACCTTGCGCTTGGCTCTTTGCCTCTTCGGGAGGTTCAACTGTTCATGTGTGAACCTTACACTTGGCTCTTCGCCTCTTCGGAAGGTCCAACAATGATGATACTATAGTACAATATGCTTCTGGCAATCTGACACCGATTGAACTGCTGCACGTCCACCGCGAGGGCGAGGGCAAGGGAGAGGGAGAGGGAGAGGGCGCTGTAGTCAAAACCATCTCCTCGCCCTCCCGAACCACCGGCGTGGGCGAGGGAGAGGCGTAGTAAGCAAGCTTCTCCTCGCTCGGCAGCTTGAGGGACACATCAAGCAAAGACTAGTACTAGTAGTAGTAGTCCATACTGCGTCCTTTCCAATTAATATGGCTTAATTTGAAACGAGAAAATACACTGGCGGTCAACGTATGTAACAATACGCTCTTTACGGTCACTATATATAGTTTTGCAGCAATTATACGATCACTAGCTCATCGTAGAGCACCGTATTGGACCCTACTGACCGGCCACATAGTCGACGTGGCACTTTGTTGACTGGTTAAATTGTCACCTGGTTTCTGGGTCCCACCTGTCAGTTGGTAGAGCAAAGAAATCAGTTGAATAAAACTTTACGCAGGCGCGACACGAGTCCAACCCTTGCGCGCGAACTGCCCTGGCTGTGTATGTGAGTGCTATGCACGTGTCCTCCCTCGGTCTTCCAACAAAGAGTGTACATCGGCTATAAAACAAAGAGTGTAGTACATGATGTACATCTACACTTCCAATGCATTTAGCCTTTAATCTAAATCGATATTGATTGACTAATGCACCAACTTGTGCTGTAGGTATAGGCTACATGTCTATCCTTAATTACAACATGCGACGGCCTTCATTTAATCTTCTTATCTCAATGGTCGCATGCACAGATAAGTCTGCTACTTTTGGGCGTTAATTATGCCCTGGTCAATGTGTAAATCTCTTTATGTACAGTCGTTCACGGACGTTGGGAGTAGGTTGAGCACTTGAGCGTGAGCGTGTGTGTTGCGTCGTGTGCTGTGTGCCGCATGGGTGCGTGAGTGTTGCGTGCATCCATGTGTACGTGTGAGTGTTGCATGTTGCATGCATGCATGCATGCATGGGGCTTACTCCCTCCCATTGACATGTTCATATTTCAAGCTTCCTCTGTTCCCTCCATATGGTGATACTCCCTCTGTTCCCAAATAGTATGGAGTAAAAGCCTCCCTCCTGCTCCCAAATACGGAGTATTTATCTTTCTACAGATTTCAACAAGTGACTAGGTGCGGAGCAAAATGAGTGAAGTGAGCGAGAGGCATAGGGATCTTGTAGAAAGGTAATCCTCGCGATCCATTATTCCCCATCTCGGTCAGAGAGAACTATTCAACTAGTCTTCGCAGTGAAGTGACAATACATGCTGCAGTAGATGGGACACGTAATTAATAAGTTGAACCAGCGTGTTGGTGTTACTAAATCAGCCTTACCCAGTACTGCCATCATGTTTGCCAGTAGAGCACGCTTCCGCAAATACGCCTACGCACCTCTGTCCTCCATTAATCGACATATGGGCCCTGTTGTGGTAGACCCACATGTCATCGGTGTAACTATTTACACTCAAGGACGGTATATCCCGGTAGTAGTACTAGTAGAATTGAGATTGAATGCACTTTCTTCCCCGCCTTCCACTCTTCTTCCTCCTCTCTTCTTCTTCCTCCTCTCTTCCCCATCGCCGTCAGACACCATTTACCCCCGCCACTGCTCGCCGCCGCCGCCATCTTCCTTGGTAGCTTATGCGTACCATATCCCCGCCACCGCTTTCGCCACACGAGGAGAAGCTTCTTCGCTCGCCCACCCGAATCCACTTCCCCGCTGGCTCGCAGGCACCGAAAACCCCAACGGCAGAACCGACTGACACGCAGAGCCGCGATTGGAATTCCCTCCCTGATGTTCTCTTGGAGCAGATCTTTAGTCGTATGGACCAACTCAGCACCGTCCCTCTGGCCGCATGCTCGGTTTCTTTGTACCGTCTACTCGTCTGCAACCGGACGGCTCTTTTCAAGACACCCTGCTTGCTGATGCCCGATCCTCGGAGGTGGCCCAGACACCGACTTGACGATCCTACGGAGGTTGCCGTGGTGCCCCTCGACATGCTACCACTACCCGTCCACCGCCCTTCATGCGCGCGCCACTCACCGGGCGGCATGAAGGCCAACTGGATCATCCTCATCCACCACACTGGTAGTCCGTGGCGTCTCGTGGATATCTACACCGAGCGAGAGATCACCCTTCCGTCGTTGGATACCGCCGCCATCGAGCCTTGCGGCCCGCCGGACACTCCGGCCTACTACGCACGAGACGCGTCAAGCTTTTGGCTCGACCGCTTTGCGTAAAGTTGTAATCATGCGAAGTGCCCACACCATCAGAAGACTACATGGATTACAAGCTCATTGCCTTGTTCAACATGGGATTAGTCTATCTGGAATCCGGTTGCCATACATGGTTATGGCTCATCATCAATCCTGTTGAGGTAACATTTACGTACGATGCTATAGTGCACGATGGCATCGTTTACTGTGATCGACGCACAGATTGGCTGCCTATCTTTGGTGGAATCTATCGTCGTGTAATTTTTCTATCTCATCTCATCTTTACCTTATGAATACGACTGCCTGTTCATTTGTTACAAATTTAGAATGCATAGCATGTCTATAACCACATCATTGCTATATGTTCCTCTCATTTCCTAGATTTTTATGACCACACATGTTATTGTTAGAGTTGATATGAGAACAATTGGCATCTAACGATTGTTAGAATACATATTATGAGCATAACATCATGATTGCTATATGTTACTCTCGTTTACATGATTTTTACAACAACGCATGTTATTGCTTAGAGTTGATATGAGAACAGTAGTAGTAAGTGCTATGGTAGAATATGAGTAGGCGCTGTCATAGTTGTTTTCCTCTCATTGTTACATGATGTTTGAACCATAAAATATTGCTAAAATATGAAAGCCATTGGCTTATTTTTTTAACTTGGGGTATGATTATGACCACGGCATTGCAATTCTCTGTCTATGATATGTGTCACTGTTATAATAATCTTAATTCCACACATACTATGAACATGATTGTTTATTTTTGTCCTTTTGGTCTCCAATTTGAATTGTTGCAGCAGACGCAAATGCGCTGGCCTTCATGATTCCAGGACCTGGAATCATACCAGCTGATGGGTGGTGGTTTATCGCCGTTCACCGACGGCGGTCATTTGATGCTCATTCGCACGCACTAAATTGACCAAACCATTACATCAAACCACATGCAAGACAATGCGTATGCTCGTGACATTGATGGCTATGGCTGCTTCGTGTTCGAGAAAGATCCCAGCTCCGTTGGGCCAGCGTATTCAACTCGAGGCGGGTTTACAGCCTCGGCAAACAATCCTTGTTCCTGGGGCTCAATTATCCGATCATCCATCCAATCATCGATCATATTACCAGCGATTATTACTATGCTATGCAACTTCCATTCGCGAGGGGGGGCTGTGTTTACACATCATACCATGGGTTTCATGAATCACCATATCCAGAGATTCGTTGACACAGCTTGTTGCCAGATAATCTTCAGTGTGTGAAAGGCATCAAGCTTCCATGCGATGGATGGCTTTTGCAAACCCGACATGCGGCAATGTGGTTCATGCCAACATCAAATATGCACAACTTGATTCGTGTTGTTATCTAGAATGAGCCATGTATTCTGCTACTGTAGCACGACCCTCTTTTGTTGGATATTATGTACTGTTGTTAGTTTGAAGCACTCCTCTGGTTTGAAGTATAGATACCTTCCTGGGATCAAGTGCATCCTAACCCACCGCGAGGGATGTACCGATAATGATGATGGAGATGCTGCGAAGCCATATATATATATATATATATATATATATATATATATATATATATATCGATTAGGCTTCAAGTGCGTACATTTGTTAGTTAAACCTATGTATAAATTGTGACACTAAATACGACTAGTAAGTAGTACGATGGCAGATACTAGTATACGTCGGTCAAATTATTCATCATGTCCAGACATTGAATTGACATGACAACACGCTGCGGGTGAGGTGACACAAGAATCCCGGTGGCGTGTTCGGGTATTCTGGACTTCAGATTTGGAGTACCACTTATCTGTCAAAATCTTTCATCATTCACTTAAAACAGTCGATTGATCATACATTGAGTACCATATAACAATTACCGATGCAAGTCGAAGAAGGATTGGCCGGTCTTGCCGGTGGCGTCAAGTTCGATCCCATGGATCAGGAGCTGATCGAGCACCTTGAGGCCAAAGTGAGTGCTGATAGCGCGAGATTTCAGTCTCTCATCGATTTGTTCATACCAACCATCGATAGCGAGCACGGCATATGCTACACCCAACCTGAGAAACTTCCAGGTAAGACCCGATCGGCCGTCTACTTGCACAAACAAATTCCTTTGTTTATAGCTCTATTTTTCTTTTTAGACGCAGACCTGGTGAAGCAATTACAATTTGACAGTTAATAAAAAGTGAAACAAGTGACTGCAACATGCCAAAGATCTTATGAAAATGCCAACTAGGTACACTAAAACCTGTATTCCACAATACTGCAGGTATCACACTGAGTGGCCTAAGGAAGCATTTCTTCCAGGGCGTTCAAAAGGGGCACGTGGACGCGTCACAAGATACAGTCGGAGTGCGGCATGCATGTGATGCGGCACAAGACCGGCAATACCTTGCCGGTGATGGTCAACGGCCGGCAGACGGGCAGCAAAAAAGGTTCTGGTGCTGCACACCAACAAGAACTTTGACCAGCAGAGGACCAACTGGGTGATGCACCAGTACCACCTCGGGGACCTGGAGCAAGAGAAGGAGCGGGAGCTGGTCCTCTGCAAGATTTTCTACCAGACGAACACTAGGGCCAGGAGTCAAAAGATTATAAGTTAGTTTGTTATTGGTAGTTGTACTACCTTGTCGTCCGCAAGTTGGTATTGTTGTTAACGATCTTTTGGTATGAACTTGCATTTGCTTCCAACCATCATGCCGAGGGTCGACGTGGATATAAAGCTGAATCATTTGTTTCGAAACGAATTTTCAGGCACCTGATTTTTATTTGACGGGTAGCATAAGCACCCGCCGTTCGAATTCCAAGTTCTCCAATTTTTTCGAAACAAGTGCATGCACTTATTATCACGATAAAAAAACAATATCCGTGCTGCATCCCAGTTATCAGTCTGTACTTGAAAGTGCATTATATTGACTAGAGGGGGGGGTGAAAAGGCGATTTTTATGAATTCTTCACTGAGGAATTTGCCGGTGAGGAAATTCCTTAGCGAAGAACTACTTGCAGCGGAATAAGTACTCAGAAGTAAGCATAACAGATTACAAGCATAGTCATCATGATGAAATGAAGACAATCACAGTCTGTAAAGCGTAATCACATGATAACACGGGATGAAGACAAACAGACTGAAGAAATTGAGCTGAGGAAATTGAGAAAGTCTTCAGTCAAAGTCTTCAAACACAGATATGAAGAAATGCTCAACACAGTAATGAGGAAATGAAAGGGTTGAGGAAATAGAACCAGTTAGGTTGGTGAAGACAATGATTTGGTAGACCAGTTCCAACTGCTGTCTCAGTTATGCGTATGGTTGGAGCGGCTGAGTATTTAAACTCGAGGACACAGTCCGGACACCCAACATCGAAAGCACGCAACTCGGGACACCAAGTCCTCACTGTATTCTCCTTGAACTAAGGTCACACAGACCTCGTCCAATCACTCGTGGTAAGTCTTCAGCGACTTCCAAACCTTCACAGACTTGGTCACTCGGCGATCCACAATTCCTCTTGGATGCTCTAGACCATGACACCTAACCGTCTGGAAGAAGCACAGTCTTCAAAGGTAACAAGCGTCGGATCCACGCAGGATCAATTTCTTCAGTGATGCTCAATCACTTTGGGTTTGTTGGGGTTTGGTTTTGGGTTTTTCCTCACTTGGGTTTTTCGCTCAAAGTCCTCAGAGGATGGGTTGCTCTCAAATGACAAGTGTCAAGTTCTCTCGGAGCAGCCAACCAGCTAGTGGTTGTAGGGGGCGGCTATTTATAGCCTAGGGAGCAGCCCGACATGATAAGACATAAATGCCCTTCAATGATATGACCGTTAGGTGGATAAGATATTTTGGGACAGGTAGCCAAGAAGACAAAGAACGGTCGGAAATTTGACTCTCAAATTCCTCGGGGCTATCATGTTCCTCATCATGTAGGCAATTCAAGACCGGCGAATTCCTAACTCCTTAGTCGAGAACAAATTCCTCAATGACCGTAAGAGTTTCGTCTCACATCCTTTGAAGAAATTGACTGAACTGTATGAGATTTCCAAAAGCTTCACTCGAAGGGATTGGTAGGTGTAGGATTTTGAGTTGAGCATCAAATGGAAATTTTTCCTTAGTATTTCCTCGACCCCTTTAACAGTACGGTGTTTCCTATGACTCAAGAAAGAGAAAATGAAACTACGAAAACAGAAGTCTTCACGCTTCATGTTCCTCAAATGAATACCAAGTCTTCAAGGTCACACCAATTTCTTCACTTTCAAAGTCTTCAGAAAGTCTTCAGAATATCAAAGTCTTCAGATGAAGAACTTCATTTTTAGGGTCGACTTTTCTCTCAGAAATATCAAACTCCTCATTGACTTATAGACCTGTGTACACTCACAAACGCATTAGTTTCTTAACCTATAAGTCTTCAATACACCAAAATCACTAAGGGGCACTAGATGCACTTACAATCTCCCCCTTTTTTGGTGATTGATGACAATATGGGTTAAGTTTTCAACGGGGATAAACATATGAATTGTAAATACTGATAATGAGGAATTTGATTGCAAGATATAGAAGAACTCCCCCTGAGGATGTGCATAGTGAGGAATTTGCTTTTGAGGCAATGCACACTTGAAGAATTAAATCATGGAGATCTCCCCCTATATCTTGTAATTCATACACGCATTTGACATATAATATGAAGAATTTTAAATGCATGATGAAATATGGTGCTTGATGAAATTCAGCATGAGGAATCATAGCACATAAAGTATCGAGCACAAGTAGATTTGCTATGAAGCATAGTGCAAAATCGTAATGCATCAAAAGTATCAAAGCACCATAGGGTTTAAGATTACAACTCGATCCAATAAAAGTTTGGAAGAACGAGAGTTGTAACTTAACAAAAAACTGTATATAGGCAATAAACTAGACCCGCTTGAAGACTAACTCAAATTTCTCCCCTTTGTCATCGAATGACCAAAAGGATCGAAGCGAGGACTAACGCTCTTGAAGAATTTCAAGTTGAAGACGGAGCGCTTGGCATTGTCGGGGTTGTTTGTTGAAGTAGGACCACCAGCGGTGTCTTCCAAGTCTTCATTTTCATCAGTGTCGCGAGATGAAGAATAGGAGCTGGCCACCAAGGAAGGAACTTTGACCTTCTTGAATTTCTTCGGAGGAGGTGCAGACCAGTCAAATTCTTCCTTGAGACCCATTGAAGTCAGTTCTTCTTCACTGTAGACATGTGAAAGAACAGCCAAGGTGCGCTTGAAGGTTTCATGAAGGTAGTAGTGGTTTTCTTCACCGCATTGTGTGTTGAGGTCATGTTGTGAAGAATTGAACCAAACCGACGCTTGACCCACTTATGATTACGATCAACCTTCTGATGAAGACTGAGGAGTAACTCACGATCAGTCATCACCCTGGGTGCAGTAGCTTGAGGATTTTGCTTGACTGAGGTATGTGCGGCTGAGTCATGTGTGGCAGAGTCATCATTGGTGGAGTAGGATGCTGCTTATGGCGAAACTGTCCATCCAATGGACGAATGCCTTCATCGATCACTGTGATAGCCTTGCCCTTGTCATCATCTCGAGGTAAATGTCCGTTTGAGGACTTCAATCGGGGGCAAGTAGCTGCAGTGGTTCAAAGCATCAGCTTTGTAATTGAGTGAAGACCTTGTCCTGATGAATCTCATAATCCAAGGCGCATAAGGCTTCAACTCAAATGGTGACATAGCAATGTTTGCCAGAGTCCTCATGAAGAAATCATGGAAGTTGACGGGAACGCCATGGATGATGTTGAAAAGCATATTCTTCATGATGCCAACGACTTCTTCATCATTCGAAGTCGTGACCTTTGATTGGACTCATTGTCTTCGCTGTAATACGATAGACCGTCCGAGGCACATATAATAATTCCTTGACGAGGAATTTGGTTCTTGGGGCCTGCCTTGGCTTCAAAGGCTTCATCGGCACTTGCATATAGTGATTTGTAAGTTACGGTTCGTCATAGATACGACGTGCACCATCAAGTGGAGGACTGAGTGGTAGGGCAAAGCAATTCAGTTGTTGGTGCCTTGTAGTGCGATTTTCGGTCATCCAATCTAACACCCATGAGTTCACGTCTTGGCGTCTCCGGTGATGTGCGGTGTTGCATAAAAGCGAAGAATTAGCTCTTCATTCCGATCCACAAATATCGGTGCAGAAATTTAGAAGTCTGCGTCGTGAAGAACACCGAGGACTGGCTCAAAGCTCGGCGGTGACTCCATATCCACATGAGGAATATGAGCATGATCGAAGATTTTATCCTTGTTGAAGAGCACTGAGGAATAGAAGTTGGCTTGGCTGGCAGTCCAGAAGCGCCTCTTCCTAATCCGAGCAGAATCATAAGGATTATATTCAAGTGAAGAATACGTGCTCGGCAAAGAAATCTTCAGCCTTGAACTTTTGCTTGGTTGAGAACGGATTCTTTTGCTTGGGCAGAGGGTGTCGGTGAGTTGCATCACCACCTCGGGAATCGTAAGTTCAGGTTCTTGGTCGAGGAATTTCTTGTTCCTCAACAGTGCGATCCCGAGGATTAGCGGCAGCAGTAGCTTTCATCAAGCACTAGTGGCTGGAATTTCT
Organism: Aegilops bicornis; assembly: GCA_021605145.1. Lineage (NCBI taxonomy): Eukaryota > Viridiplantae > Streptophyta > Magnoliopsida > Poales > Poaceae > Aegilops > Aegilops bicornis. The sequence goes on along the minus strand of CM038672.1, from coordinate 616,612,220 downwards.
TCATGCACGTAACCAGTGGGTTGATTTTCTTCGTAGTCGATTCGGACTGTTTGTGCAGTGGATCGAGGAATCTGTTGGAGCGGGAGAAGAGAGGAGTATTGGGATGCTGACTTTCCCAAAAGTCATCATTGATAACCGGTGTGGTGCATCCAATATCCACATCTTCATCTTCAATTTCCTCGGCACCAGCTGAGGAATTTCATAGTCCGATGAGGGAATAAGCGGGGTTGAAGGGATGGCATCCACTTCAATTTCTTCATCAAGTTGCTCTGACGGGCAAAGCAGACTGATGTTCTTCATCGGATCGGTTGGGATCTCATAGTCTTCTCCAAAAGGAACAACTTCCTTTGATGGTATGGAGGAAATTGGAACAGCATCAATTGGAGTTTCGAATGAGCTGGTCATCGGCTTCATTTTCTTCTGTAGAAGAATCGACGCGGTGATGCTTTCCTTTTCTTCACAGCTCGATTACGCAGCCTTGGTTTTCTTCACATCAAAAGCGGATGGAAGAATTGGAGTTGGAGTTGGCGCAGGAGGAGCCGAGGAATTTGGTTCAGTTTCTTCAGAGCAAGCGATGCGGTTCCCTGCCTTGATCAATTTCTTCAGGCGCACCACTAGTGGGTGCCCTGGCAATTTCTTCAGCGGCTGGAATGGGATCATCAGCCCTGGAATCAACGTTTTCATCAGCAGGCTGAACGTCATCAGCGGTGCTGGCATTTTCTTCAGTAGGCTGAGCTGAGGCTACAGCCTGAGGAATTTCATGTTGCATTGGGACAACAACATTTGTGAGATTCTTCGTCAGGTTGACGAATCTGACCTTGGCTCCTTGCCAATCAGCATTGTATGAATCGAAGTTTTTGCTGAGGTTTTGAATTTCACCTGGACTGGAGAAGCTCCTCGGTGTCATCTTGACAACGCTTTTTCTTGAGAACTTCTCCTTCTGTATTGAGCCTTTTGATTTCCCTCGCCTTTTCATACTTCCATTTTCTTCAGCTATGAAGTGAGTCAACATATGACTTTGTCCAGTGTCAAATGAAGGTCAGCAGAGGGGTATTGGGATCATTGTGCCGAGATCAATAAAGTCAAGGACTTTCTTCGGTCCAATAGCGATGTACAGATGTACCTTTGGCTCTAGCGGCCCTTACTTAGCGGTCTCGATGATTTCATGAGTTCTTCATCAGATGCCTCATCATCGATGGCACATGGAATGCAACCATTTTCTTCGTTGGGCTAGGCCGAGGACCTCTTCCATTTGTTGCTTTGGTCTTGGTGAGTCGGACCAATTGAAGAAATGGGAGCTCTTGAGGAACTTGCGAGAGATGCTCGAGGCAATTGAAAAGCCAGCAGTCCTTTGACATGTAGCTAGGTGCACAGGAACCCAAGGTTTTGACGGAGCTGTTGAGGACTTTGGTGGAGCAGCGGCCGGTTTGAGGAATTTGCTTGGAAGGTGCTTTGAGGAACTTGGCCGTGAGGGCGCAGATGATGAAGCACTTGGCTTATGAGCAGGCTTCTTTTGCATTGATTTCCTCGGTTTGACCGAGACCTTCGTGTGGCAAGAGTGCGTAATCCTCATTGAATTTCTTCTTTGCTTCCTTTGCTTGCTTTGCCAACTTTGCTTGACGTTTAGCCCATTCCTCAGGAAAGTCCTCACCTCATTTGATGCTTGTGGGATCAGCTATTTGGCCAGGTGCCAAAGGAGCTCTTGGGCATGGAGGATTAAGAGCGAATTTCTTCATGTACTTAGGAGTTACATATCTATATTCCCTCCATTCCCGTGCCCATCTCCGTTCAATCTTACGAATACGCACCTTGCGTTGATTTTTGCTTTCTTCATCCGGTGTGCGATGAGTCGGCATATATATCCTCGGGGATTTCAAACACAGTCATAACCTCAGGTTTCTTTCCTCCCTTCGTGGCTTCTTACCATCTCGCCATTTTCTTGAGTTGAGGAAATTGAACAATTGAGTTCTCTCAAGAAGTGTGCAGTTTTTCTTCGAGGAACGTTGCAAATGAGTTAAGTTGATGAGAACCTAGGGATTCAAAGCGGACATTTGTACCGTGAACAGAGTATAGGTGCGAGGAATTTGGAGAGGTCATATGCGTTCTCAGAAGGTTTTAAAAAAAATAAGTTTTGAGGATTTGACCAGATGAGCCTTGAAGAATTTTACTAAGCGTTCTTTGTCTTAGGTTCCAGAGTTGTATAGATCGAGGATCCACACAATTGAGGAATCTTGAAGAAAATCACAGCTTAGAGAAACGAGTCAAGAGATTTGAGGTGTTCATATGTGTGAAGATTTGAGGAATAAACACCTTTGAAGAATTTGAAGAAAATTTGAGAATCAAAGCGAGTAAAAAAAATAACTTTTAATTACCCGAAGTGAAGAACACGACGAACTGAGTAGAACAGTTGGGAAGTTCGTCCGTTCAGATCTTCCACGCCCTAACTTGGCGGAGGAAGACAGCTACGGCGACGACGGAGTGAAGATTTCATGGTCGGTAGCGAAATGCGTCGGCGACGAGGTCAAGGCAAAGGAAGCTTTTCCTCACCGGCTGACGATGGAGTAGCGGCGGCGCTTAGGGTTTGAGGAACTCGGCGGAGAGAGAGGTCGAGCAGAGTAAAAGAGTGAGGAAGGGAGAGGGATATTTATAGACGCGGTGAAAACGGGTCGCCCAAGATTTAGGGACGAACATGCCTGACCATTTCCCTTCTCACGACATGTGTCACCCACGTCTTGTGTAGTGGAGATCGTGGTACGATCGTGGGTGAATAAAGTAATGCATCGTGGGATGCGGAACGGTTTGAGCGGCAAAAGCGAAGGTTTGGATAAGATTCGTTTAAAGTTCCGTTCGCAATTTCTTCAAATTGTCAAGGACACGGTGAAGATTTTGAGCGAGTTTCAAAGTAGAACGCACATGAAGAATTTGTGAATGGATTGGGTTGAGTATAGCATAGAGGGGAAGGGTCGATCACATTCACTTAGCGTAAAAAAACGACTTGAGGAAATAGCCATAAGTGAATGTCAGAGAGGACATAAACAAATATATATATATAGCCAATGAAGAAAGACGACGGAAATAGTGAAGATTTTGCAAAGTTGAAGAATTTGAAAAACTGAAGAATTTCAAAACTTAGGAAAAACTCAAATTGAAGATTTCAACTTTGGTGGTGGCGTGACCCACCGTATAAGAATGATGATTTCAGACACCGTACAATTGTCGAGGGGTTACGAGAATCAATTTCTTCATTAATTTCTTCACACTTAGAGTGTTATTCTTCATTGATTGAAGAAAACGTTTCTTCATGTGTTGCACATCTAAGTCATCAATTTTGCATAAGTGTTAGGATGTGTGTCCTTTTCAAAGAACATTCAAGATTCTAAGATATTTAGCTCACACCGCAACTTGCTAAATTTCTTCTCATCCAAGGGCTTAGTGAAGATATCAGCTAGCTGTTCTTCAGTCTTCACGTGCTCGATGGAGATGTCGCCCTTCAACACATGATCACGAAGAAAATGATGACGAATTTGAATGTGCTTTGTCTTAGAGTGCTGAACTGGGTTGTGAGCAATCTTGATGGCACTCTCATTGTCACAATAGAGAGGCACATTCTTCACGTTGATGCCGTAGTCCTTGAGAGTTTGCTTCATCCACAGCAATTGAGCACAACACGAGCCAGCAGCAATGTATTCAGCTTCCGCGATGAGACAATGATACGTGATTCTGCTTTCTTCGAGGACCAACGGACCAAAGATCGTCTGAGGAAATGACAAGTACCAGATGTTGACTTGCGGTCCACACGATTACCAAAGCATAGTCGAGTCGTAATATCCAATGAGATCAAAAGTAGAGCCCTTGGGGTACCATAATCCTAGTGTTGGTGTGTGAGCTAGATATCGAAGAATATGCTTCACTGACCTTATGGTGTGATTCCTTGGTGTAGCTTGAAATCGGGCACACATGCAAACACTAAGCATTATATCTGGCCTAGATGCATATAAGTACAATAAGGAACCAATCATGGAGCGGTATACCTTGTGATCAAGTCAATACCATTTTCATCGGTGCATAGATGGCCATTTGTGGGCATAGGAATTTTGACACCTTTGCGGTCTTGCATGCGAATTTCTTGAGGACATCTTTGAGGTATTTCTCACGAGATATGAATATGCCATTGTGTTGTTGATGAATTTGAAGACCTAAGAAGAATTTCAACTCTCCCATCATAGACATTTGATATTCTTCACTCATCATGTAGGCAAATTCATCACTATAACGTTGGTCAGTACAGCCAAAGATAATATCATCAACATATATTTGGCACACAAACAGTTCACCATCATAAGATTTAGTAAAAGAGTAGGATCGAGTGAACCGGGTGTGAAGCCATTCTTCACGAAGAATTCCTTCAATGTATCATACCACGCTTGAGGGGCTTGCTTGAGGCCATAGAGGGCCTTATTTAGTCTCAAGACTTTGTCGATTCTTTGGATCTTCAAAACACGGGGTTGAGCAACATATACTTCTTCCTCAAGCTTACCATTGAGGAAGGCACTTTTCACATCCATTTGATATAAAGTGATATTGTGATGGTTAGCATAGGCGAGTAATATGCGAATAGACTCAAGTCTAGCAACAGTGCAAAAGTTTCATCGAAATCAATTCCTTCAACTGCGTGTAGCCTTGAGCTACTAGTCGTGCCTTATTCCTCACCACAAGACCATTTTCATCTTGCTTGTTGCGATAGATCCACTTTGTGCCAATGATATTATGCTTGCGAGGATCTCGGACGTTTGACCAGTTCCCAGACGTTGTTGAGCTCGAACTGATGTAATTCTTCTTGCATGGCCTGAATCCACTCCGGCTCGTAAATGCTTCATCTACCTTCTTGGGCTCTGTGATAGAGACAAAAGCATAGTGCCCACAAAAGTTAGACAAATGTGAAGCTTTTGAGCGTGTGAGAGGACTGGCGCTTCAATGTCATCGATGATCTTGTCAACTTGCACTTCTTTTGCAACGCGAGGATGAGCTGGTTGTCGTCGAGGAATTTGATCATTTTCCTCGGCACCATTTTCTTCATCATTATCTTGGTGCATCAGCTTGACGTTCTTCACAGACAAGAATGAATTCTTCAGCAGTTTCTTCATAGGAATGACATCCTCGGTTGCCTTGAACCTGATAGAATCCTCAGTGCTGGTTCGTCTAACATGAAGGTAGGTGCTCTCTTTGTGAGCCATTAGTTTCATCGAACCGCACATCTACAAGTGTCAACAATCTTGTGTAGAGTGATGTTGAAGACTCAGAGGTGTGCGAGTCCTTTCCGTAACCAAGCATAAAACCTTCATGTGCTTTCGGTGCAAATTTAGAGTTGTGGTGAGGATCTCTAATCCAGCATTTAGCACCGAAGACTTTGAAATAACTTACATTGGGTTTCTTGTCTGTGAGGAGTTCATAGGCAGTCTTGTTGAAGAATTTGTGAAGATATACTCTGTTGATGATGTGGCACGCAAAGGTCAATTGCTTCAATCCGTAAACGACTAGGCGTTTTGTATTCATCAAGCATAGTGCGAGCCATCTCAACAAGAGTTCTGTTCTTGCGCTCCACGACGCCATTTCTTTGAGGAGTATAGGGAGCAGATAACTCATGAGTAATACCAAGTTCATCAAGATAATCATCAAGACCGGAATTCTTGAACTCGGTTCCATTGTCACTCCCCGATGTGCTTGATCTTCACACCAAAGTTGGTTGAAGCCCTCGAGGAAAATCGTTTGAAGATTTCCTGCACTTGATTTTGTAAGTAACAATGTGTACCCATGTGTAACGAGAGTAATCATCAACAATAACAAAGCCATATAGTGATGCTTCATTAACGACAGCTGAATAATGATTGGGACCAAAGAGGTCCATGTGAAGCAATTCGAAGGGACGAGTAGTGGTCATGATAGTCTTCGTTGGATGCTTGGCCTTGGTCATTTTTCCAGCTTCACAGGCTCCGCATAGGTGATCCTTGAGGAATTTGACATTCTCAATGCCAATGACATGCTTCTTCTTCGCAAGCGTGTGCAAATTCCTCATGCCTGCGTGACCAAGTCGTCGATGCCATAGCCAGCCTTGTGAAGCTTTTGCAAGTAGACACACGGCTGGTTGTGGTCCTGTGGAAAAATCAACAATATACAAGTCTCCTCTCCTAAAGCCTTCAAGACTTTGGAATTGTCGACTTCCATAATCACAACACACCGACATTTGCCAAAGATAACAACCATATCAATATCACAAAGCATTGAGACTGACATGAGGTTATATCCTAAAGACTCAACAAGCATGACTTTGTCCATGTGCATGTCCTTAGAGATAGCAACCTTACCAAGTCCCAATACCCGACTTTTGCCTTTGTCAGCAAAGATGATATGCTTCAGATGTGACGGTGATAAGGTAGCATCCATCAATAGATTCTTGTCACCAGTCATGTGATTTGTACATCCACTATCGAGAACCCACTCAGTGGCTTTGGGTTGATCATCCTGCAGATGAATTAGTACAACTTACGATCTCATATACTTCATCGGTGAAGAATATGATATCAAGTTCATCGAGATGAATTTCATCTACCAAGATTCAGATAAGCGATATGAGGACGTGTGAAATGAAAGTTCATTTCATCATGGTTAGCTCAAGGCCCTTTCGAGCAATTTTGTCGTGCCCCAAAGAAATTCTTCAGACGTTAAGGCACGTCTGGAGACCTGACCCTGCAGAAGAGATTAGTTCTTTTCTTCACCACCCACATCTCAAGGGGTGGCAAAGAGTTCATCATTCATGCGAGCACCATACGAGAATGGTGGCATAGAGGCCAAACCATTTCGTTTCACATAAGAGGGGTTAGGGTAAGCATATGAATAAGCAGAGAAATTCTTCGAGGACTTATGAACATATTGGTTTGAAGAATAATGCACATATTCATAGCCCTTAGCTCTACCTGCGAAAGCGAGTTGTTAGCACGATGATAATCATATGAGGACTTTGATCCTTTTGAGGAATTTGATCCACGTGAGGAATTTGGTCCGTATGAGGACTTGGATCCATATGAAGAATTAGGTCCATATGAAGAATTTGATCTGGGGGTCCTATTCTTCACTGGTGGTGTCATGAGGACATTCACCTGAAGACTTTCAAGGCACTTCTTGGGAACCCAGATTTTCTTCATAGGGGAACCGCTCTCGCAGATTAGTGCCAACATATCTAGCAAATACTTCACCATTCTGATTTTTGAACAGTTTATAGTTGGAGTCAAATGACTCATCGCCAGAATGAGGAAATTCGCACGTAAAACCAGATAAGGTAGATGGATCAACTGGAGGTCCCTTTGCAAAGCAACCCATGAGGTTTTGGGATACCGCTCGGGCTTCCAATATGTTCCATCAACATTGAGTTTCCTCTCAAAGGCAATGCCCTCTTTCCTAGGGTTCCTATTGAGGATCTGCTTTTAAGCACATCACAAAGAGTCTGATGCCCTTTGAGGCTTTTGTACATGCTGTCATGTACAATTCCTTCGATCTGCATCGTCGGTGATACTAGCAATGTCCTCGGATGAGGAATTAGTGATAGCAGAGGCAGGTGAAGAATTTGTAACAGTTGAAGCATTTGAACATTCGGTGAAGAATTAGCAGTTTCACGCTCAATGCACTTTAAGCATGGAGGAACAAATTCTTCTTGAGAAGCGCTGATTTGTTGAGCAAGTAATGAATCGCGCTCCTTCGAAGATCTTCATAACTCACTCTTAGCTTCTCAAGATCTTGCTTTCTCTGAAGAAATTCATAAGAAAGTTTCTCATGATCGAGATAAGAGAGTGTTATGATGACCTTGAAGGTTGTCAAGCCTAGATGAAGTCTCTGAAGATTTTCGATCGGGGCTTGAGTGCGATCCATTTCTTCACCTAACATATCATCACTCTTATCTAGCATGTTTTGAACCTTCTCAAAAGCCCTTTGTTGTTTTATAGCAATCTTAGCAAGTTTAGAGTAGCTGGGCTTGAGATCCTCATCGATTCATTTTCACTAGATTCAGAGGAGGTGAAATTTAGTACCTTAGCACCTTTTGCCATGAAGCAATAGGTGGGGCGTAGTCATCATCATCCTCATCGGGCTTGTCGGTGAGTCGGTTTCTTGATGTTGAAGATGGACTTGCTAACAAAAGCGAGAAAGAGCCAGACTAGCCACACCAGATTCGGATTCTTCAGACTCCTCCTCTTCTTCATTTTCCTCAGATTTAGCTTCAGAGTCCATTTCCTTGCCAATGAATGCCCGAGCCTTTTTGGAGCTGCTCTTTTTGTGAGAAGAAGGTTTTGAGGATTTTGATGATGAAGATTTTGATGATTTCTTTTTCTTCTTCACGTCATCAGAACTGTAATCCATGTGTTTATTCTTTCTTAATTACTTTCCCCAATCGAGGACAATCTTGGATATAGTGACCAGGTTTCTTGCATTTGTGACAAAGTCTTCTCTTATAGTCACTAGATGAGGAATCACCGCTTCTTGAGGATTTTCCAAAGCGACCAAGTCTTGAGAATTTCTGGAATTTCTTCACGAGCGGTGCTAGCTCTCGCCAAATTCTTGAGGATCTCCTAGGCTACTACCGAGTCTTCACTCAGATTCGGACACAGCCTTGGCCTTGAGGCACGTGTTTTTCCATAGCCGTAACCATAGAGATCTTTCTTTTCAAAGAAGCTGGAACTCGTGAGTATTTAGCCTTTCGAGGATATCGCCAGGATCAAGAGACTTGTAGTCAGCTCGTTCTTGTATCATCGGTGCGTGAGTATCAAATGAGGAATCAAGCGATCTAAGCAATTTCTTCACCACCTCATGGTCGTTGATGTCAGTGGACCCAGTGCTTGAAGCACATTTGAGATGTCAGTGAGGCGATCGAAGGTTTGTTGAACATTTTCGTTGTCGAGTCTTTTGAAGCGGTTGAAGAGATTCCGAAGAACATCAACTCGAGAGTCACGCTTGAGTTGAAACACCTTCATTTACTTTGGACAGCCTTTGTCCCGAGATGAGTTTGGCAGATTCCAAAGCACTCACTCTTCCATCTTGACCTTTGCTCGAGATGGCCACATATGATATTCTTCGCTTGAGAATCGAGTTGCTTGAATCTCTTCACATCAACATCATTCAGGAGAAGGTGTGACCGAGGAAACACCTTTTGTCACAACATACCGTAGATCGTTGTCAATTGCTTCAAGATGCATTCGCATTTTGTTCTTCCAAGAGGGGTAGTCCGTCCCATCGAAGGTAGGACACCCTGCTGAGACCTTGATCATACTGCGGTCGACATAACTAAAACTCCGGTGGTTAAACCAAAATCACACGTAACAAGGAGTACCTCGCTCGATACCAATTGAAAGTGCGTTATATCGACTAGAGGGGGTGAATAGGCGATTTTTATGAATTCTTCATCGAGGAATTTGCGGTGAGGAAATTCCTTAGCGAAGAACTACTTGCTGGAATAAGTACTCGAAGTAAGCATAACAGATTACAAGCATAGTCATCATGATGAAATGAAGACAATCACAGTAAAGTACGAAAGCGTAATCACAGGATAACACAGGATGAAGACAAAGCGGTGAAGAAATTGAGTGAGGAAATTGAGAAAGTCTTCACCAAAGTCTTCAAACATGATATGAAGAAATGCTCAACACGAAGAATGAGGAAATGAAAGGGTTGAGGAAATAGAACCGATTAGGTTGGTGAAGACAATGATTTGGTAGACCAGTTCCAACTCTTGTCTCGGTTATGCGTCTGGTTGAGCGGTGAGTATTTAAACTCGAGGACACACAGTCCGGACACCCGATCCATCGAGCACGCAGCTCGGGACACCAAGTCCTCACCGTATTCTCCTTGAACTAAGGTCACGAGACCTCGTCCAATCACTCGTGGTAAGTCTTGAGCGACTTCCAAACCTTCACAGACTTGGTCACTCGGCGATCCACAATTCCTCTTGGATGCTCTAGACCATGACACCTAACCGTCTGGAAGAAGCACAGTCTTCAAAGGTAACAAGCGTCGGATCCACGCAGGATCAATTTCTTCAGTGATGCTCAATCACTTTGAGTTTGTTGGGGTTTGGTTTTGGGTTTTTCCTCACTTGGGTTTTTTGCTCAAAGTCCTCAGAGGATGGGTTGCTCTCAAATGACAAGTGTCAAGTTCTCTCGGAGCAGCCAACCAGCTAGTGGTTGTAGGGGGCGGCTATTTATAGCCTAGGGAGCAGCCCGACATGATAAGACATAAATGCCCTTCAATGATATGACCGTTAGGTGGATAAGATATTTTGGGACAGGCTGGCGTGACAAGAACGGTTGGAAATTTGACTCTCAAATTCCTCGGGGCTATCATGTTCCTCATTTGTGTAGGCAATTCAGACTGGCGAATTCCTAACTCCTCGATCGAACAAATTCTCGGCGACCGGAGAAGAGTTTCTTCTCATCCTTTGAAGAAATTGACTGAAGCTGTATGAGATTTCCAAAAGCTTCACTCAAGGGATTGGTAGGTGTAGGATTTTGAGTTGAGCATCAAATGGAAATTTTTCCTTAGTATTTCCTCGACCCCTTTAACAAAGACGGTGTTTCCTATGACTCAAGAAAGAGAAAATGAAACTACGAAAACAAAAGTCTTCACGCTTCATGTTCCTCAAATGAATACCAAGTCTTCAAGGTCACACCAATTTCTTCACTTACAAAGTCTTCAGAAAGTCTTCAGAATATCAAAGTCTTCAGATGAAGAACTTCATTTTAGGGGTCGACTTTCTCTGTAAATATCAAACTCCTCATAGACTTATAGACCTGTGTACACTCACAAACGCATTAGTTACTTAACCTATAAGTCTTCAATACACCAAAATCACTAAGGGGCACTAGATGCACTTACAGTACTTACAGAATTCTCTCGTTTATTGAGCACGTATATTGTTTTTTCACGTCAAGCAAGTTTCAACTGGGCTGTAGACTGCCCAAGGTTGGTTTTGTTTTTAACAAGCCCAGCCCATGACGACAACGGGGCACAAAGATCCAGCAGGTATCTACTGGTCTCTGGCCCGCTAGGGTTAGTTATATTTTGTCTTACAACATTCGTAGGCAGTTTTTTTACTGAATCAAACACACAGCCCAGTTCTATTTTCCTCTTGAAACGCATGTCCTACATCCGTTTTCTAATCTCTACCTATAGTTTTACTAGTTCATATACACGTATCATTATATTGAAAACACATAAAATTCCCTTTTCATATTTACATCCTTATTTTTGTTGTTTTTTCCCACCCAGCTGATTTTTTTACCACTGGTTTTCCCTTAAACCAACTCAATTGTCCCACGTCTTATTTGCTTACAAAAACAAAACGATTTTTTCGGCAAATCAATAAGTTCTTAAAAAATGTTTATCATTTCAGGATTACAACAGTTCGGACTCCACCGAAATATGCAAAATAAGGTTGAACTTTTTGACCGTGGTCCTGGCAGAAAATGGGCTGTAATAAATTACTTAAGAATTAGCAAATGGGCTGCAAATTATAAAAAATAGCAAATGGACTTTATGTTGTCTGCCACAGATTTGGAGGCTGACTTGTGGGCCTACTAAGTTCATGCGTACACAAGGTTTCTCAAAAAAGAAACTTAGTCAACAATCGACTCTACCAGCGACAGACCGTTAGATGTCAATCTAATGGCAATCGTGCTTCTTCAGTCTCTGATCTTCCTGCCCCAGACGCCCAAACCAGCGTCGTCGGAACCGCCTGCTCCCGCCTCCCGTGGCCGACAGTGCTGCCGGGCAGGCCTCACGGCCCCATCATACTCACATCCCTGGCATGTCTATCCCTCTACTCACCCACACCTCCTGTTATTTTCCGGCGACGGTAGCTGAACCAATCAACCCTCGTACTCTCCACCATGTGGGCAGCCACTGTCGTGTCTTCCCCGGCTCCGTGTCGTTCCCTTTGTAGACCTCGCCGTCGTCCACCGCCATGGTGCTCTCGGCGTGGCGTGGTCAACGATATCCATCCAACGGCCGTAGTGCTTCTTCAACCTCTGGTCTTCTTGCCCCAGCCGCCCAAAGCAGCGCCGGTCGTGCCGCATGCTCCTGCCTCCCGTGGCCGGCTGTGCTGCCGCGGAGGCCTCACCGTCCCCATACTACTCCCATCGCTGGCCAGGCCATCCCTCCACTCACCCACTCCCCCTGTTATTCTGCGGCGACGGCAGCCTCACACCGCACCAACCGGTGAACCCTCAGATTCTCCTCTTCGCGTGGGCATCCACCGCCGCGTCTTCCCCGGCTCCGCATTGTACCCTTCCTAGGCCTCGCCGTCGTCCACCGCCGTGGTGCTCTCAGCGTGGCGTGGTCAATGTGGTCAACGACCGACTTCCATCGGAAGAGTACTGTACGTGGAGAGGCTGACAGCTAGGTCCACGGCAGCCGCAAGGAAGTGCCTCCTTATTATGCGCAAAATAATTATTCCTCCACCTGACAGGAGGGACCCACCGGACGGGCCACCAGTATTTCATGGAAAAAACGTTTCCCCCCTGACTGCTGGGACCCACCGGACGGGCCATCGTATTTCACGAAAAAAAGTTTGCCCCTGACTGCTGGGACCCACCGGATGGACCACCGTATTTCGTGAAAAAAACATTCCCCCCGCTGTCAGCTCGGACCCACCGGAAGTGCCTCCTTATTACACACAGAAAAACGAATACTCCCCCTGCTAGTTGGGACCCACCATGGTGGGAGGCTGACTTGTGGGCCTACTAAGTTGACGGGATGGAGGGCTTTGTCAACTTAGTCAATATGAACGATTCTAGCTCCAGTGACCGTATGATGTCCATTCAACGGCCGTCGTGCTTCTTCAATCTCTACTCTTCCTGCTCCAGCCGCTCAAACAAGCGCCGACGGGATCGCTTCGCTTCCCTCCTCCTGCGGCCCGGCTCTGCTATCAAGCAGGCCTCACCGCCCCATCGTACTCCCATCGCTGGCCTAGCCATCCTCTACTCACCCACACTGCTTGTCATACTCCGGCTGACGTCAGACGAACGGTAAACCCTCAGACAACAGACTCTCCGCGTGGGGAAACAATCGCCGAAGTCTTCCTTCCTAGGCCTCGCCGTCGTCCACCGCCTGGTGCTCTAGGCGCTGCCTGGTCAACATGGTCAACGCATCGACATGCATCTGAAGTGGATCAGACGGAGAGGCCGACAGCTGGGTCCATGGCCGCACGCAAGGAAATGCCTCCTTATTACGCGCAAAATAATGATTCCTCCACCTGACATCAGGGACCCACCGAAAGGGCCTCTGTATTTCGCGAAAAAAACATTACCGCCGCTGACAGCTCGGACCCACCAGCTATATCTTGGCACGCAAGCAAGTGCCTCCTTATTACGCAAAAAAATGAATACTCCCCCTATTAGCTGGGACCCATTATAGTGGCAGGCTGACTTGTGGGCCTACTAAGTTGACGGGGACGGAGGGCTTCGTCAACTTAATCAATATGCACGATTCTAGCTCTAGTGATCGTACGATGTCCATCCAACGGCCGTAGTGCTTCTTCAACCTCTGGTCTTCTTGCTCCAGCCGCCCAAACTAGCGCCGGTCGTGCCTCATGCTCCTGCCTTTCGTGGCCGGCTGCGATTCGGCGGAGGCCTCACCGCCCCTACTACTCCCACCGCTGGCCAGGCCATCCCTCCACTCACCCACGCCCCGTGTTAATCTGAGGCGACGGCAGCGCAGCCGAACTAGTGAACCCTCGTACTCCTCTCCGCGTGTTGCATCCACTGTCACGTCTTCCCCGGCTCCGCGTCGTCCCCTTCCTAGGCCTCGCCGTCATCCACCGCCCTGGTGCTCTCGGTGTGGCGTGGTCAACGTGGTCAAGGAACGACTTACATCAGACATGGACTGTACGTGGAGAGGCTGACAGCTGGGTCCACGGCAGCCGCAAGGAAGTGCCTCCTTATTACGCGCAAAATAATTATTCCTCCACCTGACAGCGGGGACCCACCGGACGGGCCACCGTATTTCGTGAAAAAATGATTCGCCCCCTGACTGCTGGGACCCACGAGCTACATCTTCGCATGCAAGGAAGTGCATCCGAAAAAGAAACGATTCGCCCCCCTGACTTCTGGGACCCACCAGCTACATCTTCGCACACAAGGAAGTGCGTCATGAAAAAAAAGATTCGCCCCCCCCCCCGACTGCTGGGACCCACCAGCTACACCTTCGCACGCAAGTAAGTGCGTCCGGGCAAAAATAAGGATCCGCCCCCTTGACTGCTGGGACCCAGCAGCTACACCTTCGCCACGCAAGGAAGTGCGTTCGGAAAAAAAAAACAAAACGATTCGCGCCCCTGACTGCTGGGACCCACCAGCTACATCTTCGCAGGGAAGGAAGTGCCTGACAGTCGGGACCCACCTGGTTGAAGCGTACGTAGCATTGTCATTCTGGTCGTGAACGTGTACGTACGTATATACTGGTGGATGTAGAGGCACGCACGTGTCGTAGTAGAGGCACGCACGTAGCATGTACACGTACGTACAACGGCCAGGGTACAAGAAAGAAAATACGGCCACGTATGTGTACATACGGGCGGGGTCTCGAACGCCTACTCACGCATACATATGGCAAGGGCTCGTGTCATGGCTGGGTCGGAACGGAGAAACAACATCGTCCTTGTGTTCATGGGGAAGCAACGGCATGCGTCATGTTCATGGGGAGGCAACGGAATGCTCGTGTTCATGGGGAGGCAACGGAATGCGACGTGTTCATCGGGAGGCAACGGAATGCGACGTGTTCATCGGGAGGCAACAGGACGCGTGGGAGCCAACCGGCTGGGTCGGAACGGAATGCGTGGTCGTGTTCATCGGGAGGGCTTGGACGGAACAGGCGATGGAAATGAGGCCTGGCGTACCGCAGAACGGAGGAAACGGACCTCCTACGGTCGAAACGGGGGTCCTGTTGATCGGGAGGGGTGTGGCGTACCGCAAAACGGAGGAAACGGACCTCCGATGGTCGAAACAGGGGTCCTGGTGATCGGGAGGGGTGTGGCGTACCGCAAAACGGACGAAACGGACCTCCTACGGTCGAAACGGGGGTCCTGTTCATCGGGAGGGGTGTGGCGTACCACAAAATGGGACTCCACGGGATACTATTCATCTCCACCGTCGACCTCCTCCAGCCTCGACGGGCTCCTATTCATCCAGCCTCCACCGCGCGCTACTCCACCGGCTACTGTTCAACCACCCCTCCACCATCTACTGTTCATCCAGCCCTCCACACCACGGGGTCCTGTTCAACCACCCCTCCACCATCTAATCGCTCATCCAGCCCTCCACCACACCACGGGTCCTGTTCATCCAGAGGCAACGCCACCGCCATCGCTCATCCAACCCCCCGCAACGCTCACTGTTCATCCCAGAGGAAGCATTGATCGGCTTGATTAGCAGCAGATAGCGAAGCGAATCGCCGATCGGGTTCGATTAACGACCATCGATCGATCGCTCGGGTTCGATAACACGTAACTGCAGTGCAATCGCTCGGGTTGATTGAAATAGCGCCTCGCACCTGCGTGTAATGCGTTAATACGAGAAGAAAGCGCGCATCGCTTCGGCTCCCGACCTCCCACCGTAACCGGGAACTCCCCGAAATTTTCCTCGCCCTCGCTTCTACCACGGTTTTTTCCGTCATGGACGGCCCAAAGAATGTCATGCAGCTGCGTCTCCGGCCCGCCCAGGACGAAAAGCCCATTTTCTCTCATGATTTTTTGTCATAGAAGTAGGAGGCCACCACATCTATGATGATACCGGGTTTTGTCACAATTATCGTCATAGAAGTGTCATATGTATGACAGAAAAAAAAATTGTTCGGCCCAAAATGTCACGATGTGTATTTTTTTTGTAGTGTGGGGCCTTAGCACAATGACTTCTCGATTGTGTAACACAAAGGTTTTCCCGTCGCCGATAAGGAGGGGTGACGGCGGCGCGCTTTCGGCTTGCTCTAGTCCTAGTAGTCATACTAGGTGGTCTACGCACGTGTAGATTTATTCTTTTTCATGTCTTGTGTTCACCGTACTGCCACGACTGTTGATGAATAGATGGTAAGTTATTCATGGGGAAACCCTTGTTGAGCGTGTTTGCGAGAGAGAGAGAGAGAGAGAGAGAGAGAGAGAGAGAGTGATATGTCTAGAGACTGAGGCAATTGATAAGAGATTCTTTGTGTCTATGTTTGTGGAGGATAGAGAGAGACATGTACATGGGGCTTTGTGTTGTGTAACGTCGAGACACATAGACATAATCAGAGAGTGAGTGTGTGAGATACACATGCGGGCATGGGGAGAGATGTGTGACTTAGAGAGATGGAGAATTTTGGTGTGCATCTGAGCTAGAGAGGGGGGGATATATACATATCTGTAGAGAATATGCAAGGGTGTGTGTCTTAAAAGAAGGATCCAGATAGCTAGATGGGTGTTTGTGCGTGTCTGTGTGTGTTTGTGCACGCGTTTTTGTGTGAGAGGGAGTGTGTGTATGTGGAGTAGAGAGACCACTAATTATGTGAACCTCGTATAAGGGAAGGGGAATGGTGTGACATGTGTGTCAAAGAGAGACAAAGGCATGTGTAGTAGCGGGATAGCATGGGTGCGGGCGGGGAGCAGACTATTTGGAAGAGACATCGAGTATGTGTGGGAGAGGGGTGTGAGAGCGAGAGTGAGAGCGAGAGAGAGAGAGAGAGAGAGAGAGAGAGAGAGAGAGAGAGAGCTAGCGACGGAGAGAGAGGAAAAGAGGGGGAGAGAGGGGTCGTTTGTTGTCGGTGGGAACGACACCTATGGGATCACAAGAATCCCTACTACGGTCGCGGGGCGCGGGGTCGTGAGAAGAGCAGATCAAACAGATAGCACACGGTTTCCTTATCCAGATTCGGGCCGCGAGGATGCGTAAAACCCTACTCCTGCTTTGGTGTTTTTTTTATCTGTGTTCGTGAACTAGCAATGGGGAGTGAGGAACTCCAAAAAGCCGAATCCTCCTCCTGGTCGCCTTGGGCCTCCTTTTATAGGGAAAGGGGTCGCCACAGTGGCACATAGGAGGTGAAAGGGTACAGTGATGCGAGTTTATCCCTCGCATTACATGACAACGCGCCTTTAATGCGTCTTGCTTAGGTGTCCTTGCTTTATCTGGGACGGGGGAGAGCCCTATCTCGTCCGCTGCCGCTCCCTTTCGTGTCGACACGCGCCCTGGCCAGCAGTGCCCACGGTGCCATGTAGGCAGGCAGGCAGCTGAGGTGGCGCAGTGGTGGGTCTCCACGAAGATCCGCTTGCCGCCACGCAGGTGCCTGCCCAACTGGTTGGGTCGACAGCTGCAGGCGAACGGTGGTGGAGGTTTGATTGGCGTGGGCCTGATGGTGGCCCTCCGGGTGTTCTTGGCAAGGGCCTCGCCGTAGGCCCGTCAAGGGTCTTGCCGTGGCGCCTGCTGTCATCCCCGGCAAGGCTCTTGCCGGGGGCCTTGTGATCCTCCTTGGCTGGGATCCCGCCAAGGGTCGTCATCTTCTATAGTGTGTATCGATCTTGAATGTCTTCACAAAGATCTGCATGCCACCAGGGGATGTCTCGAATCCTTGCCCCATGGGGCGGTGGACTCAAGGGTGATTCGCTCCGTAGGTGTGGGGCGAGCTGCCACGGCAAGGGTCTTGCCGGGTTTGCTAAAACCGCCTCCCGGCAAGGATCTTGCCAGGGGAGTCCGCTTCGTCCCCTTTGCTCTTTGTGGTCTTGGTCTTGGCATCGTTCTACTCCTTTCGAGCTTTGGCCTTACCTTGGCTCACCTCCCTTGCCTTGCTCAGTGCGGTGGTGCCCGCGGTTCAGACTGCCCGTGCACAATTATAGGGGTACAAAAAGTGTACCCCTCTTTTGTACACCGACAGAGCCCCGGCCTGGGCCACACGTAAAGCATAATCGCGTCGTTAGGGCTAGGCCCAAAAAAAGCAATCTTGTGGCAGGCGGGGGTGGTTTTTACCGCGGTAAGTCTCTTCGCGCACTGCGCTTCCCATGCCTCCCGTGCGTGGCTCGTCGTGGGGAGGCATGCGTGACGTGGGCGGTATGCGTGGGGATGAGCTCTGCGCGCATGCGTCAGGTCATAGTAAAGGGGGCGGTTCGCGCCTTCCCCATAAACGGAGGGAGGCGTGGAGGCGCGGCCCATTTACTGAATGGGGCCGAGGCGTGGTCTTCAAGGCATCCACTCCCCACGATAACGGGTTGGGGAGAGGTCGCCTCACCCGTCGCCTTGGTCCCACACGCCTGCCACGCGATTCTCATGCGCTTGGGGTGGCGAACGGTGGAGGCGGGAAACCGGCCCGTCGCGGGCTGGGGCAGCGGGTTGGTCCCAGTTCCCTGCGCCTTCCGCGTCTTGACTGGCTGAGCGGGGCGGCCGAGCCCCCACCCTGTTCCTTTATAAACAGTGGGAGGGGGGGATGCCGTCCTGCATTCTTCCATCTCCTCCTTCCTTCAGCTTCTGCTCCCCCCTCCATCCGCCATGGAGAGAGGGAATCCTGGCCCTTCAACGGTGGTGGCGAGGGTCGCTGCTCGACAATGCGTCCTTCCTTCTCCTGCACCTGCGGTGGCAGAGCCAGCCGCGAGGGGAAGGGGAGGGGGCGAGGCCATGGGCGAGGCCGAGGCACTCGGGGAAGAGGAGGACGGGGTGGCGCGCCGGTCTCGCCTCCGCCAGTAGTTCCTCCCCCCATGGAGGGCCATGTTGGGGATGACCCTTGCGAGTTCTTCGTCAGGCTGCGCCGGCTGCCTCGCCGTCGCCTTCGTCTCCCGACTCCATTCGCGCGGAAGATGGAGCTGGATCCGCCGGAGTCATTGCGGCTGCACATGAGGGGCTGTGGGATCAGTGGTACGCGAGTTCGCGTCGACTTCCCAGCCCCTCACGTGATGTATCTTCGTGGGGGATGGAAGACGTTCGCTCATATCCACCGCTTGCCAGAGGGGCTCACTCTCCATTTCAAGCTGATGGAGGGCAACCTCCTCTCCGTCAAGGTCTTCGGGCTCTTCGGGACCCGGGCAAGGTGCTGCGTGGAGAGCTCTCCTGATAGCGAAGACCCCTCCTCGGGCGGGAGTGGCGAGGAGGACAGCGGCAGCGACGACGAGGGTAGCAGGCGGCAGGATGACGGGTCCGACTAGGTGTCGGGTGCCGCTCCGTGCGGCACCGGCGACCCCATCATCCGTGTCGCCGGCTCCCTGAACTTCTCGGGGTCGTCTCCTTGGGCGGCTAGCGTTGGGAGGCTGCGGAAGAGGGAGAGGGCGGGCGGCAAGGCCGTCAAATCGGAGTACGCGGGCACCGACGCCTTCGACGAGTGTTGACGTCCTGCCGCCTCATCTTCGAGCTCTGCTTCCGGCGCCGCCATCACCATCCAGCCTTCGGACGGCCACCAAGATGTTCTCTTGGTGTCTCCTGCCACCCGTAGCTCGCCTAGGCGCCCCTTCTGCCCTTTTCACCTCCTTGACCTGCCTCCTGAGGAGAGGGACAAGAAAGGGGTTACGAGCACCTTATCTCCTTTTAGCTTGTAAGCCTTTGGGCCTTGGCTGAATTTAAAACTTGTAATCCCATGATTCATGTATTTCATTCCCCATGGGTTGTACCTGAGTGGAATGTTTTTAGTGAAAAAGGGATGCTTGCCGGGTCATTTGTTTGCGGGGAGAACCCACGAGAAGGAGTAAATCCTTGATATCCCTAAGATAAACATTTCCTTGCCCGGCAACAGGCCCTGCCGTCTTCCCACTTCGATCGACCTTTCTCACGCTTTTGGCGGAGGCAGGGATGAGGTGGGTTCAGGCTCCTCGTTTCATCCTTCTGCTGCCACGACTACGACCAAACCTGGCCCCAGGAACGAGCCCTAGGGCCTAGAGTTCTTAGGGGAGCACGGTAGCTTTGGGAAAAAACGAGGTTTCACATACCTCAGTCCATAAGGGAATGCATGATAAGGGATGAAGAACTTATCTGAAGCTGTAACCCCCCGGCAACTCTGGTTTGCCGTGGGTGAATCTTTGCACTTGCAGCCCCGGCAATCTTGGCTTGTCGGGGTCTAGATGTCGGTCTGTCCTCTTCTCTTTTTCGTCCTCAAGTGATCCGGCAAGGATATCTGTGAGTCCTTGAAACAAAGAAGACAAACGAGCGACAAAGAGACGCACACTCGACCTCTAAGCTAGGGGTTAGTCGCCGCTAAGCACTATCAACCCCTAACCAAGGGCGAGACTCGACCTAGCATGCATGCTATAACTTAGGGCGCCAGTAGCTTCATTTATTTATGCTTAGGTCTCATACCGGCTTTGTACAAAGGGTTACATGCATCATCGGCAATGCTTGTACAAAATGTGGCTTGTCGGGGCCCGGCAAGTCCGCGCCTCACGGTAAAACTTGCGAAGATGCTCAATGTTCCAGAGTTACTCACCGAACGGCATCTTGGTCTCAGCAGGACTGCGCCGGGCACGGTGACTCGTATTACCCAATAAGGGCCTTCCCACTTTGGCGTCAACTTGTTGGAATTCTTGGCGATTGAACGGCGAAGGACAAGGTCGCCTTCCTCAAGGCTTCGGGCATGAACCTTGCGGCTATGGTAGCGGCGCAAGGCTTGCTGGTAGCATGCTGCTCTCACAGCCGCCCGAAGACGATCTTCCTCAAGGAGCATTGTGTCATCTTGCCGCAGTTGCTCTTGCTCAAGCTCGTCATAAGCGAGCACTCGAGGTGACCCGTATATGAGTTCAGTGGGGAGAACTGCTTCTGCCTCGTATACTAGGGCAAAAGGTGTCTGGCCGGTGGCTCGATTTGGCGTCGTCCTGATCGACCAAAGAACCACCGGCAACTCATCAATCCAGCGCCTTCCACTCTTGTGCAGCCTGTCAAAGGTCTTGGTCCTTAAGCCTCGCAGTACTTCAGCATTTGCCCTCTCAGCTTGACCATTGCTTCGGGGTGAGCAACGGAAGCGAAACAGAGTTTGCTGCCGAGGTTTTGGGTATATTGCATGAAGGTGCAGCTTGTGAACTGTGTGCCGTTGTCGGTGATAACCCTGTTGGGTACGCCAAAACGGCACACTAGTCCCTTGAAGAACTTGACGACTGACTGAGATGTGACCTTCCTCACTGCCTCCACCTCCGGCCACTTTGTGAACTTGTCGATTGCAATGTACAAGTACTCAAAGCCCCCGACAGCGCTGGGGAAAGGGCCCAGTATGTCGAGCCCCCAGACCAAGAAGGGCCAGGAGAGAGGAATGGTTTGAAGGGCTTGAGCTGGCTGATGAAGCTTCTTTGAATGGAACTGAAACGATTCACACCTGGTGACTAGTGTTGTCGCATCCTGGAGGGCGGTGGGCCAGAAGAAGCCTTGCCGAAATGCCTTGCCGGCAAGGGCCCTTGACCCAATGTGGGATCCACATATGCCTCCGTGTATCTACACCAACAACTCCAGTCCTTCCTCTCGAGGGATACACTTCAATTTCACACCGTTCGGCCTCTTTCCGTACAGGACGTCATCGACGAACTGGTGCATGGTAGAGCGACGGGCTACTTTTTCTGCTTCTCCTGCTCCTCAGGAAGTTCCCCTGTTTGGAGGAATCGGACGGTATGCTGTGCCCACGCTGGAGCCTGGGGCTCGACAGCGAGGACTAAAGGCATTTCCTCTGCTATAGGAGCGGCTGTCTCGACGGCAAGAGCTTGACGCTCCGCCGGAGCCAGTCGTCCCATGGCGGGCTCAGTATCCCCGGCAACATCCTTGCCGGCGGCTGCGGGGAGCTCGGCGGGAAAGTACTTGCCGGGCCCTGATTTCCTCCTCTTATTCTGCTCTGTTGATGGATCAACGGATGGCTGAGTTAGCTAAAGCACAAAGGTACCTAGTTCCACAGGTAGCTTGAGGGAAGCGCATTTTGACAGGTAATCGGCGGTATCGTTCTCCGCTCGGGGAACGTGTTCAGCCTGTAAACCGTTGAAACGCTCTTCCAGCTTTCTCACTTCATCGACGTAAGCCTTCATCAACGGGCTCTGGTAATCCTTGTTGACTTGATGAGTTTCCCCTGACGATGAGTTTCTTGATTCCGAGGTCCGCCGCGATCCTAAGACCGGCAAGCAGCCCTGTTGGAAATATGCCCTAGAGGCAATAATAAATTAGTTATTATTATATTTCCTTGTTCATGATAATCGTTTATTATTCATGCTATAATTGCATTGACCGGAAACCGCAATACATGTGTGGATACATAGACAACACCATGTCCCTAGTAAGCCTCTAGTTGACTAGCTTGTTGATCAATAGATGGTTACGGTTTCCTGACCATGGACATTGGATGTCGTTGATATCGGATCACATCATTCGCGAGAATGATGTGATGGACAAGACCCAATCCTAAGCCTAGCACAAAGATCGTGTAGTTCGTATGCTAAAGCTTTTCTAATGTCAAGTATCTTTTCCTTAGACCATGAGATTGTGCAACTCCGGGTACCGTAGGAATGCTTTGGGTGTACCAAACGTCACAACGTGGCGGGTGGCTATAAAGGTGCATTACGGTATCTCCGAAAGTGTCTGTTGGGTTGTACGAATCGAGGCGGGATTTGTCACTCCGTGTAAACGGAGAGGTATCTCTGGGCCCACTTTCGGTAGGACATCATCATAATGTGCACAATGTGACCAAGGGGTTGATCACGGGATGATGTGTTACGGAACGAGTAAAGAGACTTGCCGATAACGAGATTGAACAAGGTATCGGGATACCGACGATCGAATCTCGGCAAGTACAATACCGCTAGACAAAGGGAATTGAATACAGGATTGATTGAATCCTCGACATCGTGGTTCATCCGATGAGATCATCGTGGAACATGTGGGAGCCAACATGGGTATCCAGATCCAGCTGTTGGTTATTAACCGGAGAACCTCTCGGTCATGTCTGCATGGTTCCCGAACCCGTAGGGTCTACACACTTAAGGTTCGGTGGACGCTTAGGGTTATAGGGAATAGATATACGTGGTTGCGAATGTTGTTCGAGTCGGATGAGATCCCGGACGTCACGAGGAGTTCCGGAATGGTCCGGAGGTAAAGATTAATATATTGGACGAAGGGTTTTGGAGTCCGGAAGTGTTCGGAGGTACCGGGTGATGACTGACATGACCGAAAGGTGTTTCGGGAGCCCGGCAAGTGTTGGGGGCTTCATGGGCCAAGGGAAGGGGGCAAACCAGCCCACTAAGGGCTGTCGCCCCCTCACCTATTCCCACGTGACCAGGGGTTTGGGGCGCCCATCTAGGGTTCCCACCTCGGCTTGGGGCCAAGTCACCCAAGGGAGATCCCATCTGCCCTAGCCGCCGCCCCTAGGGGAAACCCTAGGCGCCTCCCTCCCTTTGCCCCTATATATAGTGGAGGTTTTGGGGCTGCCTAACACACGAAGTTTCTCTCCCTCTTGGCGCAGCCCTACCTCTCTCCCTTCTCCTCTCCCGCGGTGCTTGGCGAAGCCCTGCAGGATTGCCACGCTCCTCCATCACCACCACGCCGTTGTGCTGCTGCTGGACGGAGTCTTCCTCAACCTCTCCCTCTCCCCTTGCTGGATAGGGGCGTGGGAAACGTCACCGGGTTGTACGTGTGTTGAACGCGGACGTGCCGTCCGTTCGGCACTAGGATCCCCGGTGATTTGGATCACGACGAGTACAACTCCTTCAACCCCGTTCTCTTGAACGCTTCCGCTTAGCGATCTACAAGGGTATGTAGATGCACTCTCCTTCCCTCGTTGCTGGTTTCTCCATAGATAGATCTTGGTGACACGAGGGACAATTTTGAATTTCTGCTACATTCCCCTCTGGTGGCATCATGAGCTAGGTCTATTGCGTAGATTCTTTGCACGAGTAGAACACAAAGTAGTTGTGGGCGTTGATTTTGTTCAATATGCTTACCTTTACTAGTCCAATCTTGTTTGACGGTATTGTGGGATGAAGCGGCCGGACCGACCTTACACGTACTCTTACGTGAGACAGGTTCCACCGGCTGACATGCACTTGGTGCATAAGGTGGCTAGCGGGTGCCAGTCTCTCCCACTTTAGTCGGAACGGATTCGATGAAAAGGGTCCTTATGAAGGGTAAATAGCAATTGGCATATCACGTTGTGGTTTTGCGTAGGTAAGAAACGTTCTTGCTATAAACACATAGCAACCACGTAAAACATGCAAACAACAATTAGAAGACGTCTAACTTGTTTTTGCAGGGTATGCTATGTGATGTGATATGGCCAAGAAGAATGTGATGAATATATGTGATGTATGAGATTGATCATGTTCTTGTAATAGGAATCACGACTTGCATGTCGATGAGTATGACAACCGGCAGGAGCCATAGGAGTTGTCTTTATTTATTGTATGACCTGCGTGTCATTGAACAAACGCCATGTAATTACTTTACTTTATTGCTAACCGGTAGCCATAGTAGTAGAAGTAATAAGTTGGCAAGACAACTTCATGGAGACACGATGATGGAGATCATGATGATGGAGATCATGGTGTCATGCCGGTGACGATGATGATCATGGAGCCTCAAGATGGAGATCAAAGGAGCAAAATGATATTGGCCATATCATGTCACTATTTGATTGCATGTGATGTTTATCATGTTTATGCATCTTATTTGCTTAGAACAACGGTAGTAAATAAGATGATCCTCATTAAAATTTCAAGAAAGTGTTCCCCCTAATCGTGCACCGTTGCGAAAGTTCGTCATTTCAAGCACCACGTGATGATCGGGTGTGATAGATTCTTACGTTCACATACAACGGTGTAAGCCAGATTTACACACGTGAAACACTTAGGTTAACTTGACGAGCCTAGCATGTACGGACATGGCCTCGGAACACAAGAGACCGAAAATGTCGAGCATGAGTCGTATGGTGGATACGATCAACATGAAGATGTTCACCGATGATGACTAGTCCGTCTCACGTGATGATCGGACACGGCCTAGTTGACTCGGATCATGTAATCACTTAGATGACTGGAGGGATGTCTATCTGAGTGGGAGTTCATTAGATGAACTTAATTATCCTGAACATAGTCAAAAAGCCCTTTGAAAATTATGTCATAGCTCGCGCTTTAGTTCTCCTGGTTAGATATGTTCCTAGAGAAAATATAGTTGAAAGTTGGCGGTAGCAATTAAGCGGTCGAGAAAGCTTATGTCCTTAATGCACCGCCGTGTGTCTGGACCTCGAACGTGGTATGTGGATGTTGTGAACATCTGACACACATGTTTTGATGACTACGTGATAGTTCGGTAATGTTAAACGGCTTAGAATTGAGGCATCAAAGACGTTTTTGAAACGTCGCGGGACATATGAGATGTTCTGAGGGCTGAAATTGGGATTTCAGGCTCGTGCCCACGTCAAGAGGTATGAGACCTCCGACGAGTTTTCTAGCCTACAAACTAAGGGAGAAGATCTGAGCTTGTACTCAGATTGTCTGGGTACAGCAATCACTTGAATCGAGTGGGAGTTAATCTTCCAGATGAGACAGTGATTTTTCTCCAAAGACATTGCCACCAAGCTACTAGAGCTTCGTGATGAACTATAACATATCAGGATAGATATGATGATCCTTGAAGTGTTCGCGATGTTTGACACTTGAAAGTAGAAGTCAAGTAGGAGCATCAATTATTGATGGTTGGTAAAACCACTAGTTTCAAGAAGGGCAAGGGCAACAAGGGATACTTCATGAAGCGGCAAAACAGTTGTTGCTCTAGTGAAGAAACCCAAGGTTGAACCCAAACCCGAGACTAAGTGCTTCTGTAATGAGAGGAACAGACACGAAGCGTAACCACCCTAGATACTTGGTAGATGAGAAGGTCGGCAAGGTCGATAGAAGTATATTGGATATGCATTATGTTAATGTGTACTTTACTAGTACTCCTAGTAGCAATTGTGGTATTAGATACCGGTTCGGTTGCTAAGTGTTAGTAACTCGAAATAGAAGCTATGGAATAAACGGAGACTAGCTAAAGGTGAGCCGACGATATGTGTTGGAAGTGTTTCCAAGGTTGATGTGATCAAGCATCGCACGCTCCCTCTGCCATCGAGATTGGTGTTAAACCTAAATAATTGTTATTTGGTGTTCGCGTTGAGCATAGACATAATTGGATTATGTCTATCGCAGTACGGTCATTCATTTAAGGAGAATAATGGTTACTCTGTTTATTTGAATAATACCTACAATGGTCTTGCACCTAAAATGAATGGTTTATTGAAATCTCGATCGTAGTGATACACATTTTCATGCCAAAAGATATAAGATAGTACCACCTACTTGTGGCAATCGCCATGTAAGTCATATTGGTGTAAAATGCATGAAGAAGCTCCATGTTGATGGATCTTTGGACTCACTTTCGTTTTGAAAAGTTTGAGACATGCGAACCACGTCTATTGGTATATACGCATGAAGAAACTCCATGGGGATGGATCGTTTGGACTCACTTGATTTTGAATCACTTGAGATATGCAAATCATACCACATGGGCAAGATGACTGAAAAGCCTCGGTTTGATAAGATGGAACAAGATAGCAACTTGTTGGAAGTAACACATTTTGATGTGCAATCGAATGAGTCTTTGAGGCATGCGATGAATATCGTTATGTTCTTACTTCACGGATGATTTAAGTAGAATCGAGTGTATTTACTTGATGAAACACAAGTCTGAATTATTGAATGGTTCAAGTAGTTTCAGAGTGAAGTTAAAGATCATCGTGGACAAGAGGATAAAATGTCTATGATATGATCATAGAGATGAGTATCTGAGTTACGAGCTTTGGCATGCAATTAAGACATTGTGGAAATTGTTTCACAATTAATACCGCCTGGAACACCATAGTGTGATGCTATGTCCGAACATCATAGTTGCACCCTATTGGATATGGTGCGTACCATGATGTCTCTTATCGAATTACCACTATCGTCCATGGGTTAGGCATTAGAGACAACCGCACTCACTTTAATAGGGCACCACGTAATTCCGTTGAGGCACCTTTGTTTGAACTATGGTTTGGAGAAACCTAAGTTGTCGCTTTCTTAAAAGTTTGGGGCTGCGACGCTTATGTGAAAAAGTTTCATCGTGATAAGCTTGAACCCAAAACGGATAAATACATCTTCATAGGATACCCACAATGGTTGGGTATACCTCCTATCTCAGATCCAGAAGCAAAAGTAATTGTTTCTAGCAACAGGTCCTTTCTCGAGGAAAAGTTTCTCTCGAAAGAATTGAGTGGGAGGATGGTAGAGACTTGATAAGGTTATTGAACCATCACTTCAACCAGTGTGTAGCAGGGCACAGGAAGTTGTTCATGTGACACCTACACCAATTGAAGTGGAAGCTGATGATAGTGATCATGATGCTTGGATCACGTCACTACTGGACCTCGTGGAGTGCGACAAGGACGGCGTACTACTTGAGTGGTACGCAATCACATCTTAGAGGTCATGTTGCTAGACAACAATGAACCTACGAGCTATGGAGAAGCGATGGTGGACCCGGATTCCGATGAATGGCTCGAGGCCATAAAATCCGAGAAAAGATCCATGATTTTGGAAGAAATACTTGATGGTCGTAAGGCTGTTGGGTACATATGGATTTTAAAAGGAAGACATACAATGATGGTAAGAATCACCATTAAGAAAGCTCGACTTGTCGTTAAGATGTTTTCCGACAAGTTCAAGGAGTTGACTACGGTGAGGCTTTCTTACTCGTAGCGATGCTAAGAGTCTGTTGGAATTGGATTAGCAGTTACTGCATTATTTATGAAATCTTGCAGATAGAATGTCAAAACATTGTTTCCTCGACAATTTTCTTGAGGAAAGGTTGTATGTGATACAAACCGTAAGGTTTTGACAATCTGAAGAACGCTAACAAATATGCAAAACTCCAGCAATCCTTCTTAGGACCGGAGTAAGCATCTCGGAGTTGGAATGTACGCTTTGATGAGATGATCAAAGATTTTGGGTTTATACAAAGTTTATGAGAAACTTGTATTTCCAAAGAAGTGAGTGGGAGCACTATAGAATTTCCGATGAGTATATGTTGTTGACATATTGTTGATCGAAATGACGAGAATTTCGGAAAGCGCATAGGGTTATTTGAAAAGTGTTTTCAATAGAAAACCTGAATTAAGCTGCTTGAACATTGAGCGTCAAGATCTATGAGGATAGATCAAAACGCTAAATGGTACTTTCAGATGAGCACATACCTTGACATGATCTTGAAGGTGTTCAAGATGGATCGATCGAAAGAAGGAGTTCTTGCACGAGTTGTAAGGTATGAAGTTAAGACTTAAAGCTCGACCACGGCAGAATAGAGAGAAAGGGCGAAGGTCGTCCCTATGCTTCGAGCATAGGCTCTATAGTATGCTATCTTTGTGTACCGCACCGTAAGTGTGCCTTTGCCGTGAGTCGGTCGAGGGGTACAAGAATAATCCAGGAATGGATCATTGGACAACGGTCAAAATTGTCCTTGGAGTAAATAAAGGACATGTTTCTCGATTATGGAGGTGATAAAGAGTTCGGCATAAAGTGTTACGTCGATGCAAGCTTTAACACCTATCCGAATGACTACGAGTAGCAAACCGGATACGTATAGTGGAGCAACCATTTGGAATAGCTTCAAGTGGAGCGTGGAAGCAGCATTTACAATATGACCTAGAGATTTGCAAAGTACACACGGATCTGAATGTTGCGAGACCCATTGACTAAAACCTCTCTCACAAGCAAAACATGATCAAACCCAAAGCACTCATTGAGTCTTAATCACATGGTGATGTGAACTAGTTTAGACACTAGTAAACTCTTTGGATGTTGGTCACATGGCGATGTGACCTATCGATGTTAATCACATGGCGATGTGAACTAGATTATTGACTCTAGTGCAAGTGGGAGACTGTTGGAAATATGCCCTAGAGGCAATAATAAATTATTTATTATTATATTTCCTTGTTCATGATAATCGTTTATTATTCATGCTATAATTGTATTGAGGAAACCGCAATACATGTGTGGATACATAGACAACACCATGTCCCTAGTAAGCCTCTAGTTGACTAGCTCGTTGATCAATAGATGGTTACGGTTTCTGACCATGGACATTGGATGTCGTTGATAACGGGATCACATCATTAGCGAGAATGATGTGATGGACAAGACAATCCTAAGCCTAGCACAAAGATCGTGTAGTTCGGTATGCTAAAGCTTTTCTAATGTCAAGTATCTTTCCTTAGACCATGAGATTGTGCAACTCCCGGATACCGTAGGAATGCTTTGGGTGTACCAAACGTCACAACGAATCGGGTGGCTATAAAGGTGCATTACAGGTATCTCACGAAAGTGTACATTGGGTTGGCACGAATCAAGACTGGATTTGTCCCTCTGTGTGACGGAGAGGTATCTCTGGGCCCACTCGGTAGGACATCATCATAATGTGCACAATGTGACCAAGGGGTTGATCACGGGATGATGTGTTACGAAACGAGTAAAGAGACTTGCCGGTAACGAGATTGAACAAGGTATCGGGATACCGACGATCGAATCTCGGGCAAGTACAATACCGCTAGACAAAGGGAATTGAATACAGGACTGATTGAATCCTCGACATCGTGGTTCATCCGATGAGATCATCGTGGAACATGTGGGAGCCAACATGGGTATCCAGATCCCGCTCTTGGTTATTGACCGGAGAACCTCTCGGTCATGTCTGCATGGTTCCCGAACCCGTGAGGGTCTACACTTAAGGTTCGGTGACGCTAGAGTTATAGGGAATAGATATACGTGGTTACCGAATGTTGTTCGGAGTCCCAGATGAGATCCCGGACGTCACGAGGAGTTCCGGAATGGTCCAGAGGTAAAGATTGATATATTGGACGAAGGGTTTTGGAGTCCGGAAGTGTTCCGGAGGTACCGGGTGATGACCAGCATGACCGGAAGGTGTTTCGGGAGCCCCGACAAGTGTTGGGGGGCTTCATGGGCCAAGGGAAGGGGGCAAACCAGCCCACTAAGGGGTGTGCGCCCCCCTCACCTATTCCCACGTGACCAGGGGGTTTGGGGCGCCCCATCTAGGGTTCCCACCTCCTCGCTTGGGGCCAAGTCACCCAAGGGGAGATCCCATCTGCCAGCCGCCGCCCTAGGGGAAACCCTAGGCGCCTCCCCTCCCTTTGCCCCTATATATAGTGGAGGTTTTGGGGCTGCCTAACACACGAGTTTCTCTCCCTCTTGGCGCAGCCCTACCTCTCTCCCTTCTCCTCTCCCGCGGTGCTTGGCGAAGCCCTGCAGGATTGCCACGCTCCTCCATCACCACCACGCCGTTGTGCTGCTGCTGGACAGAGTCTTCCTCAACCTCTCCCTCTCCCCTTGCTGGATCAAGGCGTGGGAGACATCACCGGGTTGTACGTGTGTTGAACGCAGAGGTGCCGTCCGTTCGGCACTAGGATCCCCGGTGATTTGGATCACGACGAGTACGACTCCTTCAACCCCGTTCTCTTGAACGCTTCCGCTTAGCGATCTACAAGGGTATGTAGATGCACTCTCCTTCCCTCGTTGTTGGTTTCTCCATAGATAGATCTTGGTGACACGTAGGAAAATTTTGAATTTCTGCTACGTTCCCCAACAAGCCCTTCATACTCTGACGTATTGTTTGTTGACACCTCCCTGGGGAAGTGCATTTGGATCACGTACTTGAGGTGCTCTCCGGTGGGCGCGGCAAGCAGTACGCCAGCCCCGGCGCCTTGTAAGGAGAAAGCTCCATCAAAGTACATGATCCAATCACAACTTTCCTCCTTGCCGGGGAGAGCAGTCTCTTGGGCTTCTTCGTCAGGCGTTGCGGTCCATTCTGCAATGAACTCCGCTAGGACTCGGCTCTGAATCGTCGAAGTACTTTCAAACTTGAGGCCAAAGCTGGACAGCTCCAGTGCCCATTCCACAATTCTTCCCGTTGCATCCGGATTGTGCAATATCCGTTATAGAGGGAGGCAAGTGACGACAGTAACCTCGTGTGCCTGGAAGTAGTGATGCAGCTTCCTCGAGGACATAAGAAGGCCGAAGAGAAGTTTCTGCACGCCGGAGTACCTTGATCTAGCCCCCTGCAGGAGGGAACTAACAAAGTAGACCAGGTGCTGCATCATTTTCTTCTTCGGCGGCACTTCAACTGGCTGTGTCGTCTCTGCATTGGTGGTGTCGGGCTCTGCCGCTGCCATTACCTCGTCGTCAACCTCTCTCTTCGCCACTAGTGCGGCGCTGACCACCTGGTCCGTTGCCGCCAGGTATAGCAGCAACGGCTCCTGTGGCCTAGGCGCAACTAGTATTGGCACGGAGGAGAGGTACTTCTTCAAACCTTGCAATGCTGCTTCGGCTTCTGGCATCCACTCCATCGGGCCCGCCTTTTTCAGGATCTTGAAAAAGGGAAGGGCGCGCTCGGCATTTGGAAATGAACCTGCCCATGGCGGCGATGCAACCAACAAGCCGGCGCACATCCTTGATTCGCTTGGGTGCTTCAATCTGCTCTATAGCTTTGATTTTGTCCGGATTGGCCTCTATCCCACGCCAGACACCAAGAACCGAGAAGCTTGCGGACGGGGCGCCAAAGATGCACTTCTCAGGGTTCAGCTTGAGATTGATCTTGCGCAGGTTTGCAAATGTTTCTTGCAAATCTGGTATGAGGGTTGCCCTGTCCTTGGTTTTGACCACTATGTCATCCATATAAGCTTCCATATTTCTATGGATCTGAGGTTCAAAACCAATCTGGACCGCCCTTGCAAATGTCGAACCAGCACTCTTCAACCCGAAAGGCATCCGCATGAAACAATACGTACCGCATGGGGTGATGAATGCTGTTTTCTCTTTGTCTTCTCTTGTCATGAAGATCAGGTGGTAGCCGGAGTAGGCGTCGTGGAATGACAACAGATCACACCCCAGTGGAGTCAACAATCTGGTCGATGCACGGCAACGGGAAGGGTCTTTAGGGCAAGCCTTATTGATATCTGTGTAATCAATACACAGTCTCCACTTCCCATTTGCCTTGGCGACTACCGGATTGGCCAACCACGTTGGATGGAGCACTCCTCTTACCAAACCCGCTGCTTCGGTTTCGGATCTCTTACGTGATGAACTCTTGTCGTTCTAAAGCTTGATTTCTGACCTTCTGCTTGACGGGCCGCGCATGAGGGCAGACAGCAAGGTGGTGCTCAATCACCTCCCTGGGAACACCAGGGATGTCAGAAGCTTGCCATCCAAACACATCGACATTCACCTGCAGGAAGGTGACGAGCACGTCTTCCTATTTGTCATCAAGGGTGGAGCTTATGGTAAAAGCTCCTCCCGTGTCGTCCTCATTGACAGAAACCTTCTTGGTTCCCGGCGGTATGGCCCTGGGCTTCTTGTTTCTGCCGGTGGAGCTCTCTGGCACGTCCTCGACGGCAGCGCTACACTCAAGAGGTGCGCTTCTTTGTCGGAGTGGGTGTCCGAGGTCTCATCGGTCTTCTTCTTCTTCTTCCCTCCGGGGTCGGTGGCAGGAGCAAGTGCCCTAGTGGCGGCAGCTCTTTGCTGGCCGCTATTTGGGTATAGTTGGTCGGTATAAATCAGCGCATCTTTCTTATCGGAGGGATGGTGATGATCGTCACAGGTCCTGGCATCTTCGTGGTGTTGTAGGCGTAGTGTGGCGCCGCCATGAACTTGGCTATTTGGGCGACCAAGGATCCCGTTGTAGGGCAAGGGATCTTGGCAACATCAAACACGATCCTCTCCATCCTGTAGTTCAGTCGCTTCCAAAAGTCACGGGCAGCGTGACCTTTCCTTGGGTTGGCTTCTTCCGGGTTGACCCCACGAAGCGTGCCCGTCTCTTCGAGGTCTCCATCAGGAATCTGCAGTTTCTCGATCACGGCAGGCGAGATCAAGTTCAGACCGGCCCCGCCATCGACTAGCATCTTCGTCACCTTGAGTTTGCGTATTGTTGGTGAAACCAACAATGGCAAGCACCGACCGCATGAGTGCGATCGTGGTGATCCTCGATGTCAAAAATGATAGGTGTCTTGGACCACTTCAGTGACCTTTGGGCATCAAACGACGGCTTTGCCGCTGTAATCTCGCGCCTTGTTTAAGCCGGCGGTGAGAAGTATGCAGTGGCGCCGCCATCGGCGCACATGGCCTCTGTAGCTACGAAACTCTTGGTCGCCGGATTCGTCTTCCTCTTCGTGATCGTCGTCTTACGGCTTTACATCATGGCCCAGGCGGCCTCTCCTGTTGTTTATCCTTGCCGCGACGGCCCGCCTGGCCGTCACGCTTCTTGCCGGACCCCTCATCATCGTATGGGCCCTTCTCCTTGTCCCGCCTCTCATACTCAGCCCTCTGCTTCTCAGCGAGGAGCTCAACCTATCGGTAGTCTTGGAGAGCATGGCCTTTGGTGCGATGGATTTTGCAGTATCGCTTGTCGGAGTTTCCTGGCTTCTCGGCAGCCGCCAAGGCCCGGCAGACGACACATCCGGAAACTTCCTTGCCGGGGTCATCTGCCTTGTTTTTCTTGGTGGAGCCGGCGTCATCAGATCCCTCGACGGCAAGCACAGCTTTACCTTTGCGCTTCTTGTTGCGGAGCCGGCCTTTCTTCGCTGGGGCGGCAATATCCTCATCTGAGGAGTCGGTTTCCACGCCGGCATCTTCGCCGGGGTACTTCCTTCCCTCTTCAGCTCGGGCACATCTGTCAACAAGAACATAGAGTTCTGCTACATCTTTCACCTTGTTCATTGCCAGCTCTTCGCGCATCTTGCGGTTACGCACGTTCTGATGGAACGCACTGATGATGGCGGCAGGGTGAACATCAGGGATATTGTACTGTACCCGGCTGAACCTCTGTATATACTTGCGGAGACTCTCGCCTCCCTTCTGGGGAATGACGTGCAGGTCGCTTGCTTGGCCATGGGCTTGGTGGCCTCCAGTAAAGGCGCCCACAAACTCATGGCACAAATCCGACCAGGAGGAAATAGAGTCTCTTCGGCAAGTGCATCAACCATGACATGACGTTGGGTTTAAGAGCCAACGGAAAGTAATCATAAGCACCTTATCATCGCTGGCTCCGGCAGCTTGCATCGCGATGGTGTAGATGCCGAGGAACTCGGACGGTGGGTCTTGCCGCTGTACTTTTCGCCCACGCCGGGTTTGAAGGTGCGGTGAGTGGGCCACCGAACTGCCGCAGCTCATGGGTAAAAGCCGGACAGCCTACCTCATAAGGTAGGCCTGTGGCTCTCCGGTGCGGGTGGCTCACAGCAGCCCCGCCGCTTTGTCTGATTGGTGGCGCGCTCGCCGGCGGCCGATAGTGGTTCGAGCGTCTTCATGTTCTCGTTCCCGAAGAACTTGGCGCTGGTCACAGTGGGCCCGCGGGTCGGACAATGCTATGGAGATTTCGTCGCCCCTAACATCGCGACGGGCTGGCGTCCGCGGTACTGGGCGAGGAGGAGGCGAGTGCACCGTGGTCGCGGCGCCGCCGGCTTTCCTGCCACTAGTGCGTGGGACTCCGTCGGAGCGTCGACCCGGGGGCTCCACCGGACTCGGTTCGTCTTTTTTGGCCACCGCAACAAGGCTTCAGATAGTGACTCTCCATTCGTCGAGTTTCCCCGTAGTGGGAGGAAAATCGAGGAGCAACTGCGCGCGCGCCAGGGCTTCTGCTGGCGTTGGTGGCAGCGAAACCTGCACGGATCACGACGCTCTTCGACTTCTGACCATGTCAGAAGGACCTCTATCACGACCCCGCGGTCGCATGCCATCTTCACCAGCGCCTCGGCGAGCGGGCAGGTCTTCTAAATCCCGGGAGTGGCGCTCGGGGCTCTTTCCGCGGCGACGCCCGGGGTCCTCGGCGTGATTACGCCGTTCGTCGCGCGCCGTCGGCGCCGGCGTGGGAGTCTTGGAAGCCCTCGCGTCGCCTTCGGGCGGGGTGGCAGCGATCTTGGAAGGCCCCGCGCCACCCGCGGAGGGCCTGGCTCCGTCTTTGGATTTGGCGGCGTGCGGCCCGTTACAGTGCACGAACATCGCCACCTCCCAAACTTCGCTCTTTGGGACGGTGTTGGTGGTCGCGAACGGTGCCCCGGGTCCTTTCTGCAACCGGTCCGCTGCTCGCCCGCGTCGGGACGGGATGTCCGGCTTCCGACGGGCCAACCGCCACCGTCATCTTCTTCTTGGGCGCCATGACGATGAAGAAGCGTCGAACTAACTGCTAGAGCCGATTCTCACAACTGTGCCCCCCTACCTGGCGCGCCAAAGATGTCGGTGGGAACGACACCTATGGGATCACAAGAATCCCTACTACGGTCGCGGGGCGCGGGGTCGTGAGAAGAGCGGATCAAACAGATAGCACACGGTTTCCTTATCCGTGTTCAGCCGCGAGGATGCGTAAAACCCTACTCCTGCTTTGGTGGTTTGTTTATCTGTGCTCTTGAACTAGCAATGGGGCGTGAGGAGCTCCAAAAAGCCGAATCCTCCTCCTGGTCACCTTGGGCCTCCTTTTATAGGGAAAGGGGTCGCCACAGTGGCACACAGGAGGTGGAAAGGGTACAGTGATGCGAGTTTATCCCTCGCATTACATGACAAGGCGCCTTTAATGCGTCTTGCTTAGGTGTCCTTGCTTTATCGGGGACGGGGGAGCCTGTCTCCTCCGTCGCCGCTCCTTTTGTGTCGACATCGCCGGCTGCCAGCGTGCCAGCGGTGCCATGTAGGCAAAGTGCAGCTGAGGTGGCGCAGTGGTGGGTCTCCATGAAGATCCGCTTGCCGCCACGCAGGTGCCTGCCCAACTGGTTGGGTCGGCAGCTGCATGCAAACGGTGTGGAGGTTTGATTGGTGTGGGCTTGATGGTGGCCCTACGGGTGTTCTTGGCAAGGGCTCACGTAGCCCCAAGACAAGGGTCTTCAGGGGCCCCTGCAAGGGTCTTGCCATGGCGCTGCTTTGTCATCCCCGGCAAGGCTCTTGCCGGGGCTTTGTGGTCCTCCTTGGCTGGGATCCCGCCAAGGGTCGTCATCTTCTATAGTGTGTATCCGATCTTGAATGTCTTCACAAAGATCTGCATGCCACCACGGGATGTCTCGAATCCTTGCCCCATGGGGGCGGTGGACTCAAGGGTGATTCGCTCCGTAGGTGTGGGGCGAGCTGCCACGGCAAGGGTCTTGCCGGGTTTGCTAAAACCGCCTCCCGGCAAGGATCTTGCCGGGGGAGTCCACTTCGTCCCCTTTGCTCTTTGTGGTCTTGGTCTTGGCGTCGTTCTGCTCCTTTCGAGCTTCGGCCTTACCTTGGCTCACCTCCCTTGCCTTGCTCAGTGTGGTGGTGCCCGCGGCTCAGACTGCCCGTGCATAGTTATAGGGGTACAAAAAGTGTACCCCTCGTTTTGTACACCGACATTTGTGTCCATAAGTGGCGTATAGACAGGGAGACAATGTTGATGTTGTTCGAAATTGGCCTATGTAGGGAGACGCAAGGGAAGTGAGTCATCGTGTGTGTGATAGGGACTTCATGAGAGATCTAGAATAGATGGTGTAGAGAACAACGTCTGAGATTGAGAATGATGATACATTAGGGAGCTATGGAAAGAGTCATGGCATATATGTATAGAGGGAAGGAGTTGGGGCGGGTCCGCTTGTGGGAGAGGTAGAGAGAGGAGAGTGGTGCACAAGGAGACAAAGTGTGCTTGTCTGCGGTGGGGGTGGTGTGTGAGGTGAGTGTGCGAGAACCACATAACTAGGGAGATAAACGTTTGGGGGCGACATTTTCTGTGGGAAAGATACACTCCACATAGTGCGTGTGCTTGGGAAAGAGAGATGCGTGGAGACCTGGAGAGTGGGGAAGAGATGTGTGCATGCCCGAGAGACAAAGTCATAAGAGACCTATATTGGGTCTGGAATTTAGAAGATAGGGGGGGTGTTAATGTGCTCGTCTGTTCGTGTCTGCGGGAGAGAATGACGTGTGGGGGGGGTGTTGGCTTCAGATAATGAGTTAGGTGTCTATATTTGAGGGACTTTAGTGTAATTGAGATATACTCCCTCCGTTCTGAATTACTTTTCGCGGAAATGGATGTATCTAGAACTAAAAAATGTCTAGATACATCCATTTCTACGACAAGTAATTCCGAACGGAGGGAGTATATGGTCAATAGTATGTGCTCTCATGGTTGATCAATTTGTTTCATAGTTTGGACTATGAGATAACGATACTTTTGAACATGCGTGATATACCTTGATGTACCAGAATTACAAACCTAAGATTGGAATTTTGGAATTCGACTCCATCATTAGCTTTTGTAATTCATTTAAACGGAGGTACATTTTTTAATCCGGGATTTCGTGATTTCAAATTCATATATCAAACCTAGAGATATACACATACGTGCATGTTCAAACTTTATAATCATCCACTTTATTCATACACATACACATTTTTGCTTTTGTCATCATATTTAGGATAAACACATTTGGAATTTCATTTGAATTGGACCGTATGATGGTATTTGCTTGTACTAGCTCAATGATCCATATTTGAATTGAATGGACAATCTAAGTTTCGAGTTGGAGACACTGATTTTCAAAACTTGCACTTTTTTTGCGTGCAAAACAAATAAATTCTCGGCCATGATATCATAGTCCGCCGTACAAGAGCAGAACACTTATAATTTCAGGCGCCAAAATCTTTCAAACTTCCAGCTCACATCGAAATATCTCACGCTCGAAAGTTTAGCCCTGCGATATTCCAGTTTTACCCCTGCCAGATGAACGGAAAAGGGCTGCTTTGGTAACTCCATTGGTTTTCCCTCTTTGCCCCCAACATTCTTCCCCAGATCCCCTCCCCTTCCCCTCCCCGACCCCCCCCCAACCACGGCAAGCCGCCGAATCTAGTCCTCTGCCGCAGCGGTGGACCTCACACCCCGTCGGATCTACCTTCCGCAACTTGGAACCCCCAACTGCCAACTCACCACTTCACTGGAGCCGCTTCACCGACTGGCTTGTCCACCGCTCCAGATCTCCTTGACCGCCATCATGGTCCACCGCACCGGATCTGCTTAACCGGCACCCTCGTCCACCATAGTGTAGGCCCTTCACTGACTCCCTCGCCCGCCCCATCGCTGGCCCTTCATACAAGCCCTCGTCCGCCGCAACATATCCGCCTCACCGAAAGCACTGTACAGTGCGCCCGCCAAAGCCTTCGTCCACTACACCGGACCCGCTCCACGGACGCCATATTCAACTCCACCGGCCCTGCTTTACTGACGCCGCAGCCTCATCAGGTTATTTTGATTTGTACTCCTTTGGTTTTTCTCTTCTTTATCGTGCAACTGTTCACTTACCACAGATGAGCTTTCTTGTATGTCGACAGGCGCCGCAACCGAAGCACCGGAGCCGCTTCAGTGAAGGCGACAGCTGGGACGCCCTCAATTCAATTGAACACTAATCATACACGCAAATGTGTACGATCAAGATCAAGGAATCACGAGAAGATATCACAACACAACTCTAGACACAAATTGAAAAAATACAAGCTTTATATTACAAGACAGGGGCCTCGAGGGCTCGAATACATAAGCTCGAAAACATAAGAGTCAGCGGAAGCAACAATATCTGAGTACAAACATAAGTTAGACAAGTTTGCCTTAAGAAGGCTAGCACAAAAGCAAGATCGATCGAAAAGGCAAGGCCTCCTGCCTGGGAGCCTCCTAACTACTCCTGGTCGTCGGCGGCGTCCACGTAGTAGTAAGCATCGGCGGTGGCATCTGGCTCCTGGGCTCCGACATCTGGTTGCATCAACTAGAAAGAAGAAGAAAGGGGGAAAAGGGGGAGCAAAGCAACTGTGAGTACTCATCCAAAGTACTTGCAAGCAAGGAACTACACTACAAATGCATTGGTATCAATGAAATGGGCTGTATGTGGACTGAGCTGCAGAAATGCTAGAATAGAGGGGAGAACCTAGTCCTATCGAAGACTAGCATCTTCTGGAAACCACCATCTTGCAGCAACAGGAGGGAATAGAGTAGCATAAAGTAAAGTAGTAGTAGTGTTATCAACCTCGTCCAGAGATCCTTTCTCGACTCCCTGCGAGAAAGCAATCCCGAGCCATACTATCCAAGTGTCATCACAATCCAATTCTCATCACCATCCGGTTCTCATCACAACTATCCAGTTCTAGTTGTATCGATCGGGATACAACTCCAAGTGTAAAATTCTGCAGTAGGACAAGCTACCGATAGATGTTTTCTTCCCTGCAGGGTGCACCAACTTACCCACCACGCCGATTAACTCCGCCGGAAACACTTTCTCTGGTCATTCCCGGCCTCGGCCAAACAATACGCCGCAACCCGACCTAGGCTTAATAGAGAGGTCAGCATGTCGGACTAAACCTATGCCCCAGGGGTCATGGGCCATCGCCCTGGGAACTCCTGCGAGACGTCTGTGACGCTGCCGATGAGCAGAACCTAGCTACCTCCCTAAAAGGCAGGAGCTTACCAGTCCAACCCAAGACGCTACGCGCCGGGCCGGCCGACGTCTATTACGCTTTGGCTGATGCATGCGACGCAAAACGCCCATACTATGCACATGTGATGGTTAGTGCTATCAGGCTAGAGGCCCCTCGGATCAAATATCCAAATCGTAGTGGATTATGAAAACGCGGTAACAAGTAGAAACTCAGGAAATATGTGACCCCGTTGCTTCGTCTCGAGGACTTGCGGCAAGGGCTAGGAATGCCCGGCCACGCCTCGTAATTATCTCGCGGGCACCCTCCAGGTCAACCCGTCTCCACATCACTCGCAATTAAGCTCGTGCGGGTACCCCTCAGGGCCGACCCGTCTTTAGTAACATGGTTCAGTGTAAAGTCATAGTAACCATAGTAACTGTGTGTCCAAACATCAAGGGGAAAACCCGAGGAATCACCCCCGGTGAATTCCACTCGATGTAATCATCAAGGTGAACGTAAGAGGAATCAACCCTAAGGTTCACACTTGAGGGGTTGCACGACAGAGTCGTATCGGAAGTGGTTAAGGCGGAATCACCCTCGATGACCACGACCGAATAGCTACACTACAGGGTTAACATCAGAAGTGCTGTAGAGGTCTCACCCTCGGCACTCGATAGTAGACCAGTAGTGTCAAGCAACTAAGGGGAAAGTGATGTGCGGTGCCGGGGCCTGGTCTTCGATCCCGTTGATCGGGTCTTCGATGATGAAGCAGGGGCAACAAGGACAGGGTGGGGGTCACTGATGGATCACTAACCAACCTATACTAAGCAGTTTAGGATAAGTAGGTAGGTAACAATAAGCGAGATTCTAAAGCAGGATATGCATCAGAATAGGAGCAAACAATAACAGTAGGAAAATCTAATGCAAGAATGAGAGAATGGAATGGGCGATATCGGGATGATCAAAGGGGGCTTGCCTGGTTGCTCTAGCAAGGAGGGGTCATCGTCGACGCAGTCGATCACAGGGGCATCAGCAGCGGTCCCGAGGTCTACTGGAGAAGAAGAGGGGGAAGAAACAGTAAATACACGCAAACATAAGCATAACAAGACAATAAGCGGTGCTAGAGGTGTTCTAACGCAGCGCTAGGCGATACTGGCGAAGGAGGATAACATCCGGGAAAGTTTTCCCGGTTTCGGACGTCTGTCAGACAAATGAACCAGAGGGGAAAAGTTCAACGTTTGCTATGCTAGGGACGTGTGATAGACGAACGGAGGGCGTATTCGGATTCGTCTCGTTGTTCTGAGCAACTTTCATGTAGAGAACATTTTCATCCGAGTTATAGATTATTTTATATGATTTTTCAAAGATTTAAACAATATCCTAGATTTATTATATTAAACTTAAATAGGGTTATTGCACCAGCATGACGTCATCATGACGTCATCAGTCAAATGAGTTGACCATGGTCAACCTTGATGTGTGGGGTCGGTCAGTGCCCAGTCACCAGTACATTCAGCTTTGACTGGGTCAATGTTGACCAGTCAACAGGGTCAATGGGGCCCATCTGTCAGTGTCACATATTTTAAAAGAGGTGGGGGGGGTTTAAATTAAGCTAACTAGGGGTGGGGCCCCCTGTCATAGAGTCCTCTGACTAACTAAGTAGCTAATTAGGCAAAATTAATTAAGTTAATTAACTGTCTAATTATTTATTTAATTAATTATTAGTATTGTTTTCGTTTTTCAGGGCGTGGGCCCGCATGGTCAGTGGCCCATGGCCTAAGCGGTTCCTGGGCGACGCTGGTCGGGCGAACGGGCGGCGGGGCGGGACGTACCCGCCAGGGCTCGCGAGCACATGCACGAGGCGTGGCCGCGGCCAAGGCGGCCACGGGCGAAAGCAAGGCGCGGCAGGCAAGGCTCGAGGCGGCCGGAGGCGGGAGGCGCCATGGTGGCGCTGGCAATGGGCGGAGTAGACGGCATCGAGCACAGCAGAGGTAGCATCGAGGCGTGCTGGGCGAAAGCGGTGAGCGCGGTGACGGCGGGCGTTAGGGAGAAAGCAAGGGCGCGGGCGAGGACGGCTTGGGGCGCGCATGGGCGGCCGTGAGCACGTGCGACTTGGTGAGCGCGGGCAGGCGGCCGTGCGCGGCGCGCGAGCGGGGCTGTGGCCGGAGGGCGCTCGAGGTGAGGGCGAG
Organism: Aegilops bicornis; assembly: GCA_021605145.1. Taxonomy (NCBI): domain Eukaryota; kingdom Viridiplantae; phylum Streptophyta; class Magnoliopsida; order Poales; family Poaceae; genus Aegilops; species Aegilops bicornis. The sequence goes on along the minus strand of CM038672.1, from coordinate 616,570,574 downwards.
GCGCGGTCGGGCATGGAGCAGGGTGCAGTGACGTCCGAGGACAGGGAAGCAAGGAAAAGGGGTCCTCGCCCCCGTTGAAGGCGTACAGGGTGGCGAGGCTCGACAATGACCGTTGATAGAGAGGCAGGGCGGGGTCGAGGAGGCGGTCCGGCGGGGTCCGACGACAGCGCGAGGCGGCGGCGACATCGACGGCGTCGGGCAGGCGTCTGGCCAAGAGGGAGAGGCGACGGGGCCGCGAGGAGGACGTCGAGGTGGATGGCGACGAGGTTGGGCGCCCTAGGCTCGAGCGGGCATCCAGATCGAGCGGGCTAGGGGGTCGTGCGAGAGAGAGAGGGGATCTTGCGGGGTGTGGAAGTGGATCGGGGTTGAGCGCTCTCTCATGTGGCGGCGCTTGAGGGCGAGGGTGGAGATCGTGGGGGAGTGGGGGTGGATTAGGTCACGGTAGGGAGCGGCGTAAAAGGCCAGGGGGCGTGCGGGAGTGGGCCGGCCAGGCTGGGCTGTGGCCCTAGTTGGCCCGGGGGGGGGGGTTATTTTCTTTTAACATCCTCCATTTGCATTTAAGCCACGAAATGACTTTGCAAAAAATGTGGAGGTGGACAGAACAAATACTAGGAAATATTGACCGCTGCCACAAAAAGTTTGGGAGGCTTTTGAAATGTTTTGGAATTTTCATAAATTAGAAAAGCATTTTATTTATTGCCTTGGTCACTGTTTTATTAGTTTAAGGCATTAAAACATACTATGAAATATAGGTTTCAACATGACAAATAACCAAAGATTATTTGCCATAATTCGAACATTTTAGCTTTCATGTTTGACAAATATCAATTTTTGACTTTAATTGGATTTGAATTTGAATTGAGATTTGGATCAAGTGAAGATTAGCAACAGTATCATGATGACATTGCACCATTAACAGGGGATTACTGTAGCATGACACCGGGGGCGTTACAAATCTCCTCCATTACAAGAAATCTCGTCCCAAGATTTAAGTGGGGAAGTAAAGAGTAACTTCAGGAGAACTGGCCCTTATAGGGTTAATTATATGGTGAACAATTCAGGGAATGAGGCAGAAGTATCTCTCGAGTTGAAACTTAATAAAACATAGAGAGCAAAGTATGAAGGTACCATGAGAAGTTTTAACGGGCAGGCAATCATTCGATGCCTAACAAAAGGTGAAAGGGGTTCAGAGGAACAACAACAAAAATTATTGCGTCTGATACTAGAATAGATCACCAGGAAGGTGGCTCATTAATTACATACGAAGGCAAGTGAAAAAGGATACTTCGGAATCAAGGATGTACAGGAGTCATGTTTAGATCCTGTGGAACTGTGGGTTATGGGCCCACCATGTGGTTCAGAAGTAGGAAGGACGCCGACATATTGCACGGTCATGGTAGCAAGATAGGTCAGAGGATAGCCTGTCAGTTATGTTGGCAACAAGGTTTGGTACCAAGGGAGAGGGACGAAGAGAACCATATTCCTGCTCGTTGAACGAGGCGGACCAATCGGCAAGGTTCACGACCATCGGTGGTTACCGGAATGTCATCAACAATAGTAACAGGGTCTCACTGACAAGGTTGTACATCGGGGTGTTTTATAAGCAGGGAGTTATTATGCTTATATCATATAGATCACAAGAAGATTAAACAAGCCAACGGAAAGGAAAATGAAATTATCGGATTAATCAGACCAATGGAAAGGAAAATGTGTTTATACCCAAGTATTAGGGTATAACTTTCCCAAGGAAAGGCAGAGCATGATAGGGCTCCAAGTATTAAACCATTTAGACAAAGGGGCAAGGAATTTATGAGGTTTACCCATACAACGGTGTTTGGATAATTGATCAAGAACAGTTAGCATTGCGCTCCCAATGTTCTGGTTGATGATCGGAGTACCACACACATGCTTCGGAATAGTGTTGACATGGTCATCAGGGAAAGGTCAGACTTCGGATACACAAAGGATCCATCAGGAATTTTTAGAACATCTCATGCAATTTTATCAGGAAAAGGATGAGGATGTGGCCGATGGGTTCAGCTGCAATCCCTCGGCATGTCGAAAGGATGTATTTCAAAAATTATGTGAACAAGTTTGTCTAGGGGGGAAAGCAAGAATGTTGTCGATGATAACACAAATCATTGAGGGGCAAGGAGGGTATTTCTCATCACGAATTCAATTGATATCCTGGAAGAGCTCAGAATGTTGATGATGATCACGACACCTTTGTCGAGAGATTTCATGAAGAGGTAATCGTTCGACGATGACATCAAGTCAATGGAATGATGAGCGAAAGGTTATTGGAACCACGGGTACAACACAAACTCGAAATCAAGTTTGTTGTTCAAGGCGAAATGATATGACGAGCAAGATCGATGTAAGCTTAGCTCATCAAGATAATTGTGCTCCGGGAAGGACCATGTAGCACAGTTAAAATTTAGCACGATATTGATATAGCCGATCAGGCTAGGAATGACTTGAAGGAATATTAAACTCATAAGCAACGAAAATTACTTAGAGTTATTGAATTAGAGTGCGGGATCGATTCACTTATCGGTGTTCTCGGTTGACAAACAACCCATAACCCATGAAGTGACAAAGACAGGGTACGGTAGTACTCCAACAAAAGTACGTAAGATGTACTGCAATGGCATGATATCCTCAAGATACTAGGGGTAATACTCGAAGATAGATCATAATAGAAGTTGGGCATGCGTATTGACCTACAAAAGACAAGTGATTTAAATTGTCCAAGAAATGGGACCAAAGAAGAACAATCATGGTCGGAACCACGGTTGCGAAGGATCAATTCACCGATACCAGATGATAGTATATCAAGGTAATAGTTATTATTACAAGAAGCTTCCATGATAAGTTCCACATCGGGTCCATGGGCATGAACACAAAGGTTCAAGGTCGACTCCCACTTCTTCAATGCCTAACCTTTCATTCACTTCTCGTCTCTGAAGAAGTTGTAGAGTTGAAATTTTATCTGGCAAAACACCAGAATAGTATGACTCGTGAGAACTCTCGGGTTCACATAGATTAGGGAAGGCATGGGTTCAACCCATAGGGGCATCTTAGGAACATCTACCACAAACTTAGAGAGTAACTAACACAAGCTCAAAGGTAGAGCATGGTTGACCAAAGGAGAGGATACAATTTACCGAAGACATTATGTATGAGGGAAGAACTCACAAGGTGATTAATACGAGGGGCGTTGTCGGATAATGATCCAACAAAGGATGTGGTGGTCCACAAGGGATCTGATGTGAGCATCGATACTCAACCAGAAGAAGAAAGAATGCAAGGAGATCATATTATAGAAACAACTGACTAATTCGAAGCTCAAATGCAAAGGAATTATGAGTTCCAAGTCAAGGGATCAGAATCATACGCTCTGATTAAGGATGGATAAGTTGAATAGGCTTAGATCGACAATCAATCAAGGTTTGATTTGCCGAGAAACAGCTCATGTCCAGAGTGGAGTATGAGCCAGAAGGATATATAATTACCAGGGAATAACTAATGAATGTGTTCATTCACACACATGTTGAATCAATAGGAAAGGAATGCCAATCTCAAAGGAGTTTAATGAATATTGTTAGACATATGGTATTAACCATAATGCAAGACGATAAGGAAGAACAGGAGGAAGAGGCTACTAAGGATTATCGGAAGATCGAATAGTTTTCCAAAGAATTTGTGAAACACATGAGCAACTGGGGATTAAAGGATCCCCGATAAGTGTGAGGAATTATTTGCAAGGGCTTTCATGCGGTAAGGAACCACAGGGCAATAAGCTCAAAGGATTCTTAAAAAGTCGGAGAATAATTCGATGTATCATGTAACAACAAGAGCAACTGGGAATGATTGTATGAACGGCAAGTGTATTTAGTTATCCATAGGGATTTATCGATGGAAGGGAATTGCAAAAGAGATGGACACAAGGGTCTCGGAAAAACATCGAAAAGTATCTTTGGGGTCTTCTGATGAACCAAACCATCATCTGAAATAAAGGGGCTCTCCGGGAGGAAGTAGTTACGAGATCCTAGTGTTAGAGTTAGCAAAATCATTTCACCCGAATAGAAGAGAGATCATAGTCCCAGAGTAAAGACGAGGAATAAAAGATCCTAACACCACCCAATAGCGACGTGGGCCCGTAATACACATAGCCATGTTAGTAAAAGTTTTTGTAGTGACTAAACTCGACTTCGGCCAAGGAGTTGGAAAGGGGGCTACCTACAGGCAGTCGGCTCTGATACCAACTTGTGACGCCCTCGATTCAATTGTACACTAATCATACACGCAAAGGTGTACGATCAAGATCAAGGATTCACGGGAAGATATCACAACACAACTCTAGATACAAATTGAAAAAATACAAGCTTTATATTACAAGCCAGGGGCCTCGAGGACTCGAATACATAAGCTCGAAAACATAAGAGTCAGTGGAAGCAACAATATCTGAGTACAGACATAAGTTAGACAAGTTTGCCTTAAGAAGGCTAGCACAAAAGCAAGATCAATCGAAAAGGCAAGGCCTCCCCGCTCGGGAGCCTCCTAACTACTCCTCGGTCGCCGCCGGCCTCCACGTAGTAGTAAGCATCAATGGTGGCATCCGCCCTGGCTCGGCATCTGGTTGCATCAACCAGAAAGAAGAAGAAAGGGGGAAAAGGGGGAGCAAAGCAACCGTGTGTATTCATCCAAAGTACTCGCCAGCAAGGAACTACACTACATATGCATCGGTATTAATGAAATGGGTTGTATGTGGACTGAGCTGCAGAAATGCCAGAATAGAGGGGAGAACCTAGTCCTATCGAAGACTAGCATCTTCTGGAAACCACCATCTTGCAGCAATAGGAGGGAGTAGAGTAGCATAAAGTAAAGTAGTAGTAGTGTTATCAACCTCGGCCAAAGATCCTTTCTCGACTCCCTGCGAGAAAGCAATCCCAGAGCCATACTATCCAAGTGTCATCAGAATCCAATTCTCATCACCATCCAGTTCTCATCACAAGTATCCAGTTCTAGTTGTATCGATCGGGATACAACTCCAAGTGTAGGACAGGCTATCGATAGATGTTTTCTTCCCTGCAGGGGTGCACCAACTTACCCACCACGCTCGATTAACTCCGGCCGGACACACTTTCATGGGTCATGCCCGGCCTCGGCCAAACAATACGCCGCAACCCGACCAAGGCTTAATAGAGAGGTCAGCACGCCGCTAAACCTATGCCCCCATGGGTCATGGGCCATCGCCCGGGGAACTCCTGCATGTTGCGTACGCGGCCGGTGAGCAGACCTAGCTACCTCCCTAAAAAGGCAGGAGCTTACCAGTCCAACCCGGCGCGTGTCGCTTAGTCACTGACGTCTATTAAGCTTCGGCTGATGCATACGATGCAGAACGCCCATACTATGCCCACGTGATGGTTAGTGCTATCAGGCCAGAGGCCCCTTGGATCAAATATCCAAATCGTAGTGGATTAGGAACACGCGGTAACAACCAGAGACTCACGAAAGATGTGACCCCATTGCCCCGTCTCGAGAACTTGCGGCAAGGGCTAGGAATGCCCGGCCACACCTCGTAATTATCTCGTGGGCACCCTCCATGTCAACCTGTCTCCACATCACTCGCAATTAAGCTCGCGCGGGTACCCCTCAGGGCCGACCCGTCTTTAGTAACATGGTTCTGTGTAAATTCATAGTAACCATAGTAACTGTGTGTCCAAACATCAAGGGAAAACCCGAGGAATCACAGGGAAAACCCGAGGAATCACCCCCGGTGAATTCCACTCGATGTAATCATCAAGGTGAACGTAAGAGGAATCACCCCCGAGGTTCACACTTGAAGGGTTGCACGACAGAGTCGTATCGGAAGTGGTTAAGGCAGAATCACCCTCGATGACCACGACCGAATAGCTACACTACATGGTCAACATCAGAAGTGCTGTAGAGGTCTCACCCTCGGCACTCGATAGTAACCCAGTAGTGTCGAGCAACTAAGGGGAAAGTGATGTGCGGTGTCGGGGCCTGGTCTTCGATCCCGTTGATCGGGTCTTCGATGATGAAGCAGGGGCAACAAGGACAAGGTGGGGGTCACTGATGGATCACTAACCAACCTATACTAAGAAGTTTAGGATAAGCAGGTAGGTAACAATAAGCCGGTTACAAAATCAGGTTATGCATCAGAATAGGAGCAAACAATAACAATAGCAAAATCTAATGCAAGCATGAGAGAATGGAATGGGCGATATCGGGATGATCAAAGGGGGGGCTTGCCTTCTTGCTCTGGCAAGGAGGGGTCGTCGTCAACGTAGTTGATCACAGGGGCGTCAGCAGCGGTCTCGAGGTCTACCGGAGAAGAAGAGGGGGAAGAAACAGTAAATACACGCAAACATAAGCAGAACAAGACAATAAGCGGTGCTAGATGTGTTCTAACGCAGCGCTAGGCGATACTGGCGAAGGAGGATAACATCCGGGAAAGTTTTCCCGGTTTCGGACGTCTGTTAGACAAATGAACCGGAGGGGAAATGTTCAACGTTTGCTATGCTAGGGACGTGTGATACACGAACGGAGGGCGTATTCGGATTCGTCTCGTCGTTCTGAGCAACTTTCATGTAGAGAACATTTTCATCCGAGTTATAAATTATTTTATATGATTTTTCAAAAATTTAACAATATCCTAGATTTATTATATCAAACTTAAATAGGGTTATTGCACTAGCATGACGTCATCATGACGTCATCAGTCAACAGAGTTGACCATGGTCAACCCTGATGTGTGGGGCCGGTGTGCCCAGTCAGCAGTACAATCAGCGTTGACTAGATCAATCTTGACCAGTCAATAGGGTTAATGGGGCCCATCTGTCAGTGTCACATATTTTAAAAGGGGGGTTTAAATTAAGCTAACTAGGGGTGGGGCCCACTGTCATAGAGTCCTCTAACTAACTAATTTGCTAATTAGTTAATTAGGCAAAATTAATTAAGTTAATTAACTGTCTAATTAATTAATTAATTATTAGTATTGTTTTCGTTTCTCAGGGTGTGGGCCCGCGTGGTCAGTGGCCCATGGCGTAAGCGGTTCCTGGGCGACGCGGGGCGGGACGAACCCGCGAGGGCTCGCGAGCACATGCCCGAGGCGTGGTTGCCAAGGCGCGCGCCCAGCAGCAAGGTGCGGGCGGGCCCGAGGCGGCTGGAGGCGGAGGCACCGTGGTGGTGCGGCCGGCAGAGTAGACGGCTTCGAAGCGCCGCAGAGGTAGCATCGAGGCGCGTGCGGGCGGGCGGTGAGCGCGGTGAGGGCGAGTGGAGGAGTGCGCGGGCGAGGACGGGCTTGGGGCGCGCATGGGTGGCCGTGAGGGCGGGCGACTAGGTGAGCGCGGGCAGCGAGCGGGCGCGCGAGCGGGGTTGTGACCGGAGCACGGCGCGCGACGAGGGCGAGGCGCGGTCGGGCATGGAGCGGGGTGCGGTGACGTCCGAGGACAAGGAAGCGAGGAAAAGGGATCCTCACCCCCGTTGAAGGCGTACAGGGTGGCGAGGCTCGACGACGACCGTCGATGGAGGGGTGGGGCGGGGTCGAGGAGGCGGTCCGGCGAGGTCCGACAACGGGCGCGAGGCGGCGGCGAGCGGCGGGCGTCGGCAAAGGCCCGCCAAGAGGGAGAGGCGACGGGGCCGCGAGGAGGAGGCCGAGGTGGATGGCGACGAGGTTGGGCGCCCTAGGCTCGAGCGGGCATCCAGATCGAGCGGGGTAGGGGGGTCGTGCGAGAGAGAGAGAGAGGGGATCGTGGGGGGTGTGGAAGTGGATCGGGGTCGAGCGCTCTCTCATGTGGCGGCGCTGGAGGGAGAGGGTGGAGATCGTGGGGGAGTGGGGGTGGATTAGGTCACGGTAGGGAGCGGCGTAAAAGGCCGAGGCGTCTTGAGGAGTGGGAGGCCAGGCTGGGCTGTGGCCCTAGTTGGCCCGGGGGGGGGGGTTATTTTCTTTTAACATCCTCCATTTGCATTTAAGCCACGAAATGACTTTGCAAAAAATGTGGAGGTGGACAGAACAAATACTAGGAAATATTGAGCGCTGCCACAAAAAGTTTGGGAGGCTTTTGAAATGTTTTGGAATTTTCATAAATTAGAAAAGCATTTTATTTATTGCCTTGGTCACTGTTTTATTAGTTTAAGGCATTAAAACATACTATGAAATATAGGTTTCAACATGACAAATAACCAAAGATTATTTGCCATACTTTGAACATTTTAGCCTTCATGTTTGACAAATATGAATATTTGACTTTAGATTGGATTTGAATTTGAATTGAGATTTGGATCAAGTGAAGATTAGCAACAGTATCATGATCACATTGCACCATTAAAAGGGGATTACTGTAGCATGACACCGGGGCCGTTACAACAGCCGGCCCAAACTCAACCGCAACACGAGCACCATCGACGATCCTTAGCTATCAAGTATGACAACGATACCCATACGCCGTTGAGAATCAGGTACTATTATCCAACGGCCGGCGCCTACGTTCACTTTCTTAGCATAAGCACCGCACCTTTGAATTTCTTCAGGACATCATTCAATTTTTCATGAGACGCGTTATTCTGCTTTTTGTAGGGCCATACTTGGCGATGAACATGTTACATGTGCTAAATTACATACCAGTGCACATATAGTTAATATGCTTTAGTTTTGTCCTAAGTATTACTGTACTTCCTAGATATCATTGCCTACTATTTTACTTCTTGCATGCTATATTTATGATAATGGTGTTGTTCTGATGCCACATGTTGGTTCCATCGCATCGCTTCATGTTCTCTATGCTTAATTACACATCAGCAAACTAGCATGTGGTTCCGCTGCTTTTTGTTTGTTTTACCCTACATTTTCTGATGTTAACTATTACATCACTGCTCCGAGCCTCTGTTCATTACTTTTTTGTGTGTTCTTGATCTTCCCAAGTTGCATGACTAATTTGATGCTCCTATTAATAATGGAGCTGCCAACCCCATCAAGCAAAATATTTGTTCTTTTGGGGCTGGCACCTCGAACAAGCATAAAAATAGAGTGAAGCCGGATATATTGTCATGTAAGCACACCCTTCTTTCATTAGTTTAGATGAACCATTGATGATCATTTCGAACGGTGCATGCGATTAAAATTAATTTTACCTAAATAGAGGGTGCAGAATAAACTACAACAACTAGATTTGCAACCACGGGATCTTGTGATATCTACAAAGAACATTGCAACAGCGAGGCTTCACAGCAACATATGGTAAGCCATTGTGTTTTAGTACATGTGAAATGTAATGCGTGTGGGCTGCTTTCTTGGCTTGTGCCCTCAACCTGTAATCCTACAGAATTACAAATAGTTCAGTTGTGTGCTTTGTTGTATTGGTTGATTCGAATGCTTGTTTGTTACTTGTTAGGCTATACATGAGTTGGCCAATATGTCAGCAGTGCCTGTTGTACTATCGTAAAGAAATGCATGCCTAGTTCATTTGTGTCCTTAACTTTTCCTCTGAACTTCATCACAAGACTGCTTCATAGTTTATATGAGGCCACATTGTTAAGTGCTTTCTCGGATTATTTGAACTGGCAACTTAAATATAGCGGTGGTACACTCCCTTTCAACTAGGGATGTCAACTGGGTCCCGTTTAATCCTGGTTAAACTCCACTAGTGGTATGATAGTTCAAAAGAGTTTTTGTTTTTTGAGGAAAATGAACTAGGGAGCTAGCAAAAACTAACTAGATGGAATTTGGCGGATGTCGTTTATTTGCCACTTACATCCCTAGTTTCATCTTACCATTTTAATTTATTTTCGGCTGATGCTGCTTCGAACCATTTAAATATAGCTTGCCATGCTCGGCAATAATTCGTATGTCGTTTACCATGTAAGCTTATTGCCTGGATCATGCGATAACTATCTCTTACTTATGTCCAGCGGAAACCTTTCAGGATGCCGTTCACACTAGGACACAATGTACAATCCCAGAATCTATTTGTGAAATCAGTGCGCCATACATGTTACTAGATGGTAGCAGTTCAGAGGCAACACCGCCGGAGAGCAATCTGAGCACATATATTATAGTTCTTGAGGCTCTACTAGAGGCAAAAAGAGATGGTGTGGCTGCCATGAATGAGGTAATCTTGATCTTGAGGCTGGAAATTATGCAATTAGTTGCACACATTATGCAAGCAACCCAAGAATTGGAGGAAGTAAGAATGCTGCATTTGAAGACGGAGGAGGTCCTCTTTGTTTACGCTGCTATCCCGAAGCCCGTGGTAATCCCAGTTCTTCTTTAGATACCAGTTGAAATTGTCAATATATTATTGTACTTGCATGTTGTGTCATGTCTCTGAATGGATTATGTTGTAAGACCCCCTATGTTGTCCATGTGTTGTAATGATCCGAATTTAGGCGAGGTAATCCTCAGTACTTTTATGATTGACATAAGGTGAACTGTTTTTCGTGTGAGCGTATTGTATTGGATGAAATAACTGTTTGACTCAGAGTGTATCCAAACTACTGAATTCGAAGATCACGGCATTTCTAAATCATAATCATATATAAAGGTGGAATAAATCTTTGTTGTGATTTTGAAGAAATAAATAACAAAATGTAGAGTTATCGGTGGATATTCGTAATCGAATGCAAATTGGATTTGAATTTAGTTGCCAGGGCCCAGGGCAAACGTGAATGCTAATTCTCCCAAGTTTTGAGCGAAGCAGCTAAACACCCACTATCATTTGTGGGCTGCCCGAAGAAAGTGTTTGCGAGATGGAAATTACTGTCTACCCCTGACACTTTGACATCCTTATCGACTGGATTTACACTACTGTCGATAGGGGTAGACTAGTAACTTCAATCAAACGTGACACGACCGCCTCTGAGCCCATTTAGACACGGTGGGCGTAAGCGTGGTGACAAAACACATTTGATTCAAGCTCATCCGAAAGACATGTGTCTCTCCCTCCATTTCCCCATTCATACACGGTGGGCGGCAAAACAAACTCGCCTAGGCCGAAATCGATGTAGGCACATATTTCAAATAGGGGCAGATGTGTAACTTCCCTCAGACGTGACACAACCGCCCTACCTGTCAGCCCCGTTCATACACACCGTGGGCGCAAACCGCCGGCGGCAAAACACCCTCTCCTCGCCCGAAATTGCTACCGGCAAATATTTGGGAGATGCAATATTACCGTCCTATCCCCAACCAACGTGATGTCTAAAATTTTAAACGGTGGATAAGTTCATAATTTTCCCACATTTTAGACAAGCGCGTCCCAAAGTTTGAGAGCCCCCCTCCCCCTCCATTTCTCCATTCATACACCGTCGGCGCCACAACAACCTCCCCACTGCGGCCAGCCTCCTCCATCCGCCATCCCATCCTCCACCTTGCCGGAGCCGCTACCCCGTCGTCCACTGCAAGAGATGGACGTCTCTCGTCCACGGCGCCGGACCAGGATCCTTTCATCGCGTCCTCTCGCTTCATCGGCGCCGCCGTCCACCTTGTCGTTGCCGCTCCTATGACCGTCTCGTCCACGGCAACAGGATTTATCCCCCGACCCGGTCGTCTGCCATCTAAAGTCTTCTTCCCCGCCGCCGACAGCCATCGCACCCGCAGCATGCTCAACGTATCAGCAGGGGCCTACAAGGCGTCGCAAGAGAGGTGGTACTCTTCCATATGTGCTTAAGTAATTGATCTCACCCGAAAAATAGATCGTAAATTGTTTACTGTACTTTTCTTGTCCGTACCAAATCGTAGTTGCTAGTTGAAAGCAAACATTGGTTGTGAAGTAGCTTTGTCCGGTTTGCACCTTCAGATCCGCCATGGCACGGTCACTATACTCGTAAAGCTTATGGTTTTCCCCCTTTATATTCACTACCATCACTGACTCATCGTATGTGCTTTGTGTCATGCTAGCACTGATCCTCAAGACCTCAACCCATCAAGCGAAACAACATGCCACTCATAATTCCAAAGCTTAGGTGTTGAAATATGAATCTGATATGATGCTCATATTACTAAAACAGAGAACGTTTAATTCGTCACCTAATGTTCCTATATTCTTTTTGAAAAGCGTGTGCACCACCCACTGGTGTAGCTAGTTCCACTTTCCTGATTTTACTCTTGATGCTTAGGGTTTTCCCCTTTTATCTACTCTACTATGATCTGCGTAGGTGCTTTCTGTCATACTAGCATTATTCCACCCTTCAAGCTAAACAACACAACACTCAAAATTCCAAAGCTTAGTTGTTCAAATATGATTGTGATATGATACTGGTATTAGTTAACAGACACATTTAATTGGTTAGCTAAAGGTCCCACTTGATTTTCCAAATGCATGTCGCGGCATATAGAGAGACAGTAGAATTTCATTTCTTTGTCACTTGTTGACTGTACTTTCTTGTCCATACCAAATCTTAGTTGTTATTTCAAAGCAAACATAAACACTAACTACCCTTTGTGCGGTTTGCAGCTTCAGATCTGCCATCCCACTGCCACGGTCAACACTATACTCATCATGCATACGGTTTCCCCATTTTATGATGACCACGATCAGCCTACGTGGTTCGTGTCGTAATAGCACTTCTCCACCCATCGAGCTAAACAAGCTTAGTCAAATTCAAATATGATATTATGTTAATATTAGTAAAACTGAGAGATGTTTAATTTGTCAACTAAATGTTCCTACTTTAGTTTCAAAATGCATGTGAGCCACATATGGAGAGACCGAAAGGAATAGTATTTCTCTGTGCACTCTGGTTCATCATGGGTGCATAGCAAACATTAATATAGTAAGACTTGTAATATATTCAATCTGCTTGCTCTTCTTCTCTTCTTTAAGATGATCCTCTTCTCTTCTTTAATAAGTATGTTCCTTGTTGGGAAGAGTAGCAGAGACATTTGTGGTCGACTGGTCAGGTCGAGTTGTTCTCCCTTAGTATATTTTGAATCTGTCAGGTCAGGTCAACTTGTTCTTCTTTACTATATGTTGAAGCTATCATCTGCAAAGTATCATCTCTTCTGGAGCTCTCATATTTTGAGTAGTAGGCCACATTATATTAATGCACACACCAAATTACAGCAGTCATGGCATCTCTCAGAAGAATTGCGGAGATAGCACAAAGGGGTTCTGAGGAGGCGGTATTGGATTAGAATCATACGCATTACAAAGATAATCTCACTTGTTTTTTATGTTTTCATGCATGTCAGGTATTGAACATTATCAAAATGAATATGAGAATGGGCGCACGAGAGGAATATTGCGGAAGAATCCACTGGCTAACAAACTTGGCATGGTGGAGGATGGCCTATCTTATTCACCCATCAAGGTGCTTGCCCTAACTTGGCAAGGTTGTATTGGTCGCACATATTTTGCATCTGACCTCTTGCATTACTTCTACTTTGTTACACCATCTGCTTAGTTTAAGCATCATATATGAGTATATGCCATACCTATCCATTTTCTGTACCTATTCCATGTGTCGTCATACTATGTTTTCCAGTCAAATATTGTTCTTTCATAATAGATGTCCAAAAGGAAGAGGGTGAGTGCAAATCCTCAAGGAGTACAAACTAGGTATTCAGAAAAGGTAGTGATACCTGATAAATCAGATAGATCAGCAGCCACAGAAAACACAGGCCCAACTGTACCACACGTTACCCCTACTCCACTGGCCAAACCCCTATTAGAACTGCACGAGAGCCCAAATACGTAAGTCGCATCTATGATATCCATTGAAAATTTGAACTCCTAATTTTCTGCATGTGCCTTACCTTCTCTCTTGTATGAAAACTAATTTCAGATGAATCTCCTTGCTCTAAGGATCATAGGATCTCACAACAATACTGGGCTCTGCATTGCTCTTATTAGTACCTCTTGCCCTTTGTCAGCATACTTACACTCATTGCTTTTTGATTATGTAGCATCATTGTAAATGCTCGCTTCTTTATCCTTCCTTTGCTTGAAATTATAAGATCTATATTTACTCTTAGATAAATGTAGAATTAACACAATGGTTATGAAGTTTTGGATTGCTCATGTAAGTACCTGTTGTCATGTACTCCCTCTGTATCAAATTAATTGTTGACCAATTGGATGTACTTAAAACTTAATAGTGCTAGATACATCCATTTGAGCGACAAGTAATAACGGACGGTGGTGGTATTACTGTACTTGCATCACGAGATAGTTGATTGTCTAGCATTACTCTGCATCTTATCTGCCCTCCCCCCCCCTTCTCCAAATTATCATATCTACATTTACTCTTACCAAAATGTTGAATAAAGCCAATGCCACTTCACACGTTGATGTCTGCATTCCTCTTGTCAGTACCTTTTGCCTTGTAACCCTGTACTTAATTAATTGCTATTTGATTATGTATCAACAAGTCTGCACCCGAGCTTCATTATCCTCTGTTTCTTCCAATATTATTTGGTCTATATTTACTCTGTGCAAAATGTAAAATAATGGCAATGCTTATAAAGAATTTTCTTTGGGGAATTTATTGAATTACCCTTCCATCAACATGGAGAAGGGCTTTGTCCAGCCCGTGTTAACATGTAATGTAAGTTCATCCTTCTCAAGCCTTCAAACTTTGTTCTAGTATAGAGTTGGATAGGCATCATTTCCTCCACTGCTATTTACTTTGCTATTTACATCTGATTGGATGTTTGCAACAACTACCAGTTTTTAATTGTAGTTGTAAAAACATGTTCCTTATGCAGAAGAGATCCATTTATTTGCTTATATAATTGTTAAACCTGTTACGTGTCTCCTTGTTTATCTTTCAGAGTCGTATCTCTTATGCCAAGTAGAACTTTAGGGAAGATAGTGAGCCAAATCATATTGAGGACAGCAAGATGACCCCAAGGTCGTGTCTTGATGAAGACACTGAGTTGAAGCTACTCACCAGCAGGTGTGAGACAACCTCTATGCAGTCGATGCCTCAATCAGTTCGACTGCTTCAGTCTCAACTTAAAGCGGAAAGGCTTGCCTCAGCTCAGCTCCGACTTGAAGTCAAAGATGCAAAGAATATGTCAGAGGACTGCAATGCGCACTATCGTGCCATACAGCTAGGGATGGAGCATCTATCGTTGACACAACTGAGGTCTCATCAGTTTGTTCGGCTGCTTGCGGGGGCCGTCCTGGCCAGGCCTAGTGCCTTCTGAAGTGCTCTCAGTTTTGTATATTCTTTTGTCGGCGTGTTTATATGCACTGGTGGCGACCTTTGATGCCTAGTGTATGTAATCTGCGGTCACATTGCGATTTATTATCACCGGTAGCGAACTTTGATTCCCAATGGATGTAATATGCCGTAATTTCTTTGTTGTATAGTCTAGGTTTATTCTTTGGTCGGTATGCTGTAATTTGGGCCGGAAGGTTCAGTGGATCTCAGTGTTGTCGGTCTTCAGGCTGGCCCGTTACTCATATGGGCCAAAATGTGGGCATATAATCATCTTGGGCCATTAGCAGGTCTAAACCTATAGTAGTTTCCCGCCTTTAACAGGCCGAGTAAAGTTCTAGCCAGCTGGGCCAGAGAATACCATGGGCTTTTAACAGGCTAAAACCTAGATTGGGCCAGCGTTGGGCCGAAAAATTCACGGGCCAATACAAGCCGAAACTGCCAAAGGCCCATGTTTGGCCCAAATAGGACGAGCAGTTAACAGGCCAAAATATATCTCGGGCTTGTTTGGCCCAATGAAATTATGGGCTTTAAGCAGGCCAGTATCCACGCGGGCCATAGGCCCAAAAGTGTCACGGGCCATTATCAAATGGGTTGTAAGCAGGCCGGATTCAACATGGGCTGTAATTAGGCCCAACTATTCCACGGGCCATTAACAGGCAGATAGGCCTGTTGGGCTGAAATTTATCCACGAAGACTACGGGCCGTTAAGAGGCAGATAGGCCTGCGTTGGCTGGGACTTGGCAGCTGGGGCTTCAGGCGCCGGACGTCCGGTCCCGACCGGTCGTCCGGTGGCTGGAGTTTTCTCCGGTAGCTCTTCTTCTTGTCCTTTGCGGTTGGTGGCCTTGCCTTCTTGTCCATGGTCTTCCTCCTTGTTCTGGTCATGCATAGCATGATATTGGAGGTAGTAACCATGTCTCACATGTGGGAAGTGACGGTTCGGAGAGGAGCGAGTTCACCTTGTGTCCAATGGCGTATATTCGAGGTCTCGTCAGATGTATCCTTGGGGCTTGGAGAGTAGTCGGAGTGTACATGGGGATGAACGTGGGATGCTCCGTCGGCGAATTTGTCGTGGCCCGAGGATCCCGTCGAACAAGAGCGTTTCAAACGCAGGCTTATGGCCACGGCGAGCAGCCTCAAGAAAAACAACAACAGCTTAGAGCTGACCAAGACTTGCTAGCCGACGGATGGACTGAAGTCCTTGCGTCAAGAGTATGAACTCAACGCCCCTCCAAGAGCTACCCAAAGCACGGGCTGCTACCCGACTAGAGGAGGAAGCACCTAAACCTACATCACCGGCGCATGATGTGGCCGATCGCCACCTTGCGGCCATGACGAAGAGGCCTCTCGGCCCTCCACTCAAGCCGCACCCCGGCGTTGCTCAAAAAATACCAAGGCACGGGGAAATGCGCCAGACCTGCGAGATATATTGGAGGACAAGGCTAGGCAAACAAGATCGATCTACGGATCGCGTGGGCGCCCCACGACACGTGACGATAACCGTCATGCTGGATATAGCAGATCCGGCCGGGCCGAACACAGCAGACAAAGCTCATTTGAGCTATGTCGTGATATAGCCCAAAGATCTGAGGCGCCAAGACACCCACTATGCTTCACGGATGAAGTAATGAATCATCAAATCCCGAGGGTTTCAAACTGTAAACATCGAATCATACGATGGCACAACAGATCCTCGCGGTATAGATCAAGGATTATCTCCTTCATATCCACATGGCCCGCGGTGATGATCTACACGCCATCAAATACCTCCCACTCAAGCTTAAAGGACCAGCTCGGCATTGGCTTAACAGCTTGCCTGCAGAGTTAATTGGTTGTTGAAGGACCTGGAAGCCGCATTCCTCGACAATTTCCAGGGAACCTATGTGCGACCACCAGACGTCGATGACCTGATCCGATATGGGCCATAATTTGGCCCAAAACACGACAGGCTGTGAACAGGCCTGATCTGGTATGGGCCTCAATTTGGCCAAAACATGACAGGCTGTTAACTGGCCAGCCCACTAGTGTTTGAAAAAACATGGTGGGCCTTTAGCTGGGCCGGCCTTTTCACCGGAATGGGCCTCTGTTGGGCCGTGCCACGTGTCGACGTATCATAGGCGCCTCCTGTCCAATGAGTGGATGACATCTGTCCGAACATTGAGCCAACACGTGTTTCCTCCAGCCAATGAGAATTTTACACGTGGAAAATTCCCATTGGTCCGGGCTGTTAACGGGTTATCGGATCCAAAACCGGACCCGATAGCTTAACGGCGTCCCGTTACGGTGGATGCCACGTGTCGGTCACCCTTGATGAAAGCACTTCTATGACGCGCGATTTATCGTCATGGAAATGGACACTTCCGTGATGATAATTTTGGTAACGTCATGGAACACTTCTACGACAACATGTATGACTATCTTGATTACATCATAAATTTGTCATGGACTAGTAAGTTGCCCGTATACGCTACGGGTCGCAAAAACAATCGGCACACTAAAGATCAAGTGAAACATCGTTTACTTAAATTATAGTCAAGAGCCGTGCATTGCTACGGGACAACAAACAAAAATAATATAATTTACTAATATGTGGTGGCATCATTCCTGATTTCCTGAGACAAAGCACAAATAGATTCCAGCAATATGCTCTAAAATAGAGATGAGCAGGCGTATGTAAGGATTACAACATCTGTATTTTAGTACATGTATGAAGATAGAAGTAAAAGCATGAAGAAATTAGTCCTTTGCCAAACAAACAAAGAAGCGGAGAAAAAAAAAGAAAAACACAAGGAGAGCCTTGCTTGATGCACAAAATAGAGTGGTACACAATCAAGTACCACATCTGTCATAAATTAAATGTAGTACAACTTCAGTGCAATGTTTTTTATGCTAAAATGTAGTAGAATGTTTTTTATGCTTACTTAAAACTAATCGTCTATTGAAGCATATTGGCCTCGACACGAGAAACACACCGTTACAAAGTTACGCCATGGAAAATTAACAAAGAGTATAATCTTGTTATTAAGCTTAGATATACAAAAAGGGGGAGAAGTAACACGATATATCCCCTTGCCACAAAGCAGAGTATCTTCCAGTTGTCAAAAAAAGCAGAGTATTGCCCATCTAGAAAAACAGAGTCCACCCCTCACTAAACAATATACCACTATAAAAAGGCAGAGTATCTTCCTTTGCTTACAAACCAGCCATACCCAAGCACAGGAAATTGGACAAACTTTCATCCTTTGTTTTGCCCTCAATGCAACGCACACCTTTTGTCTACTCCTCTACCAATGGGGCGTCATCTATGAATTTTCATCTCCAGCAAAAGCACTATCTAATAACAAAATTATCAATGGCCATGTTATACGCTCTGAAACATATGCACATATATATTGGTATACAAAGATTATACACACGATTTCCATCTTTATCAGGTAGGTGCCTTGGGTTATGTCACATCTTGAAAATAAATGCTCAACACGCAGCAAGCCACTGAAGGCAATGCTCCTGGCAGGCATCCTTTGGTGTGTGTGTTATTAGATAGTACTTTCTCGCAAGTTAAACTATCTTGCAACCTAGCCACGAAATAACTATCATGTAACTATCCAAAATTGCACAGATGATAAAGTTGGTCATCACGAGGCAAACAACATGAATGAGAAAAATGACATGCACATGTCTGCCAACCAAAAATCAGGTTATTAGAAAACTACCTTATTTTTAAGATGCGATATAAATCTGAAATTGCATAGATGAAAATTTTGATCATCATCAAGGAAAGCAATGTGAATGATATGCACAGGTGTGGTAGCCAAAAGGTACAAGCCATAACATAATGGTACACAACATTGAATCAACGTTTCATGATCAAGTGTGAAATTTTCTGTCAAAAAGAACAGAATGAAAAAAAACTTGCTCAAGAAAAGAAATCTGGACATAAAAAAACAAATCTTGCTTAATTACAGTACACCATATCTTGAATGGATAAACTTAGATGGCTCCTTTTGGTGGAAAAACTAAACAATTCCTAATTGGCTAGATTTAATTCGGCACTTTTAGCTGCAAAACAACATGGAATTCCTAAGTACATACCAAACGCCTCGGTAAGTACTGACCTTCTAAACCTTCCCAATCTTGCGTTGACATGGAGAAAAGTGCCTGTGTAACATCACAGAGTTCCTCTGTTCCTAAGGAGGAAACACATGAATTTCTTGCCAGAGCTTCAAATTAAAACGGTGACTTGCTAGGAAACCAGTGCACAAAGTAAGAAGTCCGAATTTTTCATTGATCAAGGATCAAATGAAAAGTATACTGAAAAAGAAAGTTCTCCTGGAGAAAGGTGCGCAAAACTGTACTAACCACATCCCAAACCAAATTTATGGAAATTCAGCAGGGTACTCCCAATCACTTACACAATGTAGGAGATGGAGATGTACCTGTCAAAGGAAAACCAACAACCATTTTAAAGAACAATGCAATGACATACAGCTTCCAGTTTAGTACATGCCAAAACTGATCTACTGTGATCATCAGGAAATTTTAGTGTACTAAATACACTCTGTATCAAAATATAAGACATTTTTGACACTATGACAGTGTCAAAAACATCTTATATTTTGGTACAGAGAGCGTAACTTTTTAACACAAAATTATGGCCTGTATAATATTCAATGAATATGGTCTGTCTTCTTATTCAAATTTTCCATGCAACTATTCCTTTATATAATACTTAAAGTTTCATTCGACAAGAAGAATTAAGAAACGAAATTGAAACCAAACATTGTTGCTTCGGACACTGGTATGGATACAGTAGCTGATATTGAAGAATAATGATACTTTGGACACAATAAGGTAGCGCCAACTGATACCATCACATATCTGCAATTGCACAAGGAGATTTTATTCTTTCATCAATACCCATACATTGGTCCTTGTCAGATCAGAATTCAGAAGGCGAAGGGCAGTGAGATCCATGGGAGTGTGACCAGCATGGAACGCGTTGGCAGGGAGGGGAAGTAGGAGTAGGTGGTGGCGCCGCCGCCGACGTACTTGCGGATGTCAGTGTTGAAGGAGACAGGGAAGGCTATGAGACGGCTATGAGGAGGGGGGTGGTTGTGGTCGGAGGTGGGGCTGCTGCCGTAGGAAAGCGAGGACGCAACAGAGCCGTTGGGGCACGAACGGCGCCGACGGCGAACTTGTGAAGTCAACACCGGAGAGGCTGCATCGACAACCTACTTGCCAAGGTCCAAGTCAGGCAAACTGGGAAGGGGCCGGGAGGTGGAGACGACGAGGATTAGAGGGTCCTGGTGGTGGTCGGCGGTGAGGCTTGAGATTCGTTGGGGGACGGAGCGCACGGACAGCAGCAATTTCTCCAGATCGTTCCGTGGCCTTCTTTTTGTCCTGAGATTTCTAGATGACGTGGGAGAGAGATGGGCTGAACAGGAGGGACAGGGAGCTATCTGCAAACAAGAGTGAGTGTGCATGCGTGTTTTTGCAAAATTACCTTAGCTCGACTCACATGCGTTGGATGTAGATCGAGCGGTTGTAAGCGAAGAATGGCAGGCACACCATCACCACCAACTCAGACTTTTATAGGAGTAGAGATGTACATGCATGAAAGAAAATGTGACCTACTGTGACAAACACGTATCATCACGAAAATGTATTTTTCTGTAGTATTTTCATTGACGAGATGCTGAGTCGTCGTGATCAAGCTGCTTCCGGTGGATAGTTGTGGTTGTTGGCCCTCAGCCTCTTAAAATGTGCTAGTTGTTACTATATATGTTAAGGTGTAGATATGGACCATATGATTGTTGGCCCTTAGCCTCTTAAAATGTGATAGTTATTACTATGTTAAGTATGTAGATATGGACCATATGGTTATCAAAACCGTGTTACGAAGATCCTCCTTTTTGTCGAATAGTGTAACCACTATATATATGTTACTGAAATGTTGTTACCCAAGTTCATAAATTTTCATGGAAAGTATTAGTATCGCATACAGTTCATTGAGTTTAAGCGTGTACTTCGATGACCAAAAGGCATTTGCATATTAACTGTCCATATTGCAAATTCACACACACGTTAACATAAGGAAACGTATGTGTAACATACTAATCATCGCACACGAGTACTCGCAGACGCATCGTGTGCGATACTCCGCCACCGCAAGCAACTAGTTTGCATTTTTCAAAGATTTTTGTACACACAGAATCGCTTTACGTAAGCTGCATTATTTGTTTGTGTTGTAATTTCTCATCGCAAATAGTTCATCCGAGTCGGCTGTTTGCCACATATCACACACATCTTGTTTACATGACTCCTTTGTGTTCTTTTGGCTCATCGAAAACAATTCATCCATGTGAACTGTATGCCGCATATCACACACGTCTTGTTAAGTTGAACCGTTTCTGTTGTCTTCCCTAATCAAAAATAGTTCGTCCGAGTTAACCGTATGTCGTATATCGCAGATATGGTTGCCCGTTTCTGTTGGTCTACCTCATCGCAAACAGTTCGAATGGATTAACCGTGTGTCCTGCATCGCACACACATTGTTATGACTGCCCGTTTCTGTTGTTCTGCCTCATCGCAGAAAGTTTGAATGGATTAACCGTGTGTCCTGCATCGCACACGCAACTAAAATTTGAACGATGTTTGATGGCTCCGCCATTTCAAACGTTTTGCACCTTTTTTGACGGGTTTTTTACACCACTGTTTGCAATTATTGCATCGCACACAGTTTCGGCAAAGGGTCTCTGATCGTAGTGTCGATTAGCAGTATCCTGCAGTAGTGCAAGGGGGCCGCCAACCCCTTCCCCTAGTGCAATTCGGACCCATGGGGGGCGCCACCTCCCCTTGGCCTGCCTCCTCTTTTCCTATATGGCCCAATAAGGACCATTACTTCTCCTGGTGAATTCTCGTAACTCCCCGGTACTCCGAAAAACACCCGAATCACTCGGAACCTTTCCGATGTCCGAATATAGCCTTGCAATATATGAATCTTTACCTCTTGGCCATTTCGAGACTCAGAACAAACTTCGGTCATGAAACTTCATGTCCGTGATCTCATCTGGGACTCAGAACAAACTTCGGTCATGAAATGTTAAGCGTGTGGACCCTATAGGTTCGAGAGCTATGTAGACATGACCGAGACACATCTCCGGTCAATAACCAATAGCGGAACCTGGATGCTCATATTGGCTCCTACATATTCTACGAAGATCTTTATCGGTCAAACCACATAACAACATACGTCATTCCCTTTGTCATCGGTATGTTACTTGCCCGAGATTTGATCGTCGTTATCATCATACCTAGTTCAATCTCGTTATCGGCAAGTCTTTTTACTCGTTCCGTGATGCATCATCCCGCAACTAACTCATTAGTCACATTGCTTGCAAGGCTTACAGTGATGTGCATTACCGAGAGGGCCCAGAGATACCTCTCTAATACTTGGAGTGACAAATCCTATTCTGGATCTATGCCAACCCAACAAACACCTTCGGAGACACCTATAGAGCATCTTCATAATCACCCAGTTACGTTGTGATGTTTGATAGCACACAAGGTGTTCCTCCGGTATTCAGGAGTTGCATAATCTCATAGTCAGAGAAATATATATAAGTCATGAAGAAAGCAATAGCAATAAAACTTAACGAGCATTATGCTAAGCTAACGGATGGGTCTTGTTCATCACATCATTCTCCTAATGATGTGATCCCGTTCATCAAATGACAACACATGTCTATGGTCAGGAAAATTAACCATCTTTGATTAACGAGCTAGTCTAGTAGAGGCATACTAGGGACACTTTGTTTTGTCTATGTACTCACACATATATCAAGTTTCCAGTTAATACAATTCTAGCATGAATAATAAACATTTATCATGATATAAGGAAATAAAATAATAACTTTATTATTGCCTCTAGGGCATATTTCTTCAGTCTCCCACTTGCACTAGAGTCAATAATCTAGTTCACATTGCCATGTGAACACCAATAGTTCACATCTTTATGTGATTAACACCCATAGTTCACATTGCCATGTGACCAACACTCAAAGGGTTTACTAGAGTCAATAATCTAGTTCACATCGCTATGTGATTAACACCCAAGAGTAATAAGGTGTGATCATGTTTTGCTTGTGAGAGAAATTTTAGTCTCACGGGTTCCGCCACATTCAGATCCGTATGTATTTTGCAAATGTCTATGTCTACAATGCTCTGCACGGAGCTACTCTAGCTAATTGCTACTACTTTCAATATGTATCCAGATCGAAACTCAGAGTCAACAAGATTGGTGTCAAAGCTTGCATCGACGTAACTCTTTACGACGAACTCTTTTATCACATCCATAGCAGAAATATTTCCTTAGTCCTCTAAGGATAATTTTGACATTGTCCGATGATCTACTCCTAGATCACTATATTCTACTCCTTGCCAAAATCATGCTAAGGTATACAATAGGTCTGGTACACAGCATAGCATACTTTATAGAACCTATAACTGAGGCATAGGGAATGCCTTTTTATTCTCTTTCTATTTTTTGTCGTGGTCGGGATTTGAGTCTTTACTCAACTTCACACCTTGCAACACAGGAAAGAACTCCTTCTTTGACTGTTCCATTTTGAACTACTTCAAAAACTTGTCAAGTTATGTACTCATTGAAAAAACTTATCAAGCGTATTGATCTATATCTATAGATCTTGATGCTTAATATGTAAGCAGCTTCACCGAGGTCTTTCTTTGAAAAACTCCTTTCAAACACTCCTTTATGCTTTCGAGAAAATTCTACATCATTTACGATCAACAATATGTCATTCACATATACTTATCGGAAAGGCTATAGTGCTTCGACTCACTTTCTTGTAAATACAAAGGCTACAACAAAAGTCTCATATAAAACCATATGCTTTGATCACCTTATCAAAGCGCATATTCCAACTCCAAGATGCTTGCAGGTCCATAGATGGATCATTTGGAGCTTGCACACTTTGTTAGCACCTTTAGGATTGACAAAACCTTCTTGTTGCATCATATACAACTCTTCTTTAAGAAATCCATTAAGGAATGTAGTTTTGACATCCATTTGCTAGATTTCATAAAATATGGCAATTGCTAACATGATGCGGACAGACTTAAGCATCGCTACGAGTGAGAAAATCTCATCGTAGTCAACACCTTGAACTTGTCGAAAACCTTTTTGCGACAATTCAAGCTTTGTAGATAGTAACACTACTATCAGTGTCCGCCTTCCTCTAGAAGATCCATTTATTCTCAATGGCTCGCCGATCATCGGGCATGTCAATCAAAGTCCATACTTTGTTCTCACACATGGATCCCATCTCAGATTTCATGGCCTCAAGACATTTCGCGGAATCTGGGCTCATCATCGCTTCCTCATAGTTCGTAGGTTTGTCATGGTCTAGTAACATGACTTCCAGAACTGGATTACTGTACCACTCTGGTGCGGAACATGCTCTGGTTGACCTACGAGGTTCGATAGTAACTTGATCTGAAGTTTCATGATCATTATCATTAGCTTCCTTTCTAGTTAGTGTAGGCATCACGGGAACGGTTTTTCTGTGATGAGCTACTTTCCAATTCGAGAGAAGGTACAATTACCTCATCAAGTTCTACATTCCTCCCACTCACTTCTTTCGAGAGAAACTCCTTCTCTAGAAAGGATCCATTCTTAGCAACAAAGATCTTGCCTTTGGATCTGTGATAGAAGCTGTACCCAACAGTTACTTTTGGGTATCCCATGAAGCACTTCTTCGATTTGGGTTCGAGCTTATCAGGCTGAAGCTTTTTCATACAAGTATCATAACCCCAAACTTTAAGAAACGATAGCTTAGGTTTCTTGCCAAACCACAATTCATACGGCATCATCTCAACGGATTAGATGGTGCCCTATTTATTGTGAACGCAGCTGTCTCTAATGCATAACCCCAAAACGATAGTGGTAAATCGTTAAGAGACATCATAGATCGCACCATACCTAATAAAGTACGGTTATGACATTCGGACACACCATTACGCTGTGGTGTTCCGTGTATGTGAGTTGCGAAAAATATTCCACATTGTTTTAAATGAAGACCAAACTCATAATTCAAATATTCACCTCCATGATCGGATCGTAGAAACTTTATTTTCTTGTTACGATGATTTTCCACTTCACTCTGAAATTCTTTGAACTTTTCAAATGTTTCAGACTTATGTTTCATTAAGTAGATATACCCATATCTGCTCAAATCATCTGTGAAGGTCGCAAAATAAAGATACCGACCGCGAGCCTCAACACTCATTGGACCGCATACATCAGCATGTATTATTTTCAACAAGTCAGTTGCTTGCTCCATTGTTAGGAGAATGTAGTCTTAGCCATCTTGCCCATGGGGCATGGTTCGCAAGCATCAAGTGATTCATAATAAAGTTGTTGGCAATATGCTCTAGAGGCAATAATAAATTAGTTATTATTATTATATTTCTTTGTTCATGATAATCGTTTATTATCCATGCAATACTTGTATTGATAGGAAACTCAGATACATGTGTGGGTACATAGACAACACCATGTCCCTAGTAAGCCTCTAGTTGACTAGCTCGTTGATCAATAGATGGTTACGGTTTCCACGACCATGGACATTGGATGTCGTTGATAACGGGATCACATCATTAGGAGAATGATGTGATGGACAAGACCCAATCCTAAGCCTAGCACAAAGATCGTGTAGTTCGTATGCTAAAGCTTTTCTAATGTCAAGTATCATTTCCTTAGACCATGAGCTTGTGCAACTCCCGGATACCGTAGGAATGCTTTGGGTGTACCAAACGTCACAACGTAACTGGGTGGCTATAAAGGTGCACTGCGGGTATCTCTGAAAGTGCCTGTTGGGTTGGCATGAATCGAGACTGGGATTTGTCACTTCGTGTAAACGGAGAGGTATCTCTGGGCCCACTCGGTAGGACATCATCGTAATGTGCACAATGTGACCAAGGAGTTGATCACAGGATGATGTGTTACAGAACGAGTAAAGAGACTTGCCGATAAGGAGATTGAACAAGGTATCGGGATACCGACGATCGAATCTCGGGCAAGTACTATACCGGTAGACAAAGGGAATTGAATACGGGATTGATTGAATCCTCGACATCATGGTTCATCCGATGAGATCATCGTGGAACATGTGGGAGCCAACATGGGTATCCAGATCCCGCTGTTGGTTATTCGCGGAGAGTTGTCTCGGCCATGTCTGCATGGTTCCCGAACCCGTAGGGTCTACACACTTAAGGTTCGGTGACGCTAGGGTTGTAGAGATATTAGTATGCGGTAACCCAAAAGTTGTTCGGAGTCCCGGATGAGATCCCGGATGTCACGAGGAGTTCGGAATGGTCCAGAGGTAAAGATTTATATATAGGAAGTCAGTTTGCCGCCACCGGGAAAGTTTCGGGTCATCGGTATTATCTGGGACCACCGGAAGGGTCCTGGGGTCCACCGGTGGGGCCACCTATCCCGGAGTGCCCCATGGGCTGAAGGGGCGTGGGAACCATCCCCTGGTCGACTGGTGCACCCCCTTGGGCCTCCCATGCGCCTAGGGTTAGAAACCCTAAGGGATGGGGGCGCCTCCACTTGGCTTGGAGGCCAAGCCACCCTAGGGCAGCCGCCTCCCTAGATGGGATCTACAAGGGGCCGGGCGCCCCAGTGCCCCTATATAGTGGAGGGAGGGAGGACAGCCGTGCACAGGTCCTGGCGCCTCCCTCCCTCCCGTGACACCTCTTCCTACCCGCTTGCGCTTGGCGAAGCCCTGCCGGGATCCCGCTACTTCCACCACCACGCCGTCATGCTGCTGGATCTCGATCAACCTCTCCTCCCCTTGCTGGATCAAGAACAAGGAGATGTCTCTCCCAACCGTATGTGTGTTGAACGCGGAGGTGCCGTCCGTTCGGCGCTAGGATCATCGGTGATTTGGATCACGACGAGTACGAATCCATCAACCCCGTTCACTTGAACGCTTCCGCTTAGCGATCTACAAGGGTATGTAGATGCAATCCCTTCCCCTCGTTGCTAGATTACTCCATAGATTGATCTTGGTGTTGCGTAGAAAATTTTGAATTTCTGCTACGTTCCCCAACAGTGGCATCATGAGCTAGGTCTATGCATAGTTTCTATGCACGAGTAGAACACAAAGCAGTTGTGGGCGTCGATATTGTCAATTTACTTGTCGTTACTAGTATTATCTTGATTCGGCGGCATCGTGGGATGAAGCGGCCCGGACCGACCTTACACGTACGCTTACGTGAGACAGGTTCCACCGACTGACATGCACTTGTTGCATAAGGTGGCTAGCGGGTGCCAGTCTCTCCCACTTTAGTCGGATCGGATTCGATGAAAAGGGTCCTTATGAAGGGTAAATAGCAATTGACATATCACGTTGTGGTTTTGCGTAGGTAAGAAACGTTCTTGCTAGAAACCCATAGCAGCCACGTAAAACATGCAAACAACAATTAGAGGACGTCCAACTTGTTTTTGCAGGGCATGCTATGTGATGTGATATGGCCAAAAGAATGTGATGAATAATATATGTGATGTATGAGATTGATCATGTTCTTGTAATAGGAATCACGACTTGCATGTCGATGAGTATGACAACCGGCGTGAGCCGTAGGAGTTGTCTTAATTTATTGTATGACCTGCGTGTCAATGAACAACGCCATGTAATTACTTTACTTTATTGCTAAACCGTTAGCCATAGTAGTAGAAGTAATAGTTGGCGAGACAACTTCATGGAGACACGATGATGGAGATCATGATGATGGAGATCATGGTGTCATGCCGGTGACGACGATGATCATGGAGCCCCGAAGATGGAGATCAAAAGGAGCAAAATGATATTGGCCATATCATGTCACTTTTGATTGCATGAGATGTTTATCATGTTTATGCATCTTATTTGCTTAGAACGACGGTAGTAAATAAGATGATCCCTCATAATAATTTCAAGAAAGTGTTCCCCCTAAATGTGCACCGTTGCAAAAGTTCATTGTTTCGAAGCACCACGTGATGATCGGGTGTGATAGATTCTAATGTTCACATACAACGGGTGTAAGCCAGATTTACACATGCGAAACACTTAGGTTAACTTGACGAGCCTAGCATGTACAGACATGGCCTCGGAACACAAGAGACCGAAAGGTCGAGCATGAGTCTTATGGTAGATACGATCAACATGAAGATGTTCACCGATGATGACTAGTCCGTCTCACGTGATGATCGGACACGGCCTAGTTGACTCGGATCATGTAATCACTTAGATGACTAGAGGGATGTCTATCTGAGTGGGAGTTTATAAGATGAACTTAATTATCCTGAACATAGTCAAAAGGTTTTTGCAAATTATGTCATAGCTCGCGCTTTAGTTCTACTGCTTTTAGATATGTTCCTAGAGAAAATTTAGTTGAAAGTTGATAGTAGCAATTATGCGGACTAGGTCCGTAAGCGAGGATTGTCCTCATTGCTTCGTAGAAGGCTTATGTCCTTAATGCACCGCTCGGTGTCTTTGAACCTCGAACGTCATCTGTGGATGTTGCGAACATCGACATACACGTTTGATAACTATGTGATAGTTCAAGAATGTTAAGCGGTTTAGAGTTGAGGCAATCAAGACGATTTTGAAACGTCGCGGAACATATGAGATGTTTCGAGGGCTGAAATTGGGATTTTAGGCTCGTGCCCACGTCAAGAGGTATAAGACCTCTGACGAGTTTCTTAGCCTGCAAACTAAGGGAGAAAAGCTCAATCGTTGAGATTGTGCTCAGATTGTCTGAGTACAACAATCACTTGAATCGAGTGGGAGTTAATCTTCCAGATGAGATAGTGATGTTTCTCCAAAATCATTGCCACCAAGCTGCTAGAGCTTCGTGATGATCTATAAACATATCAGTGATAGATATGATGATCCTTGAGCTATTCGCGATATTTGACACCTCGAAAGTAGAAGTCAAGTAGGAGCATCAATTGTTGATGGTTAGTAAAACCATTAGTTTCAAGAAGGGCAAGGGCAAGAAGGGATACTTCATGAAACGACAAATCAGTTGCTGCTCTAGTGAAGAAACCCAAGGTTGAATCCAAACCCGAGACTAAGTGCTTCTGTAATGAGGGGAACGGTCACTGAAGCAGGACTACCCTAGATACTTGGTAGATGAGAAGGTTGGCAAGGTCGATAGAAGTATATTGGATATACATTGTATTAAATGTGTACTTTACTAGTACTCCTAGTAGCACCAGGGTATTAAGATACCGTCTCGATTGCTAAGTGTTAGTAACTCGAAATAAAAGAGCTACGGATAAACGGAGACTAGCTAAAGGTGAGATGATGATATGGTTTGGAAGTGTTTCCAAGGTTGATGTGATCACGCATCGTATACTCCCTCTACCATCGAGATTGGTGTTAAACCTAAATAATTGTATTTGGTGTTTGCGTTGAGCATAGACATGATTGGATTATGTTTATCGTAATACGATTTATTCATTTAAGGAGAATAATGGTTACTCTATTTATTTTAAAAATAACTTCAATGGTCTTGCAACTAAAATGAATGGATTATTGAATCTCGATCGTAGTGATACACATGTTCATGACAAAAGATATAAGATAGTAATGATAGTGCCACCTACTTGTGGCAATCGCCATTTGAGTCATATTGGTATAAAACGCATGAAGAAGCTCCATGTTGATGGATATTTGGACTCACCCGTTTTGAAAAGATTGAGACATGTGAACCATGTCTATTGGTATATACGCATGAAGAAACTCCATGCGGATGGACCGTTTGGACTCACTTGATTTTGAATCACTTGAGACATGCAAATCATACCACATGGGCAAGATGACCGAAAGCCTCGTTTTCAAAGAAATGGAACAAGAAAGCAACTTGTTGGAAGTAATACATTTTGATGTGTGCAGTCCAATGAGTGCTTTGAGGCCTGTGATGGATATCGTTATGTTCTTGCTTCACAGATGATTTGAGTAGATATGGAGTATATTTACTTGATGAAACACAAGTCTGAATTATTGAATGGTTCAAGTAATTTCATAGTGAAGTTGAAGATCGTCGTGACAAGAGGATAAAATGTCTATGATATGATCATAGAGATGAATATCTGAGTTATGAAGTTTGGTACACAATTGAGACATTGTGGAAATTGTTTCACAACTAACACCGCCTGGAACACCATAGTGTGATGGTGTATCCGAACATCATAGATGCACCCCATTGGATATGGGGCATACCATGATGTCTCTTATCGAATTACCACTATCGTTTATGGGTTAGGCATTAGTGACAACCACATTCACTTTAAATAGGGCACCACGTAATTCCGTTGAGATGACAACGTATGAACTATGGTTCAGAGAAACCTAAGCTGTCATTTCTTAAATGTTTGGGGATGCGACGCTTATGTAAAAAAAAGGTTTCATCCTGATAAGCTCGAACCCAAAGCGGATAAATACATCTTCATAGGACACCCAAAACAGTTGGGTATACCTCCTATTTCAGATCCGGAAGCAAAAGTGATTGAGGGAGTCCTGGATTAGGGGGTGTCCGGATAGCCGGACTATAACCTTTGGCCGGACTCCTGGACTATGAAGATACAAGATTGAAGACTTCTTCCCGTGTCCGGATGGGACTTTCCTTGGCGTGGAAGGCAAGCTTGGCGATACGGATATGTAGATCTCCTCCCATTGTAACCGACTCTGTGTAACCCTAGCCCTCTCGGTGTCTATATAAACCGGAGGGTTTTAGTCCGTAGGATGAACAACAATCATACCATAGGCTAGCTTCTAGGGTTTAGCCTCTCTGATCTCGTGGTAGATCTACTCTTGTACTACCCATATCATTAATATTAATCAAGAAGGAGTAGGATTTTACCTCCATCGAGAGGGCCCGAACCTGGGTAAAAACATCGTGTCCCTTGTCTCCTGTTACCATCCGCCTAGACGCACAGTTCGGGACCCCTACCGAGATCCGCTGGTTTTGACACCAACGTTGGTGCTTTCATTGAGAGTTTGATGTGGGCGGAACCCTATGTGGACGATCTTTCACGTTTGGAGAGGATCCCTACGAGGAACACGAAGAACGAGGGAAGAGCAAGAGGGAAATCACGGGGGAAAACACAAGAGAATCACTCAAACCAACAAGATTCGATTACACATGCGCTAGATCGATGAACACAAAGAGAGATACACGATCCACGATCAACAAAGGACGATACAAGAGGTAACCGGGTTCTTCTCCGTGAGGAGGTCTTGATTGGGGCCACCTAAGAGGGGGTCTTGAATCCGCTTGGAAGGATCTTCTCCGGTGGAGGCACGTCTGCGAGGAGAAGGAAACCAAGTGGATGAGCAAAGCTCTCACACAAACATGAGCTAATCCTTTGCTAACCCTAACTAGGAGCTGGGAGAGGTCTATTTATAGTCTTAGTGCAAAAGGGGGCGAAGTGAAGGGGTACATGGGCTTCGGCCCGAAACTGTGCGCAGATACCGGACGTCCGCTGGGGGCCGGTCGTCCGGTGTCGTCGGACGTCCGCTGGATCCGTTCTGTGAAGGAGACGCAGGTCGTCCGGTATCTTCATACTTCCGCTAATATCCATTACATTTGGGGGTGCGGACGTCCGGTGATGTCGATCGTCCGCTTTTGGAAAGTGTGGCGGTCGTCGATGGGCGGTGAGACGTCCGCTCATTGAGAACTGCGTTGGCTGGGACTTGGCAGCTGGGGCTTCAGGCGCCGGACGTCCGGTCCCGACCGGTCGTCCGGTGGCTGGAGTTTTCTCCGGTAGCTCTTCTTCTTGTCCTTTGCGGTTGGTGGCCTTGCCGTCTTGTCCATGGTCTTCCTCCTTGTTCCTGGTCATGCATAGCACAGATATTTGAGGTAGTAACCATGTCTCACATGTGGGAAGTGACGGTTTGGAGAGGAGCGAGTTCACCTTGTGTCCAATGGTGTATATTCGAGGTCTCGTCGTATGTATCCTTGGGGCTTGGAGAGTAGTCGGAGTGTACATGGGGATGAACATGGGATGCTCCGCATCATCTCCCCCCCCCTTGGGAAAGATCCGACCTCGGATCGTGATCCTCATCACCATGGAAACGGTTGTCGTAGACGGACTTGTAGTTGGACGAAGTTGAAGACATGGCGCAATCCAAGTAGTCCAAGGTGTCGCCGGAGTGATAGACATGCAAAAAGAGCAAACACGAGCAACACTCGGGAATACAATGGTTAGCGCACACAAAGTGTCCATCATGTAAGAATGAGTCCGTGCGGCAAGATAGGTCATGACAAAACGCATGAAGCTTATCAAGATGATCTAGAATGAGATGCAAAGCATTCATGGGAGGAAATGCAATCATTGTGCACACAAATGTGTTGTAAATATGATCAATGCAACCACGGTGCAAAATGATGTCATAGTGAGACGGTTTATCTATAGCATGAATATGGCAATGGATGCTCAACATGTGTATGTTATCATGCAATTGATGGTGGACAAAATGATCATGATGTATGAATATGCCATCAAGGTAGATCACAACAAATTTGCTAAGGAAGTGCACAAGCTCATATATCATGGATGACATGGGAATAGGTGCAACAAGACAATCATAATGTGTGTCAATCCATGCATAGGGTGCAAATTTGTGATGGGTGGTGTTGTACCATAGCTCGATGTCGTGGCACTCCTCAACTTGAAGGTCCATAGGGTCCATCTCCAATGTCGGTCCTCCGTCCAATATATGTATCATGTAGACAAGAAGAAGGAAACAACAATGAAAGAATGACCCATCCAATATGTGTATTTGAGGATGGCTCAAAGGGAAGGAGGTCACCTTTAGGATGTTCTCAAGGATGATGGAGTTGCATCTTGTATGCCTTCACATAACCAAGTTGTCTCATGATGTTATCGCCTTGTGAATCCTTCAAAATGAAAGAACATGACAAACACTCAGAAAAACAAATGAGGTTAGCGGAAGTGCAAAACCTATCATTCGTGTGGTAAGATACCCAACAAGTGTATGCATCATGCTCATCATAAGAAAGTACAAGGGAGCATTTCATAGTATGGAGGCATATGATGCGAGAACAACCAAATACAATAGGCTCAAGTAAACAAGCATGCATCACAAGTGAAGTGTCCAAGTCTCCAAGATCATGAAGCATAGAGGCAACTATTGGAGGCAAGCGACAATAAACAAGATATATCATGTGAGAGGCATGAACATATATGTCATCAACCCAAGAAAGCAAGTGATAGTGGAACATGGGTGATGCAACATAGCAAGCAATCATAGCGATCAAGTCAAGCAAGCTAGTAGTGCGAAGATGCAACGTACTAGAAGGAATCATGGCAAGCATGTCATGTGTGCAAATAGTGGGCATGAATAATTCACATGTCATAGCACAAGCATGAAAGCAAGATATGAGCAAAATAGCATCAATAGCATGGGGCACATGATAAACATGGCAATAGCAACAAGGATCTCCACCAAGCATGCAAATACACATAGGAGTATCATAATGGTGAATCATGGGTAGATGCAAGTAAGGGTCACAATTGCATGGCAAAGGTATAGAAGCAAGCATAGCATGCAAAGTGAACACGGTAAAATGAGCATAAAGCGAAAAGTGATATATAGCCCAAAGCCATGTGAGAGACAAGTAAAAGAGATGCGCGTAGTCCTTGCGCAAAAGGAATGGTGGGAATGAAAGTCCACGGGATCCCAAGTCATCGTTGCTCTCAAGTGCTCGTTTCGTCAACTCTTGGGATTGAGAGGTTGACGAGTATACGTGAGTACCTACACAAAACAAAGACAAAGGGAAAATTGTGTGTGCATGGTAGATGTACACATCATCCATCATGATGCGCACATGCTTGTGTTGGTTAGCACCAAATAGCCAATGCTCAAATAAATGAGATGCGCGATATAGAAACATGTCATCCATCATGAGAGGTTTGTTATGATGTATGTCATAATGGAGACTCAAAGGATGTAATGCATCATGAGAAATATCTAGAGCATTGTTATTCATGGAATGCATATGGTGTACATTATCATGGGAATCATGCAAAGTATGAAATGCGACAAAATCTCCTAATATGTTTGAGGAAACTATGGGGTCTCCTCATGAGCATTAATGGAAACACCACATGGAGAATATTGACAACATCCAAAACAATGCATATTTGGAACAATGTGATCATGGCATGACATAGTAGATGAATTGTGCAAATCATGTAAAGGAAGCATGGCAATATCATCACAAGAGAAACAAAAGCCAATTACCATCATCTCGTCATCTATGCCATAAGTGCAAATAGGATTTATTTTAACAGGGGCATGCATAGTTACTATGTTGAGATTGAAATGAGGCTATATGGGAGATCTCACTCATAGCATATGACAAGTTCAATGGATTGTCAAACATGATGTGACCAAAAGAATTTGCACAAGATATCCTATGGAGCATAGCATCACAACTAGGTAACTCAACATGCTCATCATCATATTCATCATAAATAGGTAAGTCAAGGCATGAAGAAGTCGCACTAGCATGAAGCATGGGAATAGGAGGATCAACATCATGCAAGCAATCATTG
Source organism: Aegilops bicornis (assembly GCA_021605145.1). Classification (NCBI taxonomy): domain Eukaryota; kingdom Viridiplantae; phylum Streptophyta; class Magnoliopsida; order Poales; family Poaceae; genus Aegilops; species Aegilops bicornis. Next base: position 616,535,731 of record CM038672.1, on the reverse strand, counting down.
TCAAGAGAGTCCACTAGTGGGACAAGAGAAGCACCATCACCTATGTTACTTTTGGAAGGTCGCTCATGTGTTGTAGGTGAGGTGTCCAAGACCAAGTCGTAGTCAACTTCATCTTGATGGAACCATGTGGGGTGTGTCATCGTCCACCATGGCCATCGGTTTTCCCTTTGGAGGGATGGACTGCGTCGAGGATAGGCATGTCGTCATGTAGGAGACCTAGCACCAAAGAAGAAAACACACCAGGAGTAGAGGTTAAGTCATTAGGAATCATAGTGGCCTCACATGCCGTGTCAACTAACTCACTCTCTAAGTGTTGTGGCTCACTTACTCCCTCAAGGATTCTCTCACTCATATGGTTGGTGGAGTCACTCAAATGGCGCTCAACCTCACGTAGGGATGTGTGGCATGCTCTCATGTGTGGGGCTAGTGGTGGTCACACTCATCCTCTCATAGGAAATGCTCTCGGTGTCACGTATGGTGGAGTCACTCATGTCACTCATGTGGTGGTGGCTCTCCTCACATGGCACTTGGGGCATCTCAACATATGTGGGTGTCGAGAGATGTAGGTGCAAATGTCTCCATGCTCAACTCCTATTGCCGTGGTTGAAGGGGATGGCCCTTGCTCGACCTTCTTGTCGCTGCCTTGTTGTTGGAGGCCCATATGATGTGGCACCTCGTGGCTCGTCTCCATGACCAAGGGAATTTCCCATGCTCGGCCATCTTCCTTGTGGGGCTTCCGAAGATGGAAGTGTCGCCCTCGCTCGTAGGTAGTCGCCTTGGACTTGATGAAGTCGGTGTAGGCGTACTCGTGGAAAGTAGGCGAAGATGTCATACGTCCAAAGGCGAAGATTTCTTGAGAACACTTGGCGAAGATGCCGAAGTGGTTGATGTAGCCGTAGCACCGTCTTGGTGGTGGTCGTCTCGCGGTCTTCTTTTGTGCTCTTGAAGCTTGGACTTGGCGTGAAGTAGGGCTTGTTGGGACTTGTGCATTTGCGCTTGTGGAGCATCTTCATGTTGATGGTGTGTCGTTGTCGTGCTTGAGCTCTATGGCGTTCGTCGTCATCGTGCACATGATGCTTGGAGGTGACTTGCCCTTCATGACGATGTGGATCACGAACGTGATGGTGGTCGCCATGGAGATGTGGATGTGGACGACTTGCGCTTGCATCGCTTGGGCGCTCCGAAGACTTGTGGCTTGAATGTCGCCGCCTTGAAGATGACGAAGGGGAAGAAGACTTGATCAAGGCTCTAATCTCCTCCATCCTTGCATCTTGCTCCTCTACATGTGCGGAAAGCTTGTTGTCGATGTAGTCCCTTTTCCTTGCTTCGGAGAGATGAATGTCGATGGAGAGGTTCTCGATGCGCTCTTGTAATCTTGATTGTGCGCCTTGCATTTGTCGTTGTAGATCGAAGATGGACGCTTTGGTGATGTAGTTGTTCACGCCGTCGTTGTTGTCGTACACCGGAGAGGAAATGCCTTGCCTATCCATCACAAGACTCGAGCAAATATGAGTGGGAGAAAGAGAAGAACTTGACCAAATGTACCTTGACCGATGTTGAAAATGGATCAATGATCACTCAATGTGTAACAAGGAAATAGCACAATTGGTACCAATTCTTGTCGGTTTCTCACACCTACACAAATAAGGCTTATGGTGGAGCTCGGTGAGGATAGTGGCACAAAAATTTAATGCAAAATGTTAGCAAGAGTCAATAATGTTGAAAGAGATTCACAAATTCACAAGAGAAACAAGTAGACCAATAGCAATGAATGGCACACCGAAACGCACACATGGATATATAAATGGGGTCGTGCAACCAAGGAATGAGCTCAAAATGTGGAATCCACCAAAACGCTCGTGTTGCACAACTCAAGAGAGACGCTAGCACGATTGCTCAATAGGCGGATATGACACTTGTGTACAACCTATAAGATGCGAAATGGATAAACTTTGTATCCCAAGTATGCTATGTATGTATGGTTCCCGGTGTGTCTCTCAAGATGATCCAAGATGATCGGATATGACAATCTTATATGCAATGTGGTATGATGCTATGGCACTTGCTTACAAGCTTCTTTGCTCTTTCTCTTTTTGGTTAAAAGCTTTATTTCTTTTTTTTTCTTTTTTTTTCTATGGCCACTTTTGCACAATGCACAAATCAAGATAGCTATTGTGTATATGCGGGAACGATATTGTGACACAATGGATGATATGATACCAATATGATATGGTATGTATGCAATGGATGGTGTAGATCAATGATCACTAATGTGCACAAGTAACGTTGCCGGCAATACTCAAATGGCTAGTCTCAATAGGCAAGTGACGCAAAATGGGCTAGGGGTTATCAATGCAATTGCAAGGGGAATGTACAATGGCGTCGTCGAGGTTACCGTCCTTGGCGATGATGAGTAGCGGTGTTCTTGATGTAGATACCAAGATGATGGAGACTCATCCCTAAGTAGCCGAAACACCTTAGGAAACGGAAAACCCACAACTCAAAATCTCAAGGACAAAAGTCAAATGGTGGTAGAGGAATGCGGTGGTGGTTGCGGAAGCTCAATGGAATTGCGGAAATGCAATGGTGGTTTTGGAGTACGCAATGCGGAAGTGGGGTGTAAGGTGGTGAACTATACACGGTGTCGGAGTTGCAAGCCCGGTCCCTAAGTAGCATAAACACCTTAGGAGACACAACTCACAACACAAACAAAATTGGGTTAAGTTGGGTTGGTGGAAGTGTATGGTGGGTAAGCCTATGCGGAAGTGGCGGTGGTGGTTGATGAAGAAGCAACCATCCCTAAGTAGCCGAAACACCATAGGAGACTCGAATCACTACTCAAGCAACCACCAATGCTATTGTGAACAAAATGGGGTAGGTTCTGGAAGTCGGTGGTGGCTATGCGGATGATATGGTGGAGGGCCTAGGCAAACTTGCCAAATTTTCGAAAATTTGATGGCTTCAAATGGTGTTGGTGGTATTTTGTGAGATGGGGAATGTCAATAGCTTCAAAACGAGCTAAAGAACGTCAAAATCAGAGTTCGGATGAATTAGTTATGGACAAAACGAAAATCAGCCGAAATGGGAAACTACAGGTTACGGACGTCCGTAAATGGACGGATGTCCGGTCGCCGGACGTCCGGAAAGGTCAGAAATCCATGATTTCGGTTCGGGTTAGGGGTTCCGGTCGTCCGGGAAAGGTCGGACGTCCGGGGGTCGGTTGTCAACGCGGGATTTGAGCTCCCGGACGCGATTTTGGGCGGAATTTTGGGATTTTGGGGTCAAAATTGAGGAGATTTTGTGGATGGAAAGTGGGGAACTTGGGGAAATGCTAGATCCACTTGAAACCAAGCAAATCCATGGATCAAAATCAACAAAACTTCATCACACTAACAAATCACAAAAAAAATTGAGGCTATTTTTGGTGGGGAATTTTCAAATTTGGGGAAGAACACAACAAAATCAAGCTAGACAAAGAGGGGTAGGGGCTCCAAAAACGTGATCAATCTTGCTCTGATCCAAGATGATGTAGGGCGGAACCCTATGTGGATTATCTTTCATGTTTGGAGAGGATCCCTACGAGGAACACGAAGAACGAGCGGAAGAGCACGAGGGAAATCACGGGGAAAACACAAGAGAATCACTCAAACCAACAAGATTCGATTACACATGCGCTAGATCGATGAACACAAAGAGAGATACACGATCCACGATCAACAAAGGACGATACAAGAGGTAACCGGGTTCTTCTCCGTGAGGAGGTCTTGATTAGGGCCACCCAAGACGGGGTCTTGAATCCGCTTGGAAGGATCTTCTCCGGTGGAGGCACGTCTGCGAGGAGAAGGAAACCAAGTGGATGAGCAAAGCTCTCACACAAACATGAGCTAATCCTTTGCTAACCCTAACTAGGAGGTGGGAGAGGTCTATTTATAGTTTTAGTGCAAAAGGGGGCGAAGTGAAGGGGTACATGGGTTTCGGCCCAAAACTGTGCGCAGACAGGTACCGGACGTCCGCTGGGGCCGGCCGTCTGTGGCTCAGAGGGACCGGTCGTCCGGTGTCGCTTGACGTCCGCTGGATCCGTTCTGTGAAGGAGACGCCGGTCGTCCGGTATCTTCATACTTCCGCTAATATCCATTCTGTTGGGGGGTGCCGGACGTCCGGTGATGTCGGTCGTCCGCTCGCTGGAGAGTGTGGCCGGTCGTCCGGTCTGGGCCGGACGTCCGCTCGCTGGGGCCTGCGTTGGCTGGGACTTGGCAGCTGGGGCTTCAGGCGCCGGACGTCCGGTCCCGACCGGTCGTCCGGTGGCTGGAGTTTTCTCCGGTAGCTCTTCTTCTTGTCCTTTGCGGTTGGTGGCCTTGCCTTCTTGTCCATGGTCTTCCTCCTTGTTCCTGGTCATGCATAGCACAGATATTGGAGGTAGTAACCATGTCTCACATGTGGGAAGTGACGGTTCGGAGAGGAGCGAGTTCACCTTGTGTCCAATGGCGTATATTCGAGGTCTCGTCGTATGTATCCTTGGGGCTTGGAGAGTAGTCGGAGTGTACATGGGGATGAACGTGGGATGCTCCCGTCGACGAATTTGTCGTGCCTGAGGATCCCGTCGAACAAGAGCGTTTCAAACGCAGGCTTATGGCCACGGCGAGCAGCCTCAAGAAAAAACAACAACAGCTTAGAGCTGACCAAGACTTGCTAGCCGGCAGATGATGAAGTCCTTGCGGCCGAAGAGTATGAACTCGAACGCCCCTCCAAGAGCTACCCAAAGCACAGGCTGCTACCCCGACTAGAGGAGGAAGCACCTAAACCTACATCACCAGCGCATGATGTGGCCGACCGGCCACCTTGCGGCCGCGACAGAGAGGCCTCTCGGCCCTCCACTCAAGCCGCACCCCGGCGTTGCTCAAAAAATACCAAGGCACGGGGAAATGCGCCCGGACTGCGAGATATATTGGAGGACAAGGCTAGGCAAACAAGATCGATCTACGGATCGCGTGGGCGCCCCACGACACGTGACGATAACCGTCATGCTGGATATAGCAGATCCGGCCGGGCCGAACACAGCAGACAAAGCTCATTTGAGCTATGTCGTGATATAGCCCAGTACAGAGGCGCCGCACACCCACTATGCTTCACAGATGAAGTAATGAATCATCAAATCCCCGAGGGTTTCAAACCTGTAAACATCGAATCATACGATGGCACAACAGATCCTGCGGTATAGATCAAGGATTATCTCCTTCATATCCACATGGCCCGCGGTGATGATCTACACGCCATCAAATACCTCCCACTCAAGCTTAAAGGACCAGCTCGGCATTGGCTTAACAGCTTGCCTGCAGAGTTAATTGGTTGTTGGAGGACCTGGAAGCCGCATTCCTCGACAATTTCCAGGGAACCTATGTGCGACCACCAGACGTCGATGACCTGATCCGATATGGGCCATAATTTGGCCCAAAACACGACAGGCTGTGAACAGGCCTGATCTGGTATGGGCCTCAATTTGGCCAAAACATGACAGTTGTTAATGGCCAGCCCACTAGTGTTTGAAAAACATGGTGGGCCTTTAATGGGCCGGCCTTTTCACCGAATGGGCCTCTGTTGGGCCGTGCCACGTGTCGACGTATCATAGGCGCCTCCTGTCCAATGAGTGGATGACATCTGTCCGAACATTGAGCCAACACGTGTTTCCTCCAGCCAATGAGAATTTTACACGTGGAAAATTCCCATTGGTCCGAGCTGTTAACGGGTTATCGAATCCAAAACCGGACCCGATAGCTTAACGGCGTCCCGTTACGGTGGATGCCACGTGTCGGTCATCCTTGATGAAAGCACTTCTATGACGCGCGATTTATCGTCATGGAAATGGACACTTCCGTGATAATAATTTTGGTAATGTCATGAAACACTTCTACGACAACATGTATGACTATCTTGATTCTGTCATAAATTTGTCATGGACTAGTAAGTTGCCCGTGCTACGCTACGGGGTCGCAAAAAAACAACTGGCACACTAAAGATCAAGTGAAACATCGTTTACTTAAATTATAGTCAAGAGCCGTGCATTGCTACGGGACAACAAACAAAATAACATAATTTACTAATATGTGGTGGCATCATTCCTGATTTCCTGAGACAAAGCACAAATAGATTCCAGCAATATGCTCTAAAATAGAGATGAACGGCGTATGTAAGGATTACAACATCTGTATTTTAGTACATGTATGAAGATAGAAGTAAAAGCATGAAGAAATTAGTCCTTTGCCAAACAAACAAAGAAGCGGAGAAAAAAAAAGAAAAACACAAGGAGAGCCTTGCTTGATGCACAAAATAGAGTGGTACACAATCAAGTACCACATCTGTCGCAAATTAAATGTAGTACAACTTCAGTGCAATGTTTTTTATGCTAAAATGTAGTAGAATGTTTTTTATGCTTACTTAAAACTAATCGTCTATTGAAGCATATTGGCCTCGACACGAGAAACACACCGTTACAAAGTTACGCCATGGAAAATTAACAAAGAGTATAATCTTGTTATTAAGCTTAGATATACAAAAGGGGAGAAGTAACACGATATATCCCTTGCCACAAAGCAGAGTATCTTCCAGTTGTCAAAAAAGCAGAGTATTGCCCATCTAGAAAAACAGAGTCCACCCTCACTAAACAATATACCACTATAAAAAGGCAGAGTATCTTCCTTTGCTTACAAACCAGCCATACCCAAGCACAGGAAATTGGACAAACTTTCATCCTTTGTTTTGCCCTCAATGCAACGCACACCTTTTGTCTACTCCTCTACCAATGGGGCGTCATCTATGAATTTTCATCTCCAGCAAAAGCACTATCTAATAACAAAATTATCAATGGCCATGTTATACGCTCTGAAACATATGCACATATATATTGGTATACAAAGATTATACACACGATTTCCATCTTTATCAGGTAGGTGCCTTGGGTTATGTCACATCTTGAAAATAAATGCTCAACACGCAGCAAGCCACTGAAGGCAATGCTCCTGGCAGGCATCCTTTGGTGTGTGTTATTAGATAGTACTTTCTCGCAAGTTAAACTATCTTGCAACCTAGCCACGAAATAACTATCATGTAACTATCCAAAATTGCACAGATGATAAAGTTGGTCATCACGAGGCAAACAACATGAATGAGAAAAATGACATGCACATGTCTGCCAACCAAAAATCAGGTTATTAGAAAACTACCTTATTTTTAAGATGCGATATAAATCTGAAATTGCATAGATGAAAATTTTGATCATCATCAAGGAAAGCAATGTGAATGATATGCACAGGTGTGGTAGCCAAAAGGTACAAGCCATAACATAATGGTACACAACATTGAATCAACGTTTCATGATCAAGTGTGAAATTTTCTGTCAAAAAGAACAGAATGAAAAAAAACTTGCTCAAGAAAAGAAATCTGGACATAAAAAAACAAATCTTGCTTAATTACAGTACACCATATCTTGAATGGATAAACTTAGATGGCTCCTTTTTGGTGGAAAAACTAAACAATTCCTAATTGGCTAGATTTAATTCGGCACTTTTAGCTACAAAACAACATGGAATTCCTAAGTACATACCAAACGCCTCGGTAAGTACTGACCTTCTAAACCTTCCCAATCTTGCGTTGACATGGAGAAAAGTGCCTGTGTAACATCACAGAGTTCCTCTGTTCCTAAGGAGGAAACACATGAATTTCTTGCCAGAGCTTCAAATTAAAACGGTGACTTGCTAGGAAACCAGTGCACAAAGTAAGAAGTCCGAATTTTTCATTGATCAAGGATCAAATGAAAAGTATACTGAAAAAGAAAGTTCTCCTGGAGAAAGGTGCACAAAACTGTACTAACCACATCCCAAACCAAATTTATGGAAATTCAGCAGGGTACTCCCAATCACTTACACAATGTAGGAGATGGAGATGTACCTGTCAAAGGAAAACCAACAACCATTTTAAAGAACAATGCAATGACATACAGCTTCCAGTTTAGTACATGCCAAAACTGATCTACTGTGATCATCAGGAAATTTTAGTGTACTAAATACACTCTGTATCAAAATATAAGACATTTTTTGACACTATGACAGTGTCAAAAACATCTTATATTTTGGTACAGAGAGCGTAACTTTTAACACAAAATTATGGCCTGTATAATATTCAATGAATATGGTCTGTCTTCTTATTCAAATTTTCCATGCAACTATTCCTTTATATAATACTTAAAGTTTCATTCGACAAGAAGAATTAAGAAACGAAATTGAAACCAAACATTGTTGCTTCGGACACTGGTATGGATACAGTAGCTGATATTGAAGAATAATGATACTTTGGACACAATAAGGTAGCGCCAACTGATACCATCACATATCTGCAATTGCACAAGGAGATTTTATTCTTTCATCAATACCCATACATTGGTCCTTGTCAGATCAGAATTCAGAAGGCGAAGGGCAGTGAGATCCATGGGAGTGTGACCAGCATGGAACGCGTTGGCAGGGAGGGGAAGTAGGAGTAGGTGGTGGCGCCGCCGCCGACGTACTTGCGGATGTCAGTGTTGAAGGAGACAGGGAAGGCTATGAGACGGCTATGAGGAGGGGGGTGGTTGTGGTCGGAGGTGGGGCTGCTGCCGTAGGAAAGCGAGGACGCAACAGAGCCGTTGGGGCACGAACGGCGCCGACGGCGAACTTGTGAAGTCAACACCGGAGAGGCTGCATCGACAACCTACTTGCCAAGGTCCAAGTCAGGCAAACTGGGAAGGGGCCGGGAGGTGGAGACGACGAGGATTAGAGGGTCCTGGTGGTGGTCGGCGGTGAGGCTTGAGATTCGTTGGGGGACGGAGCGCACGGACAGCAGCAATTTCTCCAGATCGTTCCGTGGCCTTCTTTTTGTCCTGAGATTTCTAGATGACGTGGGAGAGAGATGGGCTGAACGGGAGGGACAGGGAGCTATCTGCAAACAAGAGTGAGTGTGCATGCGTGTTTTTGCAAAATTACCTTAGCTCGACTCACATGCGTTGGATGTAGATCGAACGGCTGTAAACGAAGAATGGCAGGCACACCATCACCACCAACTCAGACTTTTATAGGAGTAGAGATGTACATGCATGAAAGAAAATGTGACCTACTGTGACAAACACGTATCATCACGAAAATGTATTTTTCTGTAGTATTTTCATTGACGAGATCTTTGAGTCGAAATGTCGTGATCAAGCCTCCGTGGATAGTTGTGGTTGTTGGCCCTCACCTCTTAAAATGTGCTAGTTGTTACTATATATGTTAAGGTGTAGATATGGACCATATGATTGTTGGCCCTTAGCCTCTTAAAATGTGATAGTTATTACTATGTTAAGTATGTAGATATGGACCATATGGTTATCAAAACCGTGTTACGAAGATCCTCCTTTTGTCGAATAGTGTAACCACTATATATATGTTACTGAAATGTTGTTACCCAAGTTCATAAATTTTCATGGAAAGTATTAGTATCGTACACAGTTCATTGAGTTTAAGCGTGTGCCGATGACCAAAAAGGCATTTGCATATTAATCATCCATATTGCAAATTCACACACATGTTAACATAAGGAAACGTATGTGTAACATACTAATCATCGCGACAAGTACTCGCAGACGCATCGTGTGCGATACTCCGCCACCGCAAGCAACTAGTTTGCATTTTTCAAAGATTTTTGTACACACAGAATCGCACACGAAGTAACTGCATTGACTGTTTGTGTTGTAATTTCTCATCGCAAATAGTTCATCCGAGTCGGCTGTTTGCCACATATCACACACATCTTGTTTACATGACTCCTTTGTGTTCTTTTGGCTCATCGCAAACAATTCATCCATGTGAACTGTATGCCGCATATCACACACGTCTTGTTAAGTTGAACCGTTTCTGTTGTCTTCCCTAATCAAAAATAGTTCGTCCGAGTTAACCGTATGTCGTATATCGCAGATATGGTTGCCCGTTTCTGTTGGTCTACCTCATCGCAAACAGTTCGAATGGATTAACCGTGTGTCCCGTGATCGCATACACATTGTTATGATCGCCTGCTTCATTGTTACGCCTCATCGCAGAAAAGTTTGAATGGATTAACCGTGGTGTCCCGTGACGCACACGCAACTAAAATTTGAACGATGTTTGATGGCTCCGCCATTTCAAACGTTTTGCACCTTTTTTGACGGGTTTTTTACACCACTGTTTGCAATTATTGCATCGCACACAGTTTCGGCAAAGAGTCTCTGATCGTAGTGTCGATTAGCAGTATCCTGCAGTAGTGCAAGGGGGCCGCCAACCCCTTCCCCTAGTGCAATTCGGACCCATGGGGGGCGCCACCTCCCTTGGCCTGCCTCCTCTTTTCCTATATGGCCCAATAAGGACCATTACTTCTCTGGTGAATTCTCGTAACTCCCGGTACTCAAAAACACCGAATCACTCGGAACCTTTCCGATGTCCGAATATAGCCTTGCAATATATGAATCTTTACCTCTTGGCCATTTCGAGACTCAGAACAAACTTCGGTCATGAAACTTCATGTCCGTGATCTCATCTGGGACTCAGAACAAACTTCGGTCATGAAATGTTAAGCGTGTGGACCCTATAGGTTCGAGAGCTATGTAGACATGACCGAGACACATCTCCGTCAATAACCAATAGCGGAACTCGGATGCTCATATTGGCTCCTACATATTCTACGAAGATCTTTATCGGTCAAACCACATAACAACATACGTCATTCCCTTTGTCATCGGTATGTTACATTTGCCCGAGATTTGATCGTCGTTATCATCATACCTAGTTCAATCTCGTTATCGGCAAGTCTTTTTACTCGCTCCGTGATGCATCATCCCGCAACTAACTCATTAGTCACATTGCTTGCAAGGCTTACAGTGATGTGCATTACCGAGAGGGCCCAGAGATACCTCTCTAATACTTGGAGTGACAAATCATATTCTGGATCTATGCCAACCCAACAAACACCTTCGGAGACACCTATAGAGCATCTTCATAATCACCCAGTTACATTGTGATGTTTGATAGCACACAAGGTGTTCCTCCGGTATTCAGGAGTTGCATAATCTCATAGTCAGAGAAATATATATAAGTCATGAAGAAAGCAATAGCAATAAAACTTAACGAGCATTATGCTAAGCTAACGGATGGGTCTTGTTCATCACATCATTCTCCTAATGATGTGATCCCGTTCATCAAATGACAACACATGTCTATGGTCAGGAAAATTAACCATCTTTGATTAACGAGCTAGTCTAGTAGAGGCATACTAGGGACACTTTGTTTTGTCTATGTACTCACACATATATCAAGTTTCCAGTTAATACAATTCTAGCATGAATAATAAACATTTATCATGATATAAGGAAATAAAATAATAACTTTATTATTGCCTCTAGGGCATATTTCTTGCCTCCCACTTGCACTAGAGTCAATAATCTAGTTCACATTGCCATGTGAACACCAATAGTTCACATCTTTATGTGATTAACACCCATAGTTCACATTGCCATGTGACCAACACTCAAAGGGTTTACTAGAGTCAATAATCTAGTTCACATCGCTATGTGATTAACACCCAAGAGTAATAAGGTGTGATCATGTTTTGCTTGTGAGAGAAATTTTAGTCTACGGGTCTGCCACATTCAGATCCGTATGTATTTTGCAAATGTCTATGTCTACAATGCTCTGCACGGAGCTACTCTAGCTAATTGCTACTACTTTCAATATGTATCCAGATCGAAACTCAGAGTCAACAAGATTGGTGTCAAAGCTTGCATCGACGTAACTCTTTACGACGAACTCTTTTATCACCTCCATAACCGAGAAATATTTCCTTAGTCCTCTAAGGATAATTTTGACCGCTGTCCAGTGATCTACTCCTAGATCACTATATTCTACTCCCTTGCCAAAATCATGCTAAGGTATACAATAGGTCTGGTACACAGCATAGCATACTTTATAGAACCTATAACTGAGGCATAGGGAATGCCTTTTTATTCTCTTTCTATTTTTTGTCGTGGTCGGGATTTGAGTCTTTACTCAACTTCACACCTTGCAACACAGAAAGAACTCCTTCTTTGACTGTTCCATTTTGATCTACTTCAAAAACTTGTCAAGTTATGTACTCATTGAAAAAACTTATCAAGCGTATTGATCTATATCTATAGATCTTGATGCTTAATATGTAAGCAGCTTCACCGAGGTCTTTCTTTGAAAAACTCCTTTCAAACACTCCTTTATGCTTTCCAGAAAATTCTACATCATTTCTGATCAACAATATGTCATTCACATATACTTATCAGAAAGGCTATAGTGCTTCGACTCACTTTCTTGTAAATACAGGCTACAACAAAAGTCTGTATAAAACCATATGCTTTGATCACCTTATCAAAGCGCATATTCCAACTCCAAGATGCTTGCACCAGTCCATAGATGGATCGCTGGAGCTTGCACACTTTGTTAGCACCTTTAGGATTGACAAAACCTTCTTGTTGCATCATATACAACTCTTCTTTAAGAAATCCATTAAGGAATGTAGTTTTGACATCCATTTGCTAGATTTCATAAAATATGGCAATTGCTAACATGATGCGGACAGACTTAAGCATCGCTACGAGTGAGAAAATCTCATCGTAGTCAACACCTTGAACTTGTCGAAAACCTTTTTGCGACAATTCAAGCTTTGTAGATAGTAACACTACTATCGATTGTCCGCCTTCCTCTAGAAGATCCATTTATTCTCAATGGCTCGCCGATCATCGGGCATGTCAATCAAAGTCCATACTTTGTTCTCACACATGGATCCCATCTCAGATTTCATGGCCTCAAGACATTTCATGAATCTGGGCTCATCATCGCTTCCTCATAGTTCGTAGGTTTGTCATGGTCTAGTAACATGACTTCCGTAACTGGATTATCGTACCACTGCAGTGCGGAACATGCTCGTTGACCCACGAGGTTCGATAGTAACTTGATCTCAAGTTTCATGATCATTATCATTAGCTTCCTTTCTAGTTAGTGTAGGCATCACGGGAACGGTTTTTCTGTGATGAGCTACTTTCCAATTCGAGAGAAGGTACAATTACCTCATCAAGTTCTACATTCCTCCCACTCACTTCTTTCGAGAGAAACTCCTTCTCTAGAAAGGATCCATTCTTAGCAACAAAGATCTTGCCTTTGGATCTGTGATAGAAGCTGTACCCAACAGTTACTTTTGGGTATCCCATGAAGCACTTCTTCGATTTGGGTTCGAGCTTATCAGGCTGAAGCTTTTTCATACAAGTATCATAACCCCAAACTTTAAGAAACGATAGCTTAGGTTTCTTGCCAAACCACAATTCATACGGCATCATCTCAACGGATTAGATGGTGCCCTATTTATTGTGAACGCAGCTGTCTCTAATGCATAACCCCAAAACGATAGTGGTAAATCGTTAAGAGACATCATAGATCGCACCATACCTAATAAAGTACGGTTATGACATTCGGACACACCATTACGCTGTGGTGTTCCAGGTGGCGTGAGTTGCGAAAATATTCCACATTGTTTCAAATGAAGACCAAACTCATAACTCAAATATTCACCTCCATGATCAGATCGTAGAAACTTTATTTTCTTGTTACGATGATTTTCCACTTCACTCTGAAATTCTTTGAACTTTTCAAATGTTTCAGACTTATGTTTCATTAAGTAGATATACCCATATCTGCTCAAATCATCTGTGAAGGTCGCAAAATAAAGATACCGACCGCGAGCCTCAACACTCATTGGACCGCATACATCAGCATGTATTATTTTCAACAAGTCAGTTGCTTGCTCCATTGTTCCGGAGAACAGAGTCTTAGCCATCTTGCCCATGGGGCATGGTTCGCAAGCATCAAGTGATTCATAATAAAGTTGTTGGCAATATGCTCTAGAGGCAATAATAAATTAGTTATTATTATTATATTTCTTTGTTCATGATAATCGTTTATTATCCATGCAATACTTGTATTGATAGGAAACTCAGATACATGTGTGGGTACATAGACAACACCATGTCCCTAGTAAGCCTCTAGTTGACTAGCTCGTTGATCAATAGATGGTTACGGTTTCACGACCATGGACATTGGATGTCGTTGATAACGGGATCACATCATTAGGAGAATGATGTGATGGACAAGACCCAATCCTAAGCCTAGCACAAAGATCGTAGTTCATTATGCTAAAGCTTTTCTAATGTCAAGTATCATTTCCTTAGACCATGAGCTTGTGCAACTCCGGATACCGTAGGAATGCTTTGGTGTACCAAACGTCACAACGAATCGGGTGGCTATAAAGGTGCACCGGGTATCTCCGAAAGTGCACATTGGGTTGGCATGAATCGAGATCGGGATTTGTCACTTCGTGTAAACGGAGAGGTATCTCTGGGCCCACTCGGTAGGACATCATCGTAATGTGCACAATGTGACCAAGGAGTTGATCACAGGATGATGTGTTACAGAACGAGTAAAGAGACTTGCCGATAAGGAGATTGAACAAGGTATCGGGATACCGACGATCGAATCTCGCAAGTACTATACCGTAGACAAAGGGAATTGAATACGGATTGATTGAATCCTCGACATCATGGTTCATCCGATGAGATCATCGTGGAACATGTGGGAGCCAACATGGGTATCCAGATCCCGCTGTTGGTTATTCGCGGAGAGTTGTCTCGGCCATGTTCAAGATGGTTCCCGAACCCGTAGGGTCTACACTTAAGGTTCGGTGACGCTAGGGTTGTAGAGATATTAGTATGCGGTAACCCAAAAGTTGTTCGGAGTCCCGGATGAGATCCCGGATGTCACGAGGAGTTCCGGAATGGTCCAGAGGTAAAGATTTATATATAGGAAGTCCAGCCGCCACCGGAAAGTTTCGGGGTCATCGGTATTGTCTGGGACCACCGGAAGGGTCCTGGGTCCACCGGTGGGGCCACCTATCCCGGAGGGCCCCATGGGCTGAAGGGGCGTGGGAACCAGCCTGGTGGGCTGGTGCACCCCTTGGGCCTCCCATGCGCCTAGGGTTAGAAACCCTAAGGGGTGGGGCGCCCACTTGGCTTGGAGGCCAAGCCACCCTAGGGCAGCCGCCTCCCTAGATGGGATCTACAAGGGGCCGGCCCCCTGTGCCCCTATATATAGTGGAGGGAGGGAGGACAGCCGTGCACTGAGTCCTCGGCGCCTCCCTCCCTCCCGTGACACCTCTTCCTCCCGCTTGCGCTTGGCGAAGCCCTCGCCGGGATCCCGCCATTTCCACCACCACGCCATGCGTCATGCTGGATCTCGACCAACCTCTCCTCCCTTGCTGGATCAAGAACAAGGAGATGTCTCCCAACCGTATGTGTGTTGAACGCGGAGGTGCCGTCTGCTCGGGCGCTAGGATCATCGGTGATTTGGATCACGACGAGTACGAATCCATCAACCCGTTCACTTGAACGCTTCCGCTTAGCGATCTACAAGGGTATGTAGATGCAATCCCTTCCATCGTTGCTAGATTACTCCATAGATTGATCTTGGTGTTGCGTAGAAAATTTTGAATTTCTGCTACGTTCCCCAACAGTGGCATCATGAGCTAGGTCTATGCATAGTTTCTATGCACGAGTAGAACACAAAGCAGTTGTGGGCGTCGATATTGTCAATTTACTTGTCGTTACTAGTATTATCTTGATTCGGGCGGCATCGTGGGATGAAGCGGCCCGGACCGACCTTACACGCACGCTTACGTGAGACAGGTTCCACCGAATCGACATGCACTTGTTGCATAAGGTGGCTAGCGGTGCCGCCTCCCACTTTAGTCGGATCGGATTCGATGAAAAGGGTCCTTATGAAGGGTAAATAGCAATTGACATATCACGTTGTGGTTTTGCGTAGGTAAGAAACGTTCTTGCTAGAAACCCATAGCAGCCACGTAAAACATGCAAACAACAATTAGAGGACGTCCAACTTGTTTTTGCAGGGCATGCTATGTGATGTGATATGGCCAAAAGAATGTGATGAATAATATATGTGATGTATGAGATTGATCATGTTCTTGTAATAGGAATCACGACTTGCATGTCGATGAGTATGACAACCGGCAGGAGCCGTAGGAGTTGTCTTAATTTATTGTATGACCTGCGTGTCAATGAACAACGCCATGTAATTACTTTACTTTATTGCTAAACCGTTAGCCATAGTAGTAGAAGTAATAGTTGGCGAGACAACTTCATGGAGACACGATGATGGAGATCATGATGATGGAGATCATGGTGTCATGCCGGTGACGATGATGATCATGGAGCCCCGAAGATGGAGATCAAAAGGAGCAAAATGATATTGGCCATATCATGTCACTTTTGATTGCATGAGATGTTTATCATGTTTATGCATCTTATTTGCTTAGAACGACGGTAGTAAATAAGATGATCCTCATAATAATTTCAAGAAAGTGTTCCCCTAAATGTGCACCGTTGCAAAAGTTCATTGTTTCGAAGCACCACGTGATGATCGGGTGTGATAGATTCTAATGTTCACATACAACGGGTGTAAGCCAGATTTACACATACGAAACACTTAGGTTAACTTGACGAGCCTAGCATGTACATACATGGCCTCGGAACACAAGAGACCGAAAGGTCGAGCATGAGTCTTATGGTAGATACGATCAACATGAAGATGTTCACCGATGATGACTAGTCCGTCTCACGTGATGATCGGACACGGCCTAGTTGACTCGGATCATGTAATCACTTAGATGACTAGAGGGATGTCTATCTGAGTGGGAGTTTATAAGATGAACTTAATTATCCTGAACATAGTCAAAAGGTTTTTGCAAATTATGTCATAGCTCGCGCTTTAGTTCTACTGCTTTTAGATATGTTCCTAGAGAAAATTTAGTTGAAAGTTGATAGTAGCAATTATGCGGACTAGGTCCGTAAACCGAGGATTGTCCTCATTGCTTCAGAGAAGGCTTATGTCCTTAATGCACCGCTCGGTGTCTTTGAACCTCGAACGTCATCTCGTGGATGTTGTAACATCGACATACACGCTTTTGATAACTATGTGATAGTTCAGAATGTTAAACGGTTTAGAGTTGAGGCAATCAAGACGATTTTGAAACGTCATGAACATATGAGATGTTTCGAGGGCTGAAATTGGGATTTTAGGCTCGTGCCCACGCCAAGAGGTATAAGACCTCCGACGCAGTTTCTTAGCCTGCAAACTAAGGGAGAAAAGCTCAATCGTTGAGATTGTGCTCAGATTGTCTGAGTACAACAATCACTTGAATCGAGTGGGAGTTAATCTTCCAGATGAGATAGTGATGTTTCTCCAAAATCATTGCCACCAAGCTGCTAGAGCTTCGTGATGAACTATAAACATATCAGGGATAGATATGATGATCCTTGAGCTATTCGCGATATTTGACACCTCGAAAGTAGAAGTCAAGTAGGAGCATCAATTGTTGATGGTTAGTAAAACCATTAGTTTCAAGAAGGGCAAGGGCAAGAAGGGATACTTCATGAAACGACAAATCAGTTGCTGCTCTAGTGAAGAAACCCAAGGTTGAATCCAAACCGAGACTAAGTGCTTCGTAATGAGGGGAACGGTCATCAAGGTGACTACCCTAGATACTTGGTAGATGAGAAGGTTGGCAAGGTCGATAGAAGTATATTGGATATACATTGTATTAAATGTGTACTTTACTAGTACTCCTAGTAGCACCAGGGTATTAAGATACCGTCTCGATTGCTAAGTGTTAGTAACTCGAAATAAAAGAGCTACGGGATAAACGGAGACTAGCTAAAGGTGAGATGATGATATGGTTTGGAAGTGTTTCCAAGGTTGATGTGATCACGCATCGTATACTCCCTCTACCATCGAGATTGGTGTTAAACCTAAATAATTGTATTTGGTGTTTGCGTTGAGCATAGACATGATTGGATTATGTTTATCGCAATACGGTTATTCATTTAAGGAGAATAATGGTTACTCTATTTATTTTAATAATAACTTCAATGGTCTTGCACCTAAAATGAATGGTTTATTGAATCTCGATCGTAGTGATACACATGTTCATGCCAAAAGATATAAGATAGTAATGATAGTGCCACCTACTTGTGGCACTGCCATTTGAGTCATATTGGTATAAAACGCATGAAGAAGCTCCATGTTGATGGATATTTGGACTCACCCGTTTTTGAAAAGATTGAGACATGTGAACCATGTCTATTGGTATATACGCATGAAGAAACTCCATGCAGATGGACCGTTTGGACTCACTTGATTTTGAATCACTTGAGACATGCAAATCATACCACATGGGCAAGATGACTGAAAGCCTCGTTTCAAAGAAATGGAACAAGAAAGCAACTTGTTGGAAGTAATACATTTTGATGTGTGCAGTCCAATGAGTGCTGAGGCACGCAGTGGATATCGTTATGTTCTTGCTTCACAGATGATTTGAGTAGATATGGAGTATATTTACTTGATGAAACACAAGTCTGAATTATTGAATGGTTCAAGTAATTTCATAGTGAAGTTGAAGATCGTCGTGACAAGAGGATAAAATGTCTATGATATGATCATAGAGATGAATATCTGAGTTGCGAGTTTGGTACACAATTGAGACATTGTGGAAATTGTTTCACAACTAACACCACCTGGAACACCATAGTGTGATGGTGTATCCGAACATCATAGATGCACCCCATTGGATATGGGGCATACCATGATGTCTCTTATCGAATTACCACTATCGTTTATGGGTTAGGCATTAGTGACAACCACATTCACTTTAAATAGGGCACCACGTAATTCCGTTGAGATGACAACGTATGAACTATGGTTCAGAGAAACCTAAGCTGTCATTTCTTAAATGTTTGGGAATGCGACGCTTATGTAAAAAAAAGGTTTCATCCTGATAAGCTCGAACCCAAAGCGGATAAATACATCTTCATAGGACACCCAAAATAGTTGGGTATACCTCCTATTTCAGATCTGGAAGCAAAAGTGATTGAGGGAGTCCTGGATTAGGGGGTGTCCGGATAGCCGGACTATAACCTTTGGCCGGACTCCTGGACTATGAAGATACAAGATTGAAGACTTCTTCCCGTGTCCGGATGGGACTTTCCTTGGCGTGGAAGGCAAGCTTGGCGATACGGATATGTAGATCTCCTCCCATTGTAACCGACTCTGTGTAACCCTAGCCCTCTCCGGTGTCTATATAAACCGGAGGGTTTTAGTCCCAGGGATGAACAACAATCATACCATAGGCTAGCTTCTAGGGTTTAGCCTCTCTGATCTCGTGGTAGATCTACTCTTGTACTACCCATATCATTAATATTAATCAAGAAGGAGTAGGATTTTACCTCCATCGAGAGGGCCCGAACCTGGGTAAAAACATCGTGTCCCTTGTCTCCTGTTACCATCCGCCTAGACGCACAGTTCGGGACCCCCTACCCGAGATCCGCTGGTTTTGACACCAACGTTGGTGCTTTCATTGAGAGTTTGATGTAGGGCGGAACCCTATGTGGACGATCTTTCACGTTTGGAGAGGATCCCTACGAGGAACACGAAGAACGAGGGGAAGAGCAAGAGGGAAATCACGGGGAAAAACACAAGAGAATCACTCAAACCAACAAGATTCGATTACACATGCGCTAGATCGATGAACACAAAGAGAGATACACGATCCACGATCAACAAAGGACGATACAAGAGGTAACCGGGTTCTTCTCCGTGAGGAGGTCTTGATTGGGGCCACCTAAGAGGGGGTCTTGAATCCGCTTGGAAGGATCTTCTCCGGTGGAGGCACGTCTGCGAGGAGAAGGAAACCAAGTGGATGAGCAAAGCTCTCACACAAACATGAGCTAATCCTTTGCTAACCCTAACTAGGAGCTGGGAGAGGTCTATTTATAGTCTTAGTGCAAAAGGGGGCGAAGTGAAGGGGTACATGGGCTTCGCCCAAATCAGGCGCAGATACCGGACGTCACTGGGGCCGGTCGTCTGTGTCGCTTGGACGTCCGCCGGATCCGCTTCGTGAAGGAGACGCAGTCGTCCGGTATCTTCATACTTCCGCTAATATCCATTACATTGAAGTGCGGACGTCCGGTGATGTCGATCGTCCTTCATTTGGAGAGTGTGGCGGTCGTCCGATGCAGGTGAGACGTCCGCTCGCTGGGGCCCTGCGTTGGGACTTGGCAGGGGCTTGAGGCGCGGACGTCCGTCCCGACCGGTCGTCCGTGGCTGGAGTTTTCTCGGTAGCTCTTCTTCTTGTCCTTTGCAGTTGGTGGCCTTGCCGCCTTGTCCATGGTCTTCCTCCTTGTTCTGGTCATGCATAGCATGATATTTGAGGTAGTAACCATGTCTCACATGTGGGAAGTGACGGTTTGGAGAGGAGCGAGTTCACCTTGTGTCCAATGGTGTATATTCGAGGTCTCGTCGTATGTATCCTTGGGGCTTGGAGAGTAGTGGGAGTGTACATGGGGATGAACATGGGATGCTCCGCATCATCTCCCACCCCACCTTGGGAAAGATCCGACCTCTGATCGTGATCCTCATCACCATGGAAACGGTTGTCGTAGACGGACTTGTAGTTGGACGAAGTTGAAGACATGGCGCAATCCAAGTAGTCCAAGGTGTCACGGAGTGATAGACATGCAAAAAGAGCAAACACGAGCAACACTCGGGAATACAATGGTTAGCGCACACAAAGTGTCCATCATGTAAGAATGAGTCCGTGCGGCAAGATAGGTCATGACAAAACGCATGAAGCTTATCAAGATGATCTAGAATGAGATGCAAAGCATTCATGGGAGGAAATGCAATCATTGTGCACACAAATGTGTTGTAAATATGATCAATGCAACCACGGTGCAAAATGATGTCATAGTGAGACGGTTTATCAATAGCATGAATATGGCAATGGATGCTCAACATGTGTATGTTATCATGCAATTGATGGTGGACAAAATGATCATGATGTATGAATATGCCATCAAGGTAGATCACAACAAATTTTCTAAGGAAGTGCACAAGCTCATATATCATGGATGACATGGGAATAGGTGCAACAAGACAATCATAATGTGTGTCAATCCATGCATAGGGTGCAAATTTGTGATGGGTGGTGTTGTACCATAGCTCGATGTCGTGGCACTCCTCAACTTGAAGGTCCATAGGGTCCATCTCCAATGTCGGTCCTCCGTCCAATATATGTATCATGTAGACAAGAAGAAGGAAACAACAATGAAAGAATGACCCATCCAATATGTGTATTTGAGGATGGCTCAAAGGGAAGGAGGTCACCTTTAGGATGTTCTCAAGGATGATGGAGTTGCGCATCTTGTATGCCTTCACATAACCAAGTTGTCTCATGATGTTATCGCCTTGTGAATCCTTCAAAATGAAAGAACATGACAAACACTCGGAAAAACAAATGAGGTTAGCGGAAGTGCAAAACCTATCATTCGTGTGGTAAGATACCCAACAAGTGTATGCATCATGCTCATCATAAGAAAGTACAAGGGAGCATTTCATAGTATGGAGGCATATGATGCGAGAACAACCAAATACAATAGGCTCAAGTAAACAAGCATGCATCACAAGTGAAGTGTCCAAGTCTCCAAGATCATGAAGCATAGAGGCAACTATTGGAGGCAAGCGACAATAAACAAGATATATCATGTGAGAGGCATGAACATATATGTCATCAACCCAAGAAAGCAAGTGATAGTGGAACATGGGTGATGCAACATAGCAAGCAATCATAGCGATCAAGTCAAGCAAGCTAGTAGTGCGAAGATGCAACGTACTAGAAGGAATCATGGCAAGCATGTCATGTGTGCAAATAGTGGGCATGAATAATTCACATGTCATAGCACAAGCATGAAAGCAAGATATGAGCAAAATAGCATCAATAGCATGGGGCACATGATAAACATGGCAATAGCAACAAGGATCTCCACCAAGCATGCAAATACACATAGGAGTATCATAATGGTGAATCATGGGTAGATGCAAGTAAGGGTCACAATTGCATGGCAAAGGTATAGAAGCAAGCATAGCATGCAAAGTGAACACGTAAAATGAGCATAAAGCTTAAAAGTGATATATAGCCCAAAGCCATGTGAGAGACAAGTAAAAGAGATGCGCGTAGTCCTTGCGCAAAAGGAATGGTGGGAATGAAAGTCCACGGGATCCCAAGTCATCGTTGCTCTCAAGAGCTCGTTTCGTCAACTCTTGGGATTGAGAGGTTGACGAGTATACGTGAGTACCTACACAAAACAAAGACAAAGGGAAAATTGTGTGTGCATGGTAGATGTACACATCATCCATCATGATGCGCACATGCTTGTGTTGGTTAGCACCAAATAGCCAATGCTCAAATAAATGAGATGCGCGATATAGAAACATGTCATCCATCATGAGAGGTTTGTTATGATGTATGTCATAATGGAGACTCAAAGGATGTAATGCATCATGAGAAATATCTAGAGCATTGTTATTCATGGAATGCATATGGTGTACATTATCATGGGAATCATGCAAAGTATGAAATGCGACAAAATCTCCTAATATGTTTGAGGAAACTATGGGGGTCTCCTCATGAGCATTAATGGAAACACCACATGGAGAATATTGACAACATCCAAAACAATGCATATTTGGAACAATGTGATCATGGCATGACATAGTAGATGAATTGTGCAAATCATGTAAAGGAAGCATGGCAATATCATCACAAGAGAAACAAAAGCCAATTACCATCATCTCGTCATCTATGCCATAAGTGCAAATAGGATTTATTTTAACGGGGCATGCATAGTTACTATGTTGAGATTGAAATGAGGCTATATGGGAGATCTCACTCATAGCATATGACAAGTTCAATGGATTGTCAAACATGATGTGACCAAAAGAATTTGCACAAGATATCCTATGGAGCATAGCATCACAACTAGGTAACTCAACATGCTCATCATCATATTCATCATAAATAGGTAAGTCAAGGCATGAAGAAGTCGCACTAGCACGAAGCATGGGAATAGGAGGATCAACATCATGCAAGCAATCATTGTCAAGAGAGTCCACTAGTGGGACAAGAGAAGCACCATCACCTATGTTACTTTTGGAAGGTCGCTCATGTGTTGTAGGTGAGGTGTCCAAGACCAAGTCGTAGTCAACTTCATCTTGATGGAACCATGTGGGGGTGTGTCATCGTCCACCATGGCCATCGGTTTTCCCTTTGGAGGGATGGACTCGTCGAGGATAGGCATGTCGTCATGTAGGAGACCTAGCACCAAAGAAGAAAACACACCAGGAGTAGAGGTTAAGTCATTAGGAATCATAGTGGCCTCACATGCCGTGTCAACTAACTCACTCTCTAAGTGTTGTGGCTCACTTACTCCCTCAAGGATTCTCTCACTCATATGGTTGGTGGAGTCACTCAAATGGCGCTCAACCTCACGTAGGATGTGTGGCATGCTCTCATGTGTGGGGCTAGTGGTGGTCACACTCATCCTCTCATAGGAAATGCTCTCAGTGTCACGTATGGTGGAGTCACTCATGTCACTCATGTGGTGGTGGCTCTCCTCACATGGCACTTGGGGCATCTCAACATATGTGGGTGTCAGAGAGATGTAGGTGCAAATGTCTCCATGCTCAACTCCTATTGCCGTGGTTGAAGGGGATGGCCCTTGCTCGACCTTCTTGTCGTCGTCTTGTTGTTGGAGGCCCATATGATGTGGCACCTCGTAGCTCGTCTCCATGAACGAAGGGAATTTCCCATGCTCGGCCATCTTCCTTGTGGGGCTTCCGAAGATGGAAGTGTCGCCCTCGCTCGTAGGTAGTCGCCTTGGACTTGATGAAGTCGGTGTAGGCGTACTCGTGGAAAGTAGGCGAAGATGTCATACGTCCAAAGGCGAAGATTTCTTGAGAACACTTGGCGAAGATGCCGAAGTGGTTGATGTAGCCGTAGCACCGCCTTGGTGTTGGTCGTCTCGGGGTCTTGTTTTGTGCTGTTGAAGATTGGACTTGGCGTGTAGTTGGGCTTGTTGGGACTTGTGCATTTGCGCTTGTGGAGCATCTTCATGTTGATGGTGTGTCGTTGTCGTGCTTGAGCTCTATGGCGTTCGTCGTCATCGTGCACATGATGCTTGGAGGTGACTTGCCCTTCATGACGATGTGGATCACGAACGTGATGGTGGTCGCCATGGAGATGTGGATGTGGACGACTTGGCGCTTGCATCGCTTGGGCGCTCAAGACTTGTGGCTTGAATGTCGCCGCCTTTGAAGATGACGAAGGGAAGAAGACTTGATCAAGGCTCTAATCTCCTCCATCCTTGCATCTTGCTCCTCTACATGTGCGGAAAGCTTGTTGTCGATGTAGTCCCTTTTCCTTGCTTCGAGAGAGATGAATGTCGATGGAGAGGTTCTCGGCGCGCTCTTGTAATCTTGATTGTGCGCCTTTGCATTTGTCGTTGTAGATCGAAGATGGACGCTTTGGTGATGTAGTTGTTCACGCCGTCGTTGTTGTCGTACACCGGAGAGGAAATGCCTTGCCTATCCATCACAAGACTCGAGCAAATATGAGTGGGAGAAAGAGAAGAACTTGACCAAATGTACCTTGACCGATGTTGAAAATGGATCAATGATCACTCAATGTGTAACAAGGAAATAGCACAATTGGTACCAATTCTTGTCGGTTTCTCACACCTACACAAATAAGGCTTATGGTGGAGCTCGGTGAGGATAGTGGCACAAAAATTTAATGCAAAATGTTAGCAAGAGTCAATAATGTTGAAAGAGATTCACAAATTCACAAGAGAAACAAGTAGACCAATAGCAATGAATGGCACACCGAAACGCACACATGGATATATAAATGGGGTCGTGCAACCAAGGAATGAGCTCAAAATGTGGAATCCACCAAAACGCTCGTGTTGCACAACTCAAGAGAGACGCTAGCACGATTGCTCAATAGGCGGATATGACACTTGTGTACAACCTATAAGATGCTAAATGGATAAACTTTGTATCCCAAGTATGCTATGTATGTATGGTTCGGTGTGTCTCTCAAGATGATCCAAGATGATCGGATATGACAATCTTATATGCAATGTGGTATGATGCTATGGCACTTGCTTACAAGCTTCTTTGCTCTTTCTCTTTGGTTAAAAGCTTTATTTCTTTTTTTTTCTTTTTTTTTCTATGGCCACTTTTGCACAATGCACAAATCAAGATAGCTATTGTGTATATGCGGGAACGATATTGTGACACAATGGATGATATGATACCAATATGATATGGTATGTATGCAATGGATGGTGTAGATCAATGATCACTAATGTGCACAAGTAACGTTGCGGCAATACTCAAATGGCTAGTCTCAATAGGCAAGTGACGCAAAATGGGCTAGGGGTTATCAATGCAATTGCAAGGGAATGTACAATGGCGTCGTCGAGGTTACCGCCCTTGGCGATGATGAGTAGCGTGTTCTTGATGTAGATACCAAGATGATGGAGACTCATCCCTAAGTAGCCGAAACACCTTAGGAAACGGAAAACCCACAACTCAAAATCTCAAGGACAAAAGTCAAATGGTGGTAGAGGAATGCGGTGGTGGTTGCGGAAGCTCAATGGAATTCATGGAAATGCAATGGTGGTTTTGGAGTACGCAATGCGGAAGTGGGGTGTAAGGTGGTGAACTATACACGGTGTCGGAGTTGCAAGCCCGGTCCCTAAGTAGCATAAACACCTTAGGAGACACAACTCACAACACAAACAAAATTGGGTTAAGTTGGGTTGGTGGAAGTGTATGGTGGGTAAGCCTATGCGGAAGTGGCGGTGGTGGTTGATGAAGAAGCAACCATCCCTAAGTAGCCGAAACACCATAGGAGACTCGAATCACTACTCAAGCAACCACCAATGCTATTGTGAACAAAATGGGTTAGGTTGCGGAAGTCGGTGGTGGCTATGCGGATGATATGGTGGAGGGCCTAGGCAAACTTGCCAAATTTTCGAAAATTTGATGGCTTCAAATGGTGTTGGTGGTATTTTTGTGAGATGGGGAATGTCAATAGCTTCAAAACGAGCTAAAGAACGTCAAAATCAGAGTTCGGATGAATTAGTTATGGACAAAACGAAAATCAGCCGAAATGGGAAACTACAGGTTACGGACGTCCGTAAATGGACGGATGTCCGGTCGCCGGACGTCCGGAAAGGTCAGAAATCCATGATTTCGGTTCGGGTTAGGGGTTCCGGTCGTCCGGGAAAGGTCGGACGTCCGGGGGTCGGGGGTCAACGCGGGATTTGAGCTCCGGGACGCGATTTTGGGCGGAATTTTGGGATTTTGGGGTCAAAATTGAGGAGATTTTGTGGATGGAAAGTGGGGAAACTTGGGGAAATGCTAGATCCACTTGAAACCAAGCAAATCCATGGATCAAAATCAACAAAACTTCATCACACTAACAAATCACAAAAAAAATTGGGGCTATTTTTGGTGGGGAATTTTCAAATTTGGGGAAGAACACAACAAAATCAAGCTAGACAAAGAGGGGTAGGGGCTCCAAAAACGTGATCAATCTTGCTCTGATCCAAGATGATGTAGGCGGAACCCTATGTGGATTATCTTTCATGTTTGGAGAGGATCCCCACGAGGAACACGAAGAACGAGCGGAAGAGCACGAGGGAAATCACTTGGGAAAACACAAGAGAATCACTCAAACCAACAAGATTCGATTACACATGCGCTAGATCGATGAACACAAAGAGAGATACACGATCCACGATCAACAAAGGACGATACAAGAGGTAACCGGGTTCTTCTCCGTGAGGAGGTCTTGATTGGGGCCACCCAAGACGGGGTCTTGAATCCGCTTGGAAGGATCTTCTCCGGTGGAGGCACGTCTGCGAGGAGAAGGAAACCAAGTGGATGAGCAAAGCTCTCACACAAACATGAGCTAATCCTTTGCTAACCCTAACTAGGAGGTGGGAGAGGTCTATTTATAGTTTTAGTGCAAAAGGGGGCGAAGTGAAGGGGTACATGGGTTTCGGCCCAAAACTGTGCGCAGACAGGTACCGGACGTCCGCTGGGGGCCGGTCGTCTGGTGGCTCAGGAGGGACCGGTCGTCCGGTGTCGTCGGACGTCCGCTGGATCCGTTCTGTGAAGGAGGCGCCGGTCGTCCGGTATCTTCATACTTCCGCTAATATCCATTCTGTTGGGGGGTGCCGGACGTCCGGTGATGTCGGTCGTCCGCTCGCTGGAGAGTGTGGCCGGTCGTCCGGTCTGGGTCGGACGTCCGCTTCATTGGGGAACTGCGTTAGGCTGGGACTTGGCAATGGCTTAGGCGCCGAACGTCCGGTCCCGACCGGTCGTCCGGTGGCTGGAGTTTTCTCGGTAGCTCTTCTTCTTGTCCTTTGCGGTGTGTGGCCTCGCCTTCTTGTCCATGGTCTTCCTCCTTGTTCCTGGTCATGCATAGCACAGATATTGGAGGTAGTAACCATGTCTCACATGTGGGAAGTGACGGTTCGGAGAGGAGCGAGTTCACCTTGTGTCCAATGGCGTATATTCGAGGTCTCGTCGTATGTATCCTTGGGGCTTGGAGAGTAGTCTGAGTGTACATGGGGATGAACGTGGGATGCTCCTGCCGACGAATTTGTCGTGCCCGAGGATCCCGTCCGAACAAGAGCTGCTTTCAAACGCAGGCTTATGGCCACGGCGAGCAGCCTCAAGAAAAAACAACAACAGCTTAGAGCTGACCAAGACTTGCTAGCCGACAGATGGACTGAAGTCCTTGCGGCCGAAGAGTATGAACTCGAACGCCCCTCCAAGAGCTACCCAAAGCACAGGCTGCTACCCCGACTAGAGGAGGAAGCACCTAAACCTACATCACCAGCGCATGATGTGGCCGACCGGCCACCTTGCGGCCGCGACAGAGAGGCCTCTCGGCCCTCCACTCAAGCCGCACCCCGGCGTTGCTCAAAAAATACCAAGGCACGGGGAAATGCGCCAGACCTGCGAGATATATTGGAGGACAAGGCTAGGCAAACAAGATCGATCTACGGATCGCGTGGGCGCCCTACGACACGTGGCGATTTATAACCGTCATCTTTGGATATAGCAGATCCGGCCGGGCGAATACGCAGACAAAGCTCATTTGAGCTATGTCGTGATATAGCCCAATCTGAGGCGCCAAGACACCCACTATGCTTCACGGATGAAGTAATGAATCATCAAATCCCGAGGGTTTCAAACCTGTAAACATCGAATCATACGATGGCACAACAGATCCTGCGGTATAGATCAAGGATTATCTCCTTCATATCCACATGGCCCTCTTTGATGATCTACACGCAATCATATAACTCCCCATCAAGCTTAAAGGACCAGCTCGGCATTGGCTTAACAGCTTGCCTGCAGAGTTAATTGGTTGTTGAAGGACCTGGAAGCCGCATTCCTCGACAATTTCCAGGGAACCTATGTGCGACCACCAGACGTCGATGACCTAAGCCACATAATTCAGCAGCCAGAGGAATCGGCCAGACAATTCTGGACATGGTTCCTAACCAAGAAAAATCAAATAGACGATTGTCCGGATGCAGAGGCCCTCGCAGCCTTCAAACATAACATCCGTGACGAGTGGCTTGCCCGGCACCTAGGACAGGAAAAGCCGAAATCCATGGCAGCCCTCACAACACTCATGACCCGCTTTTGCGCAGGAGAAGACAGCTGGCTAGCTCGTAGTAATAACATGACCAAGAGTCCGGGTAATTCGGATACCAAGGACAGCAATGGCAGGTCGCGTCGCAACAAGCACAAGCTACCGCCAGACAGCGACAATGCCGAGGATACTGGCAGTTAATGCCGGATTCAGAGGCTCTAAACCCGGTCAGCGGAAAAAGCCATTTAAAAGAAATACTCGGGCCCGGCGGTTTGGACCGAATACTCGATCGCTCGTGCCAGATACACGGCACCCCCGAAAAACCAGCCAATCACACCAACAGGGATTGTTAGGTGTTCAAGCAGGCAGGCAAGATAAGTGCCAAAAATAGAGACAAGGGGCTGCATAGCGATGACGAGGAGGAGCCCCGGCCGTCGAACAATAGGGGACAGAAGGGCTTCCCCCCACAAGTGCAGAGGTGAACATGATATACGCAACCCACATCCCCAAAACGGAGCAGAAGCGTACACTCAGGGACATATATGCGTTGGAGCCAGTCGCCCCAAAGTTCAACCCGTGGTCCTCCTGCCCGATCACTTTTGATCGAAGGGACCACCCCACTAGCATCCGCCACGGCGGATTCGCCGCATTGGTTCTAGACCCAATCATTGACGGATTTCACCTCACTAGAGTCCTTATGGACGGCGGCAACAGCCTGAACCTGCTTTATCGTGGATACGGTCACGAAAAATGGGCATAGATCCCTCAAGGATTAAACCCACAAAGACGACCTTTAAAGGCGTCATACCAGGTGTAGAGGCCAACTGTACAGGCCCAATTACACTTGAGGTGGTCTTCGGATCCCCGGATAATTTCCGAAGCGAGGAGTTAATCTTCGACATAGTTCCGTTCCGCAGTGGCTATCACGCACTACTCGGACGAACCGCATTTGCAAAGTTCAATGCGGTGCCGCACTATGCATACCTCAAGCTCAAGATGTCAGGCCCTCGAGGAGTCATTACGGTCAATGGAAACACCGAACGCTCTCTCCGAACTGAGGAGCATACAGCGGCCCTCGCGGCGGAAGTACAAAGTAGCCTCTCAAGGCAATTCTCCAATCCGGCTATTAAACGTCCGGACACCGTCAAGCGCGCCCGGAGTAACCTACAACAAGACCACCTGGCACGTTCCGAGCAAAGCGTAGCAATGCGGGCCCAACCCCTACCCTCGCGAAATTGCGAAACCAGTACTACGCGTACATAACCACGCTCTGGAAATACCATGGGCATAGGGGGAGGGGCACGACCACGGCATGCCCAAAATGCAGCTCAACCGCACTAGGGACTCCCGATTTTGTCATTCCTTTTTTCTTACTTTCAGGACCCCGCTCTCCGGAAGGCCTGTCCGGCAGTAGAATCGACGAACACACGATGCAAATGAGGGGAAGCGTAAAGCTACGTCGAAGTGTCCAGTGGTCTCTATAATGAGCAATATACTTGTTTCACATATCATCCCAAGCTTTCGCTCGGAGGGGACATGTTAAATAGTCCCACCTCTTGCTTATCGCACAATTTGTATCGTTCTGCTAAACAATACATAGCTTTTGTCTATTATTGCATTACTTTTTTATGTAAATATGTTCAGTTGTGACAGTATGCAACCGTACACTTTGGTACGGCGAATACACCAGGGGCTTAAGTACCCCAGAATATGGTGTGAGAAGTCTGAACACTCTCACGAGTGCGGCACCCCGAACTTATAGCATTATATGCATCGGCTCCGAATCATGTCTTGGGTCAATAGTTGGGTTTGCCCGGCTCCTATGTTTTGGTGTCTTACGTTCCGTTATATCGGCTAAGGTAGCGCTAGGAGAACTACTGCGATTGTGCCCCGGTTGAGCTGGGTTAAGCACCTCAGTAGAGAAAGCTAAAACTGACCGTCATGATAGGGCGAGAGCTGGTCGCTATTCGAGAGGTTTTGAGTCCCTAAAGACTTATGCCGCTTAGAGCGAGGAGCCAGCTTTGTCCGGCCTAGGCGTGGATAGCGCCCCAAACTCGGTCTTCCGAATACTAGGGGCTTCATGAAATTTAAAATTATAGAATTCTATGGCTAAGTGAGAGTGATAAAGCATTATAGTCTGATTGCCTTGTTCGTTGTCTGGCGCCTCCTCGAAGGACCCAAGAATGGGAACAAGAGCGCTGTGTTTATCCCGAACACCCCAAAGATTGTGGCATGGGGGCAGAAGCCGATGACTCGCCATCTCTCAGATTTAATAAAAGGCCGCACAGAAGGTAATATTTTAAATTCAAAAAGCATTGCTTAGTGCATATGAACAAGTTTTCAGCGCATAGGATAACACGAGCGAGTTTACTCAAAAATTACATCCTTGGAACATTCATCCGCCACAAGGCGGGCACCCTTCAGGACGCCCTCATAATACATCCCGGGCTTGCGATGCTCCTTGCCCTGCGGTGGCCCATCTGTCACCAGCTTCTCAACATCCATCTTGCCCCAGTGCACTTTAACACGGGCAAGGGCCCTTCACGGAGCCTTCGATGCATACTGAGCGCTTTGATGACTTCAAGCCGTGGACAGAGGCCCGCCCCGCCTCACCAGCCCAAAGTAGCTCCTGTGCATGACCTCCCGAGGCCATAGCCGGACTATAAGGCCCTTCATGGCCTGTTCGGCAACCTTATGGAGCTCGACCCGGTTTCACTTGGTCGCTCAAAGCACCGGGTGTCCGGCCTCAAGATACCGAGACCAGGACACCTTTTCTGTCGAGCTCCCCTCCTCGGCTCGGTAGAATGCGACAACGTCGGACACACTGCGGGGAAGATCTGTGAATGCTCCTGGAGAGCTTCGAACTCGGGTAAGTAACAAGTAATTCACTTTCACATGCTTGCTTTGCATAACGAATGCCTTACCCGCCACTATCTTCTTCATCGCCTCAATTTCCTGGAGGGTTTCTTGGGCTTCGGCCTTGGCAGATTTGGCGCTCTCAAGGGCCGAGGCGAGCTCGGACTCTCAAGTCTTTGAGTCAAGCTCCAAACTCTCGTGTTTTTCCACGAGAGCCTGGAGCTCTTGCTGCACCTCCGCCACCCGCGCCTCCTGCTTCTCTCGCTCGGTGCGCTCCACGGCCGCATTGTCTTCGGCCTTGGACAGCGCTTCCTTCAGGGTCGCCACCTCGGTTGTGGCCCCTGTAATACTCACGTTGGTCCTGTCATTATTTGCAACCACATCTTTTTATATACTTACATAAGATATTACTTACCTTCCTTATCCTCGAGCTGCTTCTTGGCAAGGTCGAGCTCGTTCTCGGACCGCTCGAGGCTCTGCTTCAATGCATCGACCTCCATGATCGGTCTGGCAGAGGTTAGCAGCGCAGCCTGCATTCCCATATTGACATACTTATGTTAGACTCCTGTGTATATCTTTTAGATCCTCAGTTCGGCTTTTCTTTCCGAACACCAAACTGAGTATCAGAGGCTACTGTCTATGCGGTAATATTTTTACATATCTTAAATACATACCTCAAAGCCTGTTAGAAGGCTGGCACAGGCTTCAGTCAGCCCGCTCTTGGCGGACTAAACCTTCTGGATCACTGCACTCATAATAGTGCGGTGCTCCTCGTCGATGGAGGTGCTTGCCTTTAAGCACCTCCAGCAAATTATCCGGTGCCTCTGGTTGGATGGAGGTCACCGGCATCATAGGCGTGCCCTTCTTACTAAGGGGCCGCCTGCCACACTCCGGAACCGCTGAAGGTTCCGGTGCGGTGTCCGGCCTAGGGCCGGACTTGGAGCCCTTGGGGGTTTTGTCCCCTTTGCGCCTGGAGTCTGGGAGGTGGCCTTGCGGCGCCTCCAGGACCACCTCCTCCTGGCTTGGACCCTTTTGGGACGCCACCTCGGCATCATCCGCAGGGCGAGGGGAGGAGGCGGCCGGAAGTGAAGTTCTATTCACATCCGACGAGCTTAAAGAGCCGCTCGACGACACGCCGACCTGGGCTCGGAGCGGACTGCATGATTATATTCGGCGTCAGAAGATATTGTGCAATAAAGGAACGCCATGAGTTATTCTGGTATTCGGATACTCATGATTTTGCCAGGGGCTTGGCCCTGGATGGCCACTCCTCTTCGCCGTCGTCGATGTTGGTGGAGTAGTCCGGAGGAAGGGTCCTTCCCTTCTTGGACCCTCCCCCCCCCCAGTTGGGGCGGCCTTCCATTTCTTCTCTCCCCCCGCTGGGGGAGAGACCTCTCTTTCCTCCTCCTCGTTTTCGCGGGAGGAGTCCGCCTTGGAGTCATCGGACGATGAGTCCGACACCACCAGGCGCCAGGAACTCTTTCGAGTTCCCGTGGCCTTCTTCTTGGCCTTCTTCTCCGGCACCATGTAAGGTGCCGGGACCAGCAGCTTCGCCAAACGGGCATCTGCTGGGCCTTCGGGCAAAGGAGCCGGATAGTCGATCTGTCTGGTCTTCTTCTGCCAGTCCTGTCAAAGGAACGGGAGCTTAGATCCCGCACAGAGTCAAACTATGAAAAACAGGTATCCCGTAAGAGGTAAAACAGCTTACCTCGTTGGCTTGATGCTGCGTGCTGAATCCGCGATCCTCGGTAGCGGATGCAGGAGCCTCGGCGCCCTTGAACAACACCTTCCAGGCATCTTCGTACGTAGTGTCGAAGAGCCCGCTTTCGAGAACCGGTCTTTGTGCCGGATTAAACTCCCACAAGCTGAAAGCCCGTTGTTGGCACGGGAGGATCCGGCAGATGAGCATGACCTGGACTACGTTGACAAGTTTGAGCTTCTTGCTCACCAGGTTTTGGAAGCAGGTTTGGAGTCCGGTCAGCTCTTCCGAATTACCCCACGACAGGCCCTTCTCTTTCCAGGAGGTGAGCCGCATGGGGATGCCAGATTGGAATTCGGGGGCCGCTGCCCATTCAGGGTCACGCGGCTCGGTGATGTAGAACCACCCCGATTGCCACCCCTTTATGGTCTCTATGAATGAGCCCTCGAGCCATAGGACGTTGGGCATCTTGCCCACCGTGGCACCTCTGCACTCCGCTTGGCAGCCGCCCACTACCTTCGGCTTGACATTGAAGGTCTTCAGCCATAAGCCGAAGTGGGGCTGGATGCAGAGGAAGGCCTCGCACACGACGATGAACGCCGAGATGTTGAGGATGAAGTTCGGGGCCAGATCATGGAAATCCAGGCCATAGTAGAACATGAGCCCCCGGACAAATGGGTGAAGTGGGAAACCTAGTCCGCAGAGGAAATGGGTGAGGAACACCACCCTCTCATGGGGCCTGGGGGTGGGGATGAGCTGCCCCTTGTCGGGGAGCCGGTGCGCGATGTCATTGGACAAATATCCGGCTTTCCTCAGCTTCTTGATGTGTCCCTCCGTGACGGAGGAGACCATCCACTTGCCTCCCGCTCCGGACATGGCTGGAGAAAGTTGAGGTGGGATGTGCGGACTTGGGCGCTGGAGCTCGAGTCTTGTGAAAATGGATAAGCAAAGGAGGAAGAAGGCGTAGATGAAAAAGGTGGATCCTTATCCCTTATATGGAATGGACGAAACTATGTGCCCCCACCAGCCTGGTAAAACTCGCTTATCTCCCAAGCGCCGTAATTAATGGCATGGTTGGGTTACCCACGCCCGTATTGATGAGAATCCCGGAATAAGGGGACACGATCTCTGCTTCGACAAGACGTGCCAAGGAAACCGCCTCGCTAAGTGCGCTAAGGAGGGACAGTCAAAACGATTCGAATAAAGGCTTGGCCGTGGTGTGATGTCACGCTGCGGAATATGTCAGCAGATTGGAATTGTGTAAATATTATTCTCTCTATGATGGTATGTGGAACTTATTTTGCAGAGCTGGACACTATCCTTGTGTTCAAAATCTTCTATGAAGTATTCAGAGGAGGAACCCGCCTTGCAATGCCGAAGACAATCTGTGTCTTGGGACTAAATCGTCATTGAAGCCTGGTTCAGGGGCTCCTGAGGGAGTCCTGGATTAGGGGGTGTCCGGATAGCCGTACTATAACCTTTGGCCGGACTCCTGGACTATGAAGATACAAGATTGAAGACTTCGTCCCGTGTCGGGATGGGACTTTCCTTGGCGTGGAAGGCAAGCTTGGCAATACGGATATGTAGATCTCCTCCCATTGTATCCGACTCTGTGTAACCCTAGCCCTCTCCGGTGTCTATATAAACCGGAGGGTTTTAGTCCATAGGACGAACAACAATCATACCATAGGCTAGCTTCTAGGGTTTAGCCTCTCTGATCTCGTGGTAGATCTACTCTTGTACTACCCATATCATCAATTTTAATCAAGCCAGAGTAGGGTTTTACCTCCATCGAGAGGGCCCGAACCTGGGTAAAAACATCGTGTCCCTTGTCTCCTGTTACCATCCGCCTAGACGCACAGTTCGGACCCCCTACCCGAGATCCGCCGGTTTTGACACCGACAGTGATTGTTTCTAGTATCGGGTCCTTTCTCGGGGAAAAGTTTCTCTCGAAAGAATTGAGTGGGAGGATGGTGGAGACTTGATATGGTTATTGAACCGTCACTACAACTAGTGTGTAGCAGGGCACAGAAAGTTCTTCCTGTGGCAACTACACCAATTGAAGTGGAAGCTGATGATAGTGATCATGAAGCCTCGGATCAAGTCACTGCCGAACCTCGTAGGACGACAAGGACGTGTACTGCTTCAGAGTGGTACAGTAATCTGTCTTGGAGGTCATGTTGCTAGACAACAATGAACCTACGAGTTATGGAGAAGCGATGGTGAGCTCGGATTCCGACAAATGGCTCGAGGCCATACAATCCGAGGGAGGATCCATGTATAAAACAAAGTGTAGACTTTGGAAGAACTACTTGATGGTCGTAAGGCTATTGGGTACAGATGGATTTTAAAAGTAAGACGGACAATGATGGTAAGTATCACCATTAAGAAAGCTCGACTTGTCGTTAAGATGTTTTCCGACAAGTTCAAGGAGTTGACTACGGTGAGGCTTTCTCACTTATAGCGATGCTAAGAGTCTGTTGGAATTGGATTAGCGATTCTTTGCATTATTTATGAAATCTTGCAGATAGGATGTCAAAACATTGTTTCTTCGACAATTTTCTTGAGGAAAGGTTGTATGTGATACAACCAGAAGGTTTGTCAATCCTGAAAGATGCTAACAAGTATGCAAAGTTGCAGTAGTCCTTCTAAGGACTCGAGTAAGCATCTCGGCGATGGGATATACACTTTGATGAGATGATCAAAGATTTTGGGTTTATACAAAGTTTATGAGAAACTTGTATTTCCAAAGAAGTGAGTGCGAGCACTATAGAATTTCTGATAAGTATATGTTGTAAACATATTGTTGATCAGAAATGATGTAGAGTTTCTGGAAAGCATATAGGGTTATTTGAAAAAGCGTTTTTCAATAGAAAACCTGGATTAAGCTGCTTGAACATTGAGCATCAAGATCTATAAGGATAGATCAAAAACGCTTAATGGTACTTTCAAATGAGCACATACCTTGACATGATCTTGAAGGTGTTCAAGATGGATCACCAAAGAAGGAGTTCTTGCACGAGTTGTAAGGTATGAAGTTAAGACTTAAAGCTCGACCACGGCAGAATAGAGAGAAAGGATGAAGGTCGTCCCTATGCTTTAGACGTAGGCTCTACAAGATGCTATGTTGTGTACCACTTTTTGAAGTGTGCCTTGCCATGAGTCAGTCAAGGGGTACAAGTGTGATCCAGGAATGGATCACAGGACAACGGTCAAGGTTATCCTTAGTAACTAGTGGACTAAGGAATTTCTAGATTATGGAGGTGGTAAAAGAGTTCGTCGTAAAGGGTTACGCCGATGCAAGCTTTAACACCTATCCGAATGACTCTGAGTAGCAAACCGGATACGTATAGTGGAGCAACCATTTGGAATAGCTCCAAGTGGAGCGTGGAAGCAGCATTTACAATATGACCTAGAGATTTGCGAAGTACATACGGATCTGAATGTTGCAGACCCGTTGAGTAAAACCTCTCTCACAAGAAAAACATGATCAAACCCCAGAACTCATTGAGTCTTAACCACATGATGATGTGAACTAGTTTATTGACACTAGTAAACTCTTTGGATGTTGGTCACATGGCGATGTGACCTGTGAGTGTTAATCACATGGCGATGTGAACTAGATTATTGACTCTAGTCCAAGTGGGAGACTGTTGGAAATATGCTCTAGAGGCAATAATAAAATAGTTATTATTATTATATTTCCTTGTTCATGATAATCGTTTATTATCCATGCTATAATTGTATTGATAGGAAACTCGAGATACATGTGTGGGTACATAGACAACACCATGTCCCTAGTAAGCCTCTAGTTGACTAGCTCGTTGATCAATAGATGGTTACGGTTTCCTGACCATGGACATTGGATGTCGTTGATAACGGGATCACATCATTAGGAGAATGATGTGATGGACAAGACCCAATCCTAAGCCTAGCACAAAGATCGTGTAGTTCGTATGCAAAAGCTTTTCTAATGTCAAGTATCATTTCCTTAGAACATGAGATTGTGCAACTCCCGGATACCGTAGGAATGCTTTGGGTGTACCAAACGTAACAACGTCACTGGGTGGCTATAAAGGTGCACTGCGGGTATCTCCGAAAGTGTCTGTTGGGTTGGCACGAATCGAGACTGGGATTTCACTTCGTGTAAACGGAGAGGTACCTCTGGGCCCACTCGGTAGGACATCATCGTAATGTGCACAATGTGACCAAGGAGTTGATCACGGGATGATGTGTTATGGAACGAGTAAAGAGACTTGCCGGTAACGATATTGAATAAGGTATCGGGATACCGACGATCGAATCTCGGGCAAGTACTATACCGGTAGACAAAGGGAATTGAATACGGGATTGATTGAATCCTCGACATCGTGGTTCATCCGATGAGATCATCGTGGAACATGTGGGAGCCAACATGGGTATCCAGATCCCGCTGTTGGTTATTGGCCGGAGAGTTGTCTCGGTCATGTCTGCATGGTTCCCGAACCCGTAGGGTCTACACACTTAATGTTCGGTGACGCTAGGGTTGGAGAGATATTAGTATGCGGTAACCCGAAAGTTGTTCGGAGTCCCGGATGAGATCCCGGATGTCACGAGGAGTTCCAGAATGGTCCGGAGGTAAAGATTTATATATAGGAAGTCCAGTTTCGGCCACTGGGAAAGTTTGGGGTCATCGGTATTGTCTGGGACCACCGGAAGGGTCCCGAGGTCCACCGGTGGGGCCACCTATCCGGAGGGCCCCATGGGCTGAAGGGCGTGGGAACCAGCCTGGTGGGCTGGTGCGCCCCCCCCCCTTGGGCCTCCCATGCGCCTAGGGTTAGAAACACTAAGGGGTGGGGGCGCCTCCACTTGGCTTGGAGGCCAAGCCACCCCTAGGGCAGCCGCCCCCTCCCTAGATGGGATCTACAAGGGGCCAGCGCCCCCCCTAGGCCCCTATATATAGTGGAGGGGAGGGAGGGCAGCCCTACCTGAGTCCCTGGCGCCTCCCTCCCTCCCGTGACACCTCTTCCTCCCCGCTTGCGCTTGGCGAAGCCCTGCCGGGATCCCGCTACTTCCACCACCACGCCGTCATGCTGCTTGATCTCCGTCAACCTCTCCTCCCCTTGCTGGATCAAGAAGGAGGAGATGTCTCTCCCAACCGTATGTGTGTTGAACGCGGAGGTGCCGTCCGTTCGGCGCTAGGATCATCGGTGATTTGGATCACGACGAGTACGACTCCATCAACCC
This sequence comes from Aegilops bicornis, assembly GCA_021605145.1. Classification (NCBI taxonomy): domain Eukaryota; kingdom Viridiplantae; phylum Streptophyta; class Magnoliopsida; order Poales; family Poaceae; genus Aegilops; species Aegilops bicornis. Next base: position 616,497,258 of record CM038672.1, on the reverse strand, counting down.
CATTCACTTGAACGCTTCTGCTTGGCGATCTACAAGGGTATGTAGATGCACTCCCTTCCCCTCGTTGCTAGATTACTCCATAGATTGATCTTGGTGTTGCGTAGAAAATTTAGAATTTCTGCTACGTTCCCCAACACAAGTGATTCCAAAAACCCATCAGCATGGAGTTTCTTCATGCGCTTTACACCAATATGACCTAAACGGCAGTGCCACAAATAAGTTGCACTATCATTATTAACTTTGCATCTTTTGGCTTCAATATTATGAATATGTGTATCACTACGATCGATATTCAATAAACCATTCACCTTGGGTGTATGACCACAGAAGGTTTTATTCATGTAAACAGAATAGCAATTATTCTTTGACTTAAATGAATAACCATATTGCAATAAACATGATCCAATCATATTATGCTCAACGCAAACACCAAATAACATTTATTTTAGGTTCAACACTAATCCCTAAGGTAAAGGGAGTGTGCGATGGTGATCTTATCAACTGTGGAATCACTTCCAACACACATCGTCACCTCGCCCTCAACTAGTCTCTATTCATTTTGTAACTCCTGTTTCAAGTTACTAATCATATCAACTGAACCAGTTTCAAATACCCAGGGGCTACTATGAACACTAGTAAGTACACATCAATAACATGTATATCATATATACTTTTGTTCACTTTGCCATCCTTCTTATCCACCAAGTATTTGGGGCAGTTCCGCTTCCAGTGACCATTTCCTTTGCAGTAGAAGCACTCGGTTTCAGGCTTGGGTCTAGCTTTGGGCTTCTTCATGGGAGTGGAAACTTGCTTGCCATTCTTCTTGAAGTTCCCTTTCTCTCCCTTTCCCTTTTACTTGAAACTAGTGGTCTTGTCAACCATCAACACTTGATGCTTTTATTGATTTCTACCTTTGCTGATTTTAGCATCGCGAAGAGCTCGGGGAATCCTTTTCGTCATCCCTTGCATATTATAGTTCATCAAGAAGTTCTAGTAACTTGGTGATAGTAACTAGAGAAGTTTTTCAATCACTATCTTATCTGGAAGATTAACTCCCACTTGATTCAAGCAATTGTAGTACTTAGACAATCTGATCACATGCTCACTGGTTGAGCTATTCTCCTCCATCTTGTAGGAAAAGTACTATCTGAGGTCTCATACCTCTCGACAGGGGCATGAGTCTGAAATACTAATTTCAACTCTTGGAACATCTCATATGCTCCATGGCGTTCAAAACGATTTTGAAGTCCAGGTTCTAGGCCGTAAAGCATGGTGCACTAAACTATCAACTACTCATCATACTGAGCTTTGCCAAACATTCATAACATATGCATCTGCTCCTGCAATAGGTCTGTCACCTAGTGGTGTATCAAGGACATAATTATTCTGTGCAGCAATGTGGATAATCCTTGGATCATGGACCCAGTCCGTATCATTGCTACTAACACCTTTCAACTTATTTTTCTCTAGGAACATATCAAAAATAAACGCGGAGCTACATTGCAAGCTATTGATCTACAACATAATTTGCAAATACTATCAAGACTAAGTTCATGATAAATTACAGCTCAATTAATCATATTACTTAAGAACTCCCACTTAGATAGACATCCCTCTAGTCATCTAAATGATCACGTGATCCATATCAACTAAACCATGTCCGATCATCACGTGAGATGGAGTAGCTTTCAATGGTGAACATCACTATGTTGATCATATCTACTATATGATTCACGCTCGACCTTTCGGTCTCAGTGTTCCGAGGCCATATCTGCATATGCTAGGCTCGTCAAGTTTAACCCGAGTATTCTGCATGTGCAAAACTGTCTTACACCCGTTGTATGTGAATGTAGAGCTTATCGCACCCGATCATCACGTGGTGTCTCGGCATGATGAACTGTCACAACGGTGCATACTCAGGGAGAACACTTATACCTTGAAATTTAGTGAGGGATCAACTTATAATGCTACCACCGTACTAAGCAAAATAAGATGCATAAAGGATAAACATCACATGCAATCAAAATATGTGACATGATATGGCCATCATCATCTTGTGCCTTTGATCTCCATCTCCAAAGCACCGTCATGATCTCCATCATCACCGGCTTGACACCTTGATCTCCATAGCATCATTGTCGTCTCGCCATCTATTGCTTCCACGACTATCGGTACCGCTTAGTGATAAAGTAAAGCAATTACATGGCGATTGCATTTCATACAATAAAGCGACAACCATAAGGCTCTGCGATTGCCGATAATGATTAAAAAACATGATCATCTCATACAACAATTTATATGTCATCACGTCTTGACCATATCACATCACAACATGCCCTGCAAAAACAAGTTAGACATCCTCTACTTTGTTGTTGCAAGTTAGTTTTACGTGGCTGCTACGACCTTCTAGCAAGAACCATTCTTACCTACGCATCAAAACCACAACGATTTTTCGTCAGGACCAGGCGTAGTCAAACTCGATTCAACTAAAGTTGGAGAAACAGACACCCGCCAGCCACATGTGTGCGAAGCACGTCGGTAGAACAAGTCTCATGAACGCGGTCATGTAATGTCGGTCCGAGCCGCTTCATCCAACGATACCGCCGAATCAAAGTAAGACGTTGCTGGTAAGCAGTATGACTATTATCGCCCACAACTCTTGGTGTTCTACTCGTGCATATAACATCTATGCATTGACCTGGCTCAGATGCCACTGTTGGGGAACGTAGTAATTCAAAAAAAATCCTATGATCATGGAAGATCTATCTAGGAGAAGCGTAGCAACGAGCGGGAAGAGTGTGTCCATGTACCCTCATAGAGCGAAAGTGGAAGCGTTTTAGTAACTTGTTTGATGCAGTCGAACGTCTTCACGATCCAACCGATCCAAGTACTGAACGTACGGCACCTCTATGTTCAGCACACGTTTAGCTCGATGACGTCCCTCGAGCTCTTGATCCAGTTGAGGACGAGGGAGAGTTCCGTCAGCACAACGGCATGGCGACGGTGATGATGAAGTTACCGTCATAGGGCTTCGCCTAAGCACTACGACGATATGACCGAGGTGTGTAACTGTGGAGGGGGGCATCACACACGGCTAAGACCAATCTTGAAGTGCCTTTGGGGTGCCCCCTACCCACGTATATAAAGGAGGGAGGGAGAGAGGCTGGCCCCCTAGGGGCGCGCCAAGAGTATGGAGTCCTACTAGGACTTCCAAGTCCTAGTAGGAATCCCTTTCCTTTTTCGGGGTAGGAGAGAAGGAAAGAGGGAAAGAGAGAGGGAGTAGAAAAAGGCAAGGGGGGCGCCGCCCCCTTCCCCTAGTCCAGTTTGGACCCATGGGGGGGGCATGCCACCTCCCCTTGGCCTGCCTCCTCTTTTCCCGTATGGCCCAATAAGGCCCATTACTTCTCCCGGTGAATTCCCGTAACTCCCCGGTACTCCAAAAACACCCGAATCACTCGGAACCTTTCCGACGTCTGAATATAGCCTTGAAATATATGAATCTTTACCTCTCGATCATTTCGAGACTCCTCATCATGTTTGTGATATCATCTGGGACTCCGAACAAACTTCGGTCATCAAATCACATAACTCATAATACAAATCGTCATTGAACGTTAAGCCTGCAGACCCTACGGGTTCGAGAACTATGTAGAGATGACCAAGACACATCTCTGGTCAATAACCAATAGCAGAACCTGGATGCTCATATTGGCTCCTACATATTCTACGAAGATCTTTATCGGTCAAATCGCATAACAACATACGTCATTCCCTTTGTCATCGGTATGTCACTTGCCCAAGATTCGATCGTCGGTATCATCATACCTAGTTCAATCTCGTTACCGGCAAGTCTCTTTACTCCTTCCGTAATGCATCATCCCGCAACTAACTCATTAGTCACATTGCTTGCAAGGCTTACAGTGATGCGCATTACCGAGAGGGCCCAGAGATACCTCTCCAATACTTGGAGTGACAAATCCTAATCTCGGTCTATGCCAACCCAACAAACACCTTCGGAGACACCTATAGAGCATCTTTATAATCACCCAGTTACGGTGTGAAGGTTGATACCACGCAAGGTGTTCCTCCGGTATTCAGGAGTTGCATAATCTCATAGTTAGAGGAATATGTATAAGTCATGAAGAAAGCAATAGCAATAAAACTTAACGATCATTACGCTAAGCTAACGGATGGGTCTTGTCCATCACATCATTCTCCTAATGATGTGATCCCATTCATCAAATGACAACACATGTCTATGGTCGAAACTTAACCATCTTTGATTAACGAGCTAGTCTAGTAGAGGCATACTAGGGACACTTTGTTTTGTCTATGTATTCACACATCTATCAAGTTTCCGGTTAATACAATTCTAGCATGAATAATAAACATTTATCATGATATAAGGAAATGAAATAATAACTTTATTATTGCCTCTAGGGCATATTTCCTTCAGAGCCCCTCTGCACCGCCTCTTCGCCCTATAAATTCCCAAATATTCGAGAAACCCTAGGGGAGTCGATGAAACACAATTCCAGCCGCAGCAAGTTCCAGAACCACGAGATCCAATCTAGACACCATCACGAAGGGGTTCATCATCCTCATTGATGCCTCTCCGATGATGCGTGAGTAGTTCATCATAGACCTACGGGTCCGTAGGCAGTAGCTAGATGGCTTCTTCTCTCTTTTTGATTCTCAATACAATGGTCTGTTGGAGATCTATTTGATGTAACTCTTTTTGCGGTGTGTTTGTTGGGATCCGATGAACTTTGAGTTTATGATCAGATCTATATCCATGAAAGTTATTTGAGTCTTCTTTGCTATCTTATATGCATGATTACTTATAGCCTCGTATTTCTTCTTCGAATCTTTGGTTTAGTTAGGCCAACTAGATCTATTTTTCTTGCCATGGGAAGAGGTGCTTTGTGATGGGTTTGATCTTGCGGTGTTCTTTCCCAGTGACAGAAGGGGCAGCAAGACACGCATGTATTGTTGCTATTAAGGATAACAAGATGGGGGCTACTAATCTTGGACGTGATGCCTATATAATGATCATTACCTGGATATCATCATAATTATTCAATCTTCTATATTTGCCCAACAGTAATTTGTTTACCCATCGTATGATATTTTCTTGAGAGAAGCCACTAGTGGAATCTACGGCCCCCGGGTCTATTTTCCCGTCATATACTTTCAGATCTACTCCCTCCGTTCCAAAATAGATGACCCAACTTTGTACTAACTTTAGTATAAAGTTGGGTCATCTATTTTGGAACGGAGGGAGTACATTGCTATTTGTCTTTTTCTTTATTTGCATCTTTTATTTTCAGATCTATATTATCAAAAAAAACAAAAATACCTCGCATAATTTTATTTGTCGTTACTCTATTTGCATCTATCAATCTATCACAAATATTTCCCATCATCTTGCCAACTTCTGGGCGCCGTTACCCGAGAGGGATTGACAGCCCCTTTTACGCGTCCAGTTGCAAGTATTTGTTCTTTGTGTGCAGGTACCGTTTACATAGTGTTGCATGGTTCTCCTACTGGATTGATACCTTGGTTTCATAACTGAGGGAAATACCTACCGTATACTGCATCATCCCTTCCTCTTTGAGTAAATACCGACGTAGTTCAAGCGACATCAACAACATAAATATATTTTCTTGCATTCGGGACTGGGCATCCTATTACGTGCCACACTCTCGTGCAATGACAAGTGAATAAACACTCATCTTGAGAATAACATATCTAGCATGGAAAATATTGGCCACCCCCCTGACGCTTCATGAACGGTACAGGCACACAAAAAGAAATTCATTTTGAAAATTAGAGTTGGCACATACAAATTTACTTCGAACGACATGGAAATACAACACATAGGTAGGTATGGTGGACTCATTGGCACGACTTGGTTTAAGGAGTTTGGATGCACAAGCAGCATTCCCGCTTAGTACAAGGAAAGGCTAGCAAATAGATTAAGAAGCAACCAACCAAAAAACGAAAACGATCATAAACGAGCATTACACATAACTAACACTGAATAATGCACCACAAGTAGGATATAACTTCATTGCATAACTATTGACTTTTGTGCTTGCATAGGGAATCACAAACCTTAACACCAATATTCTTACTAAAGCATAATTACTCACCAACATGGCTCACATATTACTATCTCCATATCACAAAACTATTACAAGGAATCAAGTTTATAATATCCAATGATCTTCATGAAAGTTTTTATTATATCCCCCTTGAATATCGATCACTTTGGAACTAATTTCATATATTACCATTGCTACTAGCAAGGCTCTCAAACAAGTTTAAGTGAAGCACAAGAGCATAAATATTTCTTCAAAATAATTTTCATCTCTCAAAATAATATAAGTGAAGCATGAGAGGATATTTCTTTAAATTTTACTAACTCTCAAAATAATCTAAGTGAAGCATGAGAGTGTTTCTTCAAAATTTAAACCACCACCGTGCTAAAAAATATATAAGTGAAGCACTAGAGCAATTCATAGCTTAAAAAATTTAATTGAAGCACATAGAGCAATTCTAACAAATCATAGCATCATCATGGCTCTCTCAAATAGGTGTGTCCAGCAAGGATGATTGTGGCAAACTAAAAAGCAAAACAAGAAAAGACTCATATAATACAAGACGCTCCAAGCAAAACTCATCATATGTGTCGAATAAAAATATAGCTCCAAGTAAAATTACCGATGGTCGTTAGAAGAAAGAGGGGATGCCTTCCGGGGCACCCCCCAATCTTAGTTGTTTGGTACTCCTTGAATATTACCTTGGGGTGCCATGGGCATCCCCAAGCTTAGGCTCTTTTCACTCCTTATTCCTTCATCCATCGTGATCTCACTCAAATCTTGAAAACTTCAATCACACAAAACTTAACAAAAACCTTCGTGAGATCCATTAGTATAATAAAACAAATCGCCACTCTAAGTATTGTTGCATACCCATTCATATTTTATTATTGAATTATACCTACTGTATTCTAACTTTACCATAGCTTATACCCCCCGATACAATCCATATATTCATCAAATAAGCACACAATGCAACAAAAACAGGATCTGTCAAAAACAGAACAATCTGTAGCAATCGGAATATTGCCTATACTTCTGTAACTCCAAAAATTCTGAAAAATTAGGACAACATGGGAAATTTTTATATAAATCATGTGTAAAAAGATCAGAGGAAAAGCACGTTTCACTGAATGTTCAAAATTCCAGAACTGGAAGCAAAAGTTTCTGTTTTTCAATAGGATAAAATCAGCTATCATCCAACATAATCCTAAAGGCTTTACTTGGCACAAACACTGAATAAAACACTAAAACACAATCATAACAGTAGCATAACTGTGTGTTTATTAAAAAACTGAAAAGAAACTATTGGGTTGTCTCCCAACAAGCTCTTTCTTTATAGCCATTAAGATACGCTTGAGATTCCAACGATGCTCACATGAAATATAGCAATTGAAACACGAAGAGAGCATCATGTAGCATGTGAAAAACACATTTAAATCTAACATACTTCCTATGCATAGGCATTTCATAAGCAAACAAATTACCAAGACAAGAAATATCTAGCTATGCAAGGTAGAAGAATAAAACATCAACGATCTCAACAGAGGTAATTTAGTAACATGAAAATTTCTACAACAATATTTTCCTCTCTCATAATAATTACATGTAGGATCATAATCAAATTCAACAATATAGCTATCATATAAAATTTTCTCTTCATGATCCACATGCATAAAAGTCTTATAATCTTCCAAGATAGTGGGAGTAACATCAATGAGAGTCATGACCTCTCCAAACTCACTTTTGTCAAAATTTTCATAAGGTTGAACAATCTCCGAGTATGTGGGATTCTTATGTCCTAAAGTTGACACTCTTCCAAACCCACTTTCAATATTATTGCAAACATTATTATCAATGTCATATTCATCATGAGGATTAAATAAATTTTCAAGATCATAAGAAGCATTATCACCCCAATCATGATCATTGCAATAAGTAGTGGATATAACAAAATCATCATCCACAAGCTTGTAGTTTTGCATATTATTAGCACAATTGACATTAATAGAATTTATAATAACATTATTACAATTATGCTTTTCATTGAAGGAGTTATAATGAATCACTTTATAAGTTTCTTCTTTGAACACTACGTCACAATTTTCCAATTCATGGTTTTCAAGCAAAACTTCATAGAGATAATCAAGTGCACTCAACTCACTAGCAATTGGTTCATCATAATTGGATCTTTTGAAAAGATTAGCAAGTGGATGAGGATCCATATCAATAGATTTTTAGGAAGCAAGCAAATAGAAGGCTCATCACACACAAGCAAAGATAGCAAACGAACAAAAAGGCAAACGGAAAATATTTTTGTGTTCTTGTAAAATAGTTTTAGAAGTGGGGAAGATGAAAACGAGAGGAAAATGGCAAATAAAATAATTGCAAGGAGATGAAAGTTTTATGCGTAGGTACTTGATAGATGTTGATGATGTCTCCCCGACAATGGCGCCAAAAATTCTTCATGATTGCTTGTATCTGTGTTGGTATTTTCCCGAAGAGGAGAGGATGATGCAGCACAACGAAGGTAAGTATTTCCCTCAGTTATGAAACCAAGGTTATCAATCCAGTAGGAGAACCAAGCAACACTGTGTAAACAACACATGCACACAAAAAACAAATACTTGCAACCCAACGCGTAAGAGGGGTTGTCAATCCCTCCTCGGTATTGAGATAGATTAAATTGTATGAGATTCCATAAATATAGATCTAACTAAAACACAAAATAAAAAAAATAAAGAAAAAGTGCAGCAAGGTATTTTTTGTTTTAATATGATAGGAAATAGACCCGGGGGCGTAGTTTTCACTAGAGGCTTCTCTCGAGAAAATAGCATACGGTGAGTAAACAAATTACTGTTGGGCAATTAATAGAAAAGCGAATAATCATGATGATATCCAAGGCAATGATCATCTATATAGGCATCACGTCCAAGATTAGTAGACCAACTCCTGCCTGCATCTACTATTATTACTCCACACATCGACCGCTATCCAGCATGCATCTAGTGTATTAAGTTCATAGAAAAACGGAGTAATGCAATAAGAATGATGACGTGATGTAGACAAGATCTATTCATGTAGGAATAAACTCCATCTTTTTATCCTTAATAGCAACAATACATGCATGTCATGTCTCTTTCTGTCACTGAGATTGAGCACCGCGAGATCGAGCAATCACAAAGCACCTCTTCCCATGGCAAGAAAAATCAATCTAGTTAGTCAAACCAAACCAAAATTTCAGAGAAGAAATACAAGGCTATAACAATCATGCATAAAAGAGTTCAGCAAAGACTCAAATAATATTCATGGATAGAACTGATCATAAACCCACAATTCATCGGATCCCAACAAACACAGCACAAAAAGGAGTTACATCAAATAGATTTCAAGAACATCTAGGAGAATATTGTAGTGAAGATCAAAATGAGAGAAGAAGCCATCTAGCTACTAGCTACGGACCCGTATGTTTGTGGTAAACTACTCACACATTATCAGAGGGGCAACAAGGATGATGAAGAACCCCTCCGTGATCGTTGCCCCCTTCGACAAAGTGCCAGAAAAGGCCTCTAGATTGGATCTCGGAGTTCTGGAACTTGCAGCGGCTGGAAATGTGTTTCGTCGACTCCGCTGGGGATTTTAGAGTATTTATAGAGGTGGAGGTCGGTGGAGAAGCTTCCCGTGGGCTCCACTACCCACCAGCGCGCGCCTGGGGCCTCCAGCGCGCCCTGGTGCCTAGTGGGCCCCACAGATCTCCTCTCGTGTGCTCCTTTTGCTCCCTGGGTGTTTTCTGTCCAAAAAAAATCTTCAAAAAGTTTCGTTGCATTTGGACTTCGTTTGGTATTGATATTCTGCAAAGTAAAAAACAAGCAGAAAACAACAACTGATACTGGGCACTATGTCAATAGGTTACTCCCAAAAAATGATATAAAGTTGCTAGTAAATGAATATAAAACATACAAGATTGATAATATAACAGCATGGAATAATTAAAAATTATAGATACGTTGGAGACGTATCATCACTGTACTTTGGTCCTCCCTTTCCCCCATGTTGCAATGTCACTCGAGGCCATCCACCATCTCTCTCGTTTTCCCTCTCCTCAAGTTTGCTTTGGGGCGCTGTTGGAGCTCGCGACACAGGGAGGTTGCAGGAGTTCGCGAGCCTCATCGAGGCGGTGACCGATGTTGTTGGGGTGCTCGCAGGAGAGTCAGGTAAGAAGGGGAACGGTCGGAGGTCGTTGTGCCCATCGAATTTGGCCGGACAACGGACGGGCAAAAGTGACGAAAACTATGGCGAGTTGTTGTCTTGGAGTGGTTTTCGCCTAATTAATCATGCGCGGAGGATGGGGCCAATGCGTGGGATCATGTGGACATGAACCGCGAGGTGTGTGGCGACCGTTGGCCAAGAGGCCGCTTGGTGATGGCCATAGTGGGGCTCTTTTTGTGTGTGGGAGAAATAAAATATAGTGAAAAAGAGAGAGAAGGTGGCGGCCAGCTCGGCGGAGGCCATGGTGGGGCTCTTAAGAAGGATGTAAGCGAACTCGGGGTCAAGGCAGCAAGACGGCGAGGAATTTGAGCGCGGACGGAGGCGGACGAACTTGGGGCAGCTAAGGGAGTCCGGGCTTACGGGCATCGTTGACAGAGCGTCCCTCCTTAGTTCATTCAGCTACTCGACAAATTGGGACTTGGCACACACCCTAGACATGGTCACGGTTGTCAAGGAGGACTCGGACCACACCTTCGAATGAGGGTGGTCGGCGGCAGAAGCTCGGGGGCGCGCTCGAGGCGACGACAGCTATGATGGGTGGAGGAGGACAACTTTTTTTGATACCCTATTTTACATTATTTGCTGCAGTATAAAAAAAATTATGCCCTAAAACAGTCCCTCTCCTGCCCTACACTTCTATTTTTAACGAGGCATCTGTCGTGACTTCGTAAATCTAAAGATGCTATGCTGGCTCAATTTTTCGAAGATGCTCATAGATGTAGAATATGCGCGCATGTGTTTATAGAATGAGCGTATGCTTCATTACGTGAGCGACTTCAATTGTATCGTGTTAAAAAAAATAAAGCCGTGTTATCCGCCCCGCTCGGGCGCACGCGATGGCGATGCAACGCGCAACGGGGGCACGTCATAATCGTCACAACCCACAGCCACGCGCTCGGCATCGTCGTGCACTCGTGCCCGTGTGGCCGTGATGAACAGACCACCACTCCGTCCCAGTGCAAAACACCGCGTGTCTCTACAGCCTACACGTCTCGACAACTACTCTTTTTTAGGATCATCTCGGCAACTACTTGACGAGTTATTTTGGTGAGCTCTCCAGCCGGCGGAGCCAAGTCAGAGACGAAATCGATGGAAAGGGGAAAAAAGAAGAAGGATACAAAAACATGGACGAGTGGCGGACAGAGGGAGCTGGTCCAGGACGCGGCCCCCGCCTGTCCCTTTCCACCACCCCCTGTCCTGCGCTGCCCGGCCCGGTCCAACGGCTACCCCGAGACAGCCAGCCCCAACCTCCAACGGCTCGACCCGCCCACGATCCCGTCTCCCAGTATAAACCACCTCGCCGCGCCCTCCCCACGGAACCCACTCCCACGCCCAAACCCAACGCGTCCAAAGCAGCAGAGGAGTCCAAGAACCGGAGCACCGAGGAAAGGAAGCACCATCTCCTCCATGGCCGGCTGCTGCGTCTTCCTCCGGCGGCCGTCGACCTCCTCCGCCTACCGCCTCGGCTACCACTCCCTCGACGGCGACCACGAGGCCGGCCCGCCCCCGCCCCCGGCGACGGTGACGGTGGTGGTCGGGAAGGAGCGGCGGGTGTTCGCGGTGGACCAGCTGGTGCTCGACACCTACCCGTTCCGGGTGCTCCTGGAGACGGCGTCCAGGAAGGAGGAGCGCAGGGGCAAGGCCCTCTTCGTGGACGTCGACGCCATCCTCTTCGAGCACATCCTCTGGCTCGCCGGCTGCCACGACCGCTCCGCCGTCTCCCTCCTCCAGCCCGACCTCAAGGACATCATCGACTTCTACTCCCAGGACGCCTGAAGACCATCATCTCATCACGTTCTTCTTCAGTCGACTCATTCTTTTATTTTATTTTCTTCTTTTCCTGATGCTAATGTGCATAATGTTCAGATCATCTGTTATAAGTTACGACAGTGAGATGGAAAATATTATAAATTATAGAAAAAAATATCTATTCATCGCTAGTGAATCTCGATGCACCGCAGCTGTATCGCTAGTTGCTGGCACGCACGTCCTTCTGAACATTCATTCAGCTTGTGATCCCCCGTTCTTTTTTCATCATCTCAAACACGTCTGCATGTACGTGTGTGCGTGCTTAGTTTAGTAGGCCAGGAGAGCAGCATGTCAAAACGCGCTTACTTGTACTGGTCACTTTCACTCGGTCCGGCAAGAATATGTCAATTGTGAGCTTGCTCAGAAGCCGCGCCACCATGATATCGTACCCCCTCCGTTCTTAAATATAAGTCTTTCTGGAGATTTTATTATAGATTATAAACAGAAAAAAATAAGTGAACCAATACTCTAGAAGGCATCTATGTACATTAGAATGTAGTCTTATACGTAGTAGAATCTCTAAAAGAATTTATATTTAAAAACGAGGAGTATATATTACTGTCTGAAGTCTGAAAAAAATGATGACTACAACACGTCGAACAGCTTGACCATTTCGTTGCCATGATCTTGGCGATGGAACCATCGTCGCGTTGCCGACCACGGGACAGCGACATGCCGAGCATTATAAACCCAGCACGATTGGTGGGTGCCTAACGAGATTGCTTTCAAGCAAGAACATCCATTGGTGTGTGTGCACCATGCTCCAGCTATTATATTTACTAGTGGTTGGGGCGTCACCTGGTGGCGCCTCTTGAGGTGGGCTTGTGAGTATTAATCTGGTTGTCATATTTGTTAACGTGTCTGTCTGATAATAGGTTTAGTTTAGTGAGAAGATATGCAGCACAGATGAACAAACAACAAAATCCTGTTACACACAGTGCACATGCATAAAATAGATCAGGCTTAGAAGCTGACATGAGCATCTTGGTGCTCGGAAAATGAATTTATTTGGCTCCATTACTTACAGGCAATTGTGTTGGACTGCATGTAGATTTTTACATTATTTTGCACAGAGGTAATTACAAACAAGATTGGTTAATTCCTGCTTATTTCCAATTTATGAACAAAATCTTAGTTCAAGTTTCAATACTCAAGTTGGGAAAAGTTCCTGGTTAGAAAATCATGTGCATGCTCTACAGTTTTTCATGGTCAACTAAGATCAACCACTGAATCATGTGTAATTCAATAGTTCAGAAGTACAACATGGCCTAGAAACGCCATAAGAATAAGATGACTTCAAGGTTGGATGCGGTAAACAAAGAGATGGCAAGTAAGTTCAACAGTTTAGTTGCAAGGATCTAATTTGGAAATCAGATAAGAGACCTTCTAAATAAAATTTTATTAACCTGCTGGAAGATAAATAAGTGCCCCCTGTCTGAATAAGTATAGTATATCACAACAGAACCATTTAACAATTTAAGATCCAGAAGAACCAAAACGTTGACAGCTGCACGACTTTGCCAAGGTGAAGCATTCAACTTATCTTCTTGTTGGTAAGTAGAAAATAGAGCATAAACCAGATATGTAGAAGACGAACACCCAGTCATGTCAAAGTAAAAGTTAGATATGACGACTCTACATTTGGTGTCTCCTGCAATGAAATACCAAAAAATCACCAAACATTGACGAAATTTAAGGTTGTCATATTGGAAGGACGTTTATCATTAGCAATAAAGAGAACATAATGAATAATCCAGAATTGGTACACCAATAGAATGGCCTAGCAGCTGAGCTCCTATTTCCCACAATCTTGGAAAAAAATGCAGTTGTTTGGTGAAATTTTTGGAAAATTATTCGGCAAGATCTTATATGTACTGACCAAACAAACATGAGTGTGCATAATGAAAGAAGTTTCAAGTTCATTTGATCATGAAACTCCAAAGGGACTTTTGGATACTCATAATATTATTCTGTTTTCCAAACAAACATGAATAGTACATAACAAAAAAGGTTTTATAAGTTAAATTGATCATGGAAACTCCAAAGGAACTTCTCGATGATCATAACACTATTTTGTTTCGATAAACAAGTACTGCTTTTCTGCGGGTTCACAAAATTGACTGAACAATAGGACACCGAACCGACTATTAGAGAGAGTACTGAAATAGCTAGGTGCCTTTAAAACAATCTCCCTAAAATTTCCTGATTTTGCGAAGAAGGATCTCTAAACCCTCTTCCTATAGCCTTCTTAAGAAGTCCGGAGTCAATCATTTTCCAGATGTACCAAGTCCAGCAAGCAATCCTTCAGCAAAGCAATGTACAACCATAAAAACTAAATCAATGCCAAAAAATTCTAGACACAAGTATGCCATTCCATTGTAATAAAAATCCAACTCCCTATTTTGTTATCAGGATTTAGAGCATATGTCAAAAAGTAACATGCTTCAAATATAGCAAATGTAACTGCAAATATCAGTCCTATGGGGAGAAAGATTTAAAAAGTGTTATTGTTGGTAATTAGTGTTAAGAACAATGCATTATGGTGATCAAGATCACATTGATGGTTCTTCAAGGCAAACATTAAGGATTCCTATCGGCCTGCGTGTTGGACATCATTTAGAAAGGTTGTGACAATATTATTCTTAAAGCAGTGAAGTTGTGTTCACATAAATAAAAACGAAAACTGAGGAGGCATGTCCTAGGGCAAAAGAAAACTCACCTTCAAATCCTTGGTGAAGCATAACCATAGTTCCTGAACTGAGCCCTTCTCGTAGATGATCTGCGGTGAACCACCAAATGCATGTTTGATAGTATCAATGACATGACATCACTCGGTACATATTGTTTACTGTTGGAGATGAAGATATCTCATATCGCCAGCGTTCCTGCAATTCCAATCCAAATTACAACGATGTAAAAGAGACAAATTTCTGTGACATAGTATAGCAGGAGTAGTTTCATACAGACTACTATTCGAGTGGTTTTAAGTTTGTTTTCTTCATATGGAAACCAAGCTAATTTGAATAACAAATTTTTAGGTGCTAATGCCAACAAAAGAAACAAATCATTCCTGCAAGGAAAAACAATAGTGTATAGACAGGGAAAGACACATCAGTACCATGCAATCTTCTCAAAATGTACATACAGGAAAGACAGAAAGGAATAGCATACAACATATATCCACCGGCCATTCTTCAACTCGAAAGAAAAAACTACAGGACTGTTTCACCAACGAGTGCACGCATCTGAGTCCATCGACGCAACCTCGCTCCTCTTGGTGGCGGCATCCTTCTATCCACTGCTGCCTTTCTTGCCGATCTTGTAATAGAACGAGGTGTCACTAATTTTGAAGACAACACTAAAATTCATAGAATGTGGTGTCACTAATCGGCAAACTGACACACACACCTCCATAATGGTATACTCATCTAAAAGTATCAACTTTCAACTTCTAGAGTTCGTAAAATGTTTCAGCTAGAATTACCTGAATAGGTGAAACATGATTCTTAAACAGGGCGAAGGGAGATCAATCAGGAGGATACAGGGTTTGAACTGTATCTTGCAGAGTAGTAGTGTCCATTGTATTCGTCCTCCTGATCCTCTTCTTGGTCCAGATCATGTTGGCAGCGTAAAATCTGCTTCTCATTCTCCACGACAGAAAGGGGAGCAAGGAAATAATAAACTTAAAATAAGCTAGCAGAAGTAGTTTCTGACCAGCATCTAAATGTCCTATATGTCTTGTTCAATGTGAATCACTAGAAATAAGAGAAGTTTGCCTTGGAACTAAAAGAATAAACAAAATGGGTCTCAATAGAGACAAAAGGACATAGTAATATACTCCCTCCATTCCCAAATATAAGACTTTTTAGCGATTCCAATATGGACTACATATGGAGCAAAATGAGTGAATCTACACTCTAAAATATGTCTATATATACCCGTATATAGTCCGTACTGAAATCCCTAAAAGGGCTTATATGTAGGAACGGAGGGAGTGTATGTGATCAATGAGGATTCTTGTTTTTATTATGCAGTATCTCTACGCCAATATCCCTACTAAAGAATAACATATAGGGCATTTAGTAGCAGTGCAGAAGTCTGCAAAACCAACAATGAAGTGCCTAAACCATCCCCTGCCCCAACAAAAAAAGGGTTTAGCCAAGTATTTATGCTTTATCACTTCACTTCCACTTGCTGATTATAATATAGCTTCAACAGCGAGCACAACCGCATGAACTTGAACACTAACCTGGGTTTCAACACTTTTGGCATGCTTATCTAAATAAATTGGCATTACATAAGACCAGAAGTATGCAGATTCTTGAGAACTAAAACTGTGCGTAGGCGGAAACGGCTTACCCATCCACGGTGACGTGTTGCGTGTTATCAAGGCAGGGTGCGAGCCTGGTATACGCGTACAGGAGTTTGTTAGGATTACAACTTGTAGAGGAAGAAGTATAAGAGATAAGAGAGATAAACTACAAAAGAGGTTACACCGAATATAGCTATGCGTCTCTACTCAATATCTCTATAAATAGATGATCCTCTTAACCTCCTGTACATATCACATAATCATGTGTTTAACACCCTCCCTTAATCACAGCTTGGTCAAGTTGAGATTATGTTTGAAGTCTTCAAAGCTTCGCACAGGCAATGCCTTTGTAAATCCATCTGCAACTTGATCTCTGGAGTGCACAAAACGAATGTCAAGTTGCTTCTGAGCAACTCTTTCTCTGACAAAATGAAAATCAATTTCTATATGTTTTGTCCTAGCATGAAAGACTGGATTGGCAGAGAGATAGGTAGCACCAAGGTTGTCACACCATAGACATGGAGCCCGTGTGGTTTTCACACCAAGTTCTTTCAACATAGACTGAACCCATATTATCTCTATTGTAGCATTTGTCAATGCTTTGTATTCTGCCTCTGTGCTTGACCTGGAAACAGTGGCCTGTTTTCGTGCACACCAAGATGTCAGGTTAGATCCAAAGAATACAGCAAACCCACCAGTAGATCGCCTGTCATCCAAACATCCTGCCCAATCTGGATCAGAAAATGCACTGACAAGAGTTGAAGGTGACTTGCTGAAATTTAGACCAACACTCAAAGTGTTCTTAACATATCTAACTACGCGTTTTGCAGCAGTCAAGTGAGCAGTAGTGGGTGCATGAAGAAACTGACAGACCTTGTTAACTGCAAAAGAAATGTTAGGCCTAGTAAGAGTCAGATACTGCAATGCCCCAACTAAACTTCTGTATCTTGTGCTATCCTCTTCACTCAAGATTGTCCCTTACGTGAGAGACAATTTTACAGGCCGGGCGGTGGAGTAGGTGAGGGTTTACAATCTTTCAAACCAGCCTTATTTACCAGATTAGTTGCATACTTTTTCTCAGAAAGATGAAGTCCATCTCTATTTCTTTTTACCTCAATTCCAAGAAAGAAGTGCAAGTCTCCAAGATCCTTCAAGGCAAAATCTGCACTGAAGTCCTTTAAGAGCCTTGTGATTGCTTCATCAGATGATCTTGTCACAATAATGTCATCAACATATATGAGAACAAATATGCATGTGTTGGACTTGTTGTACATAAAAAATGAGGTGTCTGACTTAGAAGGGACAAAACCAAGTGCCAGCATCTTATGACAGAGACGAGAATACCATGCCCTTGGAGCTTGCTTCAATCAATATAGTGCTTTATCAAGTTTACACACATAAGAGGGAGCACTTTTACTTACAAACCCAGGAGGTTGCTTCATGTACACTTCCTCTTCCAGAACACCGTGGAGGAACGCTGCGTTTACATCTAGTCGCCTCGAGACTCCAACCCCTAGAAACAGCAATAGATAGGACAAGATGAATGGTAGCAGCTTTAACTACTGGACTAAACGTGTCCTCATAGTCTATGCCATATATTTGTTTAAAGCCCTTTGCAACAAGTCTAGCTTTATAACGATCAATGGTTCCGTCAGATTTCCTTTTAATCCTGAATACCCACTTGCAATCAATCAAGTTTTTACCTTCTTTGTGGAGGAACCAAGTGCCATGTTTTATTTTTCTTCAATGCCATGTACTCTTCATTCATAGCTTTCTTCCATCGTTCATCACCAAGTGCTTCTTCAACTGTACTTGGTTCATCTGGTTCACCTGTGGAACAAATCATACCATATTTGACTATATGTTTGTAGTTCACAGGTTTCGTGTAACGCCCCGGATCCGATGCGCCAGGTGTCTGCTAGTTATTCGCCGTCATTGCCATGTCATGTGCTTGCGTGCTGCACTTTGCCATGTCATCATATGCATTTCATACCATGTCATCATGTGCATCGCATTGGCATACGTGTTCGTCTCATGCATCCGAGCATTTTCCCCGTTGTCCGTTTTGCAATCCGGCACTCCTATGTCTCCCGGCGTCCCCTCTTTGTCTCTTCTCTTGTGCGGGTGTTAAACATTCTCGGAATGGACCGAGGTTTGCCAAGCGGCCTTGGTATACCACCGGTAGACCGCCTGTCAAGTTTCGTGCCATTCGGAGGTCGTTTGATACTCCAACGGTTAACTGGGTAAACGTAAAAGCCTCCTTCTCTTTGCAGCCCAACACCCCCTCCAAACTGGCCCAAAACCCAGCAAACTCCCCTCCATGCTCTCGGTCGTTCGATCACGATCGTGTGGGCGAAAACCGTGCTCCATTTGAACTTTCCTAGCTCCCTCTACCTATAAATATGTGCCTCCCCACGAAATTCGCGGATGAATTCTCCTAACCCTAGCCTCCTTCCTCCGCGCCCGGACACGTCCGCCGCCACCGGACAAAAATCGCGCCGCCGCCCCGCGCCTATCGCCGCCTGCCACGTGGCCTTCGCCGCCATCCGCGCCGCCCGGCCAGCGAGCCCAAAGTCGAACCAGCGGCCGCCGCGCCAGGCAGCGCCGGCGCCCTTCTACGCCCGGCGGGGCCTCGCCTCTGCCGCCCGCGGTTCCCAGCGCCGCCGCCCGCCTCTCCTCCGCCCGGTGCAGCGCGCCCGCCGCGCCGCCGCCCGTCGCGCGCCAAGCTCGCCCGCCGTGTGTGGTCTGCGCCCCGCGCCGCCTCCGGTCAGATCCGGACCGCGCCGTCCCGGATCCGGCGCCCCCCTCGCCGGCCCCCGCCCCGGCGACCTCCCCTTCCTCGTCTCCGGCCATCTCCCCCGTCTCCGGCGTGTTCTCCGGCGAGTTCCGCGTCGCCTCGATATCCGTGCAGATCTGAGGTTGACCTCCAGATTTCTCCAAGTCCCCGAATTGTTGCATATTATCATGCTATGTTCATTGCATCATAACTTGCTGCATACTGCTCCGTTTAGTGCGTGTAATATGTCAAATTGTTCGTCTTAACGAGTAATTCATTGTGTACCATTGCATAATTTTCATTTGAGCTCATCTTGATGCCTGAATCTTGGTTGCAAGAGTGCTATATGATGTTAACCTGCTGAAATTGTTATAACTTGCTCATTTGTCATTTTTTTCATGATTGATGTGTGCATCCTATGAGCATGAGCTCTACATGAGTTTTGATCTATGTCATGCCATATTTACAGGGTTGCAATACATGTATTTTTGTGAGTCTTGTACTGAGTGCATCGAGCTTGTTAAGTAGGGTACTTGCTGTTACTGTTTTGCATGTCTGAATCTGCTATATCATGATGCTATGTTAACCTGCTTCTACAAGTCATTCTTTGCATAATCTCGAGATGTTCACTAAGGATATTTTTTTATACATCTCATGTTATATCCATCCATGCCCTTTGTGGCAATTAGAGTATGCTTTAACTTGTTGTAATCTTGTCCTCAAGATTGCTAAATAATGTTGCTGTCAGCCTGTTAACATTAAGTTCAATGTTGCCATGATTGTTGTTAGTGATCCATGCACTCTATGAACTTTCTCTTGCCATGCTTAGCTTCATAAACATGTATTCTTACTGTGAGTTGCCTTTCCATGCCATGTATTGCTCTGTGGTGAGTGGTTCAAGCTCACCAACATGCCTACTTATTGTTGTTCCTGCCATGTATGAATCTGTCATATAACTTGCTATCTTTACATGGGTGCCAGCATATTTTCTGTGCCCTTTTGGCTCTTGGTCAATAAGGGACTTTTGTTCTATGCAATTAGTAGGTTCATGAAATGCTCTAGTTTGACATGATAGCTTGCTGTAACATGTTGTTTGATAGCTCCAAACATTGCAACCTGATGTTATTTCTGCAAAGTCTGAAACTGTTAGTATTTGCAATCTTGTCATGTCATTTTGAGCATGTTCTAGTGATTTATGGAGATAGCTCAGTGTTCATGTTTTGTCATGCTTTACCTGTACTTCATGACCATGCCTTTTGTTTTCATATTGAGGTGTTGTAGAATATTGTTTTGATGCTTGCAATATGCCTACTTGCTGTTATGGACAGATTGTTGTTATAACTTGTTTCATGTGTATGTGTTGAACCGTTGCTCCGTTTTGAGTGTGCTCTATATGAAACTTGCTTGTTTTTGCATGTAGTTTCGTATTATCATGTTGCATCCTTGTTTTGAGGTGTTTGCTTGATGTTTGTATGCATTTTGCATCAATGCCATGTTTAACTTGTTTTGCTCATATCTTCTAGGCCATAGCTCCGAATCTAATGAACTTTATATGTAACTTGACTAGAATTTCGTGTAGATCATCGTGGTGCATCTTAACTTGCTGTTTAACAACTTGAACATAATTTTTATTCAGATCTGGACCAATTTTGAAATTTGCATATGAGGACTTACCGGAATTGCTATATGTCGTTTCCGGCCTCATTTAAACTTGCTTTGATGTGTTGCTCTTGTATGCATCATCTCTTGCCATGAGTAGCTTCATGTAGCCTTGTCATGCATCATGCTTGTTGTGCGTCATGCCTTGTTCTTGTGTGGTGTGTTTACCATGTTGTGTGCTTCTTCTTGTTAGTTCCCGTTTCATTGCGATCGTGAGGATTCGTTCGTCTACGCTTGGTTCGTCTCCGTGGCTTCATCTTCTTCATGGACTCGTTCTTCTTCCTAGCGGGATTTCAGGCAAGATGACCATCACCTTGGATCTCATTACTATCATTGCTATGCTAGTTGCTTCGTTCTATCGCTATGCTGCGCTACCTATCACTTGCTGCTCAAGCCTCCCAAATTGCCATGAACCTCTAACTCGTTGTCACCCTTCCCAGCAAACCGTTGCTTGGCTATGTTACCGCTTTGCTCAGCCCCTCTTATAGCGTTGTTAGTTGCAGGTGAAGATGAAGATTGCTCCATGTTGGATTATGTTTATGTTGGGATATCACAATATCTCTTATATTATTAATGCATCTATATACTTGGTAAAGGGTGGAAGGCTCGGCCTTATGCCTGGTGTTTTGTTCCACTCTTGCCGTCCTAGTTTCAGTCATATCGGTATTATGTTCTCGGATTTTGCGTCCCTAATGCGGTTGGGTGATTTATGGGACCCCCTTGACAGTTCGCTTTGAATAAGACTCCTCCAGCAAGGCCCAACATTGGTTTTACCATTTGCCTCACATATGCCCTTTTATTTCCCTTGGGTTCCCGGAGCCCGAGGGTCATCTTTATTTTAGCCCCGGGCAGTTCTCCTTCAGTGCTGGTCCAAACCGAAGCGATGTCCGGCGCCTCGGGCAATCAGGTCTATGCCAACCCGACGTCTGGCTCATCCGGTGTGCCACGAGAACGAGATATGTGCAGCTCCTATCGGGATTTGTCGGCACATCCGGCGGCTTCTTTGGTCTTGTTTTATTCTTGTCGAAATGTCTTGTAGCCGGGATTAGAGACTGATCGGGTCTTCCCGGGAGAAGGAATATCCTTCGTTGATCGCGAGAGCTTATCATGGGCTAAGTTGGGACACCCTGCAGGGTATAAACTTTCGAAAGCCGTGCCGCGGTTATGTGGCGAGATGGGAATTTGTTAATATCCGGTTGTAGTAAACTTGAAGCAAACTCTTCTAAAATACACCAACCGTGTGCGTAACCGTGAGTGTCTCTTTTCGGGGTTGATCGAGAGGAGAACACGGTTTATGGGTTATGTCTGACGTAAGTAGGAGTTCAGGATCACTTCTTGATCATTACTAGTTGACGACCGTTCCTTTGCTTCTCTTCTCGCTCTCATTTGCGTATGTTAGCCATCATATATGCTTAGCCGCTTTGCAACCTCACCACTTTACCCCTTCCTTTCCCATTAAGCTTTGATAGTCTTGATACCCATGGTAATGGGATTGCTTTGAGTCCTCGTGGCTCTGATTACTACACCACCGATTGCAGGTACAGGTTTTGCGATGATCATGACGCGAGAGCGATGTTGCTTGTTTTGGAGTTCTTCTTACGCTTCTTGATCGGGGATAGGTTCTGTGTCGGCAGCCTGGGCTAAAGGTGGTGGATGTCGTTTGAGTTTCTGTTTATGTTTCATCCGTAGTCGGATGTTGATCTCTTGTATGATGTTGTTGTATTCTTGGGGCGTTTGTGCATTATGTATGTATCCCCACTATTATGTAATGTTGATGTAATGATATCCACCTTACAACAGCGTCTTCAAGATGCGCTTCTATCCTTGGTGGGACCTTCGAGTTCCTTTAGGATAGGGTCGCATCTTGGGCGTGACATTTCGTTACCCCTTTTTGTAGTCGTGTACGACCCTGTGATGATGTAGTCAAATCTGTGGCCACAGAAGATCCGGTACTGCATGGAAGCTCCACCGAATCGATCCCGAGACAGATATTGTCGGTACAGAAATGAGCTGTCTCGGTGGATCTTACGTGGCTCGTGGTCATTGCCGCCGCTGGCCCGAGGAAGCCGCAGAGAATCCTGTCCTGTGCACCAGCCCATCATTGCCACATGATGGCGAATCAACACCGGGCGCCGCGCCAGGGCCCGCGTCGGTGGAGCGGTCCAGGATCCGCCGCTTGTAGCATAGCGGTTGGCCGCGATAACGCGCATCACCTGGACCATCCCCGCACTGCCAGTTGGCAGAGGATGATTGGCGTGCCGCTGGGTCCGCTGTGCAGCCAGCGAGAGGGAGTCGCGTGTCGCGCGCAGGGGTGGACGCTGCGGTGCGTGCGCCCGCAGCTGCAGCCTCGTCGGATCCCGAGGGAGATCGGATTTCCTGACTCCGCGCCGATCCTGAGGAGATCCTGTCGCCAGTTTCCTGCCACGGCACCGATCCCAAGGAGATTATGTCTCCTGTTTCTGGACACATGAAATAAGGGCCAGAATTTTCACCGTTTTCATTATTTTCTTCGCCGACCATCCCTGTCGCAGTGCCTGTTGAATCAATATGAGTCTCATGCAGTATATTAGTGGGATTAGTCAACAAGTGATCATCAATATCGTTCCCCCCTTGATCAAGGCCGGTGAGGTGTGAGGGCAAAAGAAGAATTTCTTTGCGAAGGAGTGCACCGGCGTTAGGATGAAGATCAGTGAAGGGAAACTGGGTTTCATCAAAAACAACATCCCTAGATATGTAGACACGGCCCGTGGAGACATGTAGACATTTGA
The DNA here is from genome assembly GCA_021605145.1 of Aegilops bicornis. NCBI lineage: Eukaryota > Viridiplantae > Streptophyta > Magnoliopsida > Poales > Poaceae > Aegilops > Aegilops bicornis. The sequence goes on along the minus strand of CM038672.1, from coordinate 616,473,561 downwards.
CACCTTTGTGTTGGGCACTATAGCCAAGGAATACACATTTGGTGGAACGAAACATGAGTTTTCGTTTGTTGTAGGGACGTAGGTTGGGCCAGCATGCGCACCCAAAGACACGAAGGGAGCTATAGTTCGGTTTTTCATGAAGAAGTCTCTCTAATGGGGTTTCATTGTTGATAACACGACTAGGAAGCATGTTTATGAGATGAACGGCTGTGAGAAAAGCTTCATCCCAGAACTTTAGAGGCATAGATGCTACTGCGAGAAGGGCAAGGCCAACTTCAACTATGTGGCAATGCTTGCGTTCAGCAGAGCCGTTTTGTTGGTGCGCATGGGGGCATGACACGTGGTGTGAGATGCCAAGAGTTTGGAAGAAGGAGTTCAATTTCTCATATTCCCCTCCCGGTCATTTGGACTGCAATGATTTTGCTGTCAAACTTGCGCTCAACAAGAGCTTGAAAGTTTTGAAAAACTTGAAACACTTCGGATCTATGCTTAAGGAGATAAATCCACGAGAATTTACTATAGTCATCAATGAAACTGACGTAATAAGAGTGTCTACCAACAGAGGTGGGAGCTGGACCCCACACATCAGAAAATATAAGTTGCAACGGTTTGGTAGAAACACTAGTAGATATGGGATATGGCAATTGATGACTTTTCGCTCTTTGGCATGAATCACAAATAGTTTCATTATGTCGCTCAACCACAAACGGGAGATTATTTTTCCTAAGAAAATTTTCAACTAGAGAGAAAGAAGCATGGCCTAATGTATCATGCCACCGTGTTGATGAAAGCTTGGTAACACCATAGACTTGTTTATTGAATATTCTACGCATCGGGATCAACGGATAAAGCCCTCGAACACATCTACCTCGATAGAGGATTTTCTTCGTTTCCCGATCCTTAATCAAAAAGAAATAAGGGTGAAACTCGAGGAAGACATGGTTATCTAAGGCAATTCGGTGAACAGAAAGAAGACTTTTGGCAGCACTAGGAACATGGAAGATTTTCTTGAGATGAATATTGCGACTAGGGGTACTGAATATTGAATGACCAATGTGATTTATCCGCATACCTTCTCCACTGCCCGTGTGGATTTGATCCTTTCCACGGTACCTTTCCTTCATGGTCACCTTCTCAAGTTCGTTGGTGATGTGGTTGGTGGCGCCGCTATCGACATACCAGTTGGTGTCGATGCCGTAGGAGCCATCGGTCGCCGCAGCAACCTTGTCATCGTATTGAGAGTCGTCCTCGTCCTCATCATAGCGGTACCAGTAGTCCTTTGCTGTGTGGCCTGGCTTACCACATATCTGGCAGCAAGGTGAGTCCGGGCGAGATCGACCAGAGCCATTGCCGCCGCCACGGTGGGCCTTGTTGCTGAAGCGCCCGCCGTTGTTGCTGCTGCCACCAGAACACCCCTCTGCCGCGGGAAGAGCCGCGGGAACGGCCACCACCATGGCCGCGGGTTGCCGCGTTTGCAGATGACTTGAAGGACTGGCCGCCCGCACCGTGGAACTGCGCCATGCGTTGGTCGAAGTTGCTGAGCATGGCGAAGATCTCATCGAGGGAAGCGGGCGAGACGCGGGCGTCAAGGGCCGAGACCAGGGGCTGGTACTCCAGATCCAACCCATGGAGGATATAGGAGATCAACTCATCATCCTGGATCGGTTTGCCCGCCGCGGCCAGCTCGTCGGCGAGGCCACGCATGTAGGCGAAGTAGGCGGCGGCGGATTGGGTACCTTTCTGCGCGTTGATGAGGGAGGTTTGGATGTTGTTGACGCGGCTCAGCGACTGCGACGAGTACATGCCCGCCAGTGTCGTCCAGAGCGCGTTCGCCGTGGTGACCGTGGTCACCGTGACCAGCACCTCCTTGGAGAGGTTGCTGAGGAGGAAGCCGAGCACCTGCTCGTCCTCCCTGACCCAGAGAGGGTGGAGAGGGTTGGGCTCGAAGGTGTCCTTGCCGTCCTTGTCCTTGGCAGCGCGGAGCTTGGCCGGCTCCGGTGATGTGCTGTCAATGTAGCCGAAGACACCGGCGCCACGCAGTTGGGGTATGATCTGCGTGCGCCACAACACGTAGTTCGTGCAGGAAAGCTTCTCGATAACTTGCCAATTGAGATGGGACTGAGCGGCACCGGAGGAGGAAGACATGGCTTCGGCACAGGTGGAGATGGAGGCTAGATGGGAAGTAGGAAGGCTCTGATTACTATGTGCGTAGGCGGAAACGTCTTACCCATCTAGGGCGACGTGTTGCGTGTTATAAAGGCAGGGTGCGAGCCTGGTATACGCGTACAGGAGTTTGTTAGGATTACAACTTGTAGAGGAAGAAGTATAAGAGATAAGAGAGATAAACTACAAAAGAGGTTACACCGAATATAGCTATGCGTCTCTACTCAATATCTCTATAACTAGATGATCCTCTTAACCTCCTGTACATATCACATAATCATGTGTTTAACAATCTGTATTTCCATGCCTAGGGATGCAACAATTCAGTTTAGACATCCAATCACAGTTAGGTTCAGGTTCATGATATTTTTACATAGCCAACAACAACAATTGGAAGACCTTCACCTTAGGGAACTACTTGTACGTATGTCCTCTGACTAAACTGAATAAGATCACCTAATCGCTATAATATGGTGTCCCATTCTCATCCTTGTATGACCTTTCTCCTCCTAAAATCAAATCTTACCGAACCAAAACAGAAACATATTCGATTCATTTACTTTTAGCAACATGTAACAAAAATAAATTGATAAATCTTCCTTTGGTGGAATCTGCACTTTCATCTACCCAAAAGGGAACAATTTTGCACAATAAAGCACACATGGGGCATGGACTAATACACATGAAGTGAGATCTTCATCCCAAAAATAAGTGAAATTAACCTATCATACAAATCTATTCCTTAGTAGGAGTATCTACTACTTAATGCCGAACAGTACAGTTCTTAGAAAAAAGAAGGGAAAAGGGAACAAATTAACTGAAGCATATTTGAAACATATTGATTAGAAATAATTATTGAATATTTCTATGACCTGATGCAGGAATTTATTTTTAGTCTATGTTCTCTAAATCGTCGAACCTTATCCTCAAACCAGCATCGATCTTGTGTTTTTTTACTTTAAAATTGTCAATTTGCAAGTGAAACAGAATATAAAACGCACTTAAGTAGCAAAGTACTTCTCTAGAATAAAAACGCATTAAACCATTTGCTCTCTTAGCTTAGCAGCTGAGGTAAGCCATAAACTCATTTGAGCTATAGAACTCTTACTTTGAAGAACCTGGCAACACTCTAAATAGTCCACTGCTTGACCCAAACTAATTAACCTCAAAACTGTTATCTCCCCATGGCTAGATAAAATGGAACACGGTAGACTTAAGTAATATAAGCACAGATCTGATTAGCATATGCATTGACGCGGATTTCGCCGATGGTTAGCTAACTAAGTTCAAACAATCATGATTGTCTTGTTAATTATAGTGCAAACACTTGGTGTCAAAGTTCCAAACTTCAAAGAAGAATCTGGCATCATAGCTCTAAATTGTCCGCTGTTTAATTACATGCATGGTAGATTTAACTAAGCACAAGATCTAATTACCGTATGCATCAACGTGCATCTCGCCGATGGCACGCTCCAAGAGCTCCCGCGCTGGTGGGCTACAGCGTAGAGAGTACACATCAACCATCACGACCTCGGACGGCCACCCCATGTTGCCCGGGCGGAGCTCCGCCATGGCCGCCGTCGGATCGGTGCAAGCAGTCACTGCAAGCAAGCAAACATCACATATATAGCATCACAGCCACAGCGTGGGCAAGCTTGCATGCATGCTCGTACTCCCTCCGTTCCGATTTACGCGTCGTGGTTTTAGTTCAAATTTGAACTAAAACCACGACAAGTAAATCGGAAAGGAGAGAGTACATAGCAACTGTGGCAAACACGATCGAGCTAGCAAACGATCCACGCATGTGGCAGTAGAAGGATTAGTAACCTGATGCATACAGGCATAATTATAACAGCCATGTGCAACATTTGACAGGATTGGAAGTGATTCCCACACTAACTACCTTGATCATTACATTCAAGATTGCATAAAAAGGAGCAGAAGTGCCTATTCCTTTGATCTCCCAGCAGGATTCTTTTGAGGTAGTACCACTGTTGTGGTTTACCTGCTTTGGCAAAGTATCAAAATGATTATAACTGAATGTATTGCTACTCCATAGATGTATCATGAATTGAGAGTGAAAGCAATCTCTGACAAAAAATATATGAACGGGTATCATGACAACATAACAAAAGTCTGAAATCTCCCAAAACAATAGCGTGTATCACCCAAAACAGATTTGGTAGTTTTACAGCCAACAAGATAAATCAAAACCAGTCTAGAGCAGCAACAGCACGGGGGAGGGGCAGAGGCACAACCTTGTGCGGGGGGTAGTCAAGGTCAAGCTCACGACGATGTCCTCCTCCATCTCGCCCGCTTGCGCTTGGGTTCCGGTCGCCCTCCTCATCGATGGAGACAGGTGGCCACTGCACCAAATCTGAGGGAGACGGAAGTAGATGTGAGGGCCAGAGCTCGAGCGGAGTAGAGAGGAGGAGGAGGGGGATGAACTCACCGATGCAGACGAGGTATGGCCCGACGCACAACATACACCTCATTGCCATCAGGCACGGGAGGACCGTCTGTGAGGCAGAGCCACGCATGGGCGAGCTGCCGGACCTTGCCGGCGACGAAGGGGACAAACGCAATATATAAGTTCTGTGTAAACATGAAGTGAAAATGCAAATGCATTGAAAATGTGTTCAGTGGCAACACAATGAACAAGTCTAATTTGTTAATCTCCAGAATAAAGAAAAGATACAACTGAACTGCATTTAGCATGGGTTACACAAATTAGGAATAGTAACAGAAGCATGGTGGACAAACAAAGGAAGATGACCATGGTCCTGGCGTCCATGGCCACCCCTAGCTCTGGTCAGCCACCCCTGCTCGCTGACCATCGCTAATGTTGTACTTATACATAACATGATCGATAAAATGTAATGGTTGCCTTTGCATATTCTTAGCTTCCATGTGCCAGACAACGTTAAGGACCAATAAAACTTTGATGCACTAAAATTGAAGGAAGCGTGATTGCTTTAAAAATGAGAAAGGAAAAGTCATTGATGTCTACCAAAAGGAAAAGTCATCACATGCTTATAATCTAGATTTGATCTTTAATAAAGTTGGCATGATTCCAAATGAAAATTCCACCAATCTTCATCTTAAGTAAAACAAAAGAACCCCTACACTCTAGAAAGTGCTGTAAGAAAGGGGTCAATTGCTTTATGTTATCGGTAAATATAATGAACCATGGCCTTGGTGCCTTCATGTAAATCTGTAACAATAGGATTACTATACATGGGAAGGAGACCTACGCTTTCTTGAAGGTGGCCCTGGCTTTGGGGTCGAGAGCCCCTCCTTCCGGCGCAAACGTGCTGATTAGCCCACTGAGCGCCGCCGTGCACAGCCAAAACGCCATGGTGACGGTGGCCTCGATGTGGGTGGGATGCTTTGACATCCACTCCCGCACCATGGCCTCCGTTGACCTGAAGCTACCGGTCAGCTCGTCAAGCGGCCGGCGCGTCGGCGTCGCTCTGCTCTGCAAGTGACAGCCATCATGTCTGTCCCCGTGAAGCGCCGATCTAGTCCACCGCCGTTGGCCGCTGCTGCACCTCCACTGCCGGCCGCCCACCTATTGTGCGCGAGTCGGTGAGGTCCTTGTCCCTGTAGCCGGTGTTGAGGCGCACAATGGAAGACGATATGACGAGGCGCTGGCGGCCCAGATCTTCTTGCCGGCCATTATGTTGGCCGGGTCGAGTGGCCAAGAGGGAAGCCGGCGGCACAGGGCAGAGGAGCGGATGGGAAGAGGTGAGGAGGGGCTCGGGGTGTGACGCAAGGACGGCAGAGGTCGTCGGCGGCGGCAGGAGAATCAGGGGAGACGAGAAGGATTTAGGGTTGGTGGGGAAGAGGAGAATGATATTTTTTGTGGGCCGGCCCAATCTCGCAGGCATTTTCCTCCGTCTCCCAATCTCGCGCTGTGATCTGATTGGCCAGCGCAAATAGTAAAACCGCTGCCGACGTGGACATCGCGAGGCTACGCGGTTGATGCGCATGTTAATGCTTCTCGATTTTTGCGGTGAGGATTCCAGCTCCAGCTATATAGACGATGCGATAATGCATATCGTTTCATACACAATTCCAAGGGTTTGTAACGTAACAGAGGATGATTTAAAGTTGATAAAAGTTTGCACTGTTCGACCTAGACGTTCAGCAGAGCTGCAGGGAAACAGTATATTGTTCAAGTTGTCTGGATAATTTTTCTCAAAAAATAAGAACACGTCTGCATTTTTCCTTTTCTTTTTGAGAACAAAAACAAGCAAGCGTGAAAACACAAGAAAATGTAGTAGTTGCACTGAGTTGTTAAAAAAAATGTAGTAGTTTTTTTTAGGGGTAAAAAAAAATGTAGTAGTTGCACTGTCAGGCCGTGTTGCGGGAATCAGCAGCCCATCTATATTGGGGCCTTACTCAAGTGCGGCCCAAGCAAACCGACCAGAGCCTCTCAAAACAACGAACATAACACAGAAGCTGCTCTGCTGCGCAGCGCTCTTGTTTAGTCCCACCTCGCCGAGCCACAGGGAAAGCAGGCGAAGACGCGCTATATAACTAGACCCTGGCCAGCATGGAGAAGCATACCTTTTTTGGCCTTTTGGCTAAGATCAAGTGTAGTATCTTTTTTTATTAGTTTAATATCTGATATGTGGGCCATGTGCCTAAAATGATATTAAATTTATTTTTTATGAGAGAGGCCCACCACAGTAGCTTGCTACTGGAGCCCTCACGTGTTGCTCAGGCGTTGCACTGCTGCTTGGGCTTTGAAGATTGCTGATGTCTTCTTCAGAACTGAAGAAAACTGAATTGTGTTTTTGTGAAGTTTTACTACTGCTCTTCGGGCGGATCACCTCTCTTGTGTATTTAAAATCAAATTCCCTGCTTATCTCTGACGCTAACTGAAAAACCCATCCAACCTGAACCGAAACGGAGAGAATACGAAAATTTCTTCATCAGGCCTGATGAGGTTGAAGTGCTTGATGAAACAGACCTTGTTTCTGCTATTGAAAAGCTAAAGTTTCATCAGATTCAGTACACTGAGTGGTCTCTTCAAAACTGATGAAACATGAACTGGACTTTTGTCTTTTAAAATTAAAATGTTGAATCAGGTACGTACGTAGTAGTTTCGTTTATGATTCGACTGGTCTTTGATGGATTGCTTCTCCTGTACTAGTATTCTCTAACTCAACTGTTTGGGACTTCCCTGCCTGGTTGGATATGATTGGCCTCCAGTCACACATTTCGAAATCCAGTTGGTACACGAGACAACTTTGGTCGACAATAATATACTCCCTCTGTTTTTATTTAGTCTGCGTATTAGTTTTGGTCAAAGTCGACAAAGTTTACAAACAAAAATATTACCATATATAATAACAAATCAATACCATGCCACTTCGCCAGGATCGATGACCGCCTGCCGGTGATTGGCTCGTCGCGCGGTGCTCTGACGTGCGTCGACGAGGCGGCGGGGCGCACGGACCGTGTTGATCTGGAGAAAGGGGATGCGGTACACGGGGATAAGGTTGAGGTGGTCGTGCACCCCCCCCCCCCCCCTCCCGACCTCCACCACGACCGGACAGGAGACCCGGGGTGCTCGGGCGTGGCGCCGGCCGCCATGACCCGGATACTCGCCACGTGGGGGCAGCGGACACCAACCGCCCGGATCCGTCGCGGGCTAGGGTTTCGGCCCACGCCCCAGGTACTAATACGCCGCTACCTTGCTCTCGTTCCGCGTTTTCAGATCTCGACGAGTGCCTGCTCCATCTCTGGGAGGCGCCGCAGAGGAGAGAAATTAGGGTTCCTCCCTCCTTCTCTTGGTGGGAGGGCAAGATCCGCGGCGATGCTAGATCCTTTGCTTAGGTCGTCGCTTCCCCACTTCCACCCAAAAATCCAGGTCCGAAACAAGGTTGCGGGTCGGAGATATGAGGGGGAATGGCTCCGGCCGGTAGGCATGGCATGAGGCGGGCCAGTTCGCCTGGCGTGGCCGTGGCGAGACGATGTGTGGAAGCGCAAGGAGGACGTGGGGCAGTCCTCGACCACCAGGACGTCGGGCTCCGGCGACACGAGCTTCGACAAGTGGGACGTCGCGGCGGGTGCGGGAGGATCTGGGCCGCTGCGCCCAGACTACTGGTCTTCTGCTGTCGACGACGACGACGGGGACCAGAACACACGTCGGCTTCAAGGGAAAACGCCTACGCCTGCTGCGGGGCGAGATCCAATCACCCACGCTGGTAACCCTAACCCTACCCCTGATGCATGTCAGATCTGCAATACTATTGGTCACTACACGGCTAGATGCCCTCAGGCTCTATGTGAGCGATGCAAGAAGAGAGGTCACTTGTCGGTTATTTGCACTGATTTACTTCCTTGGGAGTGCATTCGTGCTATGTGTGGCTTCCAATCTAAGGGGCAGGGCTTCTGTTACTTTCCTGATTATAGTGTAGAGAGACAGCCGCAGAGAGAGAATACCAATGTGCTCATAACCATTGTGGAAGGGGCCATATCTAAACAAGATCTGCAGGATGATATGGGGGTGTACATTGGGCAGGGCTGGAGATGTTCTGCTCATCTCATAGCCCCTAACAAATATGTCATGAGGTTTCCTAATATGAGAGAGGTTGAACGTGCTGTTTTTGTGGAATACATAAACCTCAAAAAGCATCAAACAGTGGTCAGAATCACACCATGGTCTGTTGACATGGACTGTGAGGGTTTACTTGAGATTGCCTGGGTGAAAATTAGTAAGATACCTCTTAATAAAAGATGTGACAAGAATGTGGCTTTTGCTGGTGGGCTTGTTGGGGTGACTTTAGAGATCGATATGTCAACTATTAAGCGCCCCTCGTCTGTTCGGGCTAAGATTGGATGCCGCAGTATTGATAATTTTCCTATTTCTGCCGAGGGTTGCATGGGGGGGGGGCGCTTTTACAAATTCTAGTATGAAGTAGAAGAAGTTCTGGTGAGGAATCCGGTGAAGGAAGATGATACCGTGCCTGTTAGAAATGATCAGAAAGATACTCTGGTGTCCACTTCGAAAAGGAAGAGGCAGGAAGGGGGTACTGAATCATCTAAGAGTGCTCATGCTCCTGTTGAGTATGGTACTTCTACTTTCAGGGGGGAAGGCATGTCGCCTGCTCCCTCTTGAGAAAGAGAAAGAAAAAGAAGAGGATAATCTGTCAGACTCCTATGAAAGTGATGATGATAAGACTCTATTTATTGAGAAATTGGCCAATGAGAATTCTGCTCAAGAGGGCTATGAAGTGAAATTAGATGGAGGAAAAAACTCTGATCATGAGGAAAACGCACCTGATAAGAGCACTGATGTGCAAACATTGCAGGTGAATGTACTTCCTTTGATCAAGAAGAAATGTACATATGCGGAAATAGTAATTGGTGTTTCGCAGGTCTCAGAAGTTACAGGAGAGGTGGATCCAAAGGTGAAGGTATCAGATGATTATCTGGTACATTTACCATCGCCTGATTGCGATAATGCGATAATACCCACACCTCCATTGGTCCCTGAGACTAACTTGAGGTTTAGTCTTCGACGTGGACAGGAGAGGCAGGGAGACATGATGCAAAAAGCCATGGAAGTGGCCAAGAAGAAAAATCTGGAAGGTAACTCTCAAAACCCTAGAAAAAATTTGCTGCTTTGGGGGATGCTGAGTTAATAAGTAAGCTAATAAGATGTGGGTTCTAATTCTAGATGATCACTTTACTTGCATTGATATCCTGCATGAGTTAGATGATATTAGAGAAAATCTGTTTAGTAAACAGAAGAATATTAATAAGGAAAATGAGAAAGAGGATGACTTGGTGGTTACAAATGGGTTGGGAAAACAAGCCCCCCTTAGTTTCTCTTGGTTAGAACAAGATGAGTATTGTAGTGAAGATTTATGTTCTTATAATAATGGGAGCAGGAAAAAAAAGCAAGTCTGCTATCAAGCTATCTAGGCATGTGACTAGAAGCCAAAAGAAAATGACAGTAGAAAGCAAAGATATTGGTAAGTCTGCCCTGGCCCCTGGCAGGGCTACCAGGTCCAAAAAACAAAAAGACCGTTCCAAATGAGAGGCCTCATTTGGAACTGTAGAGGGGTGGGCAAGAAAGGAATGGCCACCTGCCTCTCTGACTTAATAAGTGACCATTCCCTTGATTTCCTGTGTCTACAGGAAACCATGAAGAAAAATTTCTCCCCTAAATGCTTGAGGAAAATTGATCCTTTTAATATTTTTGAGTTGGTCTGGATCCCCTCATGTGGCAAATCAGGTGCAATCATTGCAGGAGCTAGAAAAGATAATTTGGACTTGGGGTCCAATAAGAAAGGAAAGTTCATGATCCAGCTTGATCTGATAGATAGGAAGAATAAATCTGAATGGAGTATTCTAGTGGTGTATGGCCCAGCTCATGAGGATATGAGGGAGGAGTTCCTGCTGGAACTTGCTCAATTTTTTTTCTGATATGAACAAACCTTACATAGTTGGGGGAGACTTTAACATCTTGAGACATGGTGGAGAGAAAAATAAAAAATCACATGGCCACAAATCTATGGACACGTTCAACTCTGTCATTAATTCATATGGCCTGAGGGAGATTTATTGCAGTGGAGGGAAATATACATGGACAAATAACCAGACCCACCCCACCTTGGAAAAGCTAGACATGATTTTGATGTCTAGTGACTGGGAAAGCTTGTACCCGTTGGTAACTGTTAGAAAGCTGGTTAGAGAGTTATCTGACCATAACCCCCTACTCCTCTCCTTAGGAGACATGGACAGGGAGGCGCATAAACCTAGGGAGTATAGGTTTGATCTGGCCTGGCTTAAAAATGAGGATTTTCTACCCTTAGTTGAGAAAATCTGGAACAAAGCGGTTAAAGCTGAAGATCCTATTGATATTCTTAATATCAAACTAAAAAGGTTTGAAACCTTCTTCAAAGGGTGGGGTTCCAACAAGTACGGCCATACCAAGAAGAGAAAAGAGGAATTAAGAGTGGAACTGTCCACTCTTGAGGAGCTCGAAGAAGAGGGACCTCTGACCCCTGAGATGTATAGTAGAAAGGTGGATATTCATTTTGAACTTCATGATATTCTGGTGAATGAGGAGATTTTCTGGCTCCAACAATCCCATGAGCGTTAGCTGCTCAAAGGGGATTTGAACAAAGATTATTTTCATAAAATTGCAAATGGGCGAAAAAGGAAGAATACCATTCAAGCCCTCAAATGTGGTGATGTCGAGATAGAAGGTACTGATGACCTTATCTCACATGCCACAGAGTTTTATAAAACCCTTTTCGGCCTAGCCCCAGGCAACTTAATTCACATGGATCCTGACTCGTGGGAAGAATCGGAAACTTACTCAAGAGGATAATGTTGATCTAACTAGAGCCTTCTCGGAAGAGGAGGAGAAAGAGGCCTTGTTTGCGATGGATGTTAATAGAGCACCTGGGCCCGATAAGATCCCTATGGAGTTTTATCAACATTGCTGGAGCATCGTTAAAAATGACATCATGCGGCTGTTCAGCCACTTCCACGCTGGAACGCTTGACGTGCAGCGTCTTAACTATGGGGTGATTACTCTTCTTCCTAAAGTGTCAGGTGCTGATCGTATTCAGCAGTTTCGACCTATCTGTCTTCTTAGATGTCCATATAAACTGATCACTAAAACTATGGACCGGAGAGTAGAAAAATATGTTGACAAGCTAATAAGCTTGTCACAAAATGCTTTTGTGAAAGGGAGGAATATTATGGATGGGATCATGACTCTACATGAGCTTCTCAATTACACCCATGTCAAGAAAAGAGTAGGGGTGGTGCTTAAACTCGACTTCGAGAAAGCATACGACAAGGTTAACTGGGAGTTTCTGTTGGATTGCCACAAAATGAGGGGATTCAACGAAACCTGGTGTGGGTGGGTGAAACAAGTCTTATACAATGGTACAGTTAGTATCAAACTAAATAACTCAGTGGGCCCATATTTTCAAAGTGCTAAAGTGGTGCGCCAAGGAGACCCCCACTCTCGCTTTCTGTTTAACCTAGTTGTAGACTGTCTAAATAAGATGATCAGCAAAGCGTAGCAAAATGGCCTCCTAACTGGGCTCACATCTGATCTTGTCCCGAATGGGGTGGCTGTTTTGCAATACGCAGATGACATGATCATTTTCCTCGAGCACGATGTGGAAAAGGCATAAAACCTGAAGCTCCTCTTATATATGTTCGAGCTAATGTCTGGACTGAAGGTGAACTTTCAGAAGAGCGAGATCCTGACTGTCGGAGGGGACGCTGACATAGATAGCAAGTATGCTGCGATCTTTAACTGCGAGATTGGACACTTTCCAATCAAATATCTTGGAATGCCTGTGAGTTTTACAACTCTGAAAGACTCGGTGTGGGAGTTTATTGTTGATAAATACCTTAAGAGCTTCGGGTCCTGGATTGGTAATGATGCATCTAGCGGAGGCAGACTTACTTTGCTCACCTCGGTGCTGTCGCAGCTCTCCTTATATCATATGTCCATGTGGCTTATGAGTAAAACTTTCATAGAGAGGCTGGACAAGCACCGTAGGAAATTTTTCTGGCATGGTTGCAATAAGAAAAATAGATATTATCTGGTCAAATGAAAGAGGGTGTGTAGATCAAAGGGCAAAGGGGGGATGAGCGTCAAAGACCTCAGGAAACAAAACATCAGCCTGATGATGAAATGGTGGTGGAAATTAGAAACCCAAACTAGGATTTGGCAAAACTTGGTGAGAGCCAGATATTTACATAACAAGTCGGTGTCAACTGTGAAACCTAGACAACCTGACTCCCCATGTTGGAAAGCTCTTCTGAAAGTCAGAGAGATGTACATGGTGGGAAGAAAGATTAAACTAGGATGCGGCAACCTGACCAGGGTGTGGAAAGACTCAATTGATGGGCTGCCCCCACTTAATTTGAGGTTTCCTCAATTGTTTGAGATCTGTACAGACCAGGATTGTACAGTTTAAAGATTTGACAGGGTAGAGACTTCGACCTTTTTCAGAAGGCGTTTATGCCCTAACCTAAGGGAGCAGTGGGATAAGCTGCGACAATACATCTTGGGGCTAAAAACTACAACCGATGAAGATGTGGTGTTTTGGGGTTTGAGTAAGAATGCAAAGTACTCCACTAAATCTATGTATAAATGGCTGGAAAAGCCTCTTCATGGAAGCAACTATAGATGGATCTGGGGGGCAAAATTGCCTCTTAAGATACAGATCTTCTTATGGCAGATGGTACAAGATGCGGTGCTCACAAGAGCGGTGATGAGGAGGAAAAAAATGGCCGGGTAACCCTGTGTGTTCCTTTTGTAACAATATTGAAACTACGTCTCATCTGTTCTTTACATATCCTGTGGTGCGTGTTGCCTGGAGGGCAGTTGGAGTTGTGTTGGGGACTGATTTATGCCCAAATAACACCTGGCAATTCTATGTGTGGTGCAATATGTTCTTACCTAATGAAGCTAGATTTTATACTGTTGGTCTGGCGGCAGTAACATGGGCTATTTGGCTGGCACGCAATAAGGCTACTTTTGAAAAACAGTTGATCAAATCTCCTTTTGAGATTGTGTACTCGGCTTGTTCTTTTCTCTTATATTGGGCAGGTCTATAGCCGGTGGAAGAAGCGGCGAGATTGCGACACGAAACTGAGATGATTAGAGCGAGCACAACCAGGTTGATGGTGATGTGTGATGGGGACAGGCGCACAGTGGAAGACGCGGGAGAGGTGCACTCTGGGTGACTAGTGATGATGCTGCAGCATCCTACATTTTGCCTAGTTGAGCTAGGGGGAGATGTGGTGGGCTCTAGTCTCAGGCTCCACTTTTGGGAAACTTTTGAAGAATGCATGCTTTCTGTGATCTGGCACCTCTTTTGTATGTGCCTTTTCCCTGGTTTGTAATAGCTAGGTTCGAACTAAGTAGGTGCTGTCAGGTTTTTGCCCCATGGTGCTCGTTTCGATGGCGGGCGAGCACAGTGGGTTTCCTGGCAGTGCGTTGAACTCGCTGCCTTTCTTTCCTTGCTTCCTGGTTGTATTGGATACTCTTGTATTTCCGTTTATCTTAAATGGAAAGGGGCACGCCCGGTTCAACAAATCAATACGATTGTATTTATTATTAAATGTACTTTCACATCATATAGATTTGTTATGGTAAATGCTTATATTTTTTCTATAAATATCGGGGGATGAACCCCAGGCAGGCAACGGAACCCGGATCCTTTTCAAAAACAACGGGGCCAGCATCGCCCCTCAATCCGGCTTGCACTTGGCCGGGTCGCTCAACCCGGCCAAGCCCACCGACCCGGCCAAGCTCTCCAACTATCGGTGTCAAAACCGGCGGATCTCGGGTAGGGGGTCCCATACTGTGCGTCTAAGGCGGATGGTAACAGGAGGCGGGGGACACAATGTTTACCCAGGTCCGGGCCCTCTCGATGGAGGTAATACCCTACTTCCTGCTTAATTGATCTCGATGATATGAGTATTACAAGAGTTGATCTACCATGAGATCGTAGAGGCTAAAACCTAGAAGCTAGCCTATGGTATGATTGTTCTTGTCCTACGGACTAAACCCTTCGGTTTATATAGACATCAGAGGGGGCTAGGGTTACACAGAGTCTGTTACAAGGGAGGAGACCTACATATCCGTATTGCCAAGCTTGCCTTCCACGCTAAGGAGAGTCCCATCCGGACACGGGACGGAGTCTTCAATCTTGTGTCTTCATAGTACAATAGTCCGGCTAAAGTATATAGTCCGGTTGTCCGAGGACCCCCTAATCCAGGACTCCCTGAGTAGCCCCTGAACCAGGCTTCAATGACGATGAGTCCGACGCGCAGGTTGTTTTCGGCATTGCAAGGCGGGTTCCTCCTCCGAATACTCCATAGAAGATTTTAAACACAAGGATAGTGTCCGGCTCTGCAAAATAAATTCCACATACCACCGTAGAGAGTATAATAATTCACAAATCTAATCTGCTGACAAGTTTCATAGCGTGACATCATGCCACAGCCCGGTCATTATTCAAACCGTTTTTCTCAAACAGCTGTTGCACATATTGCGAGGCGGTTTTCTTGGCACGTCTTGTCGAAGCAGAGATCGTGTCCCCTTATCACGGGATTCTCATCAATACGGGTGTGGGTAACCCAACCGTGCCATCAATTACGGCGCTTGGGGAATAAGCGAGTTTACCAGGCAGGTGGGGAGGCGCATAGTTTCCTCCGCCCTTATAAAGGGACAAGGATTCATATTTTTCACCCACGCCCTATTCCTCCTTGCTCATCCACTCTTGCGCACTCGAGCTCCAGCGCCCAAGTTCCCATTTTCTCCTCAAAACCACTCCAAGTATGTGCGGAGCGGGAGGCAAGTGGATGGTCTCCTCCGTTATGGAGGAGGACATCACAAAGCTCCAGGGAGCCGGATACCTGGACACGGATATCGCGCACCGGCTACCAGATGCGGGACAGATCGTTCCTACTCCAGAGCCCCATGAGAGGGTGGTATTTCTTACCCACTTCGTCCGTGGACTGGGATTTCCCCTCCACCCGTTTGTCCGCGGGCTCATGTTTTACTATGGGCTGGACTTCCATGATCTGGCCCCTAACTTCATCCTCAACATCTCGGCGTTTATCGTCGTGTGCGAGGCCTTCCTTCGCATCAAGCCCCACTTCGGCCTATGGCTTAAGACCTTCAACGTGAAGCCAAAGGTGGTAGTCGGTCAGCAGGCGGAGTGCGGAGGCGCCATGGTGGGCAAAATGCCCAACGTCACCTGGCTCGAAGGCTCCTATGTGGAGACCGTGAAGGGATGGCAATCGGGGTGGTTCTACATCACCGAGCCGCGCGACACCAACTAGGTGGCGGCCCCCAAATTTCAATCCGGAATCCCCATCCGGCTCACTTCCTGGAAAGAGAAGGGCCTATCCTGGGGTTCATCGGTGGAGCCGACTGGACTCCATACCTGCGCCAGAAACATGATGAGCAAGAAAATTAAGCTTGTCAACATGGTCCAAGTCATACTCTTCCGCCGGATCCTCCCGTGTCAAAGACAGGCATTCAATTTGTGGGAGTTCAACCTGGCTAAGCACCAGATGCTGCCAGAGCTCTTCGACACGATGCACAAGGACGTCTGGAAGGTGTTGTTCAAGGGCGCCGAGGTACCTCCTCCCCTTAACAAGGACCGCGGACTCAGCGCAAAGCGCCCTGCCGATCCAGTAAGTCTTTTTATATCTCATAAGATGTTCTTTTCCCTAGTACAACCATGCGCAGGATCTGAGCCTCCACGCCATTTATCAGGACTGGGTTGCGATAGCGGCGCAGATCGATTGCCCAGCCCCCCTGCCCGAAGATCCAGCAGATGCGCTTCTAAAGGAGGTGCTGGCTCCGGCGCCGTATGAGGTGCCGGAGAAGAAGGCCAAGAAGAAGGCCACGGGACCAGGAAGGGTCTCCGGCGTAGGGTTATATCGGACTCACCGTCTGAAAACACCGAGGCGCACTCCTCCCACGAAAACGAGGAGGAGGAAGAGGAAAGTTATCCCCCCCCCCCAGCCGGGGGGGACGGACAGGAAAAGGAAGGCTGCCCCATCAGGGGAGGCTGAAGGGTCCAAGAAGGGAAGGACCCTCCTCCCGGACTGCTCCACGACGGCCGCTTTCAGCGACGAGGAGTGGTTACCCAAGGACAAGCCCATGGTGAAGTCGTGAGTATCCGGATACCATAATAATTCTTGGTACGTTTTATTGTACTGCTTCTTATCATGCCGAACATGATTATGCAGTCCATCCCGGGCCCATATCGACGTATCTTCGTCGGATGATTCTTTGGGCCCGTCAGATATGAACAGCGATTCACTCCCGACCGCCTCCTCCCCCCGCCCTACGGGCGACGCCGAGGTGTTGTCTCAAAGGGAACTGAACCAAGGGGAGACAGTTCTGGAGGCGCCCCAAGGCGACATTCTAGGCGTTGGGCGCACGAGGGGCAAGACTCTCCTGGGCCCTAACGCCGGGGCAACAAGTCTAGCCCCAAGCGAAATACGGCGCCGGAACCTCCAGTGGTTCCGGATTCTGTTGGGCAACCCCTCGCTAAGGGGGCAAGCCGTCTGTGCTGATGGCCTCTGTCCATCCAGAGGCATCGGACAACTTGTTGGAAGTGCTTCGCATCGCTTCCATTGACGAACAGAACCGCACTATTATGAGTGCGGTAGGCAAGAAGGTTCAGTCCACCAAGAGCGGTGTGACTGAAGCCTGTGCTAGCCTCCTAACAGGCTTTGAGGTAAGTAATCAAATTATAAGAAAATGTTACAGCATAGACAGTAGCCCCTGATGCTCTGTTTGGTGTTCGCAAGGAAAGGCCGACAGAGGATCAAATAATAATCACTGGAGTCTAATCGAAATATGTCTATGTGAATAAGCAGGCTTCGCTGCTGGCCGTAACCCGCTTCTTGTGAGGTCGCCAAGATCAAGCGGGACCTTGAGCGGTCCAAGGAAGAGCTCGGCCTTACCAAGAGGCAGCTCGAACAGAACAAAGGTAAGTAGTACCCCGTCTGTTTATTGATAAAAAGAAAGAAATGTGGTTTGTTAGATCACAGGATCGTTACGAATTTGCTAGGGGCCGCGAGAAGTGGCGGCCCTGAAGAAGGCGCTGTCCGAGGCCGAAGTCAAAGCGGCCACGGAGCGCACCGAGCGCGAGAGGAAAGAGGCCCGCGTCGGCGAGGTTCAGCAAGAGCTCCGGTATTTCGTCAAGAAATATGAGTCCCTGGAGCGTGACTCTAAGACGCAAGGGTCCGAGCTTGCGAAGGCCTGCGAGAACATACAAAATGCCAAGGTCGAAGTCCAGAAGGCCCTCCAGGATATTGAGGCGGTTAAGAAGATAGCGGGCGGTAAGGCATTCATTATGCAAAGCAAGCATGTGAAGGAAACTTTTCTTTTACTTACCCGAATTCGGAGCTCTCCAGCAGCATTTGCAGATCTGCCCCGCAGCGTATCGGATGCCGCAGAGTTCTACCGAGCCGAGGAAGGTAGCTCGACGGAGAAGTTGTTCTGGTCTCAGTATACTGGGACCGAACATCCGTTGCCCCTGAGCGACCAGTTGAAGTAACTGGTCGAGCTGCACAAGGCGGCCGAACTGGCCATGAGGGGCCTCATAGTCCGGATGTGGCCTGGCGAGCCCCTGCCTGGCGGCTAGTTCAGCCTGGTAAGGCGACTTGTGAACGCCTGGCCACGGCTTGAAGTCATAAAGCTGTCCGTCTGCATTGAGGGTGCACGTAGGGCCTTTGCCTGTGTGAAAGTGCACTGGGCGAAGATGGACGCCGAGAAGCTGGTGAAGGAGGGGCCGCCGGAGGGCAAGGAGCATCGCCACCCCAAAATGTATTATGACAGAGTCCCGAAGGGTGCCCGCCTTGTGGCGGAGGAGTGTTCTAAGGATGTAATATTTGAATGAATGTACTCATGTGATCCTGTAATATGAAAACGAGTTCATGCGCGCTATATAATGTTGTGTTGATTTAAAATATTACCTTCTGTGTGGCCGTTTATAAAATCTGAGAGTTGGCTAGTCGTCGGCTTCTGCCCCCATGTAACTAGTACTGGGGTGTTCGGGATAAAACTGAGCACTCTTTATCCCCAATTTTGGTCCTTAGAAGGAGGTGTTCAAAGACAACGAACCAGGCAATCAGACTATAAGGCTTTATCACTCTCACTTAGCCATAGAAGTCTACAATTTTAAATTTTGGCGAAGCCCCTAGTATTCGGATGGCCGAATTGGGGCGCTATATACGCCTAAATCGGACAAGGCCGACTCTTCGCCCGAAGCGGAAAAAATCTTTAAGGATTTGAGACCTCTCAAACAGCAACCAGCTCTCGCCTCATCATGACAGTTAGTTTTCGGCTTTCTCTACTGAGGTGCTCGTCCGGAAGAACCGGGACATAATCGCAGTAGTTCTCCCAGTGCTACCTTAGCCGATATAGCGGAACGTAAGGTACCAAAACATGGGAGCCGGGCAAACCCAACTATTGACCCAAGACATGATTCGGAGCTGATGCATATAATGCTATAAGTTCGGGGTGCCGAACTATCGAAAGTGTCCGGACTTTTCATGCCGTGTTATGGGGTACACTAAAGCCCCTGGCGCACTGATCGTACCAGAATGTACGAGTGCCATTTTTCGTAAATAAGTAGACAACGGAAAAAAAAGAAATGCAATAATAGGCTAACGCTATACATTGTTGTTTAAATAATACGTCAAAGCGTATGTATACAAGTAGTGCAATAAGCAAAAAATAGGACTATTGGACATGTCCTATCCAAGGGCAAGCTGCGTATGGGTACGTAAAAACAGGTACATCGATTGTTATCAGAGACCACCTGGGATTTCCCTTGTACGTCAGAGCTTCTTGCTTCCTTGGTATTTCCTTCCCGTAATGCGTCCAGCGATCAGACTGCCGGAAAGGGCTTCCAGAGAGTAAGGTCCTGAAAGAGAAAAAATGATAAAGGTATACAACCCTTGGGGCGATTGAGCCGCATTGTGGGATGAGTCCTAGCCGTGCCTCCGCCTATGCCCATGGTATTTTTAGTGCGTAATTATGTACGTGCGGCACAAATTTCGTTGCTTGACTGGGACTAGGACGGAGGCCGAATTGCTAGGCGAACTCTGAACGATGCCGAGCGATCTGTTGCGAGTTACTCCGGACTCGCTTGAAGGTGTCTGGGGGCTTTATCGCCGAATTGGCGGTTTGCCTTAAAAGGCTGCTTTGCGCTTCTGCTGCGAGGGCTGCAGTGTGCTCCTCCATGCGGAGCGAGCGTTCTGTGTTTCCATTGACTGCTATAACCCCACGAGGTCCTGGCATTCTGAGCTTGAGGTATGCATAATGCGGTACCACATTGAATCTGGCAAATTCGGTTCGTCCGAGTAGTGCGTGATAGCCACTGCGGAACGGGACGATATCGAAGATTAACTCCTCGCTTTGGAAGTTGTCCAGAGATCCGAAGACCACTTCTAGTGTGATTGAGCCCGTGCAACGGGCCTCTACACCTGGGATGACACCTTTAATGGTGGTTTTAGTGGGTTTGATCCTCGAAGGGTCTATACCCATTTTGCACACTGTATGCTGATAAAGCAGGTTCAGGGTGCTGCCACCGTCCATGAGGTGAAATCCGTCAATGATGGGATCAAGGACCAATGCGGCAGAACCGCCATGACGGATACTAGTGGGGTGGTCCCTACAATCGAAAGTGATCGGACAAGAAGACCGTGGGTTGAACTTTGGGGCGACTGGTTCCATCGCATAGACGTCCCTTAGTGCATGCTTCCGTTCCCTCTTGGGAATATGGGTTGCGTATATCATGTTCACCGTTTTCACTTGGGGTGGAAATTTCTTCTGTCCTCCTGTGTTCGGCGGCCGGGACTCCTCCTCATCGTCGCTATGCAGCCCCTTTTCCTTGTTTTCGGTATTCAACTTGCCGGCCTGCTTGAACACCCAGCATTCTCTGTTGGTGTGATTGGCTGGCTTATCAGGGTGCCGTGAATTTGACACGAGCGATCGAGTATGCGGTCCAAACCGGACGGGCCCGGTTGCTTCTTTTGAACGGCTTCTTCCGTGACCGGATTTTGCCACCGAATCCGGCATTGGTATCGTCGTGTCTTGACGTTGTCACCGTTGTTGCGGCGCTTATGCATTGCTATGACGTGGTCTGCCGTCACTATCTTTGGCATTTGAATTGCCATGATTTCTTGATGTGTTGTTGCTGCGAGCCAGCCAGCTGTCCTCGCCCGCGCAAAAGCGGGTCATGAGTGTCGTGAGGGCTGCCATAGACTTCGGCTTCTCTTGGCCGAGGTGCCGGGCGAGCCACTCATCACGGATGTTATTCTTAAATGCCGCTAAGGCCTCTGCATCCGGACAGTCGACAATTTGGTTCTTCTTAGTTAGGAACCGGGTCAAGAATTTCCTGGCCGATTCTCCTGGCTGCTGAGTTATATGGCTCAAGTCATCAACATCTGGTGGTCGCACATAAGTGCCCTGGAAGTTGTCAAGGAATGCATCTTCCAAATCCTCCCAACTGCCAATGGAGTTTGCTGGCAAGCTATTCAGCCAATGCCGAGCTGGTCCTTTGAGTTTTAGTAGGAGGTACTTGATGGCATGTAGATCATCACCGCGAGCCATGTGGATGTGGAGGAGGATATCCTCGATCCATACCGCGGGGTCTGTTGTACCATCATATGATTCAATGTTTACGGGTTTAAAACCCTCTGGGAATTCGTGATCCATTACTTCATTAATGAAGCATAGAGGGTGTGTGACGCCTCTGTGCCGGGCTATATCACGACGCAGTTCATACGAGTCTTGTCTGCTGTATTCGGCCCAGCTGGATTTTCTTTTAGTATATCCGGCGTGACGGTCATCGTCACGCGTTGGGGCGCGCCCCCGTGATCCGTAGATCGATCTTGCATGTCCTGCTTTGTTTTCCAATACGTCTCGCAGGTCCCGCGTGTTGCCCCGGGCCTTGGTATTTTTGTTTGAATCGCGACGGGGTGCGGGCTGGACTTCGGGCTGATATGCCCCTCTGTCTCGGCCACGGGGTGGCCGATCAGCCGCATCATACGCTGGTGATGTAAGGTTTAATGGTTCCTCCTCGAGTTAGGGTAGCAACCTGCGCTTTGGGTAACTCTTGGTTGGGCGCTCGAGTTCGTATTCCTCGGCCGCCAGGACTTCAGTCCATCTATCCGCTAGCAGATCTTGATCAGCTCGAAGCCATTGTTGCTTTTTCTTCAGGCTGTTTGCTGTGGCTATAAGCCGGCGCTTGAAGCGCTCCTGCTCGACAGGATCCTCAGGCACGATAAATTCTTCGTCGCTGAGGCTCACCTCATCTTCGGAGAGAGGCATGTAATTGTCATCCTTTGACTCTCCGTCTGCTGCCTGTTCCGGAGGGCTAGCTTGTTCATCCTCCCGCTCGAGGTCTGGCTGGAGGGGATTGTCGTCGTCTTCGGCACTATCCGGAGCGTTATTGTCTCTTGTGCCGGTATCGCTGCTTTTGCTATGGCAGGACTTAGAGCGGCGCCGCTGACGTCGGTGCTTGGATTGCTTCTTGGAGGGATTATCCTCTGTTGTCTTATCGCCATTGCCTTCTTTGGGGGTGTCCACCATGTATATATCATATGATGAGGTGGCAGTCTAGCGCCCTGTGAGCGGTGGTTCCTGTTCGTCTCCTGCATCGTCGTCCATACCGTCGATGGCTTCAGAGCCGAAATCGAGCATGTCGGTTAAATCGTCGACAGTGGCTACTAAGTGGGTGGTGGGTGGGGAGAGAATTTCTTCGTCGTCCGCATCCCATTCTAGCCGGGCATAGTTCGGCCAAGGGTCTCCTGACAAGGAGAGAGACCTCAATGAGTTTAGCACGTCTCCCAGTGGTGAGTGCTGAAAGATATCCGCGGAGGAAAACTCCATAATCGGTGCCCAATCGGATTCGATAGGCACAGACGGATGCGGCTCGGAGCCCGTGGCCGGGGACGAATCCAGGTGTCCGGCAACATGGGTCTCATAGGAAGTGAAGTCAGCATTCGGCTCTATCGCCGCTGAGTGCGCGGCCTTCGTGGCGGGGTCCATCCACCTGTCCTCGGACGGTGCAATCTGTTCCAGATTGAGGGCCGGAGTAGTTGCAGCTGTGATCTCCCGAACACTGTTCGACGATAGAGCTAAGTCATGCTCATCGTGACTGTGTGGCGCACCTGACATGGGCTCGAATCTGTGGAAGATCAAGTCTCCATGGATGTCGGCAGTATAGTTCAAGTTTCCAAACCTGACCTGATGGCTAGGGGCGTAGCTTTCGATTTGCTCCAGATGGCCGAGCGAGTTGGCCCGCAGTACGAAGCCGTCGAATACGAAGATCTTCCCGGGGAGGAAAACCTCACCCCGGATCGCATCGTTGTCGATATTCGAAGGAGCCATTAAGCCCTATGGTGACGACACAGTGGAACTCTCAATGAAAGCACCAATGTCGGTGTCAAAACCGGCGGATCTCGGGTAGGGGGTCCCAAACTGTGCGTCTAAGGCGGATGGTAACAGGAGGCGGGGGACACGATGTTTACCCAGGTTCGGGCCCTCTCGATGGAGGTAATACTCTACTTCCTACTTAATTGATCACGATGATATGAGTATTACAAGAGTTGATCTACCACGAGATCGTAGAGGCTAAACCCTAGAAGCTAGCCTATGGTATGATTGTTCTTGTCCTACGGACTAAACCCTCCGGCTTATATAGACACCGAAGGGGGGCCAGGGTTACACAGAGTCGGTTACAACGGAGGAGATCTACATATCCGTATTACCAAGGTTGCCTTCCACGCAAAGGAGAGTCCCATCCGGACACGGGACGGAGTCTTCAATCTTGTGTCTTCATAGTCCAACAGTCCGGCTAAAGTATATAGTCCGGCTGTCCGAGGACCCCCTAATCCAGGACTCCCTCACCAACCCGGCCAGACTCCTCAACTTGGCCCCAACAACCAAGCTCAAGACTTCCCCAACAAGCCAGCACCGCCCTTGGCGTGTTCTCCAACCTGGCCGAGGGTCAGCGGCCATCCCATCCCAGCCGCACGATGGGGCGAGTCTCCACCAACTGACGACTGAAGCCACAGTGCCGCACCCATGCCTCTGGTCAACCGGACGAGGCAATAAAGGTCTCCCCACCTACCACCGACTGTGGTCAAGGCGTGGCAACAGTGCACCCATTGTCACCCATGACGCCAGCAAGTGGCGACCTGATGGAGCGCCCCTGTAGCCGACTCGACTCGGCCACGCCCGGACGATCGACAAGACAGTGCGCAGCGTCCCAAGGCGCATGGGGCCCGCGCCCGGGGAACCCGGCGAGACTTGGTACCCGGCAGGCCCCAGCACCGGGTTCCCTGGACACTGACAACCCGGCCCTATGGCCTTGTAACATTAACCTTGTACCCCTGGGGGGTTGACCTATAAAACCCCCCAGGAGCCCTCATGCATACGGGCAAGCAACGCAATACACTCAACCACCCACCCACTCACACACCTAGCAAGCAGCACCCGAGGAGAGGGAGCAGCCTAAGCCTTGGCCCGCCCTCCTTCTCCCTCCATACAGCTCCAGGAGCAACTCTGTACTATTACATATAAACCACACTCGGCAGGACTAGGGGTGTTATCTCTCCGGAGAGCTCCGAACCTGGGTATGTCTTGCGTCCCGCGCTTGCTTATACCAACCCCGCCTCTGGAGCCCACCAGTGCGCTTGAGCCTCCTCCTCTCTTTAGCCATCCCATGGCATCAGCCGTGCGCCCACCGCGACAGTTGGTGCCCACCGTGGGGCAGCTCGAGGTCCTGGCCAGGAGCATGCTTCAGACGGGGCTCTTCGCCGACTCCAATGAGCCCGTCACGCTGGCGGACGACGTCATCGACGCACTCGCCGCCTCCTTCACCACGCTGCGCATCTCCGATGCGCCTACGGACGGCGAGTACCCCAGCGAGGTACTTCGCTTTTCCGACTCCCCGCTCTCCATCAACGACGGCGCTCCCGCCGGGGAGATGGACCTCTGCGTGGAGGTTTTCTTCACCGACACCAGCACCCCCTCCTCGTCGAGCGCGGCAAGGAAGGCCGCCGAAGCTAAGGCCGCGGCGGATAGGGCCGGCTCGCCAAACCCGCTGCGCGCCAGGATGCAGAGCCTCCGTGTTCCCATCGGCATCGACATCGACGCCTCCAACATCGCTGAGGCCCGAACTCGTCTCAATGAGGATTGCCAGCGTCTACTGGACCTCACCGAAACACTCGCCGCCTACGGTTTCACGCCTACCGCGCCCGAGCCGAGCCGGGTCGCCCTCCCATCTACGAGACTCCCGTGAAGAACATGCGCGCTGCCCAGGCGGCCGCGGTCGGCCCGGATTAGCTCGCGGGCGAGGAGCTACAAGATCGCCTCAAAAGGGTGAACGACCTCCTTGTCGCGGCCAACGCGCAGCAGGACCGCCTCAACCAGCTCGCCAAGCCAGCCGGATCCGGCTCCGTCCGAGTCGCTGGACCCGGCGACAACCAGCATACAACATCTTCACCACCCGGCGAGGCGCACTCCGGCCGCACCCAGACCCGGCGCAACCCCGCCCCGACGGCTGCCGGCGGCTTGGGCGACGAGCCGGCCTCCAAGGCCCGGCGCCGCCTCGACCCCCTGCTCCAACCCGGCCGATGTCCGACTAAGGTCGACCCGGCCCCCGCAGCGCGGTCGCCGACCGTCTGGGTCCGCGCCATCGACGACACCGACGCCCGTCACCGCCTCGACTGACTCGCTCTATCCTAGGAGCTGGAGGAGACCGGCCCGGCAGGGACGGCATGCTTCGGGCAACGCATCCGGGGCGAGCCCTTTACTAATGGGTTCACGCTCCCCCGAGACACCCCCAAGTACAACGGCACCGTGAATCCGGAGGACTGGCTCACCGACTGCACCACCGCCATCGGCATTGCCGGCCGTAACCACTGCCTCGCTGTGCGCTACGTGCCCCTCACGCTCCAGGGGTCGGCCCGCACCTGGTTGAACAGTCTGCCGGCTGGCAGCATCAACACGTGGGTCGACTTCGAGCAAGCCTTCATGCGCAACTTCACCGGCACCTACAAGCGACCCGACCACCCTAGCCAGCTCGCCATGTGCGTGCAGGGGCCGACGAAAACCGGCCGCAAATACCTCGCATGCTGGACCGAGCTCCAGAACAGCTGCGAGGGCATCCACGAAGTCCAGGCCTAGTACTTCGTCAATGGGTGCCAGGACGGCACCCTCCTCAAGCACAAGCTCTTGCGCTCCGAGCCGGCAACCATGGCCGTGCTCATGGTGACGGTGGATAAGTACGCCAACACCGACTCTGCCATGAAGATTCAGGTGGCACTGGATGAAGCCGGCAAAGCAAAGCCGGTTCCTCCGGCCGCCAAATAAGGAAACCGCAGCAAAGACAACCAAGTAGAAAAACAAGCGCCAAAGCCGATCCACCGCTCGGGCCTTCGACAACCGGCTCATCGCGGCCGCCGAGCAGGCGCCCACGGCCGACCCGGCCGCCAAACGCCGGAACACCGGCAAGACGACATGGCAGCCCGCCACGAGCTTCGAGGAGATGCTCGACACTCCATGCAAGCACCACAGCGGCGCGAGGCGGTCCACGCACACGCTCCGAAAGTGCGCCATCACCAAGCGCATCGCGAGGGGCGACATCCCACCCCCTCCGGCTCCGGCTCCGGGAGCAGGGCAGCCACCTCCGCCTCCACCACCGCCTCCAGCCGACGATGCGATGCGCCCCCCTAGCCGGCCCAGAACGCGACCTACGTCGTCTTCACCAGTCTCGGCGATGACAAGCGTAGCGAGCGCCTCCTTCGGCAGGAGGTGAACACCGTCATCCCGGCCAAGACGGAATACATGCATTGGTAGGAATGCCCAGTCACCTGGACCCGGAAGGACCACCCGGCCGTCATGCCGAACCCGGGTGGTTACGCCCTCGTCCTCAACCCCACCATCGTCATGCCCTGACGCACGTGCAAGTTCTCCCGGGTTCTCGTCGACAGCGGCAGCAGCATCAACATCCTCTACCACGACACCCTAACCAAGCTCGGCCTCGAGGCCAAAGACCTGGAGCCGACCCGGACAATCTTCCACGACATCGTTCCTGGCCTCTCCTGCTCTCCGATCAACCGGATCCGGCTCGACGTCCTATTCGGCGACAACAACCACTTCTGACGCGAGCCGATCTGGTTCGAGGTGGTGGACCTGTCCAGCGCGTACCACACACTGCTGGGCCAACTCGCGCTCGCCAAGTTCATGGCGGTCCCCCACTACGCCTACCTGAAGATGAAGCTGCAGCGTCCGAAGGGCCTCATCACCGTCACCGGCGACTACCGCAAGTCCCTGGACTGTGCCCGAGACGGCGCCAAGCTAGCCGAGTCACTGGTCATAGCCGAGGAGCAACGCCAACTCGACCGGATCGTCGCCTTGGCCCAAGAGGCGTCGGCCGCGCAGGTCCCGACTGAGGAGCCGGCCGACGAGGCCGCGTTCAAGCCCTCCAAGGAAACTAAGAAGGTGAAGCTGAACCCGGAACGCCCCAGCTAAAGCAAGTACGTTGTCGTGGGCACCCGCCTCGACAACAAATAGGAAGGCGAGCTCGTCAACTTCCTCTGTGAGAATCGGGATATCTTTGCATGGACCCCAAAGGACATGCCGGGTATCCCGAGGAAGTACGCAGAACACAAACTCCATGTCCGCAAGGATGCCAAGCCTATCCGTCAACCCCTATGACGCTTTTCCGAAGAGAAGAGAAGGACCATCGGTGAAGAGGTCGCCAAGCTTTTGGCGGCCGGCTTCGTCATGGAAGTGTATCACCCTGAGTGGCTGGCCAACCCTGTCCTTGTCTTGAGGAAGAACAAGACCTGGCGCATGTGTATCTACTACACCAGCCTGAACAAGGCGTGCCCCAAAGACCCGTTCGACCTCCCGCGGATCAACCAAGTCATCGACTCCACCGCCAGGTGTGAGCTCCTGTCCTTCCTGGATGCTTACTCCGGCTATCATCAGATCAAGCTGGACACGGCCAACGTCCTGAAGATGTCATTCGTCACGCCATTTGGGGTGTATTGCTACATCACCATGTCATTCGTCCTGAAGAACGCCGGCGCCACTTTCCAGCGCTGCATGCAGAAATGCTTGCTCCCATAACTCGGCCGCAATATCCACGTCTACGTGGACAACTTCGTGGTGAAGACCAAGCAGCACCTCACGCTCCTCGACTATTTGAAGGAGACCTTCGGCAACCTGCGCGAGTACAAGGTCAAGCTCAACCCGGAAAAATGTGTTTTCGGCGTCCCGACCGGAAAGCTACTCGGCTTCCTCGTCTCGGAGCACGGCATTGAGGCAAACCCGGAGAACATCAAGGCCATTGAGCGCATGCGCAAGCCGGCTCAGCTGCGTGATGTCCAGAAATTCACCGGCTGCTTGGCCTCGGTCAGCCGCTTTCTCAGTCGGCTAGGCGAGAGGGCCCTGCCCTTATATCAGCTGATGAAGAAGACGGCGCCGTTCGAGTGGAACGACCAGGCGGATGAGGCTTTCCGGGATCTCAAGGGCATGCTCTCCACGGCACCAGTCCTGGCCGCACCGGCCGAGAAGGAGCCGCTGTTGCTCTATATCGCCGCAACCTCGCGGTCGGTCAGCACGGTAATGGTGGTTGTCGGTGTCAAAACCGGCGGATCTCGGGTAGGGGTTCCCGAACTGTGCGTCTAGGCGGATGGTAACAGGAGACAAGGGACACGATGTTTTTACCCAGGTTCGATCCCTCTCGATGGAGGTAATACCCTACTCACCTTGATTAATATTGATGATATGGGTAGTACAAGAGTAGATCTACCACGAGATCAAGGAGGCTAAACCCTAGAAGCTAGCCTATGGTATGATTGTTGTTACGTCTCTGGAGACTAAAACCCTCCGGTTTATATAGACATCGGATAGGTTAGGGTTACTGCAGAGTCGGTTACAATGGTAGGAGATCTACATATCCGTATCGCCAAGCTTGCCTTCCACGCCAAGGAAAGTCCCATCCGGGACACGGGATGAAGTCTTCAATCTTGTATTTTCATAGTCTTGGAGTCCAGCGTGATGATAGTTCGGCTATCCGGACACCCTAGTCCAGGACTCCTCGGTAGCCCACGAACCAGGCTTCAATGGCGTAGTGCGGCGCGCATATTGTCTTCGGCATTGCAAGGCGGGTTCCTCCTCCGAATACTTCATAGAAGGTTTTGAACACCAGGATAGTGTCGGCTCGCAAAACAAGTTCCACATACCACTGTAGAGAGAATAACTTTTGCACAGATCTGCTGACGTATTCCGCGGCATGACATCACACCATGGCCAGGCCTTTATATGAATCGTTTTTTACTGTTCCACCTCAGTGCGTTTAGCGAGGCGGTTTCCTTGGCACGTCTTATCAAAGCGTAGATCGTGCCCCCTTATTCCGGGATTCTCATCAATACGGACGTGGGTAACCCATCCGCGCCATTGATTACGGCGCTTGGGAGATATGCTAGTTTTACCAGTTGGTGGGGACGATAACCCGTCCGTCCATATAAAAGGATAAGGATCCACCTTTTCACCTCGCCTTCTTCCTCCTTTGCTCATCCATTTCACAAGACTTCGAGCTCCAAATACCAAGTCCGCACATCCCACCGCAACCTTTCTCCAACCATGTCGGGAGGCGGGAGGCAGGTGGATGGCCTCCTCCGTCACGGAGGGGCACATCACAAGGCTGGGGAGGCCGGATATTTGTCCGGCGACATCGCGCCTGAGCTGCCCGACACGGGCAGCTCATTCCAACCCCTGTGCCCCATGATAGGGTGGTGTTTCTCCCCACTTCCTCCATGAGACTAGGTTTTCCAATTCATCCATTTGTCCAGGGGCTCATGTTCTACTACGGCCTGGACTTCCATGACACAGCCCCAAATTTCATCCTCAACATCTCGGCGTTAATCGTCGTGTGCGAGGCCTTCCTCTGCATCCAGCCCCACTTCGGCCTATGGCTGAAGATCTTCAATGTCAGGCCGAAGGTAGTGGGCGGCCGTCAAGCGGAGTGCGGAGGCACCATGGTCGGCAAGATGGCCAAAGTCCCATGGCTCGAGGGCGCCTTCATGGAGACAATAAAGGGGTGGCAATCGGGGTGGTTCTACATCACCGAGCCGCGCGACCCCGAATGGGTGGCGGCCCCCGAATTCAGATTGGCTTCCCCACACGGCTCTCGTCATGGAAAGAGACGGGCCTGACATGGGGGAATTCGGACGAGCTATCCGGACTCCAAACATGCGTCCGAAACCTGGTGGACAAGAATCTCAGGCTTGTCGACGTAATCCAAGTGATGCTCATCCGCCGGATTCTCCCATGCCAACAACGGGCCTTTAATTTGTGGGAGTTCGATCCGGCACAACACCGAATCTTGAGCCGGCTCTTGACACTACGTGCGAAGATGCCCGGAAGGTGCTTGTTCAATGGCGCGAAGCCCCGCATCCGTTAACAAAGATGGCGGATACAGCTCATGGCGTCAAGCCGGGCGAGGTAAGTTATTTTACCCTTTACGGGACTCTTTTTCATAGATTGACTCTATGTGGGATCTAAAACTCCCTAATCTTTTGACAGACTGGCTGAAGACGTCAGACAGATTAACTGTCTCAGGCTCCTTTGCGGAAGACCCGGCCAATGGACGCCTCGATTGAGGGCTGCTGGCTCCGGTACCCATGTGGTGCCGGGGAAGAAGGCCAGAAGGAGGCCACAGGGAACTCGAAGGAGCTCCGGCGCCAGTCTTGTTAGATTCGATGCAGAATCTTCTCCGAGGACGAGGAGGAGGAAAAGAAGCTTCTCCCCAGCTGGGAGGAGAGGAAAAAGGAAGGCCGCCTAACGGGGGAGGCCGGAGGGTCCAAGAAGGGAAGAACCTTCCTCCGGACTTCTCCACCAACGTCGACAGCGACGAGGAGGATTGGCCAACAAGGGCCAAGCCCCTGGCGAGATCGTAAGTGTCCGGATACCCATGGCTTTTTATTATTGCATAGTGTTCTCTAATGTCGAACAATCATGCAACCCGCCCAAGAGCGAGCTAGCCGCTTCGACGAGCGGGTCCCTGGGTTCGTCGGAAATGGAGAGTACTTCGCTTCCGAACGCCTCCTCACCTCACGCTGCGGACGACGCCGAGGTGGTGCCCCAAGGGGGGCCTGGTCAAGAGGAGGTGGCGCAGGAAGCGCCACAAGGCAACCTCCGGACTCAGCGCGTGGGGGCAAGACCCCAGTGGTCAGAAGCCCGACCCTTGTCCGGACTCCATGCCGGAACCTTCAGCGGTTCCGGAGTCCGGCAAGCGGTCCCTTCGTAAGAATGGTAAGACACCGGTGTCCTCCGTCCAACCGGAGGCGCCGGATAGCTTACTGCAGTTGCTTAACAGTGCCTCCATCGAGGAGGAGCACCGCACTTTTATGAGTGCGGTGATCACGGACTGATTCGATTCCGCCAAGAGCGGGTTGACTGAAGCACAATACCAGCCTTCTAACAGGCTTTGAGGTAAGTTTTAGAATATGTAAAAATATTACCGCATAGGCGGTAGCCTCGATGCTTAGTTGATTGTTCGGAAAGAAAAGCCGAACTAAGGATCTAAAAAGATATACGTGAGTCTAACATAAGTATGTCAATATGGGAATGCAGTTTCTTGACCTCTGCCCGCCTGATCATGGAGGTCAATGCATTGAAGCAGAGCCTCGAGCGGTTCGAGAACGAGCTCGGCCAAGCCAAGAAGCAGCTCAAGGACAAGGAAGGTAAGTAACACCTTATTAAAGAAATACCTTATAGAAAGGTTTCGGTTGCAAAAAATAACAGGAATAACATGGAGTGCTAGGGCCACGAGGTCGCGACCACAAGGAAGCGGTGTCCGTGGCCGAAAACAAAGCGGCTGCGGAACGCACCGAGCGAGAGAAGGGGGAGGCGCAGCTGGCCAAGGTACGGCAAGAGCTCCAAGCTCTCGTGGAAAAACACGAGAGTTTGGAGTGTGACTTGAAGACTCGAGAGTCCGAGCTCGCCTCGGCTCGTGAGAGTGCCAAAGCTGCTAAGGCCGAGACCCAAAAAGCCCTCCAAGAAATTGAATCATTAAAGAAGATAGCGGCGGGTAAGGCATTCTTTATGCAAAGCAAGCATGTGAAAGTGAATTACCTATTACTTACCCGGATTCGGAGCCCTCTAGGAGCATTCGCAGATTTGCCCCGTAGTGTGTCCGATCTTTGCCGCATTCTACCGCGCCAAGGAGGGAGCTCGATGGAAAAGGTGTTACGGTCTCAAGATCTTTGAGGCGGACATCCGGTGCCTGACGACCGGTGAAGCATTGGTCGAGCTCCACAAGGTCGCCGAACAGGCCATGAAGGTCCTCATAGTTCGGCTATGGCCATTGGAAGCCATGCATGGGAGCTACTTGACTTAGTGCGCGGCTGGTGGGCCTTTGTCCACGAATTGAAGTCATCAAAGCGCTCCGTCTGCATTGAAGGTGTCCGTCAGGCCCTTGCCCGTGCTCAAGTGCACTGGGGGAAGCAGGATGCGGAGAAGCTTGTGACGGGCCACCGAAGGGCAAGGAGCATCACATGCCCGAAATGTACTATGAGGGCCTCTGAAGGGTGCCCGCCGAATAGCGGATGAGTGCTTTCGAAAGATGTAATTTTTGAATAGACTCGCATTTGTTATCACATGCACGCTGAAAACTTGTTCATATCGCTAAGCAACGCTTGTTAATTTAAAATATTACCTTACATGCGGCCGTTTATCAAATTTGAGAGATGGCAAGTCGTTGGCTTCAGCCCCCATGCCACGAGTGCTGGGGTGTTGGGATAAACTTGAGCACTCTTGTTCCCATTCTTGGGTCCATCTAGGGAGGCGCTCAACGCAACGACCAAGACAACCGGACTTATAATGCTTGAACACTCTCACTTAGCCATAGAATTCTATAATTTTAAATTTCGGCGAAGCCCCTAGTATTCGGAAGACCGTACAATTCCGGTTCCTCGCTCTAAGAGGCATAAGTCTTTAGGGACCCGAAAAAACCTCTCGAACAGCGACCGGCTCTCGCCCTATCATGACGGTCAATTTTAGCTTTCTCCACTGAGGTGCTCGACCCAGCTCAGCTGGGGCACAATCGCAGTGGTTCTCCCGGTGCTACCTTAGCCGATATAACGGAACGTAAGGTACCAAAACACGGGAGCCGGGCAAACCCAACTATTGACCCAAGACATGATTCGAGCCGATTCATATAATGCTATAAGTTAGGGTGCCGCACTTGTGAAAGTGTTCGGACTTATCACACCATAATTTTGGGGTACTTAAGCCCCTGGTGTATTGGCCCGTACCAAAGTGTACTGGTGCGACATGTCATGAAATGAACATATATATAGATAAAGAAAAGAGTGCAATAATAGGCAAAAGCTATGCATTGTTTATTCAAAAGGTAATGCGGCAATGAAGGCAGGACGATACAAATAGTGCGATAAGCAGGGAATGGGACTATCTAACATGTCCCCCTCCAGGGGTAAGCTGCGGGATGATATGTAAAACAGGTATAATGCTCGTAATAGAGACCACATGAACACTTGATGTGGCTTTCTGCTTCCCTGGCTGTTGCATCGTGAGTTCGCCGATTCTAGTGCCGGACAGGACTTCTGGAAGACGGAGTCCTGAGAGTAAGAAAAAGGAAGAAAAAAAGAATGACACAATCGGGAGCCCCTGGTGCGGTCGAGCCGCATTCTTGGCGTGCCGTGGTCATGCCCCTCCCCATATGCCCATGGTATCTCCAGAGCGTCATTATGTACGCGTAATACTAGCTTCACAATTTAGCGAGGGCTGGGGTTGGGGCGGATTACTCTGGCGATGCTTGAATCGTGCCGGGCGGTCTTGTTGTAGGTTACTCCGGGCGCGCTCGGCGGTGTCCGGACGCTTAGTGGCCGGACTCGAGAATTGCCATGAGAGGCTGCTTTGCACCTCCGCCGCGAGGGCCGCCGTGTGCTCCTCCATTCGGAGGGAGCGCTCGATGTTTCCATTGACCGTGATTACTCCTCGAGGGCCTGACATCTTCAGATTGAGGTATGCGTAGTGCGGCACCGCATTGAACTTTGCAAATGCGGTTCGTCCGAGCAGTGCATGATAGCCGCCATGAACGGGACTATGTCGAAGATTAACTCTTTGCTTCGGAAGTTATCCGGGATCCGAAGACCACTTCGAGTGTGGTGAGCCCGCATAATTGGCCTCTACACCGGTATGGCGCCTTTAAAGGTCGTCTTTGTAGGTTTAATCCTTGAGGGTCTATGCCCATTTTGCGCCTTTGTATCCCGATAAAGCAGGTTCAGGCTGCTACCGCCGTCCATCGGGACTCGGTGAGGTGAAATCCGTCTATAATTGGGTCAAGAACCGGTCAGCGAAACCGCCGTGGACGGATGCTAGTGGGGTGGTCCTTCGATCGAAGGTGATCGGGCAGGAAGACCATGGGTTGAACTTTGGGGCGACTGGCTCCATCGCATATACGTCCCGTAGTGCACTCTTCCGCTCCCTTTTGGGTATGTGGGTTGCGTATATCATGTTCACCGTCCACACTTGTGTGGGAAAACCCTTTTGTCCTCTATTGTTCAGCGGTCGGGGCTCTTCCTCATCATCGCTATGCAGCCCCTTGTCATTGAGTTTGGCACTTAACTTGCCTGCTTGCTTGAACACCCAACAATCCCTGTTGTGTGATTGGCTGGTTTTTCGGGGGTGCCATGTATCTGGCACAAGCGATCGAGTATTCGGTCCAAGTTGGACGGGCCCTGGGTATTTCGTTTGAATAGCTTCTTCCACTGACCAGGTTTAGAGCCTCTGAATCCGGCATTGACGGCCGTATCTTCAATATTATCGCCGTTAATGCGGCGCTTGTTCTTGTTGCAACGCGACCTGCCATTGCTGTCCTTGGTATCCGAACAATCAGGGTGTTTGGCCAAGTTGTTGCTTCGAGCTAGCCAGCTGTCCTCTCCCGCACAAAAGCGGGTCATGAGTGTTGTGAGGGCTGCCATGGATTTCGGCTTTTCCTGTCCTAGGTGCCGGGCAAGCCATTCGTCGCGGATGTTATGTTTGAAGGCTGCAAGGGCCTCTGCATCCGTACAGACAATGATTTGATTTTTCTTTGTCAGGAACCGTGTCCAGAACTGTCTGGCCAATTCTTCTGGCTGC
This sequence comes from Aegilops bicornis, assembly GCA_021605145.1. NCBI lineage: Eukaryota > Viridiplantae > Streptophyta > Magnoliopsida > Poales > Poaceae > Aegilops > Aegilops bicornis. Next base: position 616,438,679 of record CM038672.1, on the reverse strand, counting down.
TGAATTATATGGCTAAGGTCATCGGCGTCTGGTGGTCGCACATATGTGCCCTGGAAGTTATCAAGGAATGCGGCTTAGAGGTCCTCCCAACAACCAATTGATTATGCTGGCAAGCTGTTAAGCCAATGCCGAGCTGGTCCTTTAAGCTTGAGGGGGAGGTATTTGATGGCGTGTAGATCATCTCCGCGGGCCATGTGGATATGGAGGAGGTAGTCCTCGATCCAGACCACAGGATCTGTGGTACCATCGTATGATTCGATGTTTACGGGTTTAAAGCCCTCAGGGATTTGATGGTCCATTACTTCATCTGTGAAGCATAGTGGGTGTGCGACGCCTCTGTATTGGGCTATATCACGACGCAGCTCGAATGAGCTTTGTGCATTGTGCTTAGCCAGGCGGAGTTTTCAGATCCGCGTGTGGTTATCGCCACGCGTGTCGTGGGCGCCCACGCGATCCGTAGAATCGATCTTGTATGTTTTGCCTTATTCTCCAATATATCTACATAAGTCCGCACGTTTTCCCGTGCCTTTGTACTTTGGAACTGGCGTCGGGGTATGGTTTGACGGAGGGTCTAGGAGGCCTCTCTATCAGCGGCCGCAGGGGTGGCGGTCTACCATGTCAGACGCTGGTGACTTGGGTGCTTCCTCTGATTGAGGCAACGGCCTGCGTTTGGGGTAGCTTTTGGAGGGCGCTCGAGTTCATACTCTTGGCTGCAAGGACTTGATCCATCATCAGCCGACTAGCAGATCCTGATCAGCTCTAAGCTATCGCTGCTTTTCCTTGAGGCTGCTTGCCGTGGCTATAAGCCTGCGTTTGAAACGCTCCTGTTCGGCTGGATCCTCAGGCACGACAAATTCGTCGTCGTCGAGGCTTGCCTCATCTTCGGAGGGAGGCGCATAATTATCGTCCTCGACCTCTCTTTCTGCCGCACTGTCATGCGGACTTGCTTCTCCCTCCTCCTGCGCTAAGTCCTGCTGGAGGGGGTTGTCTTCGGCACTGTCCGGGGTGTTATTATCTCCCGTGCCAGAATCACCGTTTTGGCTGTGGCGCGATTTAGAGCGGCGCCGCTGACGTCGGCGCTTTGGTTGCTTCTTGGAGGGGTCATCCTCCGTTGTTCCATCGCCGTTCCCATCTTTTGGGATGTCCACCATGTATATGTCGTATGACGAGGTGGCCTTCCAAAGGCCTGTAGAGGGCGCTGGGTCTTGGTAAATCTCCGGCATCGCCGTCCATACCGTCGATGTCTTGGAGTCGAAGTCGAGCATGTCGGTGAGATCATCGGCGGTGGCTATAAAGTGGGTGGTGGGTGGGCGTTGAATTTCTTCGTCGTCCGTATCCCAACCTTCCCGTCTGTAGTCGGCAGGGCTCTCCGGATAAAGAGAGAGACTTTAGTGAATTCAGGATGTCGCCAAAGGGCGAGTCTTGAAAAGATGTCCTTGGGCTGTGAACTCCATGACCGCGCCTAATCGGATTCGATTGGCGGGGCGCTGGAGGGTTCAGAGTCCGGAGAGGAGTCCGCACCTGAGTCGAGGTCTTCGCAGCGACAGGGATAGAGTTCAGCTCAATCGCCAGAGATTGCAACCCCGAGGCGGTGTCCAACCACTCGTCCTCGATCGGGGAATCCGGCTCGGATTAAGGGTCGGAGCGGATCTCGGTGCGGCCTCGAGGCACTGTTTGGCTGTGAGCTAGATCATGCCCATCGAGACAAAGGCGGCACGCTATTGCGGCTCGAATCCGTCAAGATCAAGTCTCCGCGGATATCGGCCGTATAGTTCAAACTTCCAAATCGACACGATGGCCGTGGCGTAGCTTTCAATCTGCTCCAGATGGCCAAGCGAATTGGCCTTGATGCAAAAGCCGCCCGAATCTGAAGATCTGTCCGGGAGAAAAGTCTCACCGGACCGCGTCGTTGTTGATGATCGAAGGAGCCATCGGGCCTATCTGTGATGACACAGAGGAACTCTCAATGAAAGCACCAATGTCGGTGTCAAAACCGGCGGATCTCGGGTAGGGGGTCCCGAACTGTGCGTCTAGGCGGATGGTAACAGGAGACAAGGGACACGATGTTTTTACCCAGGTTGGGCCTCTCGATGGAGGTAATACCCTACTCTCGCTTGATTAATATTGACGATATGGGTAGTACAAGAGTAGATCTACCACGAGATCAAGGAGGCTAAACCCTAGAAGCTAGCCTATGGTATGATTGTTGTTACATCCTCTACGGACTAAAACCCTCCGGTTTATATAGACAACGGATAGGTTAGGGTTACATGTAGTCGGTTACAATGGTACGAGATCTACATATCCGTATCGCCAAGCTTGCCTTCCACGCCAAGGAAAGTCCCATACGGACACGGGACGAAGTCTTCAATCTTGTATCTTCATAGTCTTGGAGTCCGGCCGTGATGATAGTTCGGCTATCCGGACACCCCCTAGTCCAGGACTCCCTCAGTGGTCGAGCGACCAGAGAAGGACAAGGTCCAAGCCGTCCAACGTCCCGTCTACTACCTGAGCGAGGTGCTCACCTCTTCGAAGCAGAACAACCCGTACTACCAGAAGATGTTTTACGGCGAGTACTTCACCGCCAAGAAGCTGAAGCAGTACTTCCAAGAGCATGTCATCACGTGGTTAGCACGGCCCCTCTCGGCGAGATCATCGGGTGCCGGGATGCCTCTGGCCGGGTTGCCAAGTGGGTGCTCGAGCTAGCCGGCCACACCATCCTCTACGAGGCGCATGATCAAGTCCCAGGCATTGGCTGACTTCCTCGGCGACTGGACCGAGACCCAGTACCTGCCGCCGCCACCGAACTCAACGCACTGGCGCATGCACTTCGACGGCTCGAAGATGCGACTCAGCCTGGGGGCCGGCATCATGTTGTCCTCCCCCAAGGGCAACCAGCTCAAGTACACACTGCAGATCCACTTCGCCGCCTCCAACAACGTCGCCGAGTATGAAGCTCTTGTGCATGGCCTCCGGCTTGCCAAGGAACTCGGCATCCGGTGCATCCTGTGCTACGGCGACTTGGACCTTGTGGTGCAGCAGTGCTCCGGTGAGTGGGACGCTCACGACTCCAACATGGCAAGCTACCGCTTCCTCGCCAAAAGTTGTCCGGATTCTTCGCGGGCTGCGAGTTTCTCCATGTCCCGCGCGTAGAGAATGAGGCGGCCGACACGCTCGCCAAGATCGCCTCATCCCGGCAGTCCATTCTGTCCGACGTCTCCCTCGAGCATCTGCACAAGCCGTCCGTCAAGCCGTCTCCGGACTCCGAGTCCATCCACGTCCCAGCCGACCCGGCCGCGCCTCAACCCAGCCCGGGGACTGCTCCAGCCGACCCGGCCGCGCCTCAACCCGGCCCGGGGTCTGCTCCAGCCGACCGGGCCGCGCCTCAACCCGGCCCGGGGACTGCCTCCGCCAACCCGGCCACCGCCGTTCCTGACCCAGAGGCTGATGAACCCGGCTCGGGGGCTGCGGCCCAGAACCCGCCATAGTGGCCGTCTTCGCCGTGGTCACGGCACCATCCTGGGCCCTGCCCATCTCGGAGTTCCTGGAGAACGGGGTCCTCCCCATGGACGAGACCAAAGCCCGGCAAGTGCAGTGCCGAGCGTCCGCCTACAGCATCATCAACAGCGAGCTCGTCAAGCGTAGCTCCACAGGCGTTTTTCAGCGCTGCGTCGAGCGGGACAGGGGCATCGAGATCCTCCTCGACATACACCAGGGCAAGTGCGGGCACCACGGCGCTTCGCGTTCCCTGGTGGTCAAAGCTTTCCGCCATGGTTTCTACTGGCCCACGGCCCTCGAAGACGCGGAGTCACTCGTCCTCAAGTGTGAGGGATGCCAGCGCTTCAGCAAATGCAACCACCAGCCGGCGTTGGTGCTCCGGACCATCCCGATCGCCTGACCCTTCACGGTCTGGGGACTTGACATGGTGGGGCCCTTCAAGACCGCTCGGGTGGCATGACGCATCTGCTGGTGGCGGTGGACAAGTTCACCAAGTGGATCGAAGCAAGGCCGATCAAAAAGCTGGACGGGCCGACGGCCGTTCGATTCATCAAAGACATCGCGGTGCACTACGGCATGCCAAACATCATCATCACGGACAACGGCACCAACTTCGCCAAGGTCGCGCTCGCGCAGTACTGCTCCGTCTCCGCATCCGCCTTGACCTGGCTTCCGTTGCACATCCGCAGTCCAACGCCAGGTCGAGCGGGCCAACGGCCTCATCATATCTGGCATCAAACCGCGACTCGTCGAGCCCCTCATCCGTTCACCCGGCGGTTGGCTTGACGAGTTTCGGGCCGTCCTCTGGAGTCTCCGCACCACGCCAAACAGGTCGACCGGGTTCACCCCTTTCTTCCTCGTCTATGGAGCAGAAGCCATCATCCTGATCGACGTTGAGTTCGACTCGCCGCGCGTCATGATGTACAGGGAAGCCGAAGCGAAGGAAGCCCGCGAAGACGGCGTCGACCTGCTCGAAGAAGCACGTCTCCTAGCGCTCAGTCGCTCAGCCACCTACCAGCAAGCCCTGAGGCATTACCACAGCAAGAAGATTAAGCCCCTCGCTTTCTGAGAGGGAGACCTCGTCCTCCGGCTTGTCCAAGAGCAGACCGGCCAACACAAGCTGTCCTCCCCTTGGGAGGGCCCCTTCATCGTCAGCAAGGCCTTGTGCGACTGCAACGTGTACTACCTCATCGACGCCCACAAGACAAACAAGCGCAAGAGGGACACCGCCGGCGAAGAAACAACCTGGCCATGGAATGCAGAGCTCCTCCACCTGTTTTACAGTTAGCCGTGTGCACGTATGTATCGCTGCCTTTTGTAATCATCTGAAAACTATGGGGTCCCCGAACGGCGCTCGGGGGCTGCCCCTTTTGCGACCAAGCTATTGTGTCTCCTACATTTGTGCATTATTTTACTCTTAAGCCAACCCGGCCAACGTGTCGACTCGCTCGACCCGGGGGCTCGGGGGCTGGCCGGCTTGGCCACCCGCCATTCCCCTTAGCGGATCCTGACGTGTTGGATCGCCACGGCCTCTCACTTCGCCCTAAGCCACAGAACCGGTCTTCGGCTGTTGGCTGGCAAGCACAGGAGACCAAAAGCACCAACGCGCCACGAACACTAAGTCAAGGACCGCCGGGTCACCCAATCCCACCCTGCCACTTTAAGTTTCCGCACGACCGGCTGCTCGCCAACCCGGCCCCTCCGGATTGCCGCCAGCCGGCCCAGTGGGTGTTTCGCTCACGCTCAACGTTTTGAAAGACTAAGTATTGTACGCTCCTCTCAAAGGCCGAACCCCTTATCACGGACCGGAGCCTCGGCCGTCAGACTTCGGGGTGGGGGAACCCAAAGGGAGAAAGTTGCAAGAAAACGGCTCCAAAAATAAAAATCAAAGGCGCAGGCATCCGCGAAGTTTCTGCTTACCGCCGGGTCGCTCAACCCGGCCTCGCCACCTTAAGTTGCCGCACGACCGGCTACTCGCAAACCCGACCCCGCCGGATTGCTGCCAGCCGGCCCAGTGGGTGTTTCGCTCATGCTCAACATTTTGAAAGCTTTGGTATTGTACGCTCCTCTCAAAGGCCGAACCCCTTGTCATGCATCGGAGCCTCGGCCGCCAGGACTCACGGGGGACCTAAAGGGGGAAAGTTGCAAGAAAACAGCTCCAAAAACGAAAAGCAAAGGCGCAAACATTCACGCAGCGCATACATCATAAATTCAAACAGGCCCAAGGCCAGAGTTCATTACACCCAGTTAACCCCCAGTGGGTGGGTGGACGTGCTACCTAACAGAAATTTTTACTAAGTTAAAAATCAGGCGTTCCCATCGCCGGACCGCGCAGCTCCCGGGCCCGATGAGGTACCGGTATCCTCCTCCCCGTCGTCTGCGTCGCGGTAGATGCCCGTCTCCTCAGAGCTGCCCTCCGGATCGTCCAGAAGCAAGCTGTAGTCGTCAGCAAGCACGACTCCGCCATCTTCCGCCCGCTCCGGTCGGAACTCGTCATGGAAGGTGAACCCGGCGATGTAGTTGGCTCGTGCAGCAATCCGGCCGGCCTCCGCCTGCAGCTGGCTCTCCGAACCGGCTCGTTGGCCCATCAGCGCATCCAGCGACAGGTCCGGATGCCAAGACATCGCGAACCTGAGCGCCATCTTGGCGCCAGCACGAGCGGCCATGGAGCCGCTCTGGACCCGCCTCCAACCAGCGTGGCAACCGCGTGAAGCTGTTCGGCGCAACGGAACCCGGCCAGAGCGGCGCCGTCATTGCCGCGCCGGCCTCAGAGACTTGCAGACGGGCTTCGGCGGCGGTCATGATCTTCGGGAAGGTCCAGGCCACCCGTGAGTCAGTCCCGGAGCCGACGATCCTTTGCGGGTCGCGCTGAAAGTGGAGCGCCTCCTCCGCCAGTTGACAGGTCTCCGGGAAGGCTCCTATCGGAAAGAAAAGCAAGTTAGAAGAAAATCACTAAGGAAGAAAAGCCGGGGTCCCCACCCGGCAACAACAAAACCAAAGGAAAGCACTTACTGGAGAAGGACTCTTCCAGGTGCTGCGCTTCGAGCAACGTACCGCGCCGCTCCCGTTCGATGGTGCGGTCGCGCTCTTGGAGCGTCTTCTCCAGATCAACGACCTTGGCAAGGGCCGCCTTCAGCTCGGCGTCCTTGTCCTCGGCCTCCTTCACGGCGCCGGGTCTCCTCCGCCGTGGCCACCATCACCTTCAGGCACTCCACCTCGTCCTGGAGCTGTCCCTTGTCGTCGGCATGCTTGCCGCGTTGCTGGTCTGCCTCGGCAAGGGCCTGTTGCGCCTCCATGACCTTGGCGGCCTCCGCCTTGAGGCGCTCCACCTCGGCTTTGAGGCGGCCCTTGTCGCCCGCCAGCTGCTCCTGCAGCCGGCTGGCTTCGTCGAGCGCCTGCCGGGCTCCCGTCGCCTCCGCCCTCGCCTTCTCCACCTCGGCTCCAAGCCGGCTGGCATCTGCAACAAGCCGGTCATAGGAAAACTGGCCCGAATCAGCCGGGTCCTCCAAGACAGCACCTCGGCTGCAGAAGAAGAAGAACTTGGCAACAAAGTACTATTTTAAGATTCGACCCAACTGCTACGTAGTTGGCCCGAATCTCGGGGGCTACACCCAGTGGGTGCACTGGCACGCCCCCACTAGAAAAGAGCATGAAAGAAAAGTTCCTGCCATGACGTGGAGCTCCTCCTCCTTGGTGGCGAGCCTTTCCTTGAGACGCCAGTGTGTCTCGAGGAGCCGGTTAAAGACACTGACCCGGTAGGAGTCCAGTTGCTGCAGAAGGCAACGATCAACACAAGCCAGCAAGATAAGATTCGACCCAACTGCTACGCGGTTGGCCCGAATCTCGGGGGCTACACCCAGTGGGTGCGCTGGCGCGCCCCCACGAAGAGAAGCAACGAGAAGAGAAAAGCAGAACGCAAATGAAAACATACAAATACGGCGTGATCCAGCTCCTGCGTCACCTCGACCTCGGCCTGGGCGAAGGCCTGGATCCGGTCCGTCCGCCCTCGCAAGCGACGGGTCACGGAGGCCATCGCCGCCTCTTCCTGGGTCAGAGGTCCGAAGGGGACCTCACCGGTCCCGCTCCGTGACGGCTGCGGCCCGGCAACTCGGCGTGCTCTCCACCGGCCGCCTCCCCTGAAGCCAGCGCCTTCTCCAGCTCCCTCTCCGGCACCGATGCCGGCTCGGTGGGCGGAGTGGCTTGAGTCTCCACCACCGGCAGCGCCTCGCTTGCCGGCGTCCGGGATGCTCCCTCCGGCGCCGTCCACGCCGCCTCCCCCAAGAAGGCTTCACCGCCGCCTCCATCGAACCCCTCCCGTTCGACCATGTCGGTCCGCGGCGGGGTGCCGTCCCCAACAACCACGACCTCCCGGTCAAGGTCCATCACGTCTGCATGTCCGCCTTGGCCGTGCTCCCCCTCTGATGATGGCACGAAGGCCGTCGCCGCCACCACCATCCGCGCCGGCATCTCCGGCCATGCCGGCTCTTCGCTGGCTCGCGCCCACGTCGTCGCGGCGCTGACCCAGGCCTGGGTTGACGTTGCCTCCAGCTTCACCTCGGCCCGGTTCCGGTCCCGCCAGGCCAAGCCTTCGGGCGTCACGTCTGCACTAAGGTCCGGTCCGTCCGCCCGCTCCTCCTCGCCCGTCGGCCGACGGTGCGGATCGGCTCATCCGGAACGCGGCGCCCTCAGCGGACGCCGCGTCCGCCGCCGCCAGCGCGAGCGAGATCGGCGACCTAAAACACAAGACGTAAATGAGTACGCGAAGTCTAGAAGAGCCGTTCGGTGACTCGGTGTTGGGGAACGTAGCAATTTCAAAAAAAATCCTACGCACACGCAAGATCATGGTGATGCATAGCAACGAGAGGGGAGAGTGTCGTCAACGCACCCTCGTAGACCTAAAGCGTAAGCGTTATGACAACGCGGTTGATGTAGTCGTACGTCTTCACAATCGACCAATCCTAGTACCGAACGTACGACACCTCCGTGATCTGCACACGTTCAGCTCGGTGACGTCTCATGAACTCACGGTCCAGTAGAGCTTCGCGGGAGAGTTCCCTCAGCACGACGGCGCGATGATGGTGATGATGAAGCTACTGACGCAGGGCTTCGCCTAAGCACCGCTACGATATGACCAAGGTGGATTATGGCAGAGGGGGCACCGCACACGGCTAAGAGATCAATGATCAACTTGTATGTCTATGGGGTGCTCCCCTCCCCGTATATGAAGGAGTGGAGGAGGGGGGAGGGCCGACCCTCTATGGCGCGCCCTGGAGGAGTCCTACCCCCACAGGGAGTAGGATTCCCCCCTTCCCTAGTTGGACTAGAAGAGAAGGAAGGGAGAGAGGGAGGAAGGAAAGGGGGGCGCCGACCCCCTCCTAGTCCAATTCAGACCAGCGGGAGAGGGGCGTGCGACGTTTTAAAAATCCCAAGATCTGAAATTCTTTTGTTTTGCTTGGAGCATCATTTTATTTTCTTTTGTTTTGCTTGTTGTTTGAAAAAAATCCCAAGATCTGAAATTCTTAACTGTTAGAGAGTCTTCATATAGTTGCATAATTATTTGACTACTCATTGATCTTCACTTATATCTTTTGGAGTAGTTTGCATTTGCTCTAGTGCTTCACTTATATCTTTTAGAGCACGGCGGTGGTTTTATTTTGAAGAAATAGATGAACTCTCATGATTCACTTATATTATTTTGAGAGTCTTTTAGAACAGCATGGTACTTTGCTTAGGTTATGAAACTAGTCCCAATATGATGGGCATCCAAGAGGGATATAATAAAAACTTTCATATAAAGTGCATTGAATACTATGAGAAGTTTGATTTCTTATGATTGTTTTGAGATATGAAGATAGTGATATTAGAGTCATGCTAGTTGAGTAGTTGTGAATGTGAGAGATACTTGTGTTAAAGTTGGTGATTCCCGTAGCATGCACGTATGGTGAACCATTATGTGATGAAGTCGGAGCATGATTTATTTATTGATTGTCTTCCTTATGTGTGGAGGTCGGGATCACGCGATGGTTAACTCCTACCAACCCTTCCCCTAGGAGCATTCGTGTAGTACTTTGTTTTGATGATTTGTAGATTTTTGCAATAAGTATGTGAGTTCTTTATGACTAATGTTGAGTCCATGGATTATACGCACTCTCACCTTCCGCCATTGCTAACCTCTCTAGTACCGCGCAACTTTCGCCGGTACCATAAACCCACCATTTACCTTCCTCAAAACAGCCACCATACCTACCTATTATGGCATTTCCATAGCCATTCCGAGATATATTGCCATGCAACTTTCCACCGTTCAGTTTATTATGACACGTTCCATGATTGTCATATTGCTTTGCATGATCATGTAGTTGACATCGTATTTGTGGCAAAGCCACCTTCATAATTCTTTCATACATGTCACTCTTGATTCATTGCATATCTCGGTACACCGCTGGAGGCATTCATATAGAGTCATATTTTGTTCCAAGTATAGAGTTGTAATTCTTGAGTTGTAAGTTAATAAAAGTGTGATGATCATCATTAGAGCATTGTCCTAGTGAGGAAAGGATGATGGAGACTATGATTCCCCCACAAGTCGGGATGAGACTCTGGACGAAAAATAAATGAATAAATAAATAAAAGAGAAAAAAAGATAAGGCCCAAAAAAAATGAGAGAAAAAGAGAGAAGGGGCAATGCTACTATCCTTTTACCACACTTGTGCTTCAAAGTAGCACCATGATCTTCATGATAGAGAGTCTCCTATGTTGTCACTTTCATATACTGGTGGGAATTTTTCATTATAGAACATGGCTTGTATATTCCAATGATTGGCTTCCTCAAATGCCCTAGGTCTTCGTGAGCGAGCAAGTTGGATGCACACCCACTTAGTTTCTTTTTGAGCTTTCATACACTTATAGCTCTAGTGCATCCGTTGCATGGCAATCCCTACTCACTCACATTGATATCTATTGATGGGCATCTCCATAGCCCGTTGATATGCCTAGTTGATGTGAGACTATCTTCCTCCTTTTTTTCTTCTCCACAACCACCATTCTATTCCACTTATAGTGCTATGTCCATTGCTCACGCTCATGTATTGCGTGAAAGTTGAAAAAGTTTGAGAATACTAAAGTATGAAACAATTTCTTGGCTGAAACCGGGGTTGTGCATGATTTAAATATTTTGTGTGATGAAGATAGAGCATAGCCAGACTATATGATTTTGTAGGGATAACTTTCTTTGGCCATGTTATTTTGAGAAGACATGAATTCTTTATTAGTATGCTTGAAATATTATTGTTTTCATGTCAATATTAAACATTTGTTTTGAATCTTATGGATCTGAATATTCTTGCCACAATTGAGAAGATTACATTGATGAATGTGTTAGGTAGCATTCCACATCAAAAAATTCTGTTTTAATCATTTACCTACTCGAGGACAAGCAGGAATTAAGCTTGGGGATGCTGATACGTCTCCAACGTATCTATAATTTTTTATTGTTCCATGCTATTATATTATCTGTTTTGGATGTTTAATGGGCTTTATTATACACTTTTATATTACTTTTTGGGACTAACCTATTAACCGGAGGCCCAGCCCAAATTGTTGTTTTCTTGCCTATTTCAGTGTTTTGAAGAAAACGAATATCAAACGGAGTCCAACCGGAATGAAACCTTCGGGAGAGTAATTTTTGGAACGGAAGCAATCCAGTAGACTTGGAGTAGACGTCAGGGAATCTTCGAGGTGGCCACGAGGCAGGGAGGCGCGCCTGCCCCCTGGGCGCGCCCCCCACCCTCGTGGGCCCCTCGTGGCTCCCCTGACTGACTTCTTTCACCTATATATATCCATATACCCTAAAAACATCGGGGGACATAATAGATCGGGAGTTCCGCTGCTGCAAGCCTCTGTAGCCACCAAAAACCAATTAGGACCCTGTTCCGGCACCCTGCCGGAGGGGGAATCCCTCACCGGTGGCCATCTTCATCATCCCGGCGCTCTTCATGACGAGGAGGGAGTAGTTCACCCTCGGGGCTGAGGGTATGTACCAGCAGCTATGTGTTTGATCTCTCTCTCGTGTTCTTGATTCGGCACGATCTTGATGTATCGCGAGCTTTGCTATTATAGTTGGATCTTATGATGTTTCTCCCCCTCTACTCTCTTGTAATGTATTGAGTTTTCCCTTTGAAGTTATCTTATCGGATTGAGTCTTTAAGGATTTGAGAACACTTTGTGTTGTGGTTTTGTCACGGCAGATATCCTCGTGAAAGGACTTAGTCATGGAGCCATCGCTACGGGTTAACTTAAAGGGGTTAAAGAGGACAAGGGACGCAAGAGAGTTTTATACTAGTTCGGTCCCTTAGAATGAAGGTAAAAGCCTATGTCTAGTTGTGATGGAATTGCTGGGGTTTCGATGACCAGGGAGCGAATACGCTTTGCCTGAGTCTCGAGTTGTTGTCTGTTTTCCTTGAATGCCCGCCGGGTCGTCCCCTTATATACATGGGTTGACGCCCGTCGGTTTACAAAATCCCGAGGCCGGCTCATAAACGTGTCCGGCTCGGTCTCTGCTCATTCTATCTTACAATGCAAGTTTACATATGAATACCGGTTTATGTCTACAGGCCTTAAACCGGTTCTGGGCCCTAGGTCTTCATAAAGCGTCACCGTCTGTCTTCATGTAACGAACTACTGATGGGGTTAACCCGGCCTCTCCTGGCCGGTTTGCACCCAGTGGTAATATCCCCAACATTAGGCCCAGACTGATTTGAACTGGTTCATGTCAGTCATGAATACTTTAAGAAAATTTCTTCTTATGTATCTTCACTTAATTTGTAAACCGCCGTGACGTCACTTTCTAGCACCATGATAAACCGCCATGACATCATATGTTATTTAAAATTGCATATAATCCATCCTCATTAATGAGCCTCCGACAATCAAGGCGACAGCTCCGCCTCATATCCAAATTTCGGACTCCTCAATTTTCGCGCCTGACACTTATATTTTGGATTTATAAGTAGGACCAGGGGGTCTTTCCATCCCCCCCTCCCCCCCCCCCGTATCTCTTCGCCTCATCCTCTTCCTTGCACTGCCCGACCTTTGGAGCTCCGCCACCACCGGCAACCTTCACTTCTGCCTCAACTCCGGCCACTGCATCACCCTGAACGCACCAGAGAATCACGGCGCTTCTCCGCTCTTCCATCAGCATCGGTAAGCTCTCTTTTCTTCCACCATAGATATGTCTCTAGGGTTTCAGTGTTCATCGGTGTTCATCGCTGTTCATCTCTGTGTAATACCTCTTTGATTCAAACTTTGATATTCATCCTGTACAGCGATAGCCGTAGCCCTTCTTTCCATCCATGCATCACGTTTAAGTAAAAGATCCCATCTGAACCCTCATCAATTGCTTCAGTACCCATATTTAGTTCTGAATATATTTTCATTTTCTGACATGCGGTAGATCCAAAATTATAATGCCAACTTGTGAAATCTGTTTTTCCTTCACTTATACATCTTTGGACTTGTTTCTTCAATACCAGATTAGGCGATTTAACTCCTTAGAAAAAATGACGACCCTGTAGATACCATTACTCCCCTGTTGAACCGCCAATGCACTTCACCATTATACTGTCTCCATCAGTAAACTCTGGTTTATGAACAAACAACTCCGGTTTAATAATATGCTGGCACCCTTATATTGTTGTATATTTGTCCACTGTAAATCTTAAACCAGCAACAATAATGTTTCATATTTTCATTGCCATGGCCAAGCAATTCTATGAATGCAATTGGGTCCCTTCTCGAGTGACCGAAGAACAGTTAAACAATCTTGTTAAAACGGGCGCTTTAGCCAAGAAAGATGTCATCCACTGGAGAGTCCCTGGCCCAGAAAATCCACCTACACCCAAGGATGGAGAGGTAGTTGTGTTTGCTAATCACTTAGGCCGGGGTTTCAGCCCTCCCGGTTCAAAAAAAATCCGGGATGTACTGGCCAGCTTTCACCTGCGCCCTCAAGACATCGGTCCTAATTCTGTGACCAACATCTGCCACTTCCAAGTTTTTTGTGAGGTTTATCTACAAGAGGAACCTCACAGAGAACTGTTCAGGGATTTCTTTCACTTAAACCGTCACACAGAATTCACAGATGGACCCAACACTTAATTGGGTGGAATGGCGGTTCAGAAAAGGAAGGAAGTTACTTTTCCTCATCCCAAGCTTCACAGTCACCCCAAGGAGTGGAACCAGACCTGGTTTTACTACAAGGATACATCTCCACCTGATGAAAACCCCCTGTTGGGTTATCGCCCTGAACGCCTGAGCAACACACATCCTTTGCCTCAGAGGTTGACTGCAAAAGAAAGGGCCAACTATGCTCCTCAATTATAAAAGCTTAGAGCGTTCATGGCAAACGGTTTGACAGGAGTTGATCTTGCTCGTTGTTGGATAAGCTGGAGCATTCGGCCCTAAAGCCGGCGCTCCAATTTGATGTGTGAGTATACGGGGAGTTTGAAGGATGCTCAGCGGCACATTGACATTCAGCTTACAGATGAAGAAGTCACTGAGGCTGTAAAAAAGATGTTGAATGAACCGGAGGCTGTCTGTGCCCAAACCGGACTACTCCCTTTCTGCACCTTCAACAAACCGCCAGCTGTAAGAATCATGTAATCTTTTTATCTGAAGTTGCTTCTGTCCAAATATTATCTGAAAGTGTGATTATTTTCTGATAGGGTGATGATCCGTTATGGAACAAGAAACCCCCATAAGACAAATCGGTGAAGCCACAAGATAAATCGGTCAAGCCAGTTCGTCCAAAGACCAAGGTTGTTAAAAAAACCTGCCAAGAAAAGGACCACTGCATCCTCCGATCCACCAGTTGATGACGATGTGGGTAATCCGGAATCAGAGGTAGAACTTGCTTCTCTTGGTTCATTTTTCATACACCTCATTGACAATGATTATTACCAGGACGACGCTGAAGGCAGTCACACTGATGATGTAGAGGTAATCGTTCTTTCCTCCGATTCAGATCCTCTACCAACATCAAAAATCCGTCGAGCAAACCGGAAAGTAAAATTTTCTCACCCCCTTGCTTACTAGGACCCAAACTTTCTTTTGAAGACACAAGAAGACGAGGCTCGCAAGACAACCCGCAAGACAGCCAGGTAGTTACCTCCGCCGGTTTACCGAACAGCCCAGTTCGGTAACGCTGATCAGATGTCTCTTATCCCTTTGACACTTCATGCCCCAAAGTAGGTTGTTTCCGCCAGCCTCTTAACCCATCTGACTCAAATTATCAGGGCACTTCTCACTCGTCTTCTGGCGAGTCGTCTGCCACAAAGCTTCCACCCCTCAAAACAGTGCTTGGGTGAGTCATATCCTTATTTTTATCCTTGATATGTTATTTTAATATATACTGTACTGATTCTCATGTTTATTTTTCTCAGTGCCAAGCCCAGACCCAGCAAGAAGGCTCGGTTGAATAAACCGACTGATGAGGATGTGGTTGTTGAACCCGAGAAAACTCCAGATCCTGAAGAGACCAACATTGATGACATGCTGAATGACCCACCGCCTCAAGATCATGACTTCGTTGCTGAGCAGGTAGAAGTTGACACCACAAGCCATGCTGACCAGCCAACCAGCCCTGTCCGAGCTGACGACAAACCGGCAAGTCCGGTTAAAATAATCGACAAACCGCAACTTCAAGAATTGAACGGCCGTTGACGCACAAAGATGATGATGTTATGATTATCGGCATCGCCATACCGCCTCGGCAATCTCGTCGCTTTGTCAAAGCATACTGCCAAAGATGAACTCTCTGCAATTGGGAAAGGCAAATGGAATGCCGATTTGTAAAATTATGCTCATCTGAATGCTAAAGACCTTCACTCTGGCTTCCTGAACCGTTTGTACACCAGTCGTGACTATGAAGCCGGTTTGGTAAATATGATGAAGGAACGATATGAAGTAACTTCATAAGTGTCTCTCTCTTATATTTAATTGCAGTTTATTGATACGTCTCCAACGTATCTATAATTTATGAAGTATTCATGCTATTATATTGTCCATCTTGGATGTTTTATGGGCTTTACTATGCACTTTTATACTATTTTTGGGACTAATCTATTGACCCAGAGCCCAGTGCCAGTTCTTGTTTTTTTCCCTTGTTTCAGTGTTTTGAAGAAAAGGAATATCAAACGTAGTCGAAACGGAATGAAACCTTCTGGAGAAGTTATTTTTGGAAGGAAAGCTACCCGATAGACTTGGAGTGCACGTCAGGAAAGAAACGAGGGAGCCACGAGGTAGGGGGGGCGCACCCACCCCCCTAGGGCGCGCCCTCCACCCTCATGGGCCCCTCGTGGCTCCCCTGACGTATTTCTTCCGCCTATATATATCCATATACCCTAAAAACTTTGGGGAACAGAATAGATCGGGAGTTCCGCCGACGCAAGCCTCTGTAGCCACCAAAAACCAATCGGGACCCTGTTTCGGCACCCTGCCGAAGGGGGGGTGAACCATCACCGGTGGCCATCTTCATCATCACGGCGCTCTCCTTACGAGGAGGGAGTAGTTCACCCTCGGGGCTGAGGGTATGTACCAGTAGCTATGTGTTTGATCTCTCTCTCTCTCTCTCTCTCTCTCTCTCGTGTTCTTGATTCGACACGATCTTGATGTATCGCGAGCTTTGCTATTATAGTTGGATCTTATGATGTTTCTCCCCCTCTACTCTCTTGTAAGGGATTGAGTTCTCCCTTTGAAGTTATCTTATCAGATTGAGTCTTTAAGGATTTGATAACACTTGATGTATGTCTTGCCGTATTTATCTATGGTGACAATGGGATATCACGTGATCCACTTGATGTATGTTTTGGTGATCAACTTGCGAGTTCTGCCCACGAACTTATGCATAGGGGTTGGCACACGTTTCCGTCTTGATTCTCCGGTAGAAACTTTGGGGCACTCTTTGAGGTTCTATGTGTTGGTTGAATAGATGAATCTGAGATTGTGTGATGCATATCGTATAATCATACCCACGGATACTTGAGGTGACATTGAATTATCTAGGTGACATTAGGGTTTTGGTTGATTTGTGTCTTAAGGTGTTATTCTAGTACGAACTCTAGGGCTGTTTGTGGCACTTATAGGAATAGCCCAACGGATTGATTGGAAAGAATAATTTTGTGGTGGTATCGTACCCTACCATATTCTCTTCATTTGTTCTCCGCTATTAGTGACTTTGGAGTGACTCTTTGTTGCATGTTGAGGGATAGTTATATGATCCAATTATGTTATTATTGTTGAGAGAACTTGCACTAGTGAAAGTATGAACCCTAGGCCTTGTTTCCTAGCATTGCAATACCGTTTATGCTCACCTTTACCACTTGTTACCTTGCTGTTTTTATATTTTTTCAGAAAATAAAAACCTTTATCTACCATCCATATTGCACTTGTATCACCATCTCTTCGCCGAACTAGTGCACCTATACAATTTACCATTGTATTGGGTGTTTTGGCGACACAAGAGACTCTTTGTTATTTGGTTGCAGGGTTGCTTGAGAGAGACCATCTTCATCCTACGCCTCCCACGGATTGATAAACCTTAGGTCATCCACTTGAGGGAAATTTGCTACTGTCCTACAAACCTCTGCACTTGGAGGCCCAACAACGTCTACAAGAATAAGGTTGTGTAGTAGACATCATTTATCAACTCCAGTAGCCCCCAATTGACGGTTTAAGATACCAATTTAAAACGGGACTTTAATAACAATTTCATGTTTGCAACAATGCATCTTAACTTCACTGATGTAACCCCCAAGGGCCGGTTTAACTTTATAAAGATGAACCGGGACTTTGTAGAAGAATTCCCATGTCAGCAATTTATGAGCAAATACACATTAGCCCCCAAGTGCCAAGCTTAATACTTGTATTGTGCTTGGGACTTGTAAAAAATTCTGAGAAAGAGCAAATGTGCATTAGCCCCCAAGTACTAAGGGCATAACTTGTTATGTGCTTGGTACTTCAAATATGTACTGTCAACTCATTATATATTTGTCTCTTTATAGGCTGAACTGAGCAAGAAAGACAGCCAAACCGCCGATCTGTAGGAGAACCTCAAATCCCAGCAAGCTGAAACCTCCAAAGCCATGGAAGAGTTAACCAGTGCTTTAGGCGCTATGGAGAAAATTAAAGTGGGCTTTAATAAAGAGCGGGCGGATTGGAAGACTGAAAAATACGCTTTGATAAAAAAGGGCTGAAAAAGCAGAAGCCGCTCTTAAGCCGGTGGTTGATGAACTGACTGGCGTAAAGCGGCAGATTCATGCCATGACTGCTGCTGTGTTCGGTAAAACATCCTTGACTTATGCTTTCAACATATCCTTGCATGCATTACCGGTTTACTAATGCTTGTAATGATGCATGAACTCATATTAGCCATCTGGGCTCTGATGTACAAAAGAAATTGAAAGCGGCATATACCCTTATAGAGCAGCTGTATACCGGTGCTCAGCGGATCATCTATACTGCTTCACACAATAATCCTCCGCCCACCTTGATCAAGGATACCTTAGAAAGGTTATCTATGCTTCCTCTTGGGTAGATGAGCTAAAAAAGTATGCCGCTAGAACGGACGTTTTGGCCGCACTGACTCGGGCAAAAGCCTGGGTACCTGACTTTAACCCAGTGGAAGCAGCCCAAGGTTATCCTAGTTTGAAGGAAGACGGAATAAAATTTGGCAATGATGATCATTTTAGTACTTGTGAACTTTGCAATGAACGTGATCATTTTAGTACCCAATGCAAATTGTTTCATGATCATATCGTGTCCAAAAATTGTGATGACTTGATTTCCCTTGCACATCATAATGAACTTAGTTTGCTCTTGGGTTATGAAGAAATGAAACGTATAACTAAGGATATTCCAAAATTTTCCCTTGATAGAGTTCTTCATTTTGATCTAGAGGAAATTTATTTGTATTGTGCGGTGAATTGCATTGAAAATCCTTATATTGCCAATTACATAAAGAAAAGAAAACAAATAGAAGATGAAGAGAATACTAACGAAAGGGAAGAGACTTCCCAATATTCTCCTATTATTTCTTATGATGAATCAGGTAGCGAGGAGGAGACTTCTATTCAACCAATCTCATTAATAAGGAGCTCCAAAAAGAGGATTGAACCCACACATGAGGTGAAGAAGAAGAAAAGAAAAAGGAAGAGAGGTAAAAAGATATCTCCTCCAAATAATGTTGCTCCTATTATTGTTGTGCCTCATGAAAATGAAGATGATGCACTTGATGATGATCTCGTTATGCCTATTGCTTGTTGTGATGATTATGATTGGGAAGATAATGATACTTCTTATGATCTTGAAAATCTTTTTGGCACTTGCTCGAATGAATATGATAATTGCTATACTATTGGTGCTATCCATACTATTAATGATGAGAGTGATTATGCTTACGATATGAAAAGGCCCAAGCTTGGGGAAGCTATGTTTGTTGAGGATGACATATTTGAGAATATATTTGCTGAAATTAATGTTTGTCCCAAGCTTCGGGATGCTACGTTTAATGAAGATGATATTTTTAGCCTCCCAAGTTTTGATATGCAAAGTTGTTATGATGATAGCATGCCTTCTACCTATGATGATTATATTGATGAAAGTGGGTTTGGAAGAGTGTCAACTTTAGGAAGTAATGATCCTACTATTTCAGAGGATGTTGAGTCTTATAATATTTATGAAAGTGGATTTGGAGAGGTCATGACTTTATTTAGTGATGAGTCCACTATCTTGGAAGAGGTTTCAATCGATTATGATGAGAACAAAGTTGCTACTTATGATGATTATTGTGATGAAACTTATGCTATAAAAATTAGTGATGATTATATTTATAAAACTTGTCATAATTATGGGTACCCTTTCTCTGAACATTACTCTTTTAATGTGGAAACAATTTATAGTATTCAAGTCTCTTATGATACTCCCACTATTTCGAATGAGAACAAATTTGCTTTTGTGGAGAGTAACAAAATTTCTATGCTTGTAGATCATGAAAAGAATGCTTTATGTGCTGGTTATATGGTTGAATTGATTCATGATGCTACTTTAAATTATTATGAGGGAGGAATATATGCTTGTAGGAATTGCAATAATATCAAGTTTCCTCTCTATGTGTTGAAAATCTTGAAGTTATGCTTGTTTTACCTTCCTATGCAAGTTGATTCTTGTTCCCATAAGTTGTTTGCTCACAAAATACCTATGCATAGGAAGTGTGTTAGACTTAAATGTTCTAGTCATATTCTTCATGATGCTCTCTTTATGTTTCAATTCTTATCTTTTATGTGAGCATCATTGAAATCAACATGCCTAGCTAGGGGCGTTAAACGTTAGCGCTTGTTGGGAGGCAACCCAACTTTATTTTAGTTTCTTGCTTTTTGGTCCTGTTTAGTAATAAATAATCCATCTAGCTTCTGTTTAGATGTGGTTTTATGTTTTAATTAGTGTTTGTGCCAAGTAGAACCTTTGGGAAGACTTGGGTGAAGTCTTTATGATCATGCTGTAAAAAACAGAAACTTTACCGCTCACGAGATTAGCTAAAATAATTTACTGGAGAGTGCTATTTAGTTGATTCTTTTTGAAGATGATTACTAGACAAATTCCTCAGGCCCACCAATTTATTTTAGAATTTTTGGAGTTCTAGAAGTTTGCGTTAGTTACTGTTTTTGAAAGATTCTGTTTTTCGTGTGTTGTTTGCTTATTTTGATGACTCTATGGCTAGTAAAATAGTTTATAAACCATAGAGAAGTTGGAATACAGAAGGTTTAACACCAATATAAATAAAGAATGAGTTCATTACAGTACCATGAAGTGGTGTTTTGTTTTCTTTCGCTAACAGAGCTCACAAGATTTTCTGTTAAGTTTTGTGTTGTGAAGTTTTCAAGTTTTGGGTAAAGATTCGATGGACTATTGAATAAGGAGTGGCAAGATCCTAAGCTTGGGGATGCCCAAGGCAACCCAGGGTAATATTCAAGGATAACCAAGAGCCTAAGCTTGGGGATGCCCCGGATGGCATCCCCTCTTTCGTCTACTTCCATCGGTAACTTTACTTGGAGCTATATTTTTATTCACCACATGATATGTGTTTTGCTTGGAGAGTCATTTTATTTTATTTAGCTTTTCTTGCTGTTTGAATAAAATACCAAGATATGAAAGTCTTAAGTGTTAGAGGGTCTTCACATAGCTACATAATTATTTAACTACACATTGATCTTCACTTATATCTTTTTGGAGTAGTTTGTCATTTACTCGTGTGCT
This sequence comes from Aegilops bicornis, assembly GCA_021605145.1. NCBI lineage: Eukaryota > Viridiplantae > Streptophyta > Magnoliopsida > Poales > Poaceae > Aegilops > Aegilops bicornis. The sequence goes on along the minus strand of CM038672.1, from coordinate 616,417,877 downwards.
TCACTTATATCCTATGAGTAAATGGTTGAATGATTTGAATGTCATAAATCTGAAATTATATATGTTTCATATGCCTTTCCCATGGGGAGTAATGCCTTCACATATAAGAAGCAGAGGTGGTAAATTTATTGAAGGTTAGCAAACATTGTATTGGTCACTTGAACAATTCATGAAAGAATATTGAAGGAAGAGAGATTTCACATATAAATATACTATCTTGGACATCTTCTATGCTTGTGAGCTCCATTAATTATTTTCAAACCTGAGCAAATTAGTTGAAGTTGGACAAGGAAGACAACATAATGAGTTATGCTTGGGTATATTTGTATTGAAGTTATATTGTTATGAATCCTCTAACATGTGGTGCTTGCTGTTTAGAATCCTTTGCTAGCCAAAATATCTGTACTAAGCGGGAATACTGCTTGTGCATCCAAATTACTTGAACCAAGTTTCTTCCATGAGTGTCCACCATATCTACCTATATGCGGTATTTACCTGCCGTTCCAAGTAAATTTGCATGTGCCAAACTCAAAACCTTCAAATAATAATATGTTTTGTATGCCTGAATCGATCATGTAGCGACTACGGGTTAGAAGTATCTTCCATGCTAGGTTGGTTATTCTCACGATGAGTGGACTCCGCTCATCATTCGCGAGAAAATGGCTGGTAACTGGGATGCCCAGTCCCATGATCAAAAGATCAAAATCAAATCAAAATAATTGCAAACAAAACTCCCGCAGGTTTGATGTTAGTTGGAGGCGCCCGTTATTTCGGGCAAACCATGGATTGATGATTGTTGGTGGAGGGGGAGTAAAAATCTTTACCTTTCTGTTTGGGAACCGCCTATAATGTATGTAGTATGGAAGATATTGATAACTCTTGGTCGTTATGTTGACAATGAAAGCATACCTCTCAAAATTATTTTCATCTCTGTTTTTGCTTGAGCTCGGCACCTCTGCAAATCCTCGCTTCCCTCTGCGAAGGGCCTATCTTTTACTTTTATGCAAGAGTCAGTAGTATTCCTTCTCATTACAACCTACTCTTTAGTTGGCAAGCATCATATGATGGAATGATCTAAGCATATATGGCCATTCAAATATATTTGAGCATGAATTATTATTGTTGACATTACCCTTGAGGTAAAAGGTTGGGAGGCGAAACATTAATCCCCTATCTTTCTCTCGTGTTCGATGAATACTATTTGTTCTAAAAATATGCTTTGAGTGGTAGCAATCATGGAAGACTAAATGATAGTTGAGTATGTGAAGTTTGCTGAATCAAAGCTCTAACATAGACTCTTCCTGAAAATAAGATGAATTGCAATTGTTTGATGACTGAGAACATGGTTCGTTAGTTTTCAAGAATGTTTATGATCTATAGTTTAACATGTGAATAGTTTGTTACTTGATCATGCAAAGTTCTATGAGCTGAGCTACTACTATGACATATAATGATGCTAGAAAAGGTGATTGAAATTATCATTGATCAAACTTATGCACCTGCTAGCATTCACACTTCATAAATTATTTCTTTTATCATTTACCGACTCGAGGACGAGCAGGAATTAAGCTTGGGGATGCTGATACATCTCCAACGTATCTATAATTTATGAAGTATTCATGCTATTATATTATCAATCTTGGATGTTTTATGGGCTTTACTATGCACTTTTATATTATTTTTGGGACTAACTTATTGACCCAGAGACCAGTGCCAGTTCCTGTTTTTTCCCTTGTTTCAGTGTTTTGAAGAAAAGGAATATCAAACGGAGTTAAAACGGAATGAAACCTTTTGGAGAAGTTATTTTTGGAAGGAAAGCTACCCGATAGACTTGGAGTGCACGCCAGGAAAGAAACAAGGGAGCCACGAGGTAGGGGGCCGCGCCCTCCACCCTCGTGGCTCCCCTGACGTATTTCTTCTGCCTATATATATCCATATACCCTAAAAACTTCGGGGAACAGAATAGATCGGGAGTTCCGCCGCCGCAAGCCTCTGTAGCCACCAAAAACCAATCGGGACCCTGTTCCGGCACCCTGCCGGAGGGGGGAACCCTCACCGGTGGCCATCTTCATCATCCCGGCGCTCTCCATGACGAGGAGGGAGTAGTTCACCCTCGGGGCTGAGGGTATGTACCAGTAGCTATGTGTTTGATCTCTCTCTCTCGTGTTCTTGATTCGACACGATCTTGATGTATCGGGAGCTTTGCTATTATAGTTGGATCTTATGACGTTTCTCCCCTCTACTCTCTTGTAATGGATTGAGTTTTCCCTTGAAGTTATCTTATCGGATTGAGTCTTTAAGGATTTGAGAACACTTGATGTATGTCTTGCCGTGTTTATCTGTGGTGACAATGGGATATCACGTGATCCACTTGATGTATGTTTTGGTGATCAACTTGCGGGTTCCGCCCATGAACTTATGCATAGGGGTTGGCACACGCTGCGTTTTGATTCTCCGGTAGAAACTTTGGGGCACTCTGAGGTTCTATGTGTTGGTTGAATAGATGGATCTGAGATTGTGTGATGCATATCGTATAATCATACCCACGGATACTTGAGGTGACATTGGAGTATCTAGGTGACATTAGGGTTTTGGTTGATTTGTGTCTTAAGGTGTTATTCTAGTACAAACTCTAGGGTTGTTTGTGGCACTTATAGGAATAGCCCAACATATTGATTGGAAAGAATAACTTTGAGGTGGTTTCTTACCCTACCATAATATCTTCGTTTGTTCTCCGCTATTAGTGACTTTGGAGTGACTCTTTGTTGCATGTTGAGGGATAGTTATATGATCCAATTATGTTATTATTGTTGAGAGAACTTGCACTAGTGAAAGTATGAACCCTAGGCCTTGTTTCCTAGCATTGCAATACCGTTTATGCTCACCTTTACCACTTGTTACCTTGCTGTTTTTATATTTTCAGATTACAAAAACCTATATCTACCATCCATATTGCACTTGTATGACCATCTCTTCGCTTAAACTAGTGCACCTATACAATTTACCATTGTATTGGGTGTGTTGGGGACACAAGAGACTCTTTGTTATTTGGTTGCAGGGTTGCTTGAGAGAGACCATCTTCATCCTACGCCTCCCATGGATTGATAAACCTTAGGTCATCCACTTGAGGGAAATTTGCTACTGTCCTACAAACCTCTGCACTTGGAGGCCCAACAACGTCTACAACAAGAAGGTTGTGTAGTAGACATCATTTATCAACTCCGGTAGCCCCCAAGTGACGGTTTAAGATACCAATTTAAACCGGGACTTTAATAACAATTTCATGTTTGCAACAATGCATCTTAACTTCACTGATGTAACCCCCAAGGGCCGGTTTAACTTTATAAAGATGAACCGGGACTTTGTAGAAGAATTCCCATCTTAGCAATTTATGAGCAAATACACATTAGCCCCCAAGTGCCAAGCTTAATACTTGTATTGTGCTTGGGACTTGTAAAAAATTCTGAGAAAGAGCAAATGTGCAATAGCCCCCAAGTACTAAGGGCATAACTTGTTATGTGCTTGGTACTTCAAATATGTACTGTCAACTCATTATATATCTGTCTCTTTATAGGCTGAACCGAGCAAGAAAGACAGCCAAACCGTTGATCTGCAGGAGAACCTCAAATCCCAGCAAGCTGAAACCTCCAAAGCCATGGAAGAGTTAACCAGTGCTTTAGGCGCTATGGAGAAACTTAAAGAGGGCTTCAATAAAGAGCGGGCGGATTGGAAGACTGAAAAAATCCGCTTTGATAAAAAAGGGCTGAAAAAGCAGAAGCCGCTCTTAAGCCGGTGGTTGATGAACTGACTGGCGTAAAGCGGCAGATTCATGCCATGACTGCTGCTGTGTTCGGTAAAACATCCTTGACTTATGCTTTCAACATATCCTTGCATGCATTATCGGTTTACTAATGCTTGTAATGATGCAGGAACTCGTATTAGCCATCTGGGCTCTGATGTACAAAAGAAATTGAAAGTGGCCTATACCCTGATAGAGCAGCTGCATACCGGTGCGCAACGGATCATCTATAATGCTTCACACAATAATCCTCCGCCCACCTTGATCAAGGATACCTTAGAAAGGTTATCTATGCTTCATGCTTGGGTAGATGAGCTAAAAAAGTCTGCCGCTAGAACGGGCGCTTTGGCCGCACTGACCTGGGCAAAAGCTTGGGTACCTGACATTAATCCAGTGGAAGCAGCCAAGGTTATCCCAGTTTGAAGGAAGACGAAACAGAATTTGGCAATGATGATCTCCGAATCATAAACCGGGAAGTACGCCCATTGGCTTGTCAACTGGTTGAAGAGGCAGATCTTTCGTACTATCAGGCGAGTTATGATGATAAGAACAGACGGGTTGCGGCACCAATTCCAGAAGCGCAAAATCTTATCCTACCAATCCGTAAGCACATGTATGCCCCTGACATTGAACCGTCCACGCTGATAAGCGATGAAGCTGTATTCCAGGCCCTAACTAGGATCGACTGGGAAACTGTTGATTTTCCAGCCACTGGGTAGAGAAGAGGGAGTTGAACCGGTGTGAGATGATCTGCAGCCGTCAGGCCAAGCTGGTGACAAATCATGAACCGGAGGCCGGTTTATTCTTCTACATGCTGTAACATGTATTTGAGAAAACAATAATCCTTTTGGGCATTGAGACGCCTTGTAATAGCTAGTTAAAATACTTGGTCTGGTATGCCTTCGTGCATATTTATCTGCAACTGATGCCTGCTTAATCCGGCACGCTTTAAGAGATGATAATCATAATCCATAATTATTTATTCAAGTTGTTCCTGCAGACAAAAAGCTTAAAGCGTCCGGGCAGTTTACCCCTGGGCGGGTCATGATACCCAAATACATATATATATACGACCAAGGTTTACAACCATGGTTGTAAAAGATAACCAAATATGGAAATATATGATACCTGTGACCTTTTGGCACAACGTTGGTTGACCAACTTTGTAATGAGGGGCATAACCCCAATCTGGAGTATAAGTAACTCATGTTATATGATGTTTGGTTTACAATAAAATCGTTCTGGGTTATGATAAACACAGGTTTATTCGATACTGGTGACTTTGAGTCAAAACCAGACCGGGCTGATAGTCTCCGGATTATGATTTGATCATGTACTGACAACTTGTAGTTGACAACCTAACCGGGTTGATAAACACCGGTTTAAAAAACATCATAAATCTTATCAAAAGAGAGCAAAACTTAACCAAAGGCAAATAAAACCTTTGTAGTCGAGGCTTTTCACGGGCTGCCAGGCCCCAAATTCGAGGCTTTTCATGGGCTGCCAGGCCACTGAGTTAAACCATTTTTGCAAAGCCTTTTAAGATGGTCCTCAATCCTTAACCAATCATCGTTTTAACTTGACAAGTTCAGGGTCTATATTTTAGAGTAACTTGTCAAAGTTCGAAGGGCCATACCAGGTTTACCTGGGCGGAGTGACTTACTTAAAGAGTCAGGTTAACCCGGGGTTTTAGGTGTATACACCAGGCTTCCAAGCCATGGCTTGATAGCCCATTACAAGTGTAGATTCTAAGTTCATTGCGATAGCAAAGAATCCCCAAGTAACGTTTTGAGCTGTGCTCAGTGGGTGCCTATGTTTGAGTTGTTGTTTTACAACACTCTCTTTGGCCCCGGATTGATTTGGCTTTGAGCCGATCAAGAGTTGTGACTGTGGTTCGGATACGACCAGGCCCCCAAGTGATACTGTGGCATTGCACCGATCAAGAGTTGTAGCTATGATTCGGATACGACCAAGCCCCCAAGTGATGTGATATAAAGCTTTGAAAAGCTAAATCAAGGGGTAAACCAGACGCCGCTTTATAGACAGAAGCTCCATGTAACCACACATGATGTAAGAAAACAACAGATACACCGCTTTAGCTGAGGCTCCGGTTTATTATATTGATCATAATATATACATTGTCATAATATGTACATAAGCAGAGCCTATGGCTCAAGTATAGTAAGGCCGAAGGTGAGCAATATTCCACGGCCGGTTGGTCTCCACCTCTGATTTACGTGAGTCTTTGCGCTCTCGAACATCGATTAGGTAGTACGACCCATTGTGTAGATTCTTGCTGACCACAAAGGGTCCTTCCCAAGGGGGGGATAGATTGAGCATATCCGTCTGATCCTGGATGAGCTGAAGCACCAAATCTCCTTCTTGAAAGGTTCTGGTTCTAACCCAGCGGCTATGATAACGACGCAGATCTTGCTGATAAATCGCCGAACGGGCTGCCGCTATGTCACGTTCCTCATCTAACAAGTCCAGAGCTTCCTGCCGTGCCTTCTCATTGTCAGCTTCAACATATGCCGCTACACGAGGTGAGTCATGACGGATGTTACTAGGAAGAACCTCTTCCGCTCCGTAAACCATGAAGAACGGTGTATATCCTGTCGATATATTGGGTGTGGTATTGATGCTCCATAACACAGAAGGTAACTCCTCAACCAGGCTTTATGTATGTCTTGCATGTGCTTATCTTTGGTGACAATGGGATATTCACGTGATCTAGTTGATGTATGTTTTGGTGATCAACTTGCGGTTTGAGTGACCTTGTGAACTTATGCATAGGGGTTGGCACACGTTTTCGTCTTGACTCTCCGGTAGAAACTTTGGAGCACTCTTTGAAGTTCTTTGTGTTGGTTGAATAGATGAATCTGAGATTGTGTGATGCATATCGTATAATCATACCCACGGATACTTAAGGTTACATTGGAGTATCTAGGTGACATTAGGGTTTTGGTTGACTTGTGTCTTAAGGTGTTATTCTAGTACGAACTATATGATAGATCGAACGGAAAGAATAGCTTCGTGTTATTTTACTACGAACTCTTGAATAGATCAATCAGAAAGGATAACTTTGAGGTGGCTTCGTACCCTACAATAATCTCTTCGTTTGTTCTCCGCTATTAGTGACTTTGGAGTGACTCTTTGTTGCATGTTGAGGGATAGTTATGTGATCCAATTATGTTATTATTGTTGAGAGAACTTGCACTAGTGAAACTATGAACCCTAGGCCTTGTTTCCTAGCATTGCAATACCGTTTTCGTTCACTTTTATCAATAGTTACCTTGTTGTTTTTATATTTTCAGATTACAAAAACCTATATCTACCATCCATATTGCACTTGTATCACCATCTCTTTGCCAAACTAGTACACCTATACAATTTACCATTGTATTGGGTGTGTTTGGGACACAAGAGACTCTTTGTTATTTTGTTGCAGGGTTGTTTGAGAGAGACCATCTTCATCCTACGCCTCCCACGGATTGATAAACCTTAGGTCATCCACTTGAGGGAAATTTTCTACTGTCCTACAAACCTCTGCACTTGGAGGCCCAACAACGTCTACAAGAAGAAGGTTGCGTAGTAGACATCAAGCTCTTTTCTAGTGTCGTTGCCAGGGAGGTGAGTGCTTGAAGGTATATATTTAGATCTTGCAATCGAATCTTTTAGTTTCTTGTTTTATCACTAGTTTAGTTTATAAAAGAAAACTACAAAAAAATGGAATTAAGGTTGCCTCATATGCTTCATCTTTTTAATGTGTTTCGTCAAAATGATGGGAAGGAAAATTGTGCTCAAGTACTAGAAGAAGAATTACATAGAATGCTTGGCATAAAATATGTGAATGATGACCATGATTGCAATGTTGTTAGTATGAATTCTTTGAATACCCATGATGCTAATGATATGCAAAGCCACAAGCTTGGGTATGCTATGTTTGATGAAGATGATATGCTTAGTCCCCCAAGTTTTGATGAGCAAATTTATTATGATGAAAGCATGCCTCCTATTTATGATGATTATTGTGATGACACGTATGCTATAAATAATAAAGATAACCATGAAACTTGTCATCATGATTTTAATTTTCAATTGGATTATGCTTCACATGATAGTTATTTTGTTGAGTTTGCTCCCACTACTATTGATGAGAATAAGTTTGCTGATGTCGAGAGTAGTAAAATTTCTATGCAAGTAGATAATGAAAAGAATGCTTTATGTGTTGGTTATATTGTTGAATTCATTCATGATGCTACTGAAAATTATTGTGAGGGAGGAATATATGCTTGTGGGAGTTGCAATGATATCAAGTTTCCTCTCTATGTGCTTAAAATTTTAAAGTTATGCTTGTTTTGCCTTCCTATGCTAGTTGATTATTGTTCCCCTAAGTTGTTTGCTCACAAAATCACTATGCATAGGTAGTGGGTTAGACTTAAATGTGTTAGTAATATGCTTCATGATTCTCTCTTTATGTTTCAATTCTTATCTTTTATGCGAGCATCATTGAAATCATCATGCCTAGCTAAAAAGGCATTAAAGAAAAGCGCTTGTTGGGAGACAACCCAATATTTACCTTTACTGTTTTTGTGTGTTCACATGATTATTCTACTATAATAATCATGTTTTATAGCTTTTTTTTAAATAAAGTGCCAAGTAGAACCTTTGGGAAGACTTGGGTGAAAGTTAATGTGATCTTGCTGTAAAAAACAGAAACTTTGCGCTCACGAGATTAGCTGTAAATGTTTTTTCATAAGAGTGCTTTTAAGTTGATTCTTTTTGCAGAATATTAATAGACAAATTCCTCACGTCCATCAATTTATTTCAGAATTTTTGGAGTTCCAGAAGTATACGTTTGATACTGATTACTACAGACTGATCTGTTTTTGACAGAATCTGTTTTCTATGTGTTGTTTGCTTATTTTGATGAATCTATGAGTAGTATCGGAGGGTATGAACCATAGATAAGTTGGAATACAGTAGATATTACACCAATATGAATTTATAATGAGTTGACAACAGTACCAAAAGTGGTTTTATTTTCTTATACTAACGGAGCTTACGAGTTTTCTGTTAAGTTTTGTGTTGTGAAGTTTTCATGTTTTGGGTAAAGATTCGATGGAATATGGAATAAGGAGTGGCAAGAGCCTAAGCTTGGGGATGACCAAGGCACCCCAAGGCAATATCCAAGCACAACCAAGAGCCTAAGCCTGGGGATGCCCCAGATGGCATCCCCTCTTTCGTCTTCGTTCATCGGTTACTTTACTTGGAGCTATATTTTTATTCACCACATGATATGTGTTTTGCTTGGAGCGTCAATTTATTTTGTTAGCATTTGCTTGCTGTTAATTATGATAATGTTTTGTATCTCTATTTTCAATAAAAATGTCAAGGATAGCCTTTACCATGCTTATTTTGCAAGTATACATGTTGCTGTTTCAAAATAGAAAGTTTATCGTTGTTGCAAAAATCCCCTAGAAAAGCCAGAATATGATAAAATGTTGAAACTTTTGCATAATAAGATCTGATAAATTTTCTAAAATGTGGTATAATTTCATAATGTTTGGAGTTAGGGAAGTATGATGAATCTTGCATTCTTTACAGACTGTACTGTTTTGGCAGATTGCTGTTATGTTTGCATTTTTTGCATATGTTTGCTTGTTTAATGATTCTAATTGAGGATAGGAGTATTAAATATTCATAGGCATTTAGTATGAAATTTTGAATAATAATTTTAGTGATTTGTTACAGTAGAAAATGATAAGATTTTTGCATTGGTTTATACTAACTTATCTCACGAGTTCTTGTTGAGTTTGGTGTGGATGAAGCTTTTGAGATTTAGGAAACCGTGATATGAGAGGAATTAAGGAGACACGAAATCTCGAGCTTGGGGATGCCCAAGGCACCCCAAGATAATATTTTAAGAAGTCTCAAGCATCTAAGCTTGGGGATGCCCCGGTAGGCATCCCACCTTTCTTCTTCAACAATTATCGGTTAGTATCGGTTGAGCCTAAGTTTTTGCTTCTTCGCATGATGAGTGTTATCCTTGAAAAGTCGTTTTATTTTGTTTTGCTTGATGTTTGAATAATGTCGCAAGATCTGAAATTCTTAAATGAGAGAGAGTCTTCACATAGCTACATAATTATCTGACTACTCATTGATCTTCACTTATATCTTTTTGGAGTAGTTTGTCATTTACTTGTGTGCTTCACTTATATCCTATGAGTAAATAGTTAAATGAGTTGAATATCATAAATATGAAATTATATATGTTTCATATGCTTATCCCATGGGGAGTAATGACTTCACATATAATAAATAGAGGTGGTAAATTTATTGAAGGTTAGCAAACATTGTATTGGTCACTTGAACAATTCATGAAAGAATATTAAGGGAAGAGAGATTTCACAAATAAATATACTATCTTGGACATATTTTGTAATTATGAGCACGCATTAAAATATGACATGCTAAAAGGTTGATGTTGGACAAGTAAGACAACGTAATGGGTTATGTTTTCTTATATCTGAAATAAAGTATATTGTCATGGATCATTCAACATGCTGAGCTTGCCTTTCCCCCTCATGCTAGCCAAATTCTTTGCACCAAGTAGAGATACTACTTGTGCTTCCGAATATCCCTTAAAGTTGTTTTGCCATGAGAGTCCACCATACCTATCTATGGATTGAGTAAGATCCTTCAAGTAAGTTATCATCGGAGCATGCAATAAAAATTGCTCTCTAAATATGTATGATCTATTAGTGCGAAGAAATAAACTTTGTATGAACTTGTGATAGGGAAGAAATAAAAGCGACAGACTGCATAATAAAGGTCTCTATCACAAGGGGCAATATAAAGTGACGTTCTTTTGCATTAAGATTTTGTGCATCCAACCTTAAAAGCTCACGACAACCTCTGCTTCCCTCTGCGAAGGGCCTATCTTTTATTCTTGTCTTATTCCTTGCAAGAGTCTTGGTGATCTTCACCTTTCCTTTTTACATTTTATCCTTTGGCAAGCACATTGTGTTGGAAAGATCCTGATATATATATATATATATATATATATATATATATATATATATGTATGTATGTATGTATGTATGTATGTATATATCCAATTGGATGTAAGGCATCATGAACTACTATTGTTGACATTACCCTTGAGGTAAAAGGTTGGGAGGCGAATCTATAAGCCCCTATCTTTCTCTGTGTCTGATTAAAACTTTGAACCCATAAGTATCACGTGAGTGTTAGCAATCGTGAAAGATTAAATCATAGTTGAGTATGTGAGGTTTGCTAAATCAAAGCTCTGACATAGACCCTTCCTGAAAATAAGATGAATTGTAATTGTTTGATGACTAATAACACGGTTTGTTAGTTTTCAAGTAAGTTTATGGTCTATGCTTTAACATGTGAATAGCTTGTTACTTGATCATGAAAAGTTGTATGAGTTGAGCTACTGTTGTGACATATGATGATGCTAGAAAAGGTGATTGAAATTATCATTGATCAAACTTGTGCACCTGCTAGCATTCACACTTCATAAATTATTTCTTTTATCATTTACCTACTCGAGGACGAGCAGGAATTAAGCTTGGGATGCTGATACGTCTCCAACGTATCTATAATTGATGAAGTATTCATGCTATTATATTATCTATTTTCGATGTTTATGGGCTTTACTAAACACTTTTATATTATTTTTGGGACTAACCTATTAACCGGAGGCCCAGCCCAAATTGCTGCTTTCTTGCCTATTTCAGTATTTCGAAGAAAAGGAATATCAAACGGAGTCCAAATGGAATGAAACCTTCGGGAGAGTTATTTTTGGAACGGAAGCAATCCAGGAGACTTGGAGTAGACGCCAGGCAAGCTTCGAGGAAGCCACGAGGCAAGGAGGCGCGCCCTACCCCCTGGGCGCCCCCACCCTCGTGGCTCCCCTGACCGACTTGTTTCGCCTATATATGTCCATATACCCTAAAAACATCGAGGAGCAGAAGAGATCGGGAGTTCCGCCGCCGCAAGCCTCTGTAGCCACCAAAAACCAATCAGGACCCTGTTCCCAAGACTGCCGGAGGGGGATCCTCCCGGTGGCCATCTTCATCATCCCGACGCTCTCCATGACGAGGAGGGAGTAGTTCACCCTCGGGGCTGAGGGTATGTACCAGTAGCTATGTGTTTGATCTCTCTCTCTCTCTCGTGTTTGTGATTCGGCACGATCTTGATGTGTCGCGAGCTTTGCTATTATAGTTGGATCTTATGATGTTTCTCCCCCTCTACTCTCTTGTAATGGATTGAGTTTTCCCTTTGAAGTTATCTTATCGGATTGAGTCTTTAATGATTTGAGAACACTTGATGTATGTCTTGCATGTGCTTATCTGTGGTGACAATGGGATATTCACGTGATCTACTTGATGTATGTTTTGGTGATCAACTTGCGGGTTCAGTGACCTTGTGAACTTATGCATAGGGGTTGGCACACGTTTTCGTCTTGACTCTCCGGTAGAAACTTTGGGGCACACTTTGAAGTACTTTCTGTTGGTTTGAATAGATGAATCTGAGATTGTGTGATGCATATCATATAATCATACCGACGGATACTTGAGGTGACATTGGAGTATCTAGTTGACATTAGGGTTTTGGTTGATTTGTGTCTTAAGGTGTTATTCTAGTTCGAACTCTAGGATAGATCGAACGGAAAGAATAGCTTCGTGTTAGTTTACTACGGACTCTTGAATAGATCGATCAGAAAGGATAACTTTGAGGTGGTTTCGTACCCTACAATAATCTCTTCGTTTGTTCTCCGCTATTAGTGACTTTGGAGTGACTCTTTGTTGCATGTTGAGTGATTGTTATATGATCCAATTATGTAATTATTGTTGAGAGAACTTGCACTAGTGAAAGTATGAACCCTAGGCCTTGTTTCCTAGCATTGCAATACCGTTTGTGCTCACTTTTATCATTAGTTACCTTGCCATTTTTATATTTTCAGATTAAAAAAACCTATTTCTACCATCCATATTTTACTTGTATCACCATCTCTTCGCCGTCTAGTGCACCTATAAAATTTACCATTGCATTGGGTGTGTTGGGGACACAAGAGACTCTTTGTTATTTGGTTGCAGTTGTTTGAGAGAGACCATCTTCATCCTACGCCTCCCACGGATTGATAAACCTTAGGTCATCCACTTGAGGGAAATTTGCTACTGTCCTACAAACCTGTGCACTTGGAGGCCCAACAACGTCTACAAGAAGAAGGTTGCGTAGTAGACATCAAGCAGTTTCGGGCGCCGTTGCCGGGGAGGTGAGTGCTTGAAGGTATATCTTTAGATCTTGCAATCGAATCTTTTAGTTTCTTGTTTTATCACTAGTTTAGTTTATAAAAGAAAACTACAAAAAATGGAATAAAGGTTGCCTCATATGCTTCATCTTTTTAGTGTCTTTCGTGAAAATGATGGGAAGGAAAGTTGTGTTCAAGTACTAGAAGAAGATTACATAGAATGCTTGGCATAAAATATGTGAATGATGAGCATGATTGCAATGTTGTTAGTATGAATTCTTTGAATACCCATGATGCTAATGATATGCAAAGCCACAAGCTTGGGGATGCTATGTTTGATGAAGATGATATGCTTAGTCCCCCAAGTTTTGATGAGAAATTTATTATGATGAAAGCATGCCTCCTATTTATGATGATTATTGTGATGACATGTATGATATAAAGAATAAAGATAACCATGAAACTTGTCATCATGATTTTAATTTTCAATTGGATTATGCTTCACATGATAGTTATTTTGTTGAGTTTGCTCCCACTACTATTGATGGGAGGAGGCGCACCTCGACCTTCGCTGCCCCCGGCAGGCGCCTGGTGTCGCGGAGATAGGCGATGTCGTCAAGGGTGACGGTCGATCCCATCCACGAGCCAAACGGCAGCATGATCACGCGAGCATGGAGGAGAGAAGAAAAAAGAAGATGGCGAGAGAGATCTGCTCAAGGCAGCGGGCGTCGCAGCTAGGCGGTTGCAAGAAGCAGAGGGAGGTTGAAGAGGCCGGGTAGCACGAGCGTGAATGATCTCCGCCACTCCCTTCGCCCCCAATTTATAGGCCACGATTTGAAATGTGGGGAAGTGGGATCGTTTGCGCTCTCCCCTCCCACTTCCCCGCAATAAGTGCGCACGTACGCACGCAGTAACTGCCTGGAGAATGGCAACCGACCCGCGGACGCCGCATTAAATCCACGCGTGTGGGCCGAGGGTGCGCGCGGCGAGCCCCAAGGCGTCGCCCCGTCCCGTCACGCGCGTGGCCCTTCAGGCCCCTCCGACTTCCAGGCGCCACGTGGCAGCCGAACGAGGCCCGAAAGATTGCCCAAGATTTGTCGAACTCCTCGATTTCCCGCCATGGGCGGGACGCCGCGATCCGGCTTCCGGAAGCCGGCACACAGTGGGTGTTGCCGGACCCAGCAGTCACCAAATTCACCTCCGCAAGGGGGAAACTGCGAAGGCCCTCCCATCCGAAGACGGCGGACCTTCACAGCTTTGGGGACTAATGTCGGGGGGATGAACCCCAGGCAGGCAACGGAACGCGGATTCTTTTCAAAAATAACGGGGCCAGCATCGACCCTCAATCCGGCTCGCACTTGGCCGGGTCGCTCAACCCGGCCAAGCCCACCAACCCTGCCAGACTCCTCAACTCGGCCCCAACAACCAAGCTCAAGACTTCCCCAACAAGCCAGCACCGCCCTTGGCTTGTTCTCCAACCCGGCCGAGGGTCAGCGGTCGTCCCATCCCAGCCGTACGATGGGACGAGTCTCCACCAACTGATGACTGAAGCCACAGTGCCCCGCCCATGCCTCTGGTCAGCCTGACGAGGCAACAGTGCCCCCCACCTACCCGCTGACCAGGGCTGGCGTGGCAACAGTGCACCCATCGTCACCCAGACGCTAGCAAGCGGCGGCCTGACGGAGCGCCACTGTAGTCGACTCGACTCGGTCACGCCCTAACGATGGATAAGACAGCGTGCAACGTCCCAACGCGCATGGGGCCCGCGGCCGGGGAACCCATGAGACTGGTATTCGTGGCCCCGACCGGGTTCCCTGGACACTGACAACCCGGCCCTACGGCCTTGTAACATTACCCTTGTACCCCTGGGGGTTGACCTATAAAACCCCCAGGAGCCTCATGCATACGGGCAAGCAATGCAATACACTCACCCATCCACCCACTCACACACCTAGCAAGCAGCACCCGAGGAGAGGGAGCAGCCTAAGCCTTGGCCCGCCCTCCTTCTCCCTCCATACAGCTCCAGGAGCAACTCTGTACTGTTACATATAAACCACACTCGGCAGGACTAGGGGTGTTATCTCTCCGGAGAGCCCGGAACCTGGGTATGTCTTGCGTCCCGCGCTCGCTCATGCCAACCCCACCTCTGGAGCCCACCAGTGCCCTCGAGCCTCCTCCTCTCTTTAGCCATCCCATGGCATCTGCCGTGCGCCCACCACGATAATAAACTTGGTCAAACTTTACGAAGTTTGACTTCAGTCAAACCTAATATGCAGAGTAAATAAAAACAAAAGGGTTCCCCTCAAGAACCACCAAAGCAATGAAATCTATGAAGGAATACGAGAGGAAGAACGAAGAAGATAACACAAAGAACTCCAAGATCTAGATCCTAAGGGTTCCCCTCACTTAAAGGAGAGGTGTATTGGTGGAAATGTAGATCTAGATCTTCTCCCTCTTTTCCCTCAAGAAGGAGCAAAAATCATTGGAGGGAATTAGAGATAGCAAGCTCAAAAAGGGTCAACAAATGAAGGGGAAACACAAGCTCAAAGGGATAAGAACAATTGGGAATAAGACCCCCTTAAATACCCCCCCCCTCGAATCCAACCGTTATGCCCACTGGTCATGCTCAAGCGGTACTACCGCTTGGGGGAGCGGTACTACCGCTTAGAATGGTCAACGCAACCCAATGCTTAGCCGGAGCAGTACTATCGCTCTACTACCGCTTAGAGCAGTACTACTGCTCTACTATCGCTTAAGCGGATTGGGCAAGAGAAGCACCACCCCTTTTGTCCAAAGGTTAGGACATCGATTTTTCATGTCGAAAGCACGGGTTCAGTTCCCGTAGGGGATATAAAGTAGAAAGCCTATCAAGGACAAACATTTGCCTTGCATATAGTCCACTTGAGCTAGGTGATGGCGATCTCGTCCTACTCAAGTTGGACCATCTTTCCTGATTACGCTAGCTCGATGAAGACTAGTAGATTTCCCCCCCATACTCCACTATGGGTGAGCCTCTTTTCGGCATATTTTCACATGTCCATTTTCACCACAATGGAGGCAAGCTTCAAGCACGAGATCTCTTCGCGATGCTCCATTTGAACTTGCACAACACAACCTTGATGACGATCACCACTTGATGCCATACTTCATGGGTTATATGATATCTTCCGCTTGATGCACGCCCATGAAAATATACCTAACCCTATAAAGAAACCTCACAAAGGTCATGGTTAGTACACAAAAGCGCCCTGTACAATGCTTACCGTACCATGAGATTACTTGATCCCACTCGGTACATCGTCTACGCTTTGTGTGTTGATCAACTTGAATCTAATCTTCGTACTTAGTCTGGATCAACCTTGTATATTATCTTCTCTCTTCATAAAGGTGATGTCTTGAAGATAAAACATGAATGTTCACACAATCTTCTTCTTCAAGACATGCTTGCAATAGCCTCAACTCCCATATGACCAATCTTTGTATAACTCCTTGAACATCACCTTGGTTAACACATAATCTTCTTCTAATAACCTTGAAACCAACAAATGATCTTCAAGCAATGCCTATGGACAAAACCTTCAAATATAAGTCAAGACAACCATTAGTTCATAGGGATTGTCATCGATTATCAAAACCAACAATGTGGGCACCATGTTCTTTCATCATTTAATGCGAGGCGAATGATCTGATATCAGTTTGCCTAATATGAGAGAGAAGAATGGTACCCTTGAAAACAACAGACTCGGTGTCGGTTGGTCTACGAAGTTTGATGTATCTATCGACCCTGTACTCGGTGCACCTTCTTCATAAAACTGGTTCGTGGCATCTTTGAGCGAAGGACACTGGCAGCGCGATGCTACCTCTTGAGCACAACGTTGGTTTTCCCTTGAAGAGGAAAGGGTGATGCAGTAAAGCAGCCTAAGTATTTCCCTCAGTTTTTGAGAACCAAGGTATCAATCCAGTAGGAGGCCACGCACGAGTCCCTCGCACCTACACAAACAAATAAATCCTCGCAACCAACACGATAAGGGGTTGTCAATCCCTACACGGTCACTTGAGATCTGATAGATATGATAAGATAATATTTTTGGTATTTTTATGATAAAGATGCAAAGTAAAGAAAGTAAAAATAAAAACGGCGCAAGAAATAGCTTGTTGTCGAGAGATTAATATGATGGAAAATAGACCCGGGGGCCATAGGTTTCACTAGTGGCTTCTCTCAAGATCATAAGTATTTACGGTGGGTGAACAAATTACTGTTGAGCAATTGACAGAATTGAGCATAGTTATGAGAATATCTAGGTATGATCATGTATATAGGCATCACGTCCGAGACAAGTAGACCGACTCCTGCATGCATCTACTACTATTACTCCACACATCGACCGCTATCCAGCATGCATCTAGAGTATTAAGTTCATAAGAACAGAGTAATGCTTTAAGCAAGATGACATGATGTAGAGGGATAAACTCATGCAATATGATATAAACCCCATCTTGTTATCCTCGATGGCAACAATACAATACGTGCCTTGCTGCCCGTCTTGTCCTTTGGGAAAGGACACATAAGATTGAACCCAAAGCTAAGCACTTCTCCCATTGCAAGAAAGATCAATCTAGTAGGCCAAACCAAACTGATAATTCGAAGAGACTGGCAAAGATAACCAATCATACATAAAAGAATTCAGAGGAGATTCAAATATTGTTCATAGATAAACTTGATCATAAACCCACAATTCATCGTTCTCAACAAACACACCGCAAAAGAATATTACATCAGATAGATCTCCACGAGAGAGGGGGAGAACATTGTATTGAGATCCAAAAAGAGAGAAGAAGCCATCTAGCTAGTAACTATGGACTCGAAGGTCTGAGTTAAACTACTCACACATCATCGGAGAGGCTATAGTGTTGATGTAGAAGCCCTCCGTGATTGATGGCCCCTCCGACGGAGCTCCGAAAAAGGCCCCAAGATGGGATCTCATGGTACAGAAGGTTGCGGCGGTGGAATTAGGTTTTTGGCTCCGTATCTGGTAGTTTGGGGGTACGTAGGTATATATAGGAGGAAGAAGTACGTCGGTGGAGCAACCTTCTGTACCATGAGCAACCTTCTGCACGAGGGTGGAGGGTGCACTCAGGGGGGGGAGGCACGCCCTCCTACTCGTGCCCTCCTGGTTGATGTCTTGACGTAGGGTCCAAGTCCTCAGGATCACGTTCGTTCCGAAAATCACGTTCCCGGAGGTTTCATTCCGTTTGGACTCCGTTTGATATTCTTTTTCTGCGAAACTCTGAAATAGGCAAAAAATAGCAATTCTGTGCTGGGCCTCCAATTAATAGGTTAGTCCCAAAAATAATATAAAAGTGTATAATAAAGCCCAAAAATGTCCAAAACATAATATAATATAGCATGGAACAATCAAAAATTATAGATACATTGGAGACGTATCAAGCATCCCCAAGCTTAATTCCTGCTCGTCCTCGAGTAGGTAAATGATAAAAACAGAATTTTTGATGTGGAATGCTACTTGGCGTAATTTCAATGTAATTCTCTTAATTGTGGTATGAATATTCAGATCCGAAAGATTCAAGACAAAAGTTTAATATTGACATAAAAATAATAATACTTCAAGCATACTAACTAAGCAATTATGTCTTCTCAAAATAACATGGCCAAAGAAAGTTATCCCTACAAAATCATATAGTTTGGCTATGCTCTATCTTCACCACACAAAATATTTAAATCATGCACAACCCCGATGACAAGCCAAGCAATTGTTTCATACTTTTAGTGTTCTCAAACTTTTTCAATCTTCACGCAATACATGAGCATGAGCCATGGACATAGCACTATATGTGGAATAGAATGGTGGTTGTGAGAAGACAAAAAAGGGAGAAGATAGTCTCACATCAACTAGGTGTATGTCGGTGTACAAAAAGAGGGGTGCGTTTTTGTACCCCAATACCTGTGCACGGGCAGTCGGAGCTGCGCCCGCGGTCACACCAAGCAGAGCAGGGGAGGTGAGCCAAGGTAAGACCGAAGCCCAAGATAATCAGAGCAACGCCAAGGCCAAGACCACAAAGAGCAGAGGGACGAAGCAGGTTCCCCCAGCAAGACCCTTGTCGGGGCAACCTCAGCGGCCCCGGCAAGATCCTTTCCGGGACAGCTTGCCCCACACCAACAGAGCGAGCCACCCTTGAGCCCACGATCCCCAACACCATCATCCACATGGGGCCAGGGCTCCAAGATCAGATGAGGATTAGAAGACGACGATCCTCGGCAAGATCCTTGCCGAGGAAGGCTACCAGACCCCTGGCAAGACCCTTGCCGGGGACGACAGCACGCCACGGCAAGACCCTTGCCGGGCCACCCGGCAAGGCCCTCACCAAGGACGCTAGCGGGATCACCGCCAGGCCCGCGCCAACCAAGCTTCCACCATAGTTCCCATGCAGCTGTCAGCCTAACCAGCTGGGCGGGCACCTGCGTGGCAACATGCAGCTCCCAGGCCAACTCATCAAGCGCCTGCGTGGCGGCATGCAGATCTTCGTGAAGGCTCCACCACTATGCCACCTCAGCTGCCTGCCTGCCTACATGGCGCCGCAGGCATCACTGGCCAGGGCGCGTGTCGAAGCGAGGAGGAGTGGCGACGGACGGGACGGGCCTCGCCCCCGTCCCCGATAATGCAAGGGGACACCTAAGCCACGCATTAAATGTGTCTTGTCACATGTCTGGCGATAAGCACTGGCATCAGACGCCTTTCCACCTCCTGTGTGCCACTGTCGAAGCCCTTTCTGACTATAAAAGGAGGCCCATGGCATACTGGAGAAGGATTCGGCTCTTTCGAACCACGCACTGACCACAGCTAGTTCAAGAGCTCAAGAACTCTGAGAAATACACCCACCAAAGTAGGACTAGGGTTTTACACACCTCGCGGCCCGAACCTGGGTAAACGATCCCTGTGCTGTCTACTAGCCCTACTCTCCTCGCAAACCTTCGCCCCGGCAACCGTAGTCGGGATTCTTGTGATCCCATAGGTGTCCTTCCACACCGACATCTTTGGCGCGCCAGGTAGGGGGGCACAATTGTGAGAATCTGGTCTAGTAGTCAGCCTGGCAGTTCTTCGTCGCCATGGCTCCTAAGAAGAAGACGGCCACGGCGATCGGCTCGTTGGGAGCCGAACGGCCCGTGCCGGTGCGGACAAGCAGTGGACCGATCGCGGCCAGGACCCGGGCCGCGGTCCACGAGCACCAGCATCACCCAGGCAGTCAGAGCCTGGCGAGAGCCGTCGTTCGAGCGCCAGAAGACCGGCCGCACGCCGCCAGAAACAAAGACGGAGCCGTCGTTGTGCCACCTCCGGGCGGTGTTGCGGCCTCCAAGACGCTCACACTGGCGACCACCGCGCGCTCTTCCCATGGTGTGCGCGCTGAGCAGCGTCACCACGTTGGTGACCCTGGGCACCACCGTGGGAAGAGCCCTGTGCGTCACCCGCAAGATGAAGGGGTCCAACACGCTCGCCGAAGGGCTGGCGGAAATGGCACGCGGCCGCTGGGTCGTAACGGAGCTCCTTCTAACGTAGTTAGAAGTCGAAGCACGCCGCGATCCACATAGTTGTCGCCGCCGCCCACGCCAGCGGAAGCTTTGGCGCGCGCACAGCTGCTCCTCGACTTCCCTCCTGCTGCGGAGAAGCTCGACGAGTGGAGGGCCACCATCTGGAGCCTCGTCGCCGTCGGAAACAAAGACGATCCACGACCGGCGGGGCCCTCGGGTCGGTGCTCCACCGAGCCACCACATGCTGGCGCTGGGAGGACCGGGGGAGCTGCGGCCACGGTGCACTCTCCTCCTCCTCGCCAGCCGCCGCGGGCGTCGGCCCGTCGCGACGACGCTTGTGATAACATCTCCATAGCGTCGTCCAACCCGCGGACCCTCCGCGACCAGCGCCAGGTCCTTCGGGAGCGAGCTCACGAAGACGCTCGAACCACCGTCGAGCGCCGGCGCAAAATGCGCTGCCAGTCGGACAAGCGGGCGGGACCCGCTATGGACCACCCGGCACCGGGGGGCCCCGGCGGCCTACCTTACAAGGTGGGCTGCGCGGCTTTTACCCGTGAGCTAAGGCAGTTCCAGTGGCCGTCCCACCGCACGTTCAAGCCCGACGTCGGTGAGAAGTACACTGGCAAGACCCATCCGTCCGAGTTCCTCAGCATCTACACCATCGCGATGCAGGCCGCTGGGGCTCGCGACGACAAGGTGCTTGCCATCTATTTGCCGCTGGCGCTCAAGCCCAATGTGATGTCTTGGTTGATGCACTTGTCGGTGGATTCCATTTCTTCCTGGTCAGATCTGTGCCATGAGTTTGTTGGCGCCTTCACAGGTGGCCACCAAGCTCATGGCCAGGCCAGTGATCTGCATATCATTCCCTAGAAGGAAGGGGAGACCCTGCACAAGTGCATCCAGAGATTTAGCCGGGTGCAGTACAACATCCCCGACGTTCATCCCGCCGCTGTGATTAGCGTGTTCCACCAGAACGTGCGCAATCGCAAGATGCGCGAGGAGCTGGCGATGACCAAGGTTAAGGATGTGGCCGAGCTCTACGTTCTGGCCGATAGGTGCGCCCGGGCTGAAGAGGGAAGGAAGTACCACGGCGAAGACGCCAGCGCGGAAACCGACTACCGATGAAGACGCCGCCACCCCGACGAAAAAGAGCCGGCGTCGCAACAGGAAACGCAAAGGCAAGGTCGTGCTTGCCGTTGAGGGATCTGACGATACCGGTGCCGGCAAGAAGGTCAAGGCAGACGCCCCCGGCAAGGAGATTGCCGGGTGCGCCGCCTGCCGGGCCTTGGCGGCTACCGACAAGCCAGGAAGCTCCGGCAAGCAATACGGCAAGATCCACCACACCAAGGGCCACGACCTCCATGACTGCCGACAAGTCGAGCTGCTTGCTGAGAAGCAAAAGGTTGAGTACGAAAGGCGGGACAAAGAGAAGGACCAGGACGGTGCTGAGGGATCCGGCAAGAAGCGTGGCGGCCAAGGAGGCCTCCCCGGCAAGGAAAACCAGCAAGAGAGGCCCGCCCGGGGCCGCGACAAGAAACAAGAAGACGATGATCACGACGAGGACGACGAGTCTGGTGAGCAAGGGTTCCAGAAGGCTACGGAGGCCATGTGCGTCGATGGCGGCGCCTCGCTGCATACCTCTCACCGCCAGCTCAAGCAGTGGGCGCGTGAGATTACAGCAGCAGAGTCGTCGTTCGATGCTCAGAAGCCGCTGAAGTGGTATAGCACGCCCCTCATCTTTGACGCCGAGGACCACCCTGACCGCACCATCGCGCTCGGGTGTTTGCCATTGTTGGTCTCGCCAACGATACGCAACCTCAAGGTGAACAAGATGTTGGATGACGGCGGGGCCGGCCTGAACCTGATCTCGCTTGTCGTGATCAAAAGGTTGCAAATCCCTGATGGAGACCTCAAGGAAACGGGCACGTTTCAAGGGGTCAATCCGGGGAGGAGCCAGCCGAAGGGAAAGGTCACACTGCCCGTGACATTTGGAGGATATTTGAACTACATGACGGAGAGGATCGTCTTCGACGTGGCCGAGATCCCCTTGCCCTACAACGGGATCCTCGGCCGCCCGGCACTAGCCAAGTTCATGGCGGCGTCACACTGCGCCTACAACATGCTAAGGATGCCCGGGCCGCTGACCATCATCTCCGTCCCCTCCGACAAGAAGGACGCGCTGATCTACGTCGACCAACTCTATCGGGAAGCAGTTGCAGCAGCTGCCGTCAAGGCACCTGCTCCTGCCGTTGAAGGCCCGGGAGGGAAGAAGGAGCCCGGCAAGACCTCTCGCACCCACTCCGGCAAGCGCACCTCCTCGGAGTGTTGTGCTACCGTTGAGGACGTGCCAGAGAGCTCTACCGACAAGAGCAAGAGATCCAGAGCCAAGCCGCCGCAGACCAAGAAGGTGCCCGTCGGGGAGGATGGCACGGGAGGGGCCTTCACCATAGGCTCCACCCTCGTCAGCAAATAGGAAGGCGCGCTCCTCACCTTCCTGTGAGCAAATGTCGACGTGTTTGCATGGCAAGCGTCCGACATCCCCGTGTTCCTGTGGAGGTGATTGAGCACCACCTGGCTATGCCTTTACGCACGCCGCCCGTCAAGCAGAAGGTCAGAAGGCAGGCTCTGGAAAGGCAGGAGTTCATCGCAGAATGGACCTCGACGCCTGATGAAGAAATCCAGGAGACCACTCTCCCCGACAATGAAGCAGACCGCGACTGGATCGTGTACTTTGATGGGGCTTTCTAGCTGCAAGGCGCTGGTGCCGGTGTGCTGCTCGTCGCACCCACCGGAGAACACCTCAAGTACGTGATCCAGATGCACTTCCCCAGGGAGATGTCCACCAACAACACTGCTGAGTACGAGGGATTGCTTGCCGGGGTCAGGATCGCGGCAGACCTTGGGGTTAAGAAGCTCATCGTCAGGGGTGACTCGTCAGGCAGGTCAACAAGGATTATCAGAGCCCATTGATGGAAGCTTACGTAGATGAGGTGAGGAAGCTGGAGGAACGCTTTGACGGTATCCAGGCGGAGCATGTCCCCCGAGCGGAGAACGACATCGCCGATTACCTGTCAAAATGTGCCACATTCAAGCTACCTGTGGAACCAGGTACCTTTTTGCTCCGATTAACTCAACCATCCGTCGAACCATCAGCGGGGCAGAGCAAGCGGAGGAAATCAGGTCCCGGCAATTACTTTCCTACCGAGCCCCCTGGGGCTGCCGGCAAGGGTGCTGCCACGGACGCTGAGCCTGCCCAAGAGCAACTGGCTCCGGCAGGGCGTCAAGCCATGGTCGTAGAGACAGCTGCTCCCATGGCGTAAGAGATGCCTTTGGTCCTTGCCGTCGAGCCCCAGGCTCCGGCATGGGCGCAGCATATCGTCCAATTCCTCCAAACAGGGGAGCTTCCTAAGGAGCAGGAAGAAGCGGAGAAAGTAGCCCGTCGGTCCGCCCTGTACCAGTTCGTCGATGATGTCCTGTACCGGAGAAGGCCGAACGGTGTGTAACTCAAGTGCATCCCCCGGGAGGAAGGGCTGGAGCTGTTGGCGGAGATACATGGAGGCATATGTGGCTCCCACATAGGGTCGAAGGCCCTTGCCGGGGAGGCGTTCCGGAAAGGTTTCTTCTGGACCACCGCCCTCCAGTATCCAACGGAACTAGTAACCAAAGTGTGAAGTGTGCCAGTTCCATTCAAAGAAGCTTCATCGACCAGCCCAAGCCCTTCAAACAATCCCTCTCTCCTGGCCATTCTCGGTCTGGGAGCTCGATGTACTGGGCCCTTTCCCCCATGCTGTCGGGGGCTTTGCGTACTTGTACGTTGCAATCGACAAGTTCACAAAGTGGCCGGAGGTGGAAGTAGTGAGGAAGGTGACTGCTCAGTCAGCCATCAAGTTCTTCAAAGGACTGGTCTACCGTTTTGGTGTGCCAAACAGAGTCATCACCGACAACGGCACGCAGTTCACAAGCCACACCTTCATGCAATACATCCAAGACCTCGGTAGGAAGGTCTGTTTTGCTTCCATGGCACATCCACGGAGCAACGGCCAAGCGGAGAGGGCAAATGTTGAAGTATTGCGAGGCTTGAGAACGAAGACCTTTGACGAGCTGCACAAGAGTGGAAGGCGCTGGATTGAATAGTTGCCGGCGGTTCTTTGGTCGATCAGGACGACGCCAAATCGAGCCACCGGCCAGACACCTTTTGCCCTGGTATACGGGGCAGAAGCATTTCTCCCCACGGAACTCATATATGGGTCACCATGAGTGCTCACTTATGATGAGCTTGAGCAAGAGCCATTGCGCCAAGATGACGCGACGCTCCTTGAGGAAGATCATCTTCGGGCGGCTGTGAGAGTGGCACACTACCAGCAAGCCTTGCGCCGCTACCATAGCCGCAAGGTTCATGCCCGAAGCTTTGAGGAAGGCGACCTTGTTTTTCGGCGCGTTCAGTCGGCCAAGAATTCCAACAAGTTGACGCCGAAGTGGGAGGGCCCTTATCGGGTAATATGAGTCACCAAGGCCGGCGCAGTCCGCCTGGAGACCGAAGATGCAGTCCCAGTGAGCAACTCCTGGAACATCGAGCATCTTCGCAAGTTTTACCTATATGGCGCGGCTTGTCAGCCTCCCGGCAAGCCACCTTTTGTACAAGCTTTGCCGGTAAGGCATGTGACCCTTTGTAAAAAGCCAGGCACAGACCCTGAGCATAAATAAATGAAGCGCTGGCACCCTAAGTAATAGCATGCATGCTTGGTCGAGTCTCTTCCTCAGTTAGGGTTGATAGTGCTCAGCAGCGACTAACCCCTAGCTTAGAGGTCGAGTGCTTGTCTATCTGTTCCTCTTCTGTCCTCTTTTTGTTCGCAGGGCACATGAGCACTTCTGCCGAGCTACTTGGAAGAAAGGAAACGGATTAGCGTCCCGACCCCGGCGAACCAGAGTTGCTGGGGGCTACAAGCACGAGGATCCAACCGCGGCAAGATAAGACTGCAGGGGGCTACAGATCCAGATAAGTCTTCTTATCCCATGTCATACATTTCGAAACAGGACTGGGGCATGTCAAGCCTTGTTTCTAACTCTAGGTTGCCGTGCTCCCCTTTTTCCCATACCTAAGCAATATTTCCTGGGTCCGGATTTGGTTGTAGCCGCGGCGGCAAAGAGGTGGGACGAGGAGCCTGAAGCCCACTTCATCCCTGCCAATCTAACAAATTTGAAACATGAGGTGTTCTTTGATTGTCCTCCTTATGAGTGGCGGCCCGGGACGAGCGATGGTCTTTTCCTACCAATCTATCCCCCTATGAGCATGCGCGTAGTGCTTTGGTTTTTGGATGGCTTGTAGATTTTTACAATAAGTATATGAGTTCTGTGTGACTAATGTTGAGTCCATGGATTATATGCACTCTCACCCTTCCATCATTGCTAGCCTCCTCGGTACCGTGCATTGCCCTTTCTCACATTGAGAGTTGGTGCAAACTTCGCCGGTGCATCCAAACCCGTGATATGATTCGCTCTTTCACACATAAACCACCTTATATCTTCCTCAAAACATCCACCATACCTACCTATTATGGCATTTACATAGCCATTCCGAGATATATTTCCATGCAACTTTCCACCATTCCGTTCATCATGACACATTCATCATTGTCGTAGTGCTTAGCATGATCATGTAGTTGACATAGTATTTGTGGCAAAGCCACCGTTCATAATTATTTCATGCATGTCACTCTTTCTTCATTGCATATCCCGGTACACCGCCGGAGGCATTCATATAGAGTCATACCTTGTTCTAGTATCGAGTTGTAATCATTGAGTTGTAAATAAATAGAAGTGTGATGATCATCATTTTCTAGAGCATTATCCCAAGTGAGGAATATATTAAAAAGGGGGAGAAAAGAGGCCATAAAAAAGAGAAAAGGCCCAAAAAAATGAGAGAAAAAGAGAGAAGGGACAATGCTACTATCGTTTGCCACACTTGTGCTTCAAAGTAGCACCATAATCTTCTTGATAGAGAGTCTCTCAGTGGGAATTTTTCATTATAGAACTTGGCTTGTATTTTCCAACAATGGGCCTCCTCAAGTGCCCCAGGTCTTCATGAGCAAGCAACTTGGATGCACACCCACTTAGTTGCATTTTGTTGAGCTTTCATATATTTATAGCTCTAGTGCATCCGTTGCATGGCAATCCTTACTCCTTGCATTAACATCAATCGATGGGCATCTCCATAGCCTATTGATTAGCCTCGTTGATGTGAGACTTTCTCCTTTTTTTGTCTTCTCCACATAATCCCCATCATCATATTCTATTCCACCCATAGTGCTATGTCCATGGCTCGCGCTAATGTATGGTGTGAAGGTTTATAAGTTTGAGATTACTAAAGTATGAAACAATTTCTTGGCTTGTCATCGGGGTTGTGCATGATGAGAGCATTCTTGTGTGAAGAAAATGGAGCATGACTAAACCATATGATTTTGTAGGGATGAACTTTCTTTGGCCATGTTATTTTAAGAAGACATAATTGCTTAGTTAGTATGCTTAAAGTATTATTATTTTTATGTCAATATGAACTTTTGTCTTGAATCTTTCATATCTGAATATTCATACCACAATTAAGAAGAATTACATTGAAATTATGCCAAGTAGCACTCCGCATCAAAAAATATCTTTTTATCATTTACCTACTCGAGGACGAAAGGTGAATTAAGCTTGGGGATGGCTGATACGTCTCCAACGTATCTATAATTTTTGATTTCTCCATGCTATATTATCTACAGTTTTGGACCATATTGGGCTTTATTTTACACTTTTATATTACTTTTTGGGACTAACCTATTAACCGGAGGCCCAACCTGATTTGGTTGCTGTTTTTTGCCTATTTCAGTGTTTCGAAGAAACGAAATATCAAACGGAGTCCAAATGGAGTGAAACCTTCGGGAACGTGATTTTCTCACCGAATATGATCCAGGAGACTTGGACCCCCCGTCAAGAAAGAAAAGATGCGGCCACGAGGGTGGAGGCCCCCCCCTAGGGCGCGCCCCTGTCTCGTGGGCCCCCCTTTGCTCCACCTACATACTCCTTCCTCCTATATATACCTACGTACCCCCGCATGATCAGAGACGGAGCCAAAAACCTAATTCCACCACCGCAACTTTCTGTATCCACGAGATCCCATCTTGGGGCCTGTTCCGGAGCTCCGCCGGAAGGGGAATCTACCACGGAGGGCTTCTACATCATCATAGCCTTTCCGATGAAGTGTGAGTAGTTTACCTCAGACCTTCGGGTCCATAGTTAGTAGCTAGATGGCTTCTTATCTCTTTTTGGATCTCAATACAATGTTCTCCCCCTCTCTTGTGGAGATCTATTCGATGTAATCTTCTTTTTGCGGTGTGTTTGTTGAGATCGATGAATTGTGGGTTTATGATCAAGATTATCTATGAGCAATATTTGAATCTTCTTTGAATTCTTTTGTGTATGATTGGTTATCTTTGCAAGTCTCTTCGAATTATCCGTTTGGTTTGGCCAACTAGATTGGTAGTTCTTGCAATGGGAGAAGTGCTTAGCTTTGGGTTCAATCTTGCGGTGTCCTTTCCCAAGGATGTAAGGGGCAACAAGGCACGCATCGTATTGTTGCCATCGAGGATAAAAAGATGGGGTTTTTATCATATTGCATGAATTTATCCCTCTACACCATGTCATCTTGCTTAAGGCGTTACTCTGCTTTTCATTAACTTAATACTCTAGATGCATCTTTGGATAGCGGTCAATGAGTGGAGTAATAGTAGTAGATGCAGGCAGAGTCGGTCTACTTGTCTCGCACGTGATGCCTATATACATGATCATACCTAGATACTCTCATAACTATGCTCAATTACGCCAATTGCTCAACAGTAATTGCTCACCCACCGTAAAATACGTATGCTCTTGAGAGAAGCCACTAGTGAAATCTATGGCCCCCGGGTCTATTCTCTATCATATTAATCTTCCATCACTTTATTATTGCTTTGCTTTTTTACTTTGCTTTTTACTTTGCTTTTTATTTTACTTTGCATCTTTATACCAAAAATATTATCTATCATCTCTATCAGATCTCACTCTCGTAAGTGATCGTGAAGGGATTGACAACCCCTAATCGCGTTGGTTGCGTTGAGCTATTTGTTTTGTGTAGGTGCGAGGGACTTGCGCGTGGCCTCCTACTGGATTGATACCTTGGTTCTCAAAAACTGAGGGAAATACTTACGCTACTTTGCTGCATTAACCTCTCCTCTTCGGGGAAATCCAACGCAAGCTCAAGAGGTAGCAAGATTAATTTCTGGCGCCGTGTCGGGAGTCTACGCAAAGTCAACATACCAAGTACCCATCACAATCCCTTATCTCTCAGATTACATTATTTGCCATGTGCCTCTCGTTTTCCTCTCCCCCACTTCACCCTTGCCGTTTTATTCGCCCTCTCTTTTCCGTTTGCCTTTCTTTACGCTTGCTTTTTGTTTGCTCGTGTGTTGGTTTGCTTTCTTGTCACGATGGCTCAAGATAATACCAAATTGTGCGAATTTACCAATACCAACAATAATGATTTCCTTAGCACTCCGATTGCTCCTCTTGCTAATACTGAATCTTGTGAAATCAGTATTGCTTAATTGAATCTTGTTATGAAAGATCAATTCGCCGGCCTTCCTAGTGAAGATGCCGCTACTCATCTAAATAGCTTCGTTGATTTATGCGATATGCAAAAGAAGAGGGGTGTTGACAATAATGTTGTTAAATTGAAGCTATTTCCTTTTTCGCTTAGAGATTGTGCTAAAGCTTTGGTTTTCGTCTTTGCCTAAAAATAGTATTGATCCTTGGAACAAGTGCAAAGATGCTTTTATCTATAAGTATTTTCCTCCCGCTAAGATCATGTCTCTTAGAAACGATATTATGAACTTTAAGAAACTTGATCATGAACATGTTGCACAAGCTTGGGAGAGGATGAAATTAATGATACGTAATTGCCCTACTCATGGTTTGAATTTGTGGATGATTATACAAAAAAAATATACCGGATTGAATTTTGCTTCTAGAAACCTTTTAGATTTAGCCGCGGGAGGCACTTTTATGGAAATCACTTTAGGATATGCTACTAAACTCCTAGATAATATTATGGTTAATTATTATCAATTGCACACTGAAAGATCTACTAATAAAAAAGTGCATGCAATAGAAGAAATAAATGTTTTGAGTGGAAAGATGGATGAACTTATGAAATTATTTGCTACTAAGAGTGTTTCTTCTGATCCTAATGATATGCCTTTGTCTACTTTGATTGAAAACAATAATGAATCTATGGATGTGAATTTTGTTGGTAGGAATAATTTTGGTAACAACGCGTATAGAGGGAACTTTAATCCTAGGCCTTATCCTAGTAATCCTTCCAATAATTATGGAAATTCCTACAACAACTCTTATGGAAATTTTAATAAGATTCCCTCTGAATTTGAGACTAGTGTTAAAGAGTTTATGAATTCGCAAAAGAATTTTAATGCTTTGCATGAGGAAAAATTGCTTAAAGTTGATGAATTGGCTAGGAACGTTGATAGAATTTCTCTTGATGTTGATTCTTTAAAGCTTAGATCTATCCCTCCTAAGCATGATATCAATGAGTCTCTCAAAGCTATGAGAATTTCCTTTGATGAGTGCAAGGAAAGAACCGCTAGGATGCGTATACGAAAAGATGCCTTTATTAAAGCGTGTTCTTCCAATTTCCATGAAAATAAAGATGAAGATCTAAAAGTTATTGATGTATCCCCTATCAAATCTTTGTTTTGCAATATGAATCTTGATAATGATGAGACTGAATATGATGCACCTTTACCTAGAAGGCGCCCAAAAATTCGGAGTTTTTAGATCTTGATGCTAAAATCGATAGAAGTGGGATTGAAGAAATCAAAACCCTAGATGTTGCTAAACCCACTATTTTGGATTTCAAGGAATTTAATTATGAAAGTTGCTCTTTAATTTATTGTATTTCCTTGTTGCAATCCATGCTAAATTCTCCTCACGCTTATAGTCAAAATAAAGCTTTTACCAAACATATCGTTGATGCCTTGATGCAATCTTATGAAAAAAAACTTGAGTTGGAAGTTTCTATCCCTAGAAAAATTTATGATGAGTGGGAACCAACTATTAAAATTAAGATTAAGGATCATGAATTTTATGCTTTATGTGATTTGGGTGCACGTGTTTCTACTTTTCCCAAAACTTTGTGCGATTTGCTAGATTTCCGCGATTTTGATGATTGCTCTCTAAACTTGCACCTTGCGGATTCCACTATTAAGAAACCTATGGGAAGAACTAATGATTTTCTTATTGTTGCAAATAGGAATTATGTGCCCGTAGATTTTATTGTTCTCGATATAGATTGCAATCCTTCATGTCCTATTATTCTTGGTAGACCTTTCCTTAGAACGGTTGGTGCAATTATTGATATGAAGGAAGGGAATATTAGATTCCAATTTCCATAAAAGAAAGGCATGTAACACTACCCTAGGAATAAAATAAAATTACCATATGAATCTATCATGAGAGCCACTTATGGATTGCCTACCAAAGATGGCAATACCTAGATCTATCCTTGCTTTTATGCCTAGCTAGGGGCGTCAAACGATAGCGCTTGTTGGGAGACAACCCAATTTTATTTTTCGTTTTTTGCTTTTTGCTTCTGTTTAGGAATAAATATTTATTCTAGCCTCTGGTTATATTTGTTTTTATGTTTTAATTAGTGTTTGTGCCAAGTTAAACCTATAGGATCTTCTTGAATGATAGTTATTTGATCTTGCTGTAATTTCCAGAAACTTTCGGTTCACGAAAACAATTGTTAAAAATCACCAGAACGTGATAAAATACTGATTCCAATTGCTTCTGATCAATAAACAAATTGCCTAGGTCGCCCTATTTTGGATGAAGTTTTGGAGTTCTAGAAGTTTGCGTTAGTTACAGATTACTACAGACTGTTCTGTTTTTGACAGATTCTGTTTTTCGTGTGTTGTTTGCTTATTTTGATGAATCTATGGCTAGTAAAATAGTTTATAATCCATAGAGAAGTTGGAATACAGTAGGTTTAACACCAATATAAATAAATAATGAGTTAATTACAGTACCTTGAAGTGGTCTTTTGTTTTCTTTTCGCTAACGGAGCTCACGAGATTTCTGTTGAGTTTTGTGTTGTGAAGTTTTCAAGTTTTGGGTGAAATATTTTGATGGATTATGGAACAAGGAGTGGCAGAGCCTAAGCTTGGGGATACCCATGGCACCCCAAGATAACCTAAGGACACCAAAAGTCAAAGCTTGGGGATGCCCCGGAAGGCATCCCTCTTTCGCCTACTTCCATCGGTAACTTTACTTGGAGCTATATTTTTATTCACCACATGATATGTGTTTTGCTTGGAGCGTCTTGTATGATTTGAGTCTTTGTTTTTTTAGTTTACCACAATCATCCTTGCTGTACTCACCTTTTGAGAGAGCCATACATGAATTGAAATTTGATAGAATACTCTATATGCTTCACTTATATCTTTTGAGCTATATAGTTTTGCTCTAGTGCTTCACTTATATCTTTTAGAGCACGGTGGTGGATTTGTTTTATAGAAACTATTGATCTCTCATGCTTCACTTAGATTATTTTTAGAGTCTTAAATAGCATGGTATTGCTTAAATAAACTTAATATGCTAGGTATGCAAGAATAATAAAATATTTCTTGTAAGTGTGTTGAATACTAAGAAAAGTTTGATGCTTGATTATTGTTTTGAGATATGCAGGTAATAATATCAGAGCCATGCTAGTTGAGTAGTTGTGAAATTGAGAAATACTTGTGTTGAAGTTTGCAAGTCCCGTAGCATGCACGTATGGTAAACGTTATGTAACAAATTTGAAACATGAGGTGTTCTTTGATTATCCTCCTTACGAGTGGCGGTCGGGGACGAGCAATGGTCTTTTGCTACCAATCTATCACCCTAGGAGCATGCGCGTAGTGCTTTGGTTTTTGGATGGCTTGTAGATTTTTGCAATAAGTATATGAGTTCTTTGTGACTAATGTTGAGTCCATGGATTATACGCACTCTCACCTTTCCATCATTGTGTTGAGTCCATGGCCTCTTCGGTACCGTGCATTGTGTCGGATTACGGGTTCCGGCAGACCCTTAAGGTTCGAACTCTGGGGTGCGCGCGGAGATCCAACCCTCCACCGTCTCGTACCTCGCCGAATCGCAGGGACCTAAACTACTAACAAGAACAACACAAGAGACGCAAGATTTATACTAGTCCGGGCCACCGTTATGGTGTAATACCCTACTCTAGTTTGTGGTGTGTGGATTGCCTCTGGGGCTGATGAAGAATAAGATAGGAAGAACAGCCTCGCGAGGGTCTGTTCTTGGTGGGTGTGATGAACTGCTAGGTGGTATCCCGTCGCTCTAGCCTGAGGAGCGGGTTTCTCTCTCTCTCTGGATTCCGAATGATGGATCCTCCGTCCCTCCTATGGTGGCTAGCTCTACTTATATAGACGAAGGCCCTGGGCCTCTTCCCAAATATTGAGCGAAAAGGGCGCCAACAATTGGCCATTTTGAAGGGGAACAACGGGTACACTTATCTCGACTAAAGTTGGTCCTCGCCGCCAAAGGCTCTGGTGATGACGCCTGCTTGGGCTCCATGATGACTGCATTCTAGCCGTTGGGGCTGGTCTTGGTCTAGTTGCACCGAAACGGATGCCTTTGCTTGATGCTCTTGCATGCGCTTGCCCCCCTTGCACCAAAGAGGAAAGGAGGACGCTACGCGGCTGGCGCCCGACTGGCGCCCTTGGTCGTCATGGCTTGCGTCATGGGCACCTCGCGAGGTACCCTGCCTTGAACTCTCCGCCTCCTCATGAGCCAGCCTGACGAGGCCGTGCCAGAAAAAGCTCTTGGTCGTCCGCCCCGCGAGGCCTGGCCCCTCGCGAGGGTCTTGAGCTTGTGTTGATGAAGATGGGCCGTCCTGGGCCTCCTTTGAGCCACGCCGCAGGCCGCAGCCAGGCAAGTCTGGGGACCCCCGTTCCCAGAACGCCGACAAGAGCCCAGGGGCCACGACGCGCCCGGACTTGGCGTGCAGAGAGGCGAAAGGGCAGGCGAATCGTCATGGGCCCTAACAGCCCTGCGGCCTCGGCGACGCGTGGCGGTTGATTGGGCGTGGGCGGCACTGTTCCCCACGCCTCCTTATTTCGTGCCTTGCTAGGCGGACACGCCTGCACACATCCTGCTCCCCTCTCTGCTTGTGCGCTCCGGTCCTTCCTCTCTCGAACTCCAGCTTCCATTTCCAATCCGATCTCAAATCCCCTTCCCCTTTCGATCGCCATGGCTCCAACGAAGAAGGAAAGGGAAGAAACTCGTGCCTCCACACGGCTCGCCGTGCCCGGCTCGTCAATTCGGCCGATCATACTCAATCTGGAGGGCTTGGGCAAGGTCAGTTCGGCTCTGGCCACCTCCTTCAACGAATGCGGGAGGACGACTGTGTGGCCCGCGTCCCACTTCGCCATCGACAGGATAGTCACCGAGGTCTGGTATTTCGCTGACGCCCTGTGGGCGGGACTCGTTCCCCCCTTCTCTGATTTCTTCAATGCTGTGCTTTCCCATTATCAGATCCACATGATGCATCTGGGTCCTGAGTCCATTGCTCTCCTCTCGGTCTTCGCCTTTGTTTGTGAGGCAATGATGGGCATCCTTCCCTCGGTTGCCTTGCTGCGCCACTTCTTCTCTCTGCGCCTTGTCGACCCCACTCAATGCTCGGCGTGCGTGAGCTTCGTTGTCGCGCCCGAGACAGCAGCCTCAGGGATTGACTTCAGTCTGCCTCCGCCCGCGGCTGAGTTCCGCGAGAGGTGGTTGTACGTGGATGTGGGGGTGCCCAGCCCCCTGCTATCTGAGCCGACCTCGCCTGCTGTCCCCAATTCAGGCTGGGGCCAGAGACGCCGAGCCCTCGGCTCGTCTTTCTCTGGCGCCGCTTCACGTTCTCGAGGTCGCTTTGTCGTGGCGCCCAAGGTGGTGAAGGAGTTCTGATGCGCGCATTGCTCCTCTTCAACGCCATTCCCACTGGATGTGGGCCTTGGCAAGCTTGGTGATCCTATGAGGCTCAGGGAAGAAGACACGGCGCTGAAGTACTAAGGAAAGTGCTCTGATCTGTTGGCGATCCTAACCCGGTGGCATCCGCACGAAGGGGCCTGCTGTACCTCTCTTTGGAGCAGGGTGATCTGGTGAACCAGATGCCTATCTTCGATGAATGGGGGCTGCACCCCGCTGGTCTCCAGGGGCCTCGCGAGAATCCAGTGGTGGTGACCGCCCTTCCAGTCGGCCAAGGCGGCTCCTCCTCAAGTGGTGGAGCAGGGAGGCCCGAGCCGCCAGAGGCCGAAGAGACCCCCGCCGGGGTGGCAACGCCTGGCGATGCTCGTGAGGGGGCAGCTCCTGAGGCTCATGCCGCTGCGGCTGAGGGCGGCAAGCAGCCGCCCGCAGCGCCCGCGGCTGGAGCCCCCGAGGCCCCTGCTGCTTCTCCTGGTGAGGCGACTAGCAGCGCGCGCCAGGGTGACGCCCCTGACGCAAGCTGCCTTGATGCTTCTCCTTCACCGCAGGCTGATCCCTGCGCTCAAATCTTGGGTCGTTTCCACGTGAACTTCGAGGCCCTCCGGAAGAGAAGGGAGGCCCTGGGCGATGATTACCCTTGTCGCCTGCTGAAGCGCAGGAAGTACTTCGCCAGCGATGAGTAAGCATTCTCCTTCCCCAGCCTCCCGATTCTTCGCTGCTCAGATCGATCCTTGCCTGCAGCCCCTTCCGCCGAGTTCACGGAGACGGGTGAGGAGCTGTCCTCTACTTCGCTCCCTCCCCAGCCCCTCGAGTGCTCCAAGCGGTGGAGCTCTCGCTAAAGGGCGATTGGGAGAGGTGAGCCGTCGAGGCGCATCGTGGCCCAGCGCCTCGCGAGCCTTCCCGAGGCATAGCTAGCTGCCGTGGGCTTCTCGCTGGTCGTGGACGACGATTGGCTGAGGCGCTTCCTCGCGCCTCGTCTGGGATGGGCTGGCTCAGCCGGGCTTCGGGCGCGCGCCTGCCGTCGCGAGGGTGCCAGCCCCAGCCCCGCCCGAGGGGGAGTGTTGACTCGCTGGCTCCGGCGCCCGTCTGGGCGGTCGATGGTGTGGAGGGCGTCTGTGGCCGCCTGGGAGCGTCGCGCGCCGCCAAGGATTTCTTGAAGGGCGGCCGACTGTGAGCCTTCTTGGTGAAGAGCTTGTCGACGAAGACGCTGCGCCTTTGAGGCCGAGGGCCTGCGCTGGTTGCAGAGAGGCGCGAATGAGGGCGCCGCCGCTCTTCGCGCGTCGCCATGAAGCTTCATGATGAAGAGGCCAAGGCGTCGTTGGTAGCCTCTCGGGAGGCCTGTTCTTAGGCCATCGAGGAGGCTCGGGCAGCTGACAGGCGGCAAGAGGCGGCGGAGGAGCGGGCACGGGAAGCCCTGGCCTGGTGCCACTCGTTGGAGGAGCAAGCGGAGCTGCGTGAGGCAGCCCTTGCGTCGATGAAGGTGGCCTCTGGCGACTCGGCGGAGCTCTAGAAGCGTGAAGAGGCGCTGACGCTTGAAGCCGCTAACGCTACGCACGATGCACGGCGCTTGGAGACGAGGGAGCGCTTGGCGACGGGCGGATGATGAGGTTGCAGCACGTGAAGCCCGCGTCATGGAGGAGGTCACGCCGAGTGGCGGCGGCGCTGAACCTCGGCGCGAAGTTTGAGGAGCGGTTGGGGTTGATCAAGGCCGAGGCCGAGGGCAGGACTGCTGCCTTGAGGGCCAACCGGAGGAGGCGACGCGGCGGGCCGATGCTCTTCGGGCCGCCCTCGAGGTGGCGCAGGGAGTCCACCACCTCTCGTGCCGAGGCGCCTTCTTCGCCGGCCGGTGGAGGAGGCCGAGGTCATTGCGGCGCCGAATCACGCGGACGAGATGTGTCAGCGGCGAATCTTGGAGCACGAGCACCGTCCCATGCTCGCCACGCTCCGTGAAAGAGCTAACGTAGCCTTGGATAACATCTGCGAGGCGGCAGTAGGCCAGCCGCACGCAGTTAACTACACCGGCAACCTTCAGTTCTTCACTGACGTGGTGGCGCTGCCGAGGCGCGGCCGGTCGGGCCGGCAGGTTGGTGGAGGAGAGGAGCAGCGCTGCTCGGGCGCCGCTTTCTCTCGTGTCTTCACCATCTCCGGACATGGACCCTCACTGATTTTGACGCAGTTATCGCCTTCAGCTTCCCAGGCCGTCCGAGGCGACCTGGCGCACTGGGTGGAAGACAACGTGGATGCCCTCGTTCGGGCCTTCGCTTCAGACGACGATGGCGTGGTCGTGGCCGCCGACGAGGGCGGCGTGGTGAACGGCCCAGACGCCGCCGATGATCACGCAGACAAAGAACGGGCGAGGCCAAAGAACGGCTCGGGAGGTGCTCCCGAGGATGCATTGGGGATTTGTCCGACCGATTATGTATTGTCCTTGTTCCATTACCCCGCATGAATAGAACTCAGGTTTTGGCTTGATGGAGGTGAGAGCATTTTGGGAGGAGCCCCTCATGTAAGACTTGTGTTCTACGTATTAGCTGGTGTTGCATCGCCCGACGCCTGCGTTAAGTGGTTGGCTAAGCGACGCTTAGTTCGATGGTTTACCTTTGTTTCAGACGAGCCTCGAGATAGCCCGTGGGTGGCTGCGGCGATTTGAGTGTCCATCGATTGAACCCGTAGGGACCTGCAGCAAAACCCTCCGGAGAGGACGCGATCAAATTTGGGCTGTGCGCGAGCTTGGCCTGGCCCGACTCGCGAGGGGCTCGCGAGGGGCTCGCGAGGGGAGGCAGCTGAGGCGGAGTTGTAACCGAAATGCGAGAGATTTGCTCGAACGAGACTAAGCACCCCTTCCCCGAATACACGCAAATCTTCAAGCTCAAATTCAACTTAAATCCAACAGGGGAAAACGACAGCCAGAGGAAAAACCAAATGAAAGCAGAAAAAGGCCGTGTCCGGCACCTAGTCTAGTCTTGGACGTCTTCTCACGGCATGAGCTAAGTGCTGCACATCGTGGGAGGGAGCCCAGGGGCTGAGGCCGGCACCTCGAGACTCGGGCGTGTACAGCCCCACTCATTATTACGTGAGAGTGTCACGGGGCGGCGAGCTTCACAGGCACTGGGCCTTCTTCACAGGTACCGGTCTTGCTTCATATCACCAGACGAGGGCCCCACCTTGCACCACACTCTAGTGCCACCAACGACGACCGGAAACCAGGACACCGCCGGTGGGGTAGAGCGGTCGCCAGCGGTTCCCCCGACGACCACGGATCCTCCGCCAGGGGCAGGCCCTGAGGCACCTCCCCAGCAGAGGGCCTACCTCCTGAGAACGCCTTGCTCCGAACGCCGCGGTGGTGATGTCGGATCTCTGCCCCTCTCCGGCAGCCCCCTGCGCCCCCCTCCAGAGGGATAGGAGACTGCGGGAGCGGGGCAGCCGCTCGTCGTGGCAACCTGTACCTCCTGCGACCTATGGTTAGCGTATGTTTGCTCTTGAGGAAGTAGCGGTACCCGATAATCGTCGCCCCCGGCGTGACCAGTGGGACCATACCGAGATTCCTGGAAGAGCTGGCTTCTCGCGCCTCATCCCCCAGATTGGGCTGAGGAGCGGTCTTGTTCTCCCTCATGCGGGTGCCCTGGTCCATCATGTGGGGCACGATTCCTCGGCGCCGTCATCCCGAAGGCCACGCCGTAGTGCTGAGCGTGCCTTGCTGCTCTGCTCGATGCGCCCGCCGTGGGGTGGTGGCGCGGCCGTCCACCAGGGCCGTGAGTTGCGTCGAGTCCTTCTTCTCCGCGGGCCGGGGGTGGGGGCAAACCCGCCGCCGGCCCGGCGCTGACAGCTTCGTCGGTGTTGGAGTAGCTTTGGAGCTCAGCGCTGGCGTGGAGCCCCGTGCGGGCCGCCTCGGCCTGAGGTGGGAGTTGGGTGCAGAATGGGTGAGCCTCGAGGCGGCGAAGCCCAGAGCTCCGCCACTCGCTTCCAAGAGACGCGTTGCGGCCGCTCTCCGGCAGCACTGCTGCAGCAGCTCTCGGGCCACCGTGAGCGCGCCCTCGAAGTTCGCCTGCTCAGCGGGTGTACGGTGATGTGGTCGCGCGTGGTTGGAGGCTATTGCTGCCGACCACGCCTGTCGCGGTGTGAGAGCCGTCGAGGCTGTCGCGTCGCCCGGCCCGCAGGCGCTCAAGGGGCCGCGAGCTGCCTACTGGGCACGGGTCGCCCGAGGCGGCGGCTGCGATGGGCGCCACGCCGCCCAAGGGTCGGGGTTGCCCGCATGGTCGCTGGTCATGGCGATGGCGATGCGACGGGACACGAGATGGCGAAGCGGATCGGCGCACCTACCGGGCGCGCCAAATGTCGGATTACGGGTTCCGCAGACCCTTAAGGTTCGAACTCTGGGTGCGGCGGAGATCCAACCTCCACCGTCTCGTACCTCGCCAATCGCAGGGACCTAAACTACTAACAAGAACAACACAAGAGACGCAAGATTTACACTAGTTCGGGCCACCGTTGTGGTGTAATACCCTACTCTAGTTTGTGGTGTGTGGATTGCCTCTGGGCTGATGAAGAATAAGATAGGGAAGAACAGCCTCATGAGGGTGCTTCTTGGTGGGTGTGATGAACTGCTAGGTGGTATTCCGTCGCTCTAGCCTGAGGAGCGGGTTTCTCTCTCTCTCTCTGGATTCCGAATGCTGGATCCTCCGTCCCTCCTATGGTGGCTAGCTCTACTTATATAGACGAAGGCCCTGAGCCTCTTCCCAAATATTGAGCGGGAAGGGCGCCAACAATTGGCCATTTTGAAGGGGAACAACGGGTACACTTATCCTGACTAAAGTTGGTCCTCGCCTGCCAAAGGCTCTGTTGATGACGCCTGCTTGGGCTCCACGATGACTGCATTCCAGCCGTTGGGGCTGGTCTTATTCTTGTTGCAATCAAACGGATGCCTTTGCTTGATGCTCTTGCTGCGCTTGCCCCCTTGCACCAAAGAGGAAAGGAGGATGTCGCTGCCGGGCGCCTCGATCGGCGCCCTTGGTCGTCATGGCTTGCGTCATAGGCACCTCGCGAGGTACCCTGCCTTGAACTCTCCGCCTCCTCATGAGCCCCTCGACGAGGCCGTGGCTCAAGAAGCTCTTGGTCGCCCGCCTCATGAGGCCTGCCTCGCGAGGGTCTTGAGCTTGTGTTGATGAAGATGGGCCGTCCTGGGCCTCCTTTGAGCCACGCCGCAGGCCGCAGCCAGGCAAGTCTGGGGACCCCCGTTCCCAGAACGCCGACACATTGCCCTTTCTCACATTGAGAGTTGGTGCAAACTTCGCCGGTGAATCCAAACCCCGTGATATGATTCGCTCTTTCACACATAAACCTCCTTATGTCTTCCTCAAAACAGCCACCATACCTACCTATTATGGCATTTCCATAGCCATTCCGAGATATATTGTCATGCAACTTTCCACCATTCCGTTCATCATGACACATTCATCATTGTCATAGTGCTTAGCATGATCATGTAGTTGACATAGTATTTGTGGCAAAGCCACCGTTCATAATTATTCCATACATGTCACTCTTTGTTCATTGCATATCCCGTACATCACGGAGGCATTCATATAGAGTCATACCTTGTTCTAGTATCGAGTTGTAATCATTGAGTTGTAAATAAATAGAAGTGTGATGATCATCATTTTCTATAGCATTGTCCCAAGTGAGGAATATATTAAAAAAAGGGAGAAAAGAGGCCATAAAAAAGAGAAAAGGCCCAAAAAAATGAGAGAGAGAAGGGACAATGCTACTATCCTTTGCCACACTTGTGCTTCAAAGTAGCACCATAATCTTCATGATAGAGAGTCTCTCAGTGGGAATTTTTCGTTATAGAACTTGGCTTGTATATTCCAACAATGGGCCTCCTCAAGTGCCCTAGGTCTTCATGAGCAAGCAAGTTGGATGCACACCCACTTAGTTGCATTTTGTTGAGCTTTCATACATTTATAGCTCTAGTGCATCCGTTGCATGGCAATCCCTACTCCTTGCATTAACATCAATCGATGGGCATCTCCATAGCCTATTGATTAGCCTCGTTGATGTGAGACTTTCTCCTTTTTTGTCTTCTCCACATAACCCCAATCATCATATTCTATTCCACCCATAGTGCTATGTCCATGGCTCGCGCTCATGTATTGCGTGAAGGTTTATAAGTTTGAGATTACTAAAGTATGAAACAATTGCTTGGCTTGTCATCGGGGTTGTGCATGATGAGAGCATTCTTGTGTGACTAAAATGGAGCATGACTAAACCATATGATTTTGTAGGGATGAACTTTCTTTGCCCATGTTATTTTACGAAGACATAATTCCTTAGTTAGTATGCTTAAAGTATTATTATTTTTATGTCAATATGAACTTTTGTCTTGAATCTTTCATATCTGAATATTCATACCACAATTAAGAAGAATTACATTGAAATTATGCCAAGTAGCACTCCGCATCAAAAATTGTCTTTTTATCATTTACCTACTCGAGGACGAGCAGGAATTAAGCTTGGGGATGCCTGATACGTCTCCAACGTATCTATAATTTTTGATTGCTCCATGTTATATTATCTACTGTTTTGGACCATATTGGGCTTTATTTTACACTATTATATTACTTTTGGGACTAACCTATTAACCGGAGCCCCAGCCCAGATTTGTTGTTTTTTTGCCTATTTCAGTGTTTCTAAGAAACGAAATATCAAATGGAGTCCAAACGGAA
The DNA here is from genome assembly GCA_021605145.1 of Aegilops bicornis. Taxonomy (NCBI): domain Eukaryota; kingdom Viridiplantae; phylum Streptophyta; class Magnoliopsida; order Poales; family Poaceae; genus Aegilops; species Aegilops bicornis. The sequence goes on along the minus strand of CM038672.1, from coordinate 616,376,469 downwards.
TGAAACCTTCGGGAACGTGATTTTCTCACCGAATATGATCCAGGAGACTTGGACCCCCCGTAAAGAAAGAAAAGATGCGGCCACGAGGGTGGAGGGCGCCCCCTAGGGCGCGCCCCCCTGCCTCGTGGGCCCCCCTTTGCTCCACCGACGTACTCCTTCCTCCTATATATACCTACGTACCCCCGAACGATCAGAGACGGAGCCAAAAAACCTAATTCCACCGCCGCAACTTTCTGTATCCACGAGATCCCATCTTGGTGCATGTTCCGGAGCTCTGCCGGAAGGGGAATCCACCACGGAGGGCTTCTACATCATCATAGCCTCTCTGATGAAGTGTGAGTAGTTTACCTCAGACCTTCGGGTCCATAGTTAGTAGCTAGATGGCTTCTTCTCTCTTTTTGGATCTCAATACAATGTTCTCCCCCTCTCTTGTGGAGATCTATCCGATGTAATCTTCTTTTTGCAGTGTGTTTGTTGAGATCGATGAATTGTGGGTTTATGATCAAGATTATCTATGAGCAATATTTGAATCTTCTCTGAATTCTTTTATGTATGATTGGTTATCTTTGCAAGTCTCTTTGAATTATCCGTTTGGTTTGGCCAACTAGATTGGTAGTTCTTGCAATGGGAGAAGTGCTTAGCTTTGGGTTCAATCTTGCGGTGTCCTTTCCCAGTGACAGAAGGTGCAGGAAGGCACGTTTTGTATTGTTGCCATTGAGGATAACAAGATGGGTTTTTTATCATATTGCATGAATTTATCCCTCTACATCACGTCATCTTGCTTAAGGCGTTACTCTGTTTTCATTAACTTAATACTCTAGATGCATGCTGGATAGCGGTCGATGAGTGGAGTAATAGTAGTAGATGCAAAAGGTGAGTCGATCTACTTGTCTCGGACGTGATGCCTATATACATGATCATACCTAGATACTCTCATAACTATGCTCAATTCTGTCAAGTGCTCAACAGTAATTCGTTCACCCACCGTAAAATACTTATGCTCTTGAGAGAAGCCACTAGTGAAATCTATGGCCCCCGGGTCTATTCTCTATCATATTAATCACTTTATTATTTCTTTGCTTTTTATTTTACTTTGCATCTTTATACCAAAAATACCAAAAATATTATCTATCATCTCTATCAGATCTCACTCTCGTAAGTGATCGTGAAGGGATTAACAACCCCTAATCGCGTTGGTTGTGTTGACCTATTTGTTTTGTGTAGGTGCGAGGGACTTGCGCGTGGCCTCCTACTGGATTGATACCCTGGTTCTCAAAAACTGAGGGAAATACTTACGCTACTTTGCTGCATTAACCTCTCCTCTTCGGGGAAATCCAACGCAAGCTCAAGAGGTAGCAGCCACCCCCCCTTCGCCCTCCTTATAAAGGAGCAGGGTCGGGGCTTGGCCGGCCCGTTCGGCCAATCCAGCCACCAGAGGCGCGCGGAATCGGGACCGACCCGCTGCCCCAACCAGCGGCTGCCCGATTTCCCGCCCCCGCCGCTTGCTACCCCAAGTGCATGGGGGACGCGTGGCGGACGTGCAGAACCGAGGGGACGGGCGAAGCGACCTCTCCCCACCCCGTGATCGCGGGGAGTGGACGCCTTGAAGACCGCGCCCCGGCCCCATTCAGTAAATGAGCCGCGCCTCCACGCCTTCCTCTTTTACGAGGAAGACGCGAGCTGCCTCTTTACTGCAATGTGACGCATGCGTGTGAAAACCGTCCCACGCATGCCGCCCACGTCACGCATACCCCTCAATGTCGCGCCACACGTGCGGGTCGTGGGAAGCGCGCGCGTGAAAATTCTTGCCCGGTAAAAACCGCCCCGCCTGCCCGCGCACCGTTTTGGGCCTGACCCTACAACGTGTTGCACTTATGTGTGGCCCAGGCCCGGGGGCTCCTGTCGGTGTACAAAAATAGGGCTGCGTTTTTGTACCCCAATACCTGTGCACGGGCAGTCGGAGCCGCGCCCGCGGTCACACCAAGCAGAGCAGGGGAGGTGACCCAAGGCAAGACCGAAGCCCAAGATAATCAGAGCAACGCCAAGGACAAGACCACAAAGAGCAGAGGGACGAAGCAGGTTCCCCCGGCGAGACCCTTGCCGGGGCAACCTCAGCGGCCCCGACAAGATCCTTGCCGGGACAGCTTACCCCACACCAACAGAGCGAGCCACCCTTGAGCCCACGATCCCCAACACCATCATCCACATGGGGCCAGGGCTCGGGAGGCACCTCCGTGGTGGCATGCAGATCTTTGTGAGGACATATTCAAGATCAGATGAGGATTAGAAGACGACAATCCTCGGCAAGATCCTTGCCGAGGAAGGCTACCAGACCCCCGGCAAGACCCTTGCCGGGGACGACAGCACGCCACGGCAAGATCCTTGCCGGGCCACACGGCAAGACCCTCACCAAGGACGCCAGCGGGACCACCGCCAGGCCCGTGCCAACCAAGCTTCCACCACCGTTCCCATGCAGCTGGGCGGGCACCTGCGTGGCAACATGCAGCTCCCAGGCCAACTCATCAAGCGCCTGCGTGGCGGCATGCATATCTTCGTGAAGGCTCCACCACTGCGCCACCTCAGCTGCCTGCCTGCCTACATGGCACCACACACATCACTGGCCGGGGCGTGTGTCGAAGCGAGGAGGAGCGGCGACGGACGGGACGGGCCTTGCCCCCTTCCCCGATAAAGCAAGGGGACACCTAAGCCACGCATTAAATGCGTCTTGTCCTGTAATACGAGCGATAAGCTCAGGGCACTGTACGCCTTTCCACCTCCTGTGCCACCGTGGCAGCCCTTCCGACTATAAAAGGAGGCCCATGGCATACTGGAGAAGGATTCGGCTCTTTTGAACCACGCACTGACCACAGCTAGTTCGAGAGCTCAAGAAATCTCAGAAATACACCCACCAAAGCAGGACTAGGGTTTTACGCACCTCGCGGCCCGAACCTGGGTAAACGATCCATGTGCTGTCTACTAGCCCTCCTCTCCTCACAACCTTGCGCCGCGGCAACCGTAGTAGGGATTCTTGTGATCCCATAGGTGTCGTTCCACACCGACAACGTATCAACGGGCTATGGAGATGCCCATTAATAGATATCAATGTGAGTGAGTAGGGATTGCCATGCAACGGATGCACTAGAGCTATAAGTATATGAAATCTCAACAAAAGAAACTAAGTGGGTGTGCATCCAACTCGCTTGCTCACGAAGACCTAGGGCATTTTGAGGAAGCCCATCATTGGAATATACAAGCCAAGTTCTATAACGAAAAATTTCCCACTAGTATATGAAAGTGATGTCATAAGAGACTTTCTATCATGAAGATCATGGTGCTACTTTGAAGCACAAGTGTGGTAAAAGGATAGTAACATTGTCCCATCTCTCTTTTTCTCTCATTTTTTTATTTGGGCCTTTTCTTTTTTTTTCGTCCGGAGTCTCATCCCGACTTGTGGGGGAATCATAGTCTCCATCATCGTTTCCTCACTTGGGACAATGCTCTAAAAAATGATGATCATCACACTTTTATTTTCTTACAACTCAATACTTAGAACAAAATATGACTCTATGTGAATGCCTCCGTGATGTCTTTGGGATATGCAATGAATCAAGAGTGACATGTATGAAAGAATTATGAACGGTGGCTTTGCCACAAATACAATGTCAACTACATGATCATGCAAAGCAATATGACAATGATGGAGTGTGTCATAGTAAATGGAACGGTGGTAAGTTGCATGGAAATATATCTCGGAATGGCTATGGAAATGCCATGATAGGTAGGTATGGTGGCTGTTTTGAGGAAGGTATATGGTGGGTGTATGATACCGGCGAAAAGCTCGGTATTAGAGAGGCTAGCAATGGTGGAAGGAAGAAAAGTGTGTATAATCCATGGACTCAACATTAGTCATAAAGAACGCATATACTTATTGCAAAAATCTACAAGTTATCAAAGCAAAGTATTACGCGCATGCTCCTAGGGGGATAGATTGGTAGGATAAGACCATCACTCGTCCCCGACCGCCACTCATAAGGAAGACAATCAATAAATAAATCATGCTCCACTTCATCACATAACGGTTCACCATACGTGCATGCTACGGGAATCACAAACTTTAACACAAGTATTTCTCAAATTCACAACTATTCAACTAGCATGACTCTAATATCACCATCTCCATATCTCAAAACAATTATCAAGCATCTAACTTCTCATAGTATTCAACACACTCATAAGAATTTTTTTACTAGTCTTGAATGCCTATTATTGTTAAAGCAAACTACCATGTTGTTTTGTAGGACTCTCAAAATAATCTAAGTGAATCATGAGAGAACAATAGTTTCTATAAAACAAAATCACCACCGTGCTCTAAAAGATATAAGTGAAGCACTAGAGCAAAAACTATATAACTCAAAAGATATAAGTGAAGCACATAGAGTATTCTAATAATTTCTGAATCATGTGTGTTTCTCTCAAAAGGTGTGTACAGCAAAGATGATTGTGGTAAACTAAAAAGCGAAGACTCAAATCATACAAGACGCTCCAAGCAAAACACATATCATGTGGTGAATAAAAATATAGCTCCAAGTAAAGTTACCGATGGAAGTAGACGAAAGAGGGGATGCCTTCCGGGGCATCCCAAAGCTTTGGCATTTTGGTGTCCTTAGATTATCTTGGGGTGCCTTGGGCATCCCCAAGCTTAGTCTCTTGCCACTCCTTGTTCCATAATCCGTCAAATCTTTTACCCAAAACTTGAAAACTTCACAACACAACACTTAACAAAAATTCTCGTGAGCTCCGTTAGCGGAAGAAAACAAAACACAACTTCAAGATACTGTAATGAACTCATTCTTTATTTATCTGGGTGTTAAACCTACAGTATTCCAACTTCTATATGGTTTATAAACTATTTTACTATCCATAGACTCATCAAAATAAGAAAACAACACACGAAAAACAAAATCTGTCAAAAACAGAACAGTCTGTAGTAATCTGTAACTAACGCAAACTTCTGGAACTCCACAAATTCATCCAAAATAGGAAGACCTAGAAAATTTGTATGTTGATCATCAGCAATTGGAATCAATATTTTATCACGTTCTGGTGATTTTTAATAATTATTTTCGTGAACAGAAAGTTTCTGGAATTTTCAGCAAGATCAAATAACTATCATCCAAGAAGATCCTATAGGTTTAACTTGGCACAAACACTAATTAAAACATAAAAACACATCTAACCAGTGGCTAGATCAAAGACTTATTTCTAAACATAAGCAAAAAGCAAAAAACTAAAAATAAAATTTGGTTGCCTCCCAACAAGCGTTATCGTTTAACGCCCTTAGCTAGGCATAACAACAAGGAAAGATCTAGGTATTGCCATCTTTGGTAGGCAATCCATAAGTGGCTCTCATAATAGATTCATAGGGTAATTTTATTTTCTTTCTAGGGAAGTTTTCCATGCCTTTCCTTAAAGGAAATTGTAATCTAATATTCCCTTCCTTCATATCAATAATTGCACCAATCGTTCTAAGGAAAGGTCTACCAAGAATAATAGGACATGAAGGATTGCAATCTATGTCAAGAATAATAAAGTCTATGCGCATATAGTTCCTATTTGCAACAATAAGAACATCATTGATTCTTCCCATAGGTTTCTTAATAGTGGAATCCGCAAGGTGCAAGTTTAAAGAGCAATCATCAAATTCACGGAAACCTAATAAATCACATAAAATTTTGGAATCGTGGAAACACTAGCACCCAAATCACACAAAGCATAGCATTCATGATTTTTAATTTTAATTTTAATAGTAGGTTCCCATTCATCATAAAGTTTTCTAGGGATAGAAACTTCTAACTCATGTTTTTCTTCATAAGATTGCATCAAAGCATCAACGATATGTTTAGTAAAAGCTTTATGTTGACTATAATCATGTGGAGAATTTAGCACGGATTGCAACAAGGAAATACAATCCATCAAAGAGAAATTATCATAATTAAATTCCTTGAAATCCAAAATAGTGGGTTCATTAATATCTAGAACTTTGACCTCTTCATTGCCACTTTTATCAATTTTAGCATCAAGATCTAAAAACTCCGAATTTTTGGAACGCCTTCTAGGTAAAAGTGGATCATATTCAGTCCCATCATTATCAAGATTCATATTGAAAAACAAAGATTTAATAGGGGACACATCAATAACTTTTAGATCTTCATCTTTATTTTCATAGAAATTTGAAGAACACGCTTTCACAAAGCAATCTTTCTTAGCACGCAGCCTAGCGGTTCTTTCTTTGCACTCATCAATGGAAATTCTCATGGCTTTGAGAGACTCATTGATATCATGCTTAGGTGGAATTGATATCACGCAGCCTAGCAATTTTTCTTCAAGCAAAGCATTGAAATTCTTTTGCAAATTCATAAATTCCTTAACACTAGTCTCAAATTGAGAGGGCGTCTTATTGAAATTTCCATAAGAATTGTTGTAGGAATTACCATAATTATTAGAGGAATTACTAGGATAAGGCCTAGGATTAAAGTTTCCTCTATAAGCGTTGTTACCAAAATTATTCCTACCTACAAAATTCACATCCATGGATTCATTATTATTCTCAATCAAAGTAGACAAAGGCATATCATTAGGATCAGAAGAAACACTCTTAGTAGCAAATAATTTCATAAGTTCATCCATCTTTCCACTCAAAACATTAATTTCTTCTATCGCATGCAATTTTTTACTAGTAGATCTTTCAATTGTGCCATTGAGAATAATTAACCATAATATTATCTAGGAGTTTAGTAGCTTCTCCTAAAGTGATTTCCATAAAAGTGCCTCCCGCAGCCGAATCTAAAAGATTTCTAGAAGCAAAATTCAATCCGGCATAAAATTTTTGTATGATCATCCATAAATTCAAACCATGCGTAGGGCAATTTTGTATCATTAATTTCATCCTCTCCCAAGCTTGTGCAACATGTTCATGATCAAGTTGCTTAAAATTCATAATATCGTTTCTAAGAGAGATGATCTTAGCGGGAGGAAAATATTTAGAGATAAAAGAATCTTTGCACTTATTCCAAGAATCAATGCTATTTTTAGGCAAAGATGAAAACCAAGCTTTAGCACGATCACTAAGAGAAAAAGGAAATAGCTTCAATTTAACAATATCATTGTACACATCTTTCTTCTTTTGCATATCACCCAAATCAACGAAGCTATTTAGATGGGTAGCGGCATCTTCACTAGGAAGGCCGACGAATTGATCTTTCATGACAAGATTCAACAAATCAGCATTGATTTCACAAGATTCAGTATCTGTAAGAGGAGCAATCGGAGTGCTAAGGAAATCATTGTTGTTGGTACTGGTAAAGTCACACAATTTAGTATTATCTTGAGCCATCATGACAAACAAGCAATGCAACACACGAGCAAACAAGAGATGGGCAAAAAGAGTCAAACGGAAAAGAGAGGGCGAATAAAACGGCAAGGGTGAAGTGGGGGAGAGGAAAACGAGAGGCAAATGACAAATAATGTAATGCGGGAGATAAGGGTTTGTGATGGGTACTTGGTATGTTGACTTTTGCATAGACTCCCCGGCAATGGTGCTAGAAATCCTTCTTGCTACCTCTTGAGCATTGCGTTGGTTTTTTGAGAACCAAGGTATCAATCCAGTAGGAGGCAACGCACGAGTCCCTCGCACCTACACAAACAAATCAATCCTCCCAACCAACGCGGTAAGGGGTTGTCAATCCCTACACGGTCACTTACGAGAGTGAGATCTGATAGATATGATAAGATAATATTTTTGGTATTTTTATGATAAATATGCAAAGTAAAGAAAGTAAAAATAAAAACCGCGCAAGAAATAGCTTGTTGTCGGGAGATTAATATGATGGAAAATAGACCCGGGGGCCATAGGTTTCACTAGTGGCTTCTCTCAAGAGCATAAGTATTTACGGTGGGTGAACAAATTACTGTTGAGCAATTGGCAGAATTGAGCATAGTTATGAGAATATCTAGGTATGATCATGTATATAGGCATCACGTCTAAGACAAGTAGACCGTCCTGCCTGCATCTACTACTATTACTCCACACATCGACCACTATCCAGCATGCATCTAGAGTATTAAGATCATAAGAACAGAGTAATGCTTTAAGCAAGATGACATGATGTAGAGGGATAAACTCATGCAATATGATATAAACCCCATCTTATTATCCTCGATGGCAACAATACAATACGTGCCTTGCTGCCCGTACTGTCACTGGGAAAGGACACCGCAAGATTGAACCCAAAGCCAAGCACTTCTCCCATTGCAAGAAAGGTCAATCTAGTAGGCCAAACCAAACTGATAATTCGAAGAGACTTGCAAAGATAACCAATCATACATAAAAGAACTCAGAGGAGATTCAAATATTGTTCACAGATAAACTTGATCATAAACCCACAATTCATCGGTCTCAACAAACACACCGCAAAAGAAGATTACATCGAATAGATCTCCACGAGAGAGGGGGAGAACATTGTATTGAGATCGAAAAAGAGATAAGAAGCCATCTAGCTAATAACTATGGACCCGAAGATCTGAGGTAAACTACTCACACATCATCGGAGAGGCTATGGTGTTGATGTAGAAGCCCTCCGTGATCGATGCCCCCTCCGGCGGAGCTCTGGAAAAGGCCCCAAGATGGGATCTCACGGGTACAGAAGGTTGCGGCTGCGGAATTTGGTTTTTGGCTCCGTACCTGGTAGTTTGGGGGTACGTAGGTATATATAGGAGGAAGAAGTACATCGGTGGAGCAACAGGGGGGCCCACGAGGGTGGAGGGCGCGCCCAGGGGGGTAGGCGCGCCCCCCTACCTTGTGCCCTCCTGGTTGATGTCTTGACGTAGGGTCCAAGTCGTCTGGATCACGTTCATTCCAAAAATCACGTTCCCAAAGGTTTCATTCCATTTGGACTCCGTTTGATATTCTTTTTCTGCGAAACTCTGAAATAGGCAAAAACAGCAATTCTGGGCTGGGCCTCCGGTTAATAGGTTAGTCCCAAAAATAATATAAAAGTGTATAATAAAGCCCAATAATGTCCAAAACAGAATATAATATAGCATGGAACAAACAAAAATTATAGATACGTTGGAGACATATCACACGACCCAGCCTTCCCTGCAGGGCAACTGACTAGGCAAGCAGGCAGAAATCCCGGGCTAGTGCCTGCGCGAACCAAATAACCCGACTGGGCACAAACGACACTTGCAGGGTGGACACAGCCTCATGCCCGCGTGGGTGGGGCAACGTCGAACATCATTATCGATCTTTTTGATTAGTGCAAACACTTTGCGGATCATTCATAAAAACATGTTGTTCATAGACTGCTTTGCTTGGTGGTTGTAATTGGTCTTTGCATGATGGACGCATCGAGTCATTTAGTTTTAAACCACTAAGAGCATGGTTAATAATACAGCCAACGGTCGGCTATAAGAAGTTGCCATGTCATCCACAGCCAACCTCTTAGCCGGCATGTACAATAGTAAGTTTTAAATATGTACGAGTTTATCAATAGTTGGCCCACCTTATATCCACACAAAGCGTCTTGGGTCTCGTGTTGCAGCTGGCAACTCTCTCCGTCCAGTTTTATTAGGCTACCCACAGTGGGAGTAACATAGGTAGTAACATCACACATATCTAGATTAAATAGATGATGTGGCAAGCAATAAATGGAGAAATGGAGAAAAGTGGTAACATAGCTAGTTACTAGTAGTATGAGTAACATCACACATATCAAGGCAAAATGAGTCTATAGCCTAATAAATGAAGTGTTGCATGTTACCACACATATGTTACTCCCCATTATAGAGGTAGTAACATAGACTAGTAACATGTGCATGTTACTAGTCTATGTTACTACCTATTGTGGCCAGTCTTAGACTACCCACAGTGGGAGTAACATAGGTAGTAACATCACACATATCTAGATAAAATAGATGATGTGGCAAGCAATAAATAAAGAAATGGACGAAAGTGGTAAAATAGCTAGTTAGGAGTAGTATGAGTAACATCACACATATCAAGGAAAAAATGGGTCTATAGCCTAATAAATGAAGTGTTGCATGTTACCACACATATGTTACTTCCCACTATAGAGGTAGTAACATAGACTAGTAACATGTGCATGTTACTAGTCTATGTTACTACCCATTGTGGCCAGTCTTAGACTACCCACAGTGGGAGTAACATAGGTAGTAACATCACACATATCTAGATAAAATAGATGATGTGGCAAGCAATAAATGAAGAAATGGAGGAAAGTGGTAACATAGCTAGTTACTAGTAGTATGAGTAACATCACACATATCAAGGCAAAATGAGTCTATAGCCTAATAAATGAAGTGTTGCATGTTACCACGCATATGTTACTCCCCAATATAGAGGTAGTAACATAGACTAGTAACATGTGCATGTTACTAGTCTATGTTACTACCCATTGTGGCCAGTCTTAGACTACCCACAGTGGGAGTAACATAGGTAGTAACATCACACATATCTAGATAAAATAGATGATGTGGCAAGCAATAAATAAAGAAATGGATGAAAGTGGTAACATAGCTAGTTACTAGTAGTATGAGTAACATCACACATATCAAGGCAAAATGGGTCTATAGCCTAATAAATGAAGTGTTGCATGTTACCACACATATGTTACTTCCCACTATAGAGGTAGTAACATAGACTAGCAACATGTGCATGTTACTAGTCTATGTTACTACCCATTGTGGCCAGTCTTAGACTACCCACAGTGGGAGTAACATAGGTAGTAACATCACATATATCTAGATAAAATAGATGATGTGGCAAGCAATAAATGAAGAAATGGAGGAAAGTGGTAACGTAGCTAGTTAGTAGTAGTATGAGTAACATATCACATATCAAGGCAAAATGAGTTTATAGCCTAATAAATGAAGTGTTGCATGTTACCACACATATGTTACTCCCCACTATAGAGGTAGTAACATAGACTAGTAACATGTACATGTTACTAGTCTATGTTATTACCCATTGTGATCCTTAGACTACCCACAGTGGGAGTAACATAGGTAGTAACATCACTCATATCTGGATAAAATAGATGATGTGGCAAGCAATAAATGAAGAAATGGATGAAAGTGGTAACATAGCTAGTTACTAGTAGTATGAGTAACATTACACATATCAAGGCAAAATGAGTCTATAGCCTAATAAATGAAGTGTTGCATGTTACCACACATATGTTACTCCCCACTATAGAGGTAGTAACATAGACTAGTAACATGTGCATGTTACCAGTCTATGTTACTACCCATTGTGGCCAGTCTTAGACTACCCACAGTGGGAGTAACATAGGTAGTAACATCACACATATCTAGATAAAATAGATGATGAGGCAAGCAATAAATGAAGAAATGGAGGAAAGTGGTAACATAGCTAGTTAGTGGTAGTATGAGTAACATCACACATATCAAGGCAAAATGAGTCTATAGCCTAATAAATGAAGTGTCGCATGTTACCACACATATGTTACTCCCGACTATAGAGGTAGTAACATAGACTAGTAACATGTACATGTTACTAGTCTATGTTACTGCCCATTGTGGCCAGTCTTAGACTACCCACAGTGGGAGTAACATAGGTAGTAACATCACACATATCTAGATAAAATAGATGATGTGGCAAGCAATAAATAAAGAAATGGATGAAAGTGGTAACATAGCTTGTTACTAGTAGTATGAGTAACATCACACATATCAAGGCAAAATGAGTCTATAGCCAATAAATGAAGTGTTGCATGTTACCACACATATGTTACTCCCCACTATAGAGGTAGTAACATAGACTAGTAACATGTGCATGTTACTAGTCTATGTTACTACCCATTGTGGCTAGTCTTAGACTACCCACAGTGGGAGTAACATAGGTAGTAACATCACACATATCTAGATAAAATAGATGACGTGGCAAGCAATAAATAAAGAAATGGAGGAAATTGGTAATATAGCTGATCCGCCTGGTCAGCCAGACTCTTGGCCAGACGGTCGCGCTCCTCGGCCGCCTTGCGACACTCCTCCTCCTTAGCATGCAGCACGGTTTGGGCCTCGCCCAGCTGCTGCTGCAAGGCGGCGTTGGCTCCGGCGAAAGACAAGAAAGAAAAGACAGTCAGCGAATCAACAAAGAAAAAAAGTAGTTACTGGAAGATTCGGCCCGATTGCTTAGCAGTCGACCAGAATCTCGGGGGCTACACCCCGCGGGTGCGCTGGCGCGCCCCCGCGAGAATAAGGGCGGAGTGCTCACTCCGGCTGTCGGACAGGTCGGCATTCCGCTTGGCCAGCTCCCAGACTTGGGAGTTGAAGGCGGCCGCGCGGATGTTGTGGTATACAACGAAGACAACATAAAGAAAAGAAAAAGGTTAGCACTCGGAACTTACTTTTAAGTTCCGAGCCGCCTGCTCAGCAGCCGGCCCGGAACTCAGGGGCTACACCCAGTGGGTGTGCTCGCGCGCCCCCACAGAAGATTGCGAGAAGATCGCAAGAATAAAACACAAGCAACCAAGAGACATACCCGGATGGTTGCGCGCGTCACCAAGAACTCCTTTGTGTACTGTTGGAGGGCGACGCCTTGGGCCTAAAGATGGGCCTGGACGTCATTTGCCGCCCGATTCTGCATGCCCGTCCCGCCCCCAGGAGTCCACCCTGGTGGGGCGGTGTTGCTGGCCTCGGCGTCAGGAGTCGAAGAACTTGTGGCCCCAAAGTCCAGCGACCTTGGCGCGGACGCCGCCTTCACCGAACGATGGTTCCCCGGAGTACGGACCACTGATGTCTACTACGCAACCTTCTTCTTGTAGACGTTGTTGGGCCTCCAAGTGCAGAGGTTTGTAGGACAGTAGCAAATTTCCCTCAAGTGGATGACCTAAGGTTTATCAATCCGTGGGAGGCATAGGATGAAGATGGTCTCTCTCAAGCAACCCTGCAACCAAATAACAGAGAGCCACTTTTGTCCCCAACACACCCAATACAATGGTAAATTGTATAGATGCACTAGTTTGGCGAAGAGATGGTGATACAAGTGCAATATGGATGGTAGATATAGGTTTTTGTAATCTAAAATTATAAAAACAGCAAGGTAACTAATGGTAAAAGTGAGCGTAAACGGTATTGCAATGAGTTGAAACAAGGCCTAGGGTTCATACTTTCACTAGTGCAAGTTCTCTCAACAATAATAACATAATCAGATCATATAACTATCCCTCAACATGCAACAAAGAGTCACTCCAAAGTTACTAATAGCGGAGAACAAACGAAGAGATTATGGTAGGGTACGAAACCACCTCAAAGTTATTCTTTTCGATCAATCCATTGGGCTATTCCTATAAGTGTCACAAACAGCCCTAGAGTTCGTAGTAAAATAACACCTTAAGACACACATCAACCAAAACCCTAATGTCACCTAGATACTCCAATGTCACCTCAAGTGTCGCGACCACACCCGAATGGATCTAGCGCTCTGTGCTCAGTGTCATCCCTGGATCAGTAATGCTGACACCACACAGTACTTTGAAGGATTTATAGCAGAGTAGCAATCACACACTTATTACATCGTTGTCCACAAGGGAACTTAATACAATAATATGGCTTAAGGCCATCTAATAATAACAGTGGAAGGCTTGGAAAACGAGTGAGTCCATCAACTCCAACGGCATCATCGAGTATAGAACCACGACCTAACACCTTACTCGTTGCTTGAAAAGTCTGCAACGTGAAAAGTTGCAGCCAAACGGGTCAAAGCACATGGAATATGCTGGCAATGTAACACATAGAGAACAATGAAGCAATAAGCCTACACTACATGCATATTTGGCTGGTGGTAAGGCTCTACGGTTAAATTTTTGCATAAAGCTGATTTTTCCCTACATCAAAGGAATAATTTTATTTAACTATCATGGTGGTTGTTAAACATTGAGAATGGTTGACAGCATCCTCAATCCCAATTAAAAAGTACTCATTAAAACCCAATATATTTATTATTAGAAGTAACTTGTTGAGATTCACATGATATTCAAGTACTAGATTCTCAAAACGTCCATAACCGGGGACACGGCTAATCATGATTAGTTTATACACTCTGCAGAGGTTTGCACTTTTCCCCACAAGACTCGATCGCCTCCGCTTGGTTCTCGCACTACATGGTGTTTGAGAAACGGATGACCGAGACATAGTCTTCGAAGCGCTTAGCACCTTACATGTGGGTAGACCGTACCAACCTACATCCCCTACATCAGCTAGCCTACCCGTAAGAGTTCGCACAACTTAGTCAACTACGCCAGAGCCCATAATTGGCTTGTGGCTGCACACGGAAGTTTCTAGTTTGAAAAATCTCATGAGCCCTTAGAGCCTGGGTGGCGGTCCGAAGAAATACATGCAAATCCTGATAGAAACCAGGTGCCTCAATCCACCCAGATGTGTGTTTAAGTTGCCACCTTAGATAAACCATTAATTAACAATCTCACATCATCATGGATATTCACTCACCCAATCCACGTCTACTAGCATAGCATGGCATAATCAAGCAAACGTAGAAGTAACTCCCAAGGTTTCATAAGTAATCGGTAATAGGTACTACCTCAATCTACTTCCCATCCCACAATTTGATTAGATCCTAAACATGCAAGTGTTTGAGGGTTTGATCTAATGCATAAACCGGGTAGTAGAAAAAGTATGATCAAGTGTTACTTGCCTTGCTGATGATCCGCGAGTCCTAGAGATTCGAAATAACAAGCGGCAAACTCCGGGTGATCTAACGCAGACAAACAACAAGCATACAATAAGTACTCATCTAATGCACAGGGAAATCTCGAATAAAAGATCTAACCAGATAGTTCAACTTAAGAACCCTGGTGGCAAAAGAATCGAATCAAATAAAGTATCGAAAGTCGGAACTCGAGAGAGAACGACTCGGTTTAGCAATCTGAAATTAGGTCAAAATCTCACAGTAGCAAAACTCTATGAAAATAGGTTAGTCGGAACGGCGGTTTCATATTTAAACTCCAGCGCTTGAATCACCCGATTCCGATAAACGAGCAAGAAATAAAACAGTTTTAAAAATCGGATCGTAAATCGAATCAAAAATAACAGATTAAATCGGATTTAAAAGAAAACGACGAACGAACTAAATAACGGACGCTCATATCAGAACGAATCCAACGAACGCGTTCATTGAAACAAACGGGTCGGTGAACGTTCGTTAATTAGGAAAACCGAAAAAATTAAAACCAATCTAGGTTTTTAAAAACCGAACATCTTTTTTAAAAAAAAAACCGTGCAGTTATATGGGGAAAACCGGATCGGGCGGCGTTGGGCGGCTACCTCGGTGGCTCGCCGGCGGGTTCCGGGGCTCCGCTGGTCATGGGCGGGTCAGGCGGGTCGGCGGGTCGGGCGACGGGCTCGGCGGCGGCGGGTGCTCGGCTGACGACGGGAGACGGCGGCGGCGTCCTCGACGGCGGCGGCTCGGATGGGCTCGGGCGGGGCGATGAGAGAGAGAGAGCGTCGGGTTATAAAGGGGGCGGCGGTTCCTTGGGAAGGGGCGACGGGTCCCGGGCGGAGCCGGACTCGGCGGCGGCTGCCGTGGCGGCGGGAGTCCGCGGGCGGACGCCATGAGGAGGAGGGAGGTGGGCGCTGGGCCTGGGCTGGTCGGGGCCGGCTGGGCCTCGGTCCAGGGGGGGGCGCGTTTTTTTTTTTAATAAAATTAAACCAAAACGAATTCAAAAAAATACCAAATGAATTCCAAAATAACTAAAACAAATTTTCTCCGACTCCAAAAAATGAGTCGAACAAAATGAACTTTTAAAACTGCAACATGCTAATAAATTTTAAAATGCTCATTTTGCCTAAGCAAAATAAATCTTAAAACCCAATTTGATTTATTAAAATATCTTCGCTTTTCCTAAATATTGGGAAAGTCATATTATTCCCTCTCTTGAGATTTTATAGGGAAAAACTTTATGAAGATAATTAAATAAATCCAATGATCCTATTTCCAAAATTTGGGAAATCCCAAATATGAAAATAATGAAACTTCCAACTCTCTCCGAGGGTCCGTGAGTTGCGTGAAATTTTCTAGGATCGGAAAATGCGAAATATGATATGCATGATGATCTAATGTATAACATTCCAAATTGAAAATTTGGGATGTTACAAACCTACCTCTTAAGATGAATCTCGCCCTCGAGATTCGGGTTGGCTAGAAAATAGGTGAGGTGGTCCTTGAGCAAAACTTCCTCTCTTTCCTGTGTGGCTTCATCCTCAGTGTGGTGGCTCCACTGAACTT
The DNA here is from genome assembly GCA_021605145.1 of Aegilops bicornis. Classification (NCBI taxonomy): domain Eukaryota; kingdom Viridiplantae; phylum Streptophyta; class Magnoliopsida; order Poales; family Poaceae; genus Aegilops; species Aegilops bicornis. The sequence goes on along the minus strand of CM038672.1, from coordinate 616,360,124 downwards.
TGCAAAACTTGATAACCTTGCTGCGAGTAACTCTGCTGGCATAATCGAGAATCTTAACCGGTTTCTCCTCATATGTCAAGTCATCCTTCAACTGTATTGCTTCCAATGGTACTGTGTCTCTTAACGGTACCTCTGCTATCTCGGGGTGACATTTCTTCAACTGAGAAACATGGAATACATCATGAACTCCTGACAGTCCTTCTAGCAATTCCAACTTATAAGCAACTTCTCCCATGCGTTGCAAAATCTTATACGGTCCAACTAAACGGGTGCTAACTTTCCTTTAACTCCAAAACGCTTAACTCCTCAAGCGGGGATACTCACGAGATATACTCTGCCTCCAACTTCATACTCAATCGCTTTGCGCTTTGAATCGGCATAGCTCTTCTGTCTAGACTGGGCTACCTTGAGCCTGTCTCGAATCAACTTAACTTTCTGCTCAGACTCCTTAATCAAATCTGGTCCGAACAACTGACGATCTCCAGTTTCGTCCCATAACAATGGTGTCCTGCACCTTCTTCCATACAAAGCCTCGAAAGGTGCCATCTTCAAGCTGGTTTGGTAACTGTTGTTGTAGGAAAATTCTGCATACGGCAAATTGTCATCCCAGCTAGATCCATAATCTAGGGCACAAGCTCTCAGAATGTCTTCCAAAATCTGATTGACTCTCTCGGTCCGTCCATCGGTCTGTGGGTGGAAAGTCGTGCTGAATTCCAATCGGGTTCCCAATGTTTCGTGTAACTGGTTCCAAAATTTCGAGGTAAACTGGGTTCCTCTATCGTCGATACGATGCTCCTCGGAACTCCGTGTAAGCACACAATTCTGGTCATGTATATCTTTGCCAACTTAGCACTGCTATAGGTAGTCTTGATCGGAATAAAATGAGCTACCTTTGTTAAACGGTCGACTATAACCCAAATCGAGTCATATCCTCGAACGAGTCTTTGGCAATCCTGTGATAAAATCCATGCCTAGTTTATCCCACTTCCATTCGGTATCGGCAATGGTTGTAACAATCCTCGCCGCTTCGATGTTCTCGCTTTTACTTTCTCGACATACATCGCAAACTGCTACATACTCCGCAATATCCTTCTTCATTCCGTCCACCGTAAAGTATTCTTCAAATCCAAATACATCTTGGTATTTCCTGGGTGAATCGAATAGGGTGAATCATGGGCTTCTTGTAAAATCAACTTCACGATCTACGGGTCATTGGGCACATAAACACGGTCTTCAAACCATAGGGTATCGTGCTCGTCCTCACGAAATCCTTTAGCCTTTCCTTTGCTCATTTTCTCCTTTATAGAGGCAACTTCCTTATCTCGCCTTTTGGGCTTCTCCGATTTTGTCCATCGGCGTTGGATCGAATCTCCAATGCCGCTACATAGCCTCTCGGTACTATTTCCAAACATAGCTCTCGAAGGTACTCTGCTAACTCATTGGGTATTCCTACCATCATTAGATTATTGACGTGGCTCTTACGGCTCAATGCGTCTGCTAAGACATTAGCCTTCCCGTGGTGATAATGCAATCTCATGTCATAATCCTTGATAAGCTCTAACCATCTCCTTTGTCCGAGATTCAATTCATACGTGTGAAGATGTACTTCAAACTCTTGTGATCCGTATATACTTCACAATGATTTCCAATGAGAAAATGTCTCCACGTCTTCGTGGCATGCACTACGGCTGCTAACTCCAAATCGTGAGTGGCATAATTCAACTCATGGGGCTTAAGTTGTCGTGAAGCATACTGAAACAACTCTTCCTTCCTGCATAAGCACTGCTCCAAGTCCTCGACGTGAAGCGTCGCAATATACCTCATAATCCTTAGTCTGATCTGGCAATATCAAAATTGGTGAGGTAACCAATCTTTTCTTCAACTCCTGAAAACTTGCCTCACAGTCCTCAGTCCATATGAATTTATTTTCCTTCTTCAACAATTCTGTCATAGGCTTAGCAATCCTTGAGGAATTCTCAATGAACCTTCGGTAGTATCCTGTGAGTCCAAGGAAACTCCGAATCTCTCCAACTGTCGTTGGTGCTTCCCATTTGGTTACGGTCTCAACTTTCGTGGGGTCAACTGCTATCCCTTCTCCGGATATAACATGTCCGAGAAATAAAACGTCCTTTAACCAATACTCACATTTGCTGAACTTGGCATACAACTGGTGGTCCCTCCGTTTCCCTAAAACCAATCGCAAATGTTCCTTGTGTTCCTCTTCATTCTTCGAGAAAATCAAAATGTCATCAATGAACACCACGACGAACTTATCCAAAAACTCCATAAACACTTTGTTCATCAGGTTCATGAAATAGGCTGGTGCGTTAGTCGATCCAAATGACATAACGGTATACTCGTATAGTCCATATCTCGTGGTAAATGCTGTCTTGGGTATGTCCTGCTCCCGAATCTTCAATCGATGGTACCACGATCGCAAGTCGATCTTGGAAAACACCTTGGCTCCTTGCAAGCGATCAAACAGGTCATTTATCATAGGTAGTGGGTACTTGTTCTTGATTGTTACTTCATTCAATCCGCGATAATCAACAACCATTCTTAACGATCCATCCTTCTTCTCCACTAGCAAAACGGGTGATCCCCAAGGTGAAGAGCTTGGGCGTATAAAACCTTTATCCAAAAGTTCCTTAATCTGCTTCTTAATTTCCGCCAAATCCTGTGCTGGCATCCTATACGGTCGTTTCGATATCGGGCCTGTTCCTGGCAACAGCTCGATCAAAACTCAATGTCTCTATCCGGTGGCATTCCTGGCAATTCTTCCGGAAATACATTAGGAAAATCCTTCACCACTGGTACTTCTTCCTATACCACTCCTGATAAGCAATTAACTTGTGCTCTCCTCGGCTCGTGCCGTGATACATACTTAATCCTTCTTCCTTCAGGTGTGGTGAGCAAAATTGATCTAGTGGAGCAATCAATGTTTCCTCCATACTTTGATAACCAATCCATACCTAATATCACATCCAATCCTTGGGATTCCAGAACTATTAGGTCCGAGGGGAAAACATAGTGTCCAATCCTTAATGGCGCTTGATCACACCATTTACTAGCCATGTACTGCTCCGGGTGAGGTTACTAGCATGGGTGACCTAAGGGCTTGGGTTGGTAACTTGTACTTATCCACAAATCCCTTGATATGTATGAATGCGATGCACCAAGATCGAAAAAGAACAACTGCAGTAAATGACTTAACCAAAAACTTACCGACATCGTGCATCGGGCTGATCTTCAACCTCCTCCACTTCAATGTGGTTCACCGTCCTCTATTGAAAGGGTTGGGCTTCTTTCCAGAGCTTCCATTTCCATTTCCATTCGGCCTTACGGACAGTCATTGGCATAATGCCAGTCTTGCGGCACTTAAAGCAAGTAACATGACTCAGGTCTACTTTGGATGGTGTTGACGGGTTGGTGCGATTCTGTCTGCTTTTCCTCCATTCCTGCTCCCATTCTTGGTGCTGTTATGGTTATGCGAATTTCCTCCTCCATGGGTATGCTCAAACTGAATTCCTGATTTAGGGGTATAACGAGGTTTCTCTGAGCTCCAGAGTTATACTTCCCTTGTCCATACTTCCGCTTGCAGTTCTCAATTTGTCGCTGCTTTCCTTCAATCATGAGGGCTCGGTCTACTAACTCCTGGTAGTTATTGAAACTGGCTACCATCAAGGGCATCTTGAACTCATCATTCGGTCCTTCTAGAAACTTCTCCCGCTTAGTTGCATCCGTAGCAACGTCATCCGGGGCATAACGTGCTAGTTTACTAAAGTCATCCATGTCTTCGCCAACAAATTCCTTCCTCCTTGGCGTAAGTTGCGAAACTCACGCTTCTTCATGGCCATAGCTCCTATTTGAAACATGGGCAAGGCGAAAAGCTTGCTGAAATTGATCCCATGTGGCGGTGTCTACTGTGGTAAGTGGCTGTGAAATTCTCCCACCATGCCGCTGCGGGTCCTTCAAGTTGATGGGCTGCAAACTTCACTCTTTCACCATCCGTGCATCCCGCAGTGGTCAGCTCCCTTCCTATCTTGCGGAGCGGTCATCTGCTACAATTGGCTCGGTGCTCTTTGGAATACACCGCGGATTTAGTCTAAGGAAACGAGTCGATGATCCGCAGTGGTGGTGGCGGTGGGTTGTTATTGTTGTTGCCTCGGTTCTCGCACGGTGTTTGAATCAGGTATTCTCGTCTTTGGATCGGTTGGGTGATCTCTGGCGGGAAAACGAATCCGGGTCGCGCCTCGGAGGCATCGATGGGTTTAGAAAAGATGAGAATTTAGAATAGAATGAGGTCTAAGGGGAATCACTACCCAATGCACATGAGCAAATACACACAAAATCACTTCATTCAATCAAACAAAGGCTTACAACGATCTAACTATCGCAAAAGGTGTGTGTACTATAAGGATTTACATGGAGGAATACTACTAATATGTGGGGACTTCTACTAATTTGAACCGGTGGAAGACTCCATAATGTCTCGCTTCCAGCTTTCGCCTTCAAAGTCGGGTTCACTTGGATCCGAATCGGTGTCGTCAATGTTGATGTAGTCGCTGGGCAATCGACATACCGGTCTTCATTCTTGAGCGCCAACTTCTTCTTGAGTTCTTCAATCTCGCATTTAAGATCGTTATTGTGTCTTGCTAGAGCTACGATCTCGTCCATATAGTCCTTGCGAGTTGTCTTTAGTTCTTCTTCAAGCTCGATGATCCTTCCCTTTGCATTCGCAACTCCAACATATCATTGCACATCTGGTTCTCCTGGCGGCGAATGTGCTGGTTTAACTCCTGGATAAATGCTGCAATGGATCTATCCTTCTTAGTGTTGACGACTTCCCATTTGTCGCCTCGGCGTCCGCAAATCTGGTAGATTGTGTCCTTGAGGTCTTCTTGATAAACTTCTCCAATGCGTCCCATGGTGGTGTGAGCTGCCATGCTCTTTCCTGCACTCCAAGTTGGTGCAATCGAAAACACTATCTATTGGCTTGGTGATTGGGGCGAATGTCCTTCTGGAACATGAGCGTGAATCTTCCGGCGCTCCTCTTCAGCAGAGTGGCGTTGAAAGTTCCGTGAAACTTGGTAATCCAATGTTCGTGTACTTGGTAACTTCCTTCAAGTGAAATCCAAATGGTGTGCCTTCATCTGGTTGGGTGTACTTGATCTTCGCGTCCTTCATCCTAAAGAGAGTAGAAAAGAGGAGGAGTTAGAAAATGGGAAGAGAATAGTGATCTATGGCTTTATCTTAGTGGTCGTGGTCTCTGGTCGGTGTGCTCGATACCATTCTCTCGTCATGACTGGACCGAATGGATCTAGCGCTCGTGCTCAGTGTCATCCCCGGATCAAGAATGCCGACACCACACAAGATTTCAAGGATTTATAGCAGAGTAGCAATCACACACTTATTACATCGTTGTCCACAAGGGAACTTAATACAATAATATGGCTTAAGGCCATCTAATAATAACAACGGAAGGCTTGGAAAACGAGTGAGTCCATCAACTCCAACGGCATCACTGAGTATAGAACCACGACCTAACACCTTACTCGTCGTCTGAAAAGTCTGCAACGTGAAAAGTTGCAGCCCGAAACGGGTCAGCACATGGAATATGCTGGCAATGTAACACATAGAGAACAATGAAGCAATAAGCCTACACTACATGCATATTTGGCTGGTGGTAAGGCTCTACGGTTAAATTTTTGCATAAAGCTGATTTTTCCCTACATCAAAGGAATAATTTTATTTAACTATCATGGTGGTTGTTAAACATTGAGAATGGTTGACAAAGCATCCTCAATCCCAATTAAAAAGTACTCATTAAAACCCAATAACTTTATTATTAGAAGTAACATGTTGAGATTCACATGATATTCAAGTACTAGATACTCAAACGTCCATAACCGGGGACACGGCTAATCATGATTAGTTTATACACTCTGCAGAGGTTTATGACTTTTCCCCACAAGACTCGATCGCCTCCGCTTGGTTCTCGTGACTACATGGTGTTTGAGAAGCGGATGACCGAGACATAGTCTTTCAGAAGCGCTAGCACCTTACATGTGGGTAGACCGTACCAACCTACATCCCCTACATCAGCTAGCCTACCCGTAAGAGTTCGCACAACTTAGTCAACTACGCCAGAGCCCATAATTGGCTTGTGGCTGCACACGGAAGTTTCTAGTTTGAAAAATCTCATGATCCCTTAGAGCCTGGGTGGCGGTCCGAAGAAATACAGGCAAATCCTGATAGAAACCAGGTGCCTCAATCCACCCAGATGTGTGTTTAAGTTGCCACCTTAGATAAACCATTAATTAACAATCTCACATCTGTCATGGATATTCACTCACCCAATCCACGTCTACTAGCATAGCATGGCATAATCAAGCAAACGAGAAGTAACTCCCAAGGTTTCATAAGTAATCGTGTAATAGGTACTACCTCAATCTACTTCCCATCCCACAATTTGATTAGATCCTAAACATGCAAGTGTTTGAGGGTTTGATCTAATGCATAAACCGGGTAGTAGAAAAAGTATGATCAAAGTGTTACTTGCCTTGCCGATGATCCATGAGTCCTAGAGATTCGAAATAACAAGCGGCGACTCGGGTGATCTAACACGGACAAACAACAAGCATACAATAAGTACTCATCTAATGCACAGGAAATCTCGAATAAAAGATCTAACCAGATAGTTCAACTTAAGAACCCCGTGGCAAAAGAATCGAATCAAATAAAGTATCGAAAGTCGGAACTCGAGAGAACGACTCGGTTTAGCAATCTGAAATTAGGTCAAAATCTCACAGTAGCAAAACTCTGTGAAAATAGGTTAGTCGAACGGCGGTTTCATTCTGAAACTCCAGCGCTTGAATCACCGATTCCGATAAACGAGCAAGAAATAAAACAGTTTTAAAATCGGATCGTAAATCGAATCAAAAATAACAGATTAAATCGGATTTAAAAGAAAACGCATTTAACGAACTAAATAACGGACGTTCGTTAACAGAACGAATCCAACGAACGCGTTCATTGAAACAAACGGGTCGGTGAACGTTCGTTAATTAGGAAAACCGAAAAAAAATAAAAACCAATCTAGGTTTTTTAAAAAAAACCGAACATCTTTTAAAAAAAAAAACCGTGCCGGTTATATGGGGAAAACCGGATCGGCGTGGCGGCTACCTCCGGTGGCTCTCGCCTTGGGTTCGGCGCTCTGGTCGGTAGTCGGCGGGTCGGCGAGGGCTCGGGCGTGGGTGCTCCGACGACGGAGACGGCGGCAAGGCGTCCTCGAAGCGGCAATGGCGGCTCGGATGGGCTCGGCGGGCGATGAGAGAGAGAGAGGCGTCGGGTTATAAAGGGGGCGGTTCCTTGGGAAGGGGCGACGGTCCCGGCGAGCCGGACTCGGCGGCGGGCCGTCTTGTGGAGTCCTTCGAAGTGAGAGGAGGAGGGAGGTGGGCGGGGGCCTGGCACAGGGCTGGCTGGCCGGGCCTCGATCCAGTGGGGCTGCGTTTTTTTAATAAAATTAAACCAAAACAAATTAAAAAATACCAAATGAATTCCAAATTAAATAAAACAAATTTTCTCCGACTCCTAAAAATGAGTCGAACAAAATGAACTTTTAAAAACTGCAACATGCGAATAAATTTTAAAATGCTCATTTTTGCCTAAGCAAAATAAATCTTCAAAACCCAATTTGATTTATTAAAAATATCTTCGTTTTTCCTAGATATTGGGAAAGTCATATTATTCCCTCTCTTGAGATTTTATAGGGAAAAACTTTATGAAGATAATTAAATAAATCCAATGATCCTATTTCCAAAATTTGGGAAATCCCAAATATGAAAATAATGAAACTTCCAAGTCTCTCCGAGGGTCCTTGAGTTGCGTGAAATTTTCTAGGATCGGAAAATGCGAGAAAATATGATATGCATGATGATCTAATGTATAACATTCCAAATTGAAAATTTGGGATGTTACATCAAGTATCCGTGGGCATGATTATACAATATGCATCACACAATCTCAGATTCATCTATTCAACCAACACATAGAACCTCAAAGAGTGCCCCAAAGTTTCTACCGGAGAGTCAAGACAAAAACGTGTGCCAACCCCTATGCATAGGTTCATGGGCAGAACCCGCAAGTTGATCACCAAAACATACATCAAGTGAATCAATAGAATAACCCATTGTCACCACGGTTATACCACGCAAGACATACATCAAGTGTTCTCAAATCATTAAAGACTCAATCCGATAAGATAACTTCAAAGGGAAAACTCAATCCATTACAAGAGAGTAGAGGGGGAGAAACATCATAAAGATCCAACTATAATAGCAAAGCTCGCGATACATCAAGATCGTACCACCTCAAGAACACGAGAGAGAGAGAGAGAGAGAGAGAGAGAGAGAGAGAGAGATCAAACACATAGCTACTGGTACATACCCTCAGCCCCGAGGGTGAACTACTCCTTCCTCGTCATGGAGAGCGCCAGGATGATGAAGATGGCCACTAGTGAGGGATCCCCCCTCCGACAGGGTGCCGGAACAGGGTCCCGATTGGTTTTTCAGGCTACAGAGGCTTGCGGCAGCGGAACTCCCGATCTATTATGTTCCCCGATCGTTTTAGGGTATATGAATATATATATATAGGTGAAAGAAGTACGTCAGGGGAGCCACGAGGGGCCCACGAGGGTGGAGGGCGCGCCCCCCTGCCTCGTGCCTCCCTCGTTGCTTTCCTGACGTGCACTCCAAGTCTCCCGGGTTGCTTTCCTTCCAAAAATAACTTCTCCAGAAGGTTTCATTCTGCTTTCAATCCGCTTGATATTCCTTTTCTTCAAACATCAAACAAGGGGAAAACAGGAACTGGCACTGGGCTCTGGGTCAATAGATTAGTCCCAAAAATAATATAAAAGCGCATAGTAAAGCCCATAAAACATCCAACATGGATAATATAATAGCATGAATACTTCATAAATTATAGATACGTTGGAGACGTATCAGCATCCCCAAGCTTAATTCCTGCTCGTCCTTGAGTAGGTAAATGATAAAAGAAAGAATTTATGAAGTGTGAATGCTAGCAGTGCATAAGTTTGATCAATGATAATTTCAATCACCTTTTCTAGCATCATTATATGTCATAACAGTAGCTCAACTCATAGAACTTTTCATGATCAAGTAACAAACTATTCACATGTTAAACTATAGATCATAAACATTCTTGAAAACTAACGAACCATGTTCTCAGTCATCAAACAATTGCAATTCATCTTATTTTCAGGAAGAGTCTATGTTAGAGCTTTGATTCAGCAAACTTCACATACTCAACTATCATTTAGTCTTCCATGATTGCTACCACTCAAAGCATATTTTTAGAACAAATAGTATTCATCGAACACAGAGAAAGATAGGGGATTAATGTTTCGCCTCCCAACCTTTTACCTCAAGGGTAATGTCAACAATAATAATGCATGATCAAATATATTTGAATGGCCATATATGCTTAGATCATTCCATCATATGATGCTTGCCAACTAAAGAGTAGGTTGTAATGAGAAGGAATACTACTGACTCTTGCATAAAAGTAAAAGATAGGCCCTTCGCAGAGGGAAGGTGGATTTGCAGAGGTGCGAGCTCAAGCAAAAACAGAGATGAAAATAATTTTGAGAGGTATGCTTTCATTGTCAACATAACGACCAAGAGTTCCCAATATCTTCCATACTACATACATTATAGGCGGTTCCCAAACGTAAAGGTAAAGATTTTTACTCCCTCCACCAACAATCATCAATCCATGGTTTGCCCGAAATAACGGGCGCCTCCAACTAACATCAAACCTGCGGGAGTTTTGTTTGCAATTATTTTTGATTTGATTTTGATCTTTTGATCATGGGACTGGGCATCCCAGTTATCAGCCATTTTCTCGCGAATGATGAGCGGAGTCCACTCATCGTGAGAATAACCAACCTAGCATGGAAGATACTTCTAACCCGTAGTCGCTACATGATCGATTCAGGCATACAAAACAGATTATTATTTGAAGGTTTTGAGTTTGGCACATGCAAATTTACTTGGAACGGCAGGTAAATACCGCATATAGGTAGATATGGTGGACACTCATGGAAGAAACTTGGTTCAAGTAATTTGGATGCACAAGTAGTATTCCCGCTTAGTACAGATATTTTGGCTAGCAAAGGATTCTAAACAGCAAGCACCACATGTTAGAGGATCCATAACAATATAACTTCAATACAAATATACCCAAGCATAACTCATTATGTTGTCTTCCTTGTCCAACTTCAACTAATTTGCTCAGGTTTGAAAATAATTAATGGAGCTCACAAGCATAGAAGATGTCCAAGATAGTATATTTATATGTGAAATCTCTCTTCCTTCAATATTCTTTCATGAATTGTTCAGGTGACCAATACAATGTTTGCTAACCTTCAAAAAATTTACCACCTCTACTTCTTATATGTGAAGGCATTACTCCCCATGGGATAAGCATATGAAACATATATAATTTCAGATTTATGACATTCAAATAATTCAACCATTTACTCATAGGATATAAGTGAAGCACACAAGTAAATGACAAACTACTCCAAAAAGATATAAGTGAAGATCAATGAGTAGTTAAATAATTATATAGCTATGTGAAGACTCTCTCTCATTTAAGAATTTCAGATCTTGGTATTTTATTCAAACAGCAAGCAAAGCTAAAGAAAATAAAGTGACGCTCCAAGCAAAACACATATCATGTGGTGAATAAAAATATAGCTCCAAGTAAAGTTACCGATGAACGAAGATTTAAAGAGGGGATGCCTTCCGGGGCATCCCCAAGCTTAGGCTCTTGGTTATCCTTGAATATTACCTTGGGGTGCCTTGAGCATCCCCAATCTTAGGCTCTTGCCACTCCTTATTACATAGTCCATCGAATCTTTACCCAAAACTTGAAAACTTCACAACACAAAACTTAACAGAAAATCTCGTGAGCTCCGTTAGCGGAAAAAAAAACACCACTTCAAGGTACTGTAATGAACTCATTCTTTATTTATATTGGTGTTCCTACTGTATTCCAACTTCTATATGGTTTATAAACTATTTTACTAGCCATAGAGTCATCAAAATAAGCAAACAACACACGAAAAACAGAATATGTCAAAAACAGAACAGTTTGTAGTAATCTGTAACTAATGCAAACTTCTGGAACTCCAACAATTCTACCAAAATAGGAAGCCCTAGATAATTTGATTATTGATCTGCTGAAATTGGAATCAGTATTTTATCACATTCTGGTGATTTTAAACAATTGTTTTCATGAAAAGAAAGTTTCTGGAATTTTCAGCAAGATCAAATAACTATCATCCAAGAAGATCCTCTAGGTCTTACTTGACACAAACACTAATTAAAACATAAAACCACATCTAACCAGAAGCTAGATGATTTATTTATTACTAAGCAGAATCAAAAATAAAGAACAAAAATAAAAATTGGGTTGCCTCCCAACAAGCGCTAACGTTTAACGCCCCTAACTAGGCATGATAATTTCAATGATGCTCACATAAAAGATAAGAATTGAAACGCAAAGAGAGCATCATGAAGAATATGACTACCACATTTAAGTCTAACCCACTTCCTATGCATAGGGATTTTGTGAGCAAACAACTTATGGGAACAATAATCAACTAGCATAGGAAGCCAAAACAAGCATAACTTTAAAACTTTAAGCACATAGAGAGGAAACTTGACATTATTGCAATTCCTACAAGCATACATTCCTCCCTCATAATAACTTTCAGTAGCATCATGAATGAATTCAACAATATAACCATCACATAATGCATTCTTTTCATGATCTACAAGCATAGAATTTTTATTACTCTCCACATAAGCAAATCTATTCTCATCAATAGTAGTGGGAGCAAACTCAACAAAATAACTATCATGTGATTGAAAATTAAGATCAAGATGACAAGTTTCATGGTTATCATTAATCTTTATAGCATACGTGTCATCACAATAATCATCATAGATAGGAGGCATGCTTTCATCAAAATAAATTTGCACATCAAAACTTGGGGGACTAAAAATATCATATTCATCAAACATAGCATCCCCAAGCTTGTGGCTTTGCATATCATTAGCATCATGGATATTCAAAGAATTCATACTAACAACATTGCAATCATGCTCATCATTCACATATTTTATGCCAAGCATTCTATGTAATTCTTCTTCTAGTACTTGAGCACAATTTTCCTTTCCATCATTTTCACAAAAGATACTAAAAAGATGAAGCATATGAGGCACTCTCAATTCCATTTTTTGTAGTTTTCTTTTATAAACTAAACTAGTGATAAAACAAGAAACTAAAAGATTCGATTGCAAGATCTAAAGATATACCTTCAAGCACTCACCTCCCCGACAACGGCGCCAGAAAAGAGCTTAGTTGAAGGGGTGTGAGTGCCTCTTACCTAGCCTCCCCGGCAACGGTGCCAGAAAAGAGCTTGATGTCTACTACGCAACCTTCTTCTTGTAGACGTTGTTGGGACTCCAAGTGCAGAGGTTTGTAGGACAGTAGCAAATTTCCCTCAAGTGCATGACCTAAGGTTTATCAACCCGTGGGAGGCGTAGGATGAAGATGGTCTCTCTCAAGCAACCCTGCAACCAAATAACAAAGAGTCTCTTGTGTCCCCAACACACCCAATACAATGGTAAATTGTATAGGTGCACTAGTTCATGAAGAGATGGTGATACAAGTGCAATATGGATGGTAGATATAGGTTTTTGTAATCTAAAAATATAAAAACAGCAGGGTAACTAATGGTAAAAGTGAGCGTAAACGGTATTGCAATGAGTTGAAACAAGGCCTAGGGTTCATACTTTCACTAGTGCAGGTTCTCTCAACAATAATAACATAATTGGATCATATAACTATCCCTCAACATGCAACAAAGAGTCACTCCAAAGTTACTAATAGCGGAGAACAAACGAAGAGATTATGGTAGGGTACGAAACCACCTCAAAGTTATTCTTTTCGATCAATCCATTGGGCTATTCCTATAAGTGTCACAAACAGCCCTAGAGTTCGTAGTAAAATAACACCTTAAGACACACATCAACCAAAACCCTAATGTCACCTCAAGTATCCGTGGGCATGATTATACGATATGCATCACACAATCTCAGATTCATCTATTCAACCAACACATAGAACCTCAAAGAGTTCCCCAAAGTTTCTACCGGAGAGTCAAGACGAAAACGTGTGCCAACCCCTATGCATATGTTCATGGGCGAAACCCGAAGTTGATCACCAAAACATACATCAAGTGAATCAATAGAATAACCCATTGTCACCACGGTTATCCCACACAAGACATACATCAAGTGTTCTCAAATCATTAAAGACTCAATCCGATAAGATAACTTCAAAGGGAAAAATCAATCCATTACAAGAGAGTAGAGGGGGAGAAACATCATAAAGATCCAACTATAATAGCAAAGCTCGCGATACATCAAGATTGTACCACCTCAAGAACACGAGAGAGAGAGAGAGAGAGAGAGAGAGAGAGAGGGAGAGAGAGAGATCAAACACATAGCTACTGGTACATACCCTCAGCCCCGAGGTGAACTACTCCCTCCTCGTCATGGAGAGCGTCGGGATGATGAAGATGGCCACTGGTGATGGATCCCTCCCACAGGTGCCGAACAGTGGTCCCGATTGGTTTTTCGTGGCTACAGAGGCTTGCGTCGGTGGAACTCCCGATCTATTCTGTTCCCTGATCGTCTTAGGGTATATGGATATATATATATATATAGGTGAAAGAAGTACGTCAGGGGAGCCACGAGGTGCCCACGAGGGTGGAGGGCGCGCCCAGGGGGGTGGGCGCGCCCACTGCCTCGTGCCTCCCTCGTTGATTTCCTGATGTGCACTCCAAGTCTCCCGGGTTGCTTTCCTTCCAAAAATAACTTCTCCAGAAGGTTTCATTCCGTTTCGACCCTGTTTGATATTCCTTTTCTTCGAAACACTGAAACAATGGAAAAAAACAGGAACTGGCACTAGGCTCTAGGTCAATAGGTTAGTCCCAAAAATAATATAAAAGTGCATAGTAAAGCCCATAAAACATACAAGATGGATAATATAATAGCATGAATACTTCATAAATTATAGATACGTTCGAGACGTATCAACCACCGGGGTCGATCCCACCACCAACTCGTGGTCAGCTGGTGGCGCCGGTGGCACTTCAGGCTGATTGCCGTGTGCGTCGGCAGTCGGCTCTTGCGGGGGCACCTCTGCCCCCAAGATGATGACGTTGCTGCGTCCCCTCTCCATGACCAGCTGGACATTCCGGCTCCCCCAGCCGGCGCCGGGGTCTCGGGCGCAGGTGGCGCGGAGCGCAGTGGGACGGTGAGTTGCGGAGCCTGGCTTGGGCCACCTCCGCCTCCTGCGCCTTGGCGGTCGCGTCCACCCGCTCCTTAGCCGCGGCATCAGCCTGAGCTCTGGCGGCCGCGTCGGCTTCATCCCGCGCCACCTTGGTGGCCGCCGCCTTCTGCCGCTCTGCCTCCTCGCGCTCCTCGTGTGCCTCCTGCGCGTTCCACTCTGTTGCTGCCTGGAGCTCGGCGCGCGGGTCAACACGGCGGGTGTTGGCGAAGCCTTCCGGCGCCCCAATCACGGAAGCAGAGTCCGACCGCTCAAGAGAGAGCAGGGCCCTGTTCAAACAAGGAAAAGAAGAAACTCAGAAGAAGTTTGCAAGGAAGAAGAAAAAGAAAGCGCAAGAGATAGCAAACACTTACGAAGGCACCGTGGGCGGCTGCTTTGGGGCCCTCTGGAACTGGGCCGCCTTGGCGGCGGCCTCCTGCCGCCTGGTCGTAGAGGAGGTGTTCCGGGGCTTTTTCAGCCGGCTGCCGAACAGCGGCGAGCCGGCTCGGAGATTCGGCGCGTCGCCTGGTGCGGTCGGTGCAGCTGAGGAGCTCGCGCCCGCCCTATCAACGCCCTGCGGGCAGCGTGGTTCGGCCTCCTCCTCATTGTCGTCGGGCCAGTCCTCGACACCGCCTCCTCCGGAGCCGCCTCCTCCTGAGCCGCCTGCTCCGCCACCGCCACCTGTAGCGTCGTCTTCTTCCAGGGTGGCCGCCCCCAAGTCGGGGTCGTCCGTGTCACTCATTGACCGGTCCGGCGGGTACTCCTGACACTGTTCCAGGGCATCGGCTGCCAACTGGGTTGTGAAGTTCTGCATCATGACTGACTGATCAGGCGGCAAAGCAGAACCCGAAAAATAAAGAGAAAAGAATTGAGGACTCACCGCGGGGTGACGAGTCTGCGTGGGAGTATGGTCGCTTGCCGAACTACCACTTTGCTTCCGAGAGCTTGCAGTTCGAGATATAGTTCACCAGCCGGGCCACTTCCATGTCCGGCATCTCCTTGGTGCACATACAGCACGGGTCTCGATGCCCGCTCATCCGGCTGATCATATGAGGCCAGCCTTGAAGAGGGAGCACCCGACGCACCACGAAGGCGGTTGGCAGGTCCGACCCCTTGAGGCCCTCCGACTCCGTCATCTCCTTTAGCCGAGCGATGGCGGTGTTGGAGGCGGCCGACAGCGTCCTCGGCTTGAAAGTCCAGTTGGTGCGAGGTTCAGAGGGCGGGCCGGCTGTATAAGCCGGCAGGTTCACGAAGTCGGCCGTCGGGTGGACATTCTTGACATAGAAGTAAGATTTTTTGCCACAACTTGACCGACTGTTTCAAGCTGATGGGTGGGTAACTATTCCCGGAGCTCGGACGTCGCACCGTGATGAAGGCTCCGCATTGGGCCGCCTCCCCCTTGGGGGCGGTGCCGAGCTTGGTGTAGAAGAACTCCCCCCAGAGCTCGAGGGTGGGGAGAACGCCAAGGTAACCCTCGCAGATAGTAACGAAGGTGGACAGCAGCACCACCGTGTTTGGTGTGAGGTGGTGCGGCTGGAGGCAATAGAATTGGAGGAAGGAATGGAAGAAGCCGCTAACCGGCAGGCCGAAGCCACAAAGGAAATGCGACCGGAAGACGACACGTTCGCCATCTTCCGGCGCCGGCGTGATCTCCTTCTCTGGTGGGGCGCGTACCTCTACGTAGCCCGCATCGGGCAGCCGCCGCGTTTGGCGGAGGAAGGAGAGGTGGTCGTCATGGACATTCGAGCCGTCCCAGTCGCCGGCCCGCTCGCGCGCCATAAGAGCTTGAGCCGATGGAAGCATGGCACGGTGATGAACGTGCAAGACCACGGCGGAGCGGCGACGCTGCGGCGAAAACGGGCCCGGTGACGATGGTACGCGGCAGCACTTCGGCAAGATGCAGGAGTGCGGCGGTAGCAGCAAAGAGAAGAAAGGAGAAGGGAGAGGAGGGCGCGCGTGCGTCTGCCACCCCTCCTCCCCCTACTTATAGCCCAAGCAGGGGAGACGAGGGACGAGAACGTGGGACGTCGTGGGATTTACTGCGCCCACGACCCCGCGACCTTGCAATTACCGTTCGGTAACGACGTGTGGTTACTGCGCACAGAGTCCTAACCGTCTGCCTCAGCCGCAGCGGATCCGCGTGTTCGCTGATACGTCTCCGTCGTATCTACTTTTCCAAACACTTTTGCCCTTCTTTTGGACTCTAACTTGCATGATTTGAATGGAACTAACCTGGACTGACGCTGTTTTCAGCAGAATTGCCATGGTGTTATTTATGTGCAGAAACAAAAGTTCTCGGAATGACCTGAAACTCCACAGAACTTATTTTTGGAAAATAATAATAATACTAGAAGAAGAATCCACGTCAGGGGGGCCTCCAATTGTCCACGAGGGTGGGGGCGCGCCTACCCCCCCTGCGTGCGCCCCCTGCCTCATGGGCCCCCTGACGCTCCACCGACCTCAACTCCAACTCCATATATTCGTGTTCGGGGAAAAAATCAGAGAGAAGGATTCATCGCGTTTTACGATACGGAGCCGCCGCCAAGCCCTAAAACCTCTCGAGAGGGCTAATCTGGAGTCCGTTCAGGTCTCCGGAGAGGGGAATCCCTCGCTGTCGTCATCATCAACCATCCTCCATCACCAATTTCATGATGCTCACCGCCATGCGTGAGTAATTCCATTGTAGGCTTGCTGGACGGTGATGGGTTGGATGAGATTTATCATGTAATCGAGTTAGTTTGGTTAGGGTTTGATCCCTAGTATCCACTATGTTCTGAGATTGATGTTGCTATGACTTTGCTATGCTTAATGCTTGTCACTAGGGCCCGAGTGTCATGATATCAGATCTGAACCTATTATGTTTTCATGAATATATGTGAGTTCTTGATCCTATCTTGCAAGTCTATAGTCACCTACTATGTGTTATGATCCGGCAACCCCGAAGTGAGAATAATCAGGACCACCCCTGGTGATGACCATTGTTTGAGGAGTTCATGTATTCACTATGTGTTAATGCTTTGGTCCGGTACTCTATTAAAAGGAGGCCTTAATATCCCTTAGTTTCCATTAGGACCCCACTGCCACGGGAGGGTAGGACAAAAGATGTCATGCACGTATGACTATATTCGGAATACATGCCTACATTGCATTGATGAATTGGAGCTAGTTCTGTGTCACCGTATGTTATGACTGTTACATGATGAACCGCATCCGGCATAATTATCCATCACCGATCCAATGCCTACGAGCTTTTCACATATTGTTCTCCGCTTATTTTCTTTTCCTTTGCTACTGTTACAATCACTACAAAACCCAAAAATATTACTTTTTCTATCGTTACCGTTACTTCCATATTACTTTGGTACTAAATACTTTGCTGCGGATACTAAGTTATCCAGGTGTGGTTGAATTGACAACTCAACTGCTAATACTTGAGAATATTCTTTGGCTCCCCTTGTGTCGAATCAATAAATTTGGGTTGAATACTCTACCCTCGAAAACTATTGTGATCCCCTATACTTGTGGGTTATCAAGACTATTTTCAAGGCCATGTTGTTGGGGAGCATAGCTCTATTCTTTGAGTCACTTGGGATTTATATCATTGGTCACTATGAAGAACTTAAAAGACGCGAAAACAAAAATTTATCCCTCAACTACGAGGGAGGTAAGGAACCGCCATCTAGCTCGCACTTGATTCACCTTCTGTTTTGAGTAAGCTTGCGACACCTAAACCTGCTTCTGCTATTAATTCTGATATGTCGCATGTTATTGATGATGCCACTTCTGCTATGCATGATACTGATAATCCCCAAGTGCAAGGAATCATCGTAGCACTTTCCAAAGGTGGAAGTGATAAGTATGGAGTGTGTAGGACCTTGAAGTATGTCTAGAGGGGGGGGTGATTAGACTACTTGACCAATTAAAAACTTAACCTTTTCCCAATTTTAGACTTTGGCAGATTTTAGCTATCTTTGCACAAGTCAAGCAATCTTCACACAATTCAAGCAAGCATGCAAAGAGTATATGAGCAGCGAAATTTAAAGCATGCAACTTGCAAGAATGTAAAGGGAAGGGTTTGGAGGATTCAAACGCAATTGGAGACACGAATGTTTTTGTCGTGGTTCCGATAGGTGGTGCTATCGTACATCCACGTTGATGGAGACTTCAACCCACGAAGGGTAGCAGTTCTATGCCGAGTCCACGGAGGGCTCCACCCACGAAGGGTCCACGAAGAAGCAACCTTGTCTATCCCACCATGGCCGCCGCCCACGAATGACTTGCCTCACTAGCGTTAGATCTTCACGAAGTAGGCGATCTCCAATCCCTTACAAACTCCTATGTTCAACTCCACAATCTTGTCTGAGGAACCCAAGTGACACCTAGCCAATCTAGGAGACGCCACTCTCCCAGAAGTAACAAATGGTGTGTTGATGATGAACTCCTTGCTCTTGTGCTTCAAATGATAGTATCCCCAACACTCAACTCTCTCTCATAGGATTTGGATCTGGTGGAAAGAAGATTTGAGTGGAAAGCAACTTGGGAAGGCTAGAGATCAAGATTCATATGGTAGGAATGGAATATGTTGGCCTCGACACATGAGTAGGTGGTTCTCTCGTAATCGGTAAGTTGGATGTGTAGGTTTGTTCTGATGGCTCTCTCCACGAATGAAGAGGAGGTGGAGGGGTATATATAGCCTCCACACAAAATCTAACCGTTACACACAATTTACCAAACTCGGTAGGACCGAATCAACAAACTCGGTCAGACCGATTCAGTAAACCTAGTGACTGTTAGTGCTTTCGGTGGCACCGACATGCAACTCGGTAGGACCGATATGGTTAGGGTTAGGGCATAACGTAATCTCGGTGAGACCGATTACACAAACTCGGTGAGACCGATTTTGGTAATAAGCTAACCAGAGAGTTGGTCAGGTAAACTCGGTGGGACCGCTTCACTCTTTTCGGTGAGACCGAAATGTTACGATAGGGAAACAGAGAGTTTATGTTGCAATCTCGGTGGGACCGATCGCTCACTTCGGTTAGACCGAAACGTTACGAAGGGAAACAGAGAGATTACAATCCCATCTCGGTGAGACCGAGATCCCTATCGGTGAGACCGATTTGCCTAGGGTTTGTGGCAGTGGCTATGACATCTAAACTCGGTGGCGCCGGATAGAAAGAATCGGTAGGACCGATTTTGACTTTGGGTTTAGGTCATATGTGTGGAAGTGAGAAAGTAGTTGAGGGTTTTTGGAGCATATCACTAAGCACTTGAAGCAAGAGGCTCATTAAGCAACACCTCATCCCTCCTTGATAGTATTGGCTTTTCCTATAGACTCAATGTGATCTTGGATCACTAAAATGTAAAATGTAGAGTCTTGAGCTTTTGAGCTTGAGCCAATCCTTTGTCCTTAATATTTTGAGGGATCCACTTTCATCATCCATGCCATGCCATTCATTGAGCTTTCCTGAAATATTTGTCTTGGAATAGCATTAGCTCAATGAGCTATATGTTGTTATGAATTACCAAAACCACCTAGGGATAGTTGCACTTTCAATCTCCCCCTTTTTGGTAATTGATGACAACATATAGATCAAAGCTTCGACAAATGATAATGAGATTGAGAAACATCGTCGCTTTGAGAAGTATGTGATAAGCAAGAGCTCCCCCTAAATTTGTGCATAGTTTAAGATTTGCTTTGGACTGCAAATGCACAAGGAATTAGGCTCATGGGTTACTCTTCCATGTCACATACATCTTGGTGGAGCGCTCAAAATAATAAAGATTGAATACATGCACTCATCACCAAGCAAAGTGAATGATCATATAAGGATAAGTAAGATAATATCATCTAACAAGCAAAAGTGTAGCTTATGATCAAACACATGATCATCAATGTCTCACGGATAATAGCAAAGTATCTCAAGCAATCAAAAGCAAACAAAGTTCAACCAAGAAGACAAGAGAGAACAAATGCAAACTCTCTCTCTCTCTCTCAAAGCCTATGATCTATACATTTTTCTCCCCCTTCGGCAACAAGTTACCAAAAAGTTCCTAGAAAATTCATAGTACTATAACATCTCTCAGGCTTGGTCTTCAGTTGGTGGCGTAGAGATGGCTCCTTGGACGAAGACTTCAGTTTATGTGGATGGAGCTGAAGGAGTTGGTGCTGGAGCTGGTTGCACTGGAACTGTAGCTGGTGCAGATGAAGTGACTCTGGTGTCTGTTACTGGCTCTGCAGCTGATCTCTGAGCTCGAGGCACTCTGGCAAATGCATCTGTAGTTGTCCTGCCCTTCCTCTCCTGCATGTCATCCTGTACTCCACAACCCGATCAATCTCGCCATTTTGACATCTAAATCATAGAATTTTTGTTCCATGATTCTTTCCAGTGCTCTCGGTTTTGAGTTAGGGTGGCCAACCCCTTCTCAATCCGCAGAGTTGATGCTATCAAGTAACCAAGCTGGTCCTGCTTGCTCTTCAAAAAGTACTTAGATGCCTCCTCTTGAGTTGGCATCTTGGCAGCCTTCTCTTTGTTTGCTTTCTCCTTCTTCTCTTGAGCTTGTACTGATGATGGTTCATTCTCATTCATCACAACTTGATTGTTCTCAAAGTCTGGATAGAGAACAAAGTGTTCCTTATCCAACAGATACTTTCCTGTGCCCATCTTTGAGTTAATCAACTCCTGAATTTGTGGGGCATATCCACAAGTTCTCTTTTGGTCTGTTGTTGTCCTCTTGATAGTCTCAACCATGAGGCTCATGACCTTGAATTTCTGTGGCACATCAAATATGTGTAGCAAATTAATTGCATGCCCTCTGATCATGTTGTGGTCACCGACTTGGGCAAAAGAGTGTGCCTTAGGATCCAGCTTGATCGTTGGCTACAGCGGAAGAAAATGGGTGACCCAAACTTGAAAGTCTCAAGGGCTTTGTCTGGGATCTCCTTGTACATATGTGACATAGAATTGTGATCCATCTTTTTCTTGGCATAAACGTCCAAGTCATCTTCACTCTCCTTTGGGGCATTGATCAGATTGGCCCATTCCTCAATAGTTGATTGGTATCTCGTACCTTGAAATCCAAACTATCCCGCCATCCGGATAGAAATGTGTTGTGGAGTAGAATTGCATCTTGAGCTCATCATTCCGGTTTGTGAGCTTACGCCCAACAAAGTATGCAACTCCACACGCACTGAAGCTGTCATACACTCCAGGATAATGCTCTTCATTCTCCTTTATGTAGGTCCAGTCGACCCACCTTATATCACACACTATAGGCTTCTTGTCCAACAAGATTGTCTCATAGAAATCCTGATGTTCCTTGTGTGGAACCTGTAATCAACAGAAGTCCTTCTCCTGGTGGCATATGGATCTGACTCTCTCCATAGCCTCAACCCCGAGTCTCTCGATCTTCATGTTCTCACCACAGGATGAGCATCATTGTGGTCTGGAATCTTGGGTTTGAGCTTCCTCGGGACTTGTCCTTCATCATCTTCCTCAAGACAACTTGAGCCTTTGGGGCCTTGTTCTTCTCAAATTTGGTATACTCGGTATTCCTCTTAGGTGCATTCTTGGGCTTGGAGGCAGCTTTGGGTGCTTCTTTGGGCTTTGATGTTGCAGCCCACGACTTTATAGCATCACCCATCAGCTTACATGCCTTGGGTGCTGGTGCAGCAACCTCTTCTTCTTCCATCATGGAAGGCTTTCCAATCACTCGCCATGGTCTTCTTGACCCTTTCCTTCCTTTTTTTCCTTCTGCAGCAGGCTCTTTGGGTTGGGATTCCAAAGATGCTTGAGTGGAGGCTCGGCTTTAGACATGGGTTGTCTTCCTGCTGGCCTTTTGATCTTCACAGCTTAACTGCAGCTGAGCTATACTCCTTCTTGAGCACTTTCTTCTTTGAAATGGCCTCATCTTCTCTGCCACATAATCCTCATCCTCGATTCTGAGGTTCTCTTCTTCCTTGTCCTGGTGGCAGCTTTGGGCAAATTGTCGGAGTGCTTCGCTTCCTTCATCTGAGCTGCTAGAGGGACTAGTGCCCTCACTCAACTGAATCTGCTCCTCTGACTTGTTCTGGCTGTCACTTTGGTCTGACATGCTGCAAACACTGACTGCTGACCCTGTGAATAGTTATAGATGAGATGGAGTGGATGAGCATCACAAAATGCAGAGATTTTTGCAAAAGAATGATTCAAAAACTTAGTTTTAGTTTTCCACAGAAAGCATTTCGGATCAACTATTTTCAAACTCGGTGATACCGAAGCAGTTTTGGAACCTAAACTAGTGAACTCGGTCAGACCGAGTCACAGTTTGCGGCACCGAGACTGCTAGGGTTTCACAAAGTTCTAAAATCGGTCACACCGATTAGCAATTCTCGGTTAGACCGAGAGTTACTAGTGCAATGGCGTTAGGCGAATCGGTGGGACCGAGTTTTTCAACTCGGTGGGTCCGAGATGGTTTCGGTGGAAACCTAACCCTAATTTTTCAAATCGCATCTATTCTAAGGATTGTTTTGACTGGATAGAGGTGTTTCAATCTTGGCGAGAATCATAATGAACACAATGTGCTAGGAATCAGACGAGGATAGCACCGTGATCGAGTTCATACCCTAGTTCGGCGATGAACTCGCTACGGCGGCAACGACGGAGATGAAATCCGTTGACGTGGCGGAGAGACAAATGACGAGGCGGTGGCATTTAAGTCGATGATTCGGAGACCTAGAAGGCAGAGCGAGCTATGCGCGGGCGAAGAGGTTTGGAGAAAGTTTTCCAAATTTTTGCCCATGTGAATATATAGCCCGACACCGTTGGTGTGACCGAGTAGAACAACTCGGTGGCACCGAGATGCATAACTGTTGATAGTTACAGCAACTCGGTGTGACCGAAAAGTTCAAATCTGTTGCACCGAGATTGAAAACCTAGATCGACTTAGTGATCTCGGTATGACCGAAATGGAGGAATCGGTCAGACCGAAAAGCACAAAGAAGTTTTGGAAGTTTAAGTCTATGACGAATCGGGACTCCGAGTGCTCCTCACCTGCAGTGGTTCGAATCGACTTGATCAAATTTTGTGATGTAGCATGAATAGAGTTTGAGACGAGAAAAGCATAGATAGCTAGAGAAGGTTCTTAGGCATTCTTGTCCATCCACTTGTCCAAAGAAAAAGAAACCAATCAATCAAAACAACAAGTGGATGTCCTCGAATGAGTAACATATGCAACCAACATGCTCACACAATAAAATGACAAATGAAATATGTGACAAAGCATGCACAAACAATTCTAGCATCTAACAGACAATTGGCGATGACTAGGTCATCTATATATGAGTATATTGACTTAGGAGTCAAATGAGAGCATTTGATCATAGGTCATACTCATCGTTTAAGCTCAAGTGGGGTTACCACTTTTACATAATGCATCGATGTGTTCACATCATTAGAGTTGCTTTTACTCAATTCTTAGAGTTAAGCTCCCCCTAGATGTGAGACCCCCCCTTGGAGGGATGAACTAACCTCGGGTTTTGTCGATGATGACTTCATGTAGGTGTTGAAGATGTGGATGCTCAATGTTGATGTAGATCATTTGGAGCAATCCTTTGGAGTGAGTTGCACTTTCAATACCTACATGGGTTAGTCCCACAAGGAACAAACAAGAATATCCATAGACATAGAGTGATGCACACACAAGATGATGTCCATGAAAACATTAGGTTACCTTGTCCCTTGCCTTACCAACATGAGGGTTTGTGACTCCTTGAACTGGTGCAAGATATGGAAGTTGATTGCACTTGTCCTTGCCATAATGATATGAGTGAAGAATGTTGGCGGAGTCACCCTCAAGAACACTCTAGTTCTTCTTCTTCATGATCCACATCATCTTGATGGGAATCCTTGGAGTTGTAGTTGTACTGATGAAGTGGAACTTGACGTAGTCTTGGGAACCCACTTGACCAAGGCCTTAGGTGCTTCTTCAAATGCATCAATCTCCTATTGAAGCTTGTCCTTGCCTTTGTTCTTCTGGTCTTGTGGTGGAAGATCATCTTGTGCTTGTGTTCCCTTGAAGGAAGTAGGATCATACTTCTCTTGTTGAGGAACAAACTTCGTCTTGGGGTATTGATCTTCTTCCCACTCAACTCCATTGGCATTGAACTTTCGTTCAAAACCAACACCTTGATTCTTCCGGTGCCTTCCTTGCTTGCATAATTTCCTCGAATTGCTTACTCCGGCAAGGCTCTTGTATACACCTTTCTCTATAATTCCCTTCAATAAGCTGTTTTCTTGCTCAAGTGTAACTTGGCTAAGAGAATCATTAGTGGAATCCAGAGAACTACTAGAAGCAACAATATTGGATTTAGCATTATTATTGTTACTACTAGAGGAAGAATCTTTCTTGTTCTTGTTACTAGACTTGACTTGAGGCATGTAAGTAGATAAGAGTAAACGCTTGGCAATGTAAGAAGAACTTTTCTTACGGATATCATCATTGATTGCCTTTAAGAACTCATGCTCTTGCTCAACATTGAGCTTTTCAAAGCGTAACTTATCATGAGCCCTTAAAAGTTCTCGATGATCTTCGAAGATAGTTTCATGAGCTAACTTAAGAGTGTTTAGTTCTTTAGTTAGAAGCTCAATCTTCTCCTTATCATTGTCATTCCTTTTATCTTGATTAGCATGATTAATTGACGTTTCATCATAGTATTCATCACTAGAGTTGTCAATAAGTAAATCATCATCACCTAACAAGTCATCTTCATCACTATTAAAATCAACATACTCGGGGTGTGTTACCTTAGGACCTTTGGCCATGAAGCATCTTCCAATTCCTTCATTTGGTGAATCAAATATATCGTAGGAGTTGGTTGACACAAGTGCTAGACCGGCAACAGCTTCATCTTGAGTATATTCGGAGTCGGAGTGATAGCTTCTCTCGGAGTGATTGTCGAGTCGGAGCCGGATACCCATTCACCAACATGAGCTTGATGTCTTCGCTTTTGTGTAGCTCTTTGATGACTTGTCCCTCCTTTCTGAATCCTTGCTTCTCCGTGAGGGTCTTCGTTCATAACGATCATCTCTACTCCTTCTCTCTCTTGGTGGTGATTCTTCTCTTCTACTTCTTCTTTTTGGAGAATCTTCTCTTCTTTTGTAGGGTGACATACACTCATTGGAATAGTGTCCGGGTCTCCCACAATTGTAGGAATTGCGCTCTCTACTAGAAGATCTTTTGCCAATGTAGGACCTTGACTTAGAGCTTCTTTACTTGCTTCTACTCTTGTAGAATTTGTTGAAGTTCTTCACCATTAAGCTCAATTCTTCATTGAAGGTTTGTTTCTCACTTGATGATGTGGGGGCTTCACATGAGGCTTTGTAAGCACCACTTGACTTGTTGTGAAGTTCCTCCTTATCCTTGAGTGACATCTCATGAGCAACAATTCTTCCAGTGACTTCCGTTGGCTTGAGATCTTTGTAATTTGGCATCATTTGGATCAATGTGCACACGGTATCATATTTTCCATCCAATGCTCTTAGGATCTTCTTGATGATGAATCATCGGTCATCTCTTCACTTCCTAAGCCGGCAATCTCATTTGTGATAAGAGCAAGACTAGAGTACATTTCAAATGACACCTTCACCATCCTTCATTTTGAACTTGTCAAGCTGACTTTGGAGCACATACAACTTGGATTCCTTAATGAGTCGGTACCTTCATGCATATCAATCAAAGTATCCCAAATTTCCTTTGCATTCTCAAGACGGCTGATTTTGTTGAATTCTTCGGGGCACAAGCCATTGAAGAGGATATCACAAGCTTGAGCGTTGTATTGCAGCATCTTAAATTCATCCGCACAAGCTTCATGGTTCAGTTCTCTCCCATCAAAGAGTTTACCTTGCAAGCCAATACACACAATAGCCCAAACGGCGGGGTTATGTCCGAGAATATGCATTTTCATCTTATGCTTCCAACTAGCAAAATTAGTGGCCATCAAAGTAAGGACCTCTACGGTGATAATTTCCCTCGCTAGACGCCATACTCTCCTAGGTTGTGAAACCAAGGCTATGACCACCAAAAGCTATGGAATCAAAGAAAATGGAGACCAAAGCTCTAATACAACTTGTAGGACCTTGAAGTATGTCTAGAGGGGGTGATTAGACTACTTGACCCATTAAAAACTTAACCTTTTCCCAATTTTAGACTTTGGCAGATTTTAGCTATCTTTGCACAAGTCAAGAAATCTTCACACAATTCAAGCAAGCATGCAAAGAGTATATGAGCAGCGGAATTTAAAGCATGCAACTTGCAAGAATGTAAAGGGAAGGGTTTGGAGGATTCAAACGCAATTGGAGACACGGATGTTTTTGTCGTGGTTCCGATAGGTGGTGCTATCATACATCCACGTTGATGGAGACTTCAACCCACGAAGGGTAGCAGTTCTTGTGCGAGTCCACGGAGGGCTCCACCCATGAAGGGTCCACGAAGAAGCAACCTTGTCTATCCCACCATGGTCGCCGCCCACGAAGGACTTGCCTCACTAGCGGTAGATCTTCACGAAGTAGGCGATCTCCTTGCCCTTACAAACTCCTTGGTTCAACTCCACAATCTTGTCGGAGGCTCCCAAGTGACACCTAGCCAATCTAGGAGACACCACTCTCAAGAAGTAACAAATGGTGTGTTGATGATGAACTCCTTGCTCTTGTGCTTCAAATGATAGTCTCCCCAACACTCAACTCTCTCTCATAGGATTTGGATCTGGTGGAAAGAAGATTTGAGTGGAAAGCAACTTGGGAAGGCTAGAGCAAGATTCATATGGTAGGAATGGAATATCTTGGCCTCGACACATGAGTAGGTGGTTCTCTCTTAGAACTGGTAAGTTGGAAGTGCCACGAATGAAGAGGAGGTGGAGGGGTATATATAGCCTCCACACAAAATCTAACCGTTACACACAATTTACCAAACTCGGTAGGACCGAATCAACAAACTCGGTCGGACCGATTCAGTAAACCTAGTGACCATTAGTGATTTCGGTGGGACCGACATGCAACTCGGTAGGACCGATATGGTTAGGGTTAGGGCATAACGTAATCTCGGTGAGACCGATTACACAAACTCGGTGAGACCGATTTTGGTAATAAGCTAACCAGATAGTTGGTCAGGTAAACTCAGTGGGACCGCTTCGCTCTTTTCGGTGAGACCAAAATGTTACGAAAGGGAAATAGAGAGTTTACATTGCTATCTCGGTGGGACTGATCGCTCACTTCGGTTAGACCGAAACGTTACGAAGGGAAACAGAGAGATTACAATCCCATCTCGGTGAGACCGAGATCCCTATCGGTGAGACCGATTTGCCTAGGGTTTGTGGCAGTGGCTATGACATCTGAACTCGGTGGCGCCGGATAGAAAGAATCGGTAGGACCGATTTTGACTTTGGGTTGAGGTCATATGTGTGGAAGTGAGAAAGTAGTTGAGGGTTTTTGGAGCATATCACTAAGCACTTGAAGCAAGAGGCCCATTAAGCAACACCTCATCCCTCCTTGATAGTATTGGCTTTTCCTATAGACTCAATGTGATCTTGGATCACTAAAATGTAAAATGTAGAGTCTTGAGCTTTTGAGCTTGAGCCAATCCTTTGTCCTTAATATTTTGAGGGATCCACTTTGATCATCCATGCCATGCCATTCATTGAGCTTTCCTGAAATATTTGTCTTGGAATAGCATTACCTCAATGAGATATATGTTGTTATGAATTACCAAAACCACCTAGGGATAGTTGCACTTTCAGAGTGTCGAACCCACAAGGAGCTAAAGGTAAGATCAATATTCTCTCAAGCCCTATCTGCCACTGATACGACTCTACGTGCACCGAACGTTTACTTCCAACTAGAAACGAGAAATAAAACTACGTTGTGGGTATGAAGAGGATAACTTTGCATGGTGTCGGAGAGATAAAACATAAAAGTAGGTGTTGTTATCATAAAGTTAGAATATAATACTAAATATTATAAATAGCGAGTGTGGAATAATGGTGGATCTGTGTGCGGAATTGTCCTAGGCAATTATTAACAAGACCGGTAATCACTATTGCAGTTTCATATGAGGGAGAGGCATAAGCTAACATACTTTCTCTACTTGGATCATATGCACTTATGATTGGAACTCTAGCAAGCATCCACAACTACTAAAGATCATTAAGGTAAAACCCAACCATAGCATTAACATATCAAATCCTCTTTATTCCCATACGCAACAATCCCTCTTACCCGGGTTTGTGTTTCAGTCACTCACCAACCCACTATAAGCGAACCATGACCATATTGCAACACCCTACAGCGGGAATCCCTCACGCTTGCGCGACACGGAGGGCACCATAGGACAGCACCAAAGTGAAACATACAACTCATACCAATCTAGATCATCAATCAACCCAAAGACAAAATATATCTACTCAAAACATCATAGGATGGCAACACATCATTGGATCATAATATGTGGCATAAAGCACCATGTTCAAGTAGGGATTACAGAGTGGTGCGGGAGAGTGGACCGCGTAAAAGAGATGAGGATGGTGATGATGATGAAGACGATCACCGTGGCGATGATTCCCCTCCCGATGGCACTCCGGCGCCACTGGAAGAGAGGAGGAGAGGTTCTCCCCCTTGTGCTTCCTCCTCCATGGTCTCCACCCTCTGGTCATTGGCCTTCATGATGATGAAGACCCCTCCAGTATACTCCTCCATGGCCACCGGTGATGATGGCCCCTTCCGGCAGGGCACCGGAGAGGGCCTAGATTGATTTCTCGTGGCTACAGAGGCTTGCGGCGGCGGAACTTCTGATCTAATCTCCATTCTGGAAGTTTTAGGGTACAAGAGTATATATGGGTGCAGGAGGTACGTCGGTGGACTTCCGGGCTGGCCACGAGGTAGGGGGGCGGCCCCAGGGGGTGGTCGCGCCCCCCACCCTCGTGGGAAGCTCGGGACTCCCCTGGTGAGCTTCCGGTACTCCATGGGCTTCTTCTGGTCCAAAAACAGGTTTCGTGGCATTTCAGGTCTTTTGGACTCCGTTTGATATTCCTTTTCTTCGAAACACCGAAATAGGCTAAAACAGCAATTGGCTGGGCCTCCGGTTAATAGGTTAGTCCCAAAAATAATATAAATGTGGAAAATAAAGCCCAATATTGCCCGAAATAGTAGATAATATAGCATGGAGCAATCAAAAATTATAGATACGTTGGAGACGTTTGGGCATCCCAAGCTTAATTCACCTTTCGTCCTCGAGTAGGTAAATGATAAAAAGATAATTTTTGATGCGGAATGCTAGTAAGTGCTTAAGTTTGATCAATGATAATTCCAATCACTTTTCTAGCATCATTACATATCATAACTATAGCTCATCTCATAAAACTTTTCATGATCAAGTAACAATCTAATCACAATGTCAAGCATGGTTCGGAAACTTCATTGAGAACTAACAAACTATAATCTCAGTCATTGAAGCAATTGCAATTTATCATAACATCAGAAAGAGTCAAAAATAGAGCTTTTCAGCAAGTCCACATACTCAACTATCATATAGTCTTCTACAATTGCTAACACTCACGCAATACTTGTGGTTATGGAGTTTCAATGGGACCTTGACAAAGATAGGGGCTTATTGTGTTGCCTCCCAACGTATTCACCTTTAGGTGATGTCAACAATAATAGCCCATGCTAACTTACATCCAATTGGATATATATATCATGATCTTTCAACCATGAAGAGCTTGCCAAAGGATAAAATGAAAAAGGGAATGGTGAGGATCACCTTGACTCAAGCATAAAGTAAAAACATAAAGTAAAAGATAGGCCCTTCGCAGAGGGAAGCAGAGGTTGTCATGCATGTTTAGGGTTGATGCACACAATCTTAATGCAAAAGAACGTCACTTTATATTGCCCCTTGTATGTGGACCTTTATTATGCAGTCCGTCGCTTTTATTACTTCCACAACAAGTTCGTACAAAGCTTATTTTCTCTGCACTAATAAGTCATGCATATTTAGAAAGCAAATTTTATTGCTTGCACCAATGACAACTTACTTGAAGGATCTTACTCAATCCATAGGTAGGTATGGTGGACTCTCATGGCAAAACTGGGTTTACGGGTATTAGGAAGCACAAGTAGTATCTCTATTTGGTGCAAGGGATTTGGCTAGCATGAGGGAGAAAAGCAAGCTCAACATGTTTGGAAGGTCAATGAAAATGTACTTTAACTGAGATGTCGGAAAACATAAACCATTACATTGTCTTCCTTGTCCAACTCAACTCTTTTAGCATGTCATACTTAATGAGTGCTTCACAATCATAAAAGATGTCCAAGATAATATATTTGTATGTGAACCTCTCTTTCCTTATTACTTCCTATTAATTGCAACGATGACCAAAACTACGTTTGCCAATTCTCAACAACTTTTATGCCTCATACTTTCTATGTGAAGTCATCACTAACCATGGTATAAGCAAATGAAACTTATAAAAGTTCAGATTTATGACATTCAATTCATTCCCCCATTTACTCATAGGATATATATGAAGCACATGAGTAAATGACAAACTACTCTAAAAGATATGAGTGAAAGACACCGAGTAGTCGAATAATTAACTAGCCATGGGAGGGTTCCCTTTCTATTCAAAATTTCAGATCCAATGATTTTATTCAAACATCAAGTAAAACAAAATAAAATGACATTGCAAGGATAGCACAAATAATGTGAAGAAGCAAAAACTTAGGCTCAACCGATACTAACCGATAGTTGTTGAAGAAGAAAGGTGGGATGCCTAACGGGGCATCCCCAAGCTTAGATGCTTGAGACTTCCTGGAATATTATCTTGGGGTGCCTTGGGCATCCCCAATCTTGAACTTTTATATCTCCTTAATTCCTCTCATATCATGGTTTCTCTTTTTATTGAAAGCTTCATCCACACCAAACTCAACAAGAACTCGTGAGATAGGTTAGTATGAACCAATGCAAAACCTTATCATTTTCTACTGTAACAAAACACTAAAATTATTATTCAACATTGCATACTAAATGTCTCTGCATATTTAATAATCCTATCCTCAAATAGAATCATTAAACAAGCAAACATATGCAAACAATGCAAACATAACAGCAATCTGTCAAAACAGTACATCCTGTAAAGAATGCAAGGGTATCAATACTTCCCTAACTCCAAAAATTATGAGAGAAAATTCCCACTGTAGTATATTTATCAGAGCTCATTATTCAAAAAGTTTCAACATTATATCATGCTCTGACTTTTCTAGGGAATTTTCTCAACAGCGGTAAACTTTCTGTTTTCAAATAGCAACATGTATACTAGCAAAATAAGCATGGTAAAGGCTATCCTTGACATTTTTATTGAAAATAAAGATGAAAAACACTATTCTAAATATAATCTAGCTAATACTAACAAAAGAAAATGACGCTCCAAGTAAAACACATATCATGTGACGAATAAAAATATAGCTCCGAGTAAAGTATACCGATAGTTTTGAAGACGAAAGAGGGGATGCCTTCCGGGGCATCCCCAAGCTTAAGCGCTTGAGTCTTCCTTGAATATTACCTTGGGGTGCCTTGGGAATCCCCAAGCTTAGGGTCTTCCACTCCTTATTCTCCTCATATCGATATCTCACCCATAACTTGAAAACTTCAATCACACAAAACTTAGCCAAACTTCATGAGATAGGTTAGTATAGTAAAGAGCAAACCATTCACTTTGGTACTGACAAAGACAAGGTTCATAATTGTTTTCACACAATGCCTACTGTACCATATCATTTCTACAAATTCTATTGAGAAATATAAGCCATAGAAACTAGAAAACAAGTAGACTATGCAATGAAAACAGAATCTGTCAGAAACAGAACAATCTGTAATGATCTGAACAATAACCATATTTATGATACTCCAAAAATTATGAAATAAACTGGTGGACGTGAGGAATTTGTCTATTAATATTCTGCAAAAATAATCAACTCAAAAGCACTCTTCTGTAAAAAAAATGACAGCTAATCTCGTGAGCGCAAAGTTTCTGTTTTTTACAGCAAGATCACATTAACTTTCACCAAAGTCTTCCCAAAGGTCTTACTTGGCACTTTATTGAAACAAAAGCTATAAAACATGATTACTACAGTATCTTAATCATGTAAACACACAAAAATAGTAAGGGTAAATATTGGGTTGTCTCCCACCAAGCGCTTTTCTTTAATGCCTTTTAGCTAGGCATGATGATTTCAATGATGCTCACTTTAAAGATAGGAATTGAAACACAAAGAGAGCATCTTGAAGAATATGACTAGCATATTTAAATCTAACACACTTCCTATTCCTAGGGATTTTGTGAGCACACAACTTATGGGAACAAGAATCAACTAGCATAGGAAGGCAAAACAAGTATAACTTCAAAACTTTAAGCACATAGAGAGGAAACTTAATATTATTGCAACTCCTAAAAGCATGTATCCCTCCCTCATAATAATTTTAAGTAGTATAATGTATAGCAAATTTATTCTCATACTCAATTGGAACCTCTTCCGAAATAGTGGAATCATTACTAGCTAAAGTTGACACTCTTCTGAATCCACTTTCATAAATATCACACTAAGATTCAACATCCTCCAAAATAGTGGGATCACTAATTCCTAAAGTTGACACTCTTCAAAACCACTTTAAATGATAGTATTATTCATACTCCAAAAGGTATAAGTGAAGTTCATGGAGCATTTTACAACTGACCAATATCCAAGCTCAAAATGTATAAGTGAAGCACATGAAGCATTTTATAAAACCATACTCAAAAGATTTAAGTGAAGCACAAAGAGTAATTCTATAAGACCATACTTAAAAGATTTAAGTGAAGCACATGAAGTATTATATAAATCAATGAAGGGATATCTCATGCTAGCATGGTTCTTGAAGAAAAGGAAAAACACAAAGGACACAAATCATGTGAACAAAACAAAAACCGAGGTATACCGATAATTGTTGAAGAAGAAAGATGGGATGCCAACCGGGGCATCCCCAAGCTTAGATGCTTGAGTATCCTTTGAAATATTTACTTTGGGTGCCTTGGGCATCCCCAAGCTTGAACTCTTTCTTCTCTTTATTCTTCTCATATTGATAGCTCCTCGACCTTCGGACACTTCATCCACACAAAACTTTAACAAAAACTTGTGAGATCCGTTAGTGTAATAAAGCAAATCACTACCTTTAGGTACTGTAATGAACTCATTATTTATTTGTATTGATGTTAAATCTACTTTATTACAACTTCTCTATGGTTCATACCCTCCGATACTACTCATAGATTCATCGAAATAAGCAAACAGCACACGCAAAACAGAATCTGTTAAAAACAGAACAGTCTGTAGTAATCTGGAAGTTTGCCAAACTTATGTAACTCCTAAAATTATAAACTAAATTTAAAAATTTGAACAATTTGTACAGAAGTAATGTGCAAAAAGTTTCAGACCCATTTGACTTTCTAGTAAAAAATGAAAATTCATGCACTACAGCCAAAGTTTCTGTTTTTGTTTTGCACATAGTAAACAAGCAATCTAATCATCCTAAAACCAAGGCTTGGCACATTATTTTTATAATAAAATGAATATATACAAGGGAATAATTATTTACAGATAAACTTCCATGAAAAATTCTACATTTTTTCCGTGAGCATGAGCACAAGTGCTCAAGGTCGACCCTCACTTCTTCAATGCAAAACTTTCCAATCACTTCTCTTTTTGAAAAACTTTTTAGGCATGAGAGGCAAGAAATAAGTTTTTTTGTATTTTCATTTTAATTTTTTTTGTTTGTTTCACCCACAACTAAAAAACAAAAGGAAAAAAACTACTTAGTGAAGAAAGCAAACAAGCACACACGAGAATATCAACCCCACGCTATTGCTCCCCGGCAACGGCGCCAGAAAAGAGCTTGATAATCCCCAAGTGCAAGGAATCATCGTAGCACTTTCCAAAGGTGGAAGTGATAAGTATGGAATGTCGAACCCACAAGGAGCTAAAGGTAAGATCAATATTCTCTCAAGCCCTATCTGCCACTGATACGACTCTACATGCACCGAAGGTTTACTTTCAACTAGAAAAGAGAAATAAAACTACGTTGTGGGTATGAAGAGGATAACTTTGCATGGTGTCGGAGAGCTAAAACATAAAAGTAGGTGCTGTTATCATAAAGTTAGAATATAATACTAAATATTATAAATAGCGAGTGTGGAATAATGGTGGATCGGTGTGCGGAATTGTCCTTGGCAATTATTAACAAGACCGGTAATCACTATTGCAGTTTCATATGAGGGAGAGGCATAAGCTAACATACTTTCTCTACTTGGATCATATGCACTTATGATTGGAACTGTAGCAAGCATCCGCAACTACTAAAGATCATTAAGGTAAAACCCAACCATAGCATTAACATATCAAGTCCTCTTTATTCCCATACGCAACAATCCCTCTTACCCGGGTTTGCAACACCCTACAACGGGAATCCCTCACGCTTGCGCGACACGGAGGGCACCATAGGACAGCACCAAAGTGAAACATACAACTCATACCAATCTAGATCATCAATCAACCCAAAGACAAAAGATATCTACTCAAAACATCGTAGGATGGCAACACATCATTGGATCATAATATGAGGCATAAAGCACCATGTTCAAGTAGGGATTACAGCGGGGTGCGGGAGAGTGGACTGCGTAAAAGAGATGAGGCTGGTGATGGTGATGGTGATGTTGATGAAGACGATCACCGTGGCGATGTTTTCCCTCCCGATGGCACTCCGGCGCCACCGGAAGAGAGGAGAAGAGGTTCTCCCCCTTGTGCTTCCTCCTCCATGGCCTCCATCCTCTGGTCCCTGGCCTTCATGACGATGAACAACCCTCCGTGATACTCCTCCATGGCCACCAGTGATGATGGCCCCCTCCGGCAGGGCGCCGGAGAGGGCCCTGATTGATTTCTCGTGGCTACAGAGGCTTGCGGCAGTGGAACGTCTGATCTAATCTCCGTTCTGGAAGTTTTAGGGTACGAGAGTATATATGGGTGCAGGAGGTACGTCGGTGGACTTCCCGGCTGGCCACGAGGTAGGGGGGTGCGCCTCAGGGGGGTGGGCGCGCCCCCACCGTCGTGGGCAGCCCGGGACTCCCCTGGTGAGCTTCCGATACTCCATGGGCTTCTTCTGGTCCAAA
Organism: Aegilops bicornis; assembly: GCA_021605145.1. NCBI lineage: Eukaryota > Viridiplantae > Streptophyta > Magnoliopsida > Poales > Poaceae > Aegilops > Aegilops bicornis. The sequence goes on along the minus strand of CM038672.1, from coordinate 616,324,474 downwards.
AACAGGTTTCATGGAGTTTCAGGTCTTTTGGACTCCGTTTGATATCCTTTTCTTCAAAACACTGAAATAGACTAAAAACAACAATTCTGGGTTGGGCCTCCGGTTAATAGGTTAGTCCCAGAAATAATATAAAAGTGGAAAATAAAGCCCAATATTGCCCGAAACAGTAGATAATATAGCATGGAGCAATCAAAAATTATAGATACGTTGGAGACGTATCAGATACTTATGATGAAACTACTTCTATGCTTGATACTACTGTGCCACTTGGTGAATTTCTTGATGAACAACTTGCTAGGCTAGAGAGAATGAAATTATTGAAACTGATAATATTAAAGATAGTGATGATGAAGACTCTCCCCTAATAAATATGAATTACTGTTGTGCCTAAGGGTTATGTTCTGGATGAAGAATCTGCTAGAGCCATTCTTGCTTGCAATGATAGAAGTGATCTTAAGAAATTATTAGCTAAATGGAAGCATCAATCTCTTAATGCTAGAATGAAATCTGACCCTGCTTTTGCTACTTCACCCATGTGTGTTACTGATAAGGATTATTAATTCTCTGTTGATCCTGATATAATTACTTTGGTTGAATCTGATCCTTTTTATGGCTATGAATCTGAAACTGTTGTGGCACATCTTACTAAATTAAATGATATAGCCACCTGTTCACTAATGATGAGAGAACTCGCTACTTTTATATCCTTAAAATATTTCCGTTCTCATTAAAGGGTGATGCTAAAATATGGTTCAACTCTCTTGATCCTGGTTGTGTGCGTAGTCCCCAGGATATGATTTATTACTTCTCTGCTAAATATTTCCCCGCTCATCAGAAACAAGCTGATTTAAGGGATATATATAATTTTGTGCAAATTGAAGAAGAGAGTCTCCCACAAGCCTGGGGGAGGCTTCTCCAAGTACTTAATGCTTTGCCTGATCATCCTCTGAAGAAAAATGAAATACTTGATATCTTTTATAATGGACTAACTGATGCTTCCAGAGATTACCTGGATAGTTGTGCCGGATTACATTTTCGTGGAAAGAACACGGATGAAGCTGAAATTCTATTGAATAATATGTTGACAAATGAAAATAATTGGACACTTCACGAGTCAACTCCGAGCCTATTCCTAAACCAACTCAAGAAAAGAGGTGTTCTATTTCTCAGTCCTCAAGATATGCAAGAGGCAAAAGAAATCTATGAAAGAAAAAGGTATTAAAGTTTGAAGATGTTAAGAATTTACCTCCTATTGAAGAAATACATGGTCTTAATTTCATCACTGTTGAACAAACATATGATCTTAATCCTTCACCTATTGAGGAAACACATGGTCTTGATAACCCGACACAGGTAGTAAAGGTAAATTCTCTCTATAGATATGATAAAGTTGAAATCCCTCCTACTAAGTTTGCTAGCCAATGTTTGGATGAGTTTGATAACTTTATGGTTAAGCAAGAAGATTTTAATGCTTATTTTGGTAGACAATTAAAACAAAATGCTTATATGATTGAACACTTGGGTGATTATATGTCTAGAGTTAAAGGTGAACTTAAACTCATTAGTAAACATGCTTCTATGGTTACCACTCAAGTAGAACAAGTACTTAAAGCTCAAAATGATTTTCTCAATGAATTAAATAGTAAGAATAATGATTATGCTGTTAGAGAGGCTACTAGAACTGGTAAAATGACTCAGGAACCTTTGTATCCTGAAGGCCACCCTAAGATAATTGAGCAAGATTCTCAGAGAAATAGTTTAGATGCACCTAGTTCTTCTAAAAAGAAGAAAAAGAAAAATGATAGGACTTTGCATGCTTCTAGTGAACCTGTTGCTGACACACCTAAGAATGCAAATGATATTTATATTTCTGATGCTGAAACACAATCTGGTAATGAACATGAACCTAGTGATAATGTTAATGAAAAATATTCATGATTGTGCTCAACCTAGCAATGATAATGATGTAGAAACTGAACCTGCTGTTGATCTTGATAACCCACAATCAAAGAATCAACGTTATGATAAGAGAGACTTTGTTGCTAGGAAGCACGGCAAAGAAAGAGAACCATGGGTTCAGAAACCCATGGCTTTTCCTCCCAAACCATCCAAGAAAAAGGATGATGAGGATTTTGAGCGCTTTGCTGAAATGATTAGACATATCTTTTATGTATGCGTTTGGTGATATGCTTAAAATGAATCCTTATGCTAAGTATATGAAAGATATTGTTACAAATAAAAGAAAGATACCGGAAGCTGAAATTTCCACCATGCTTGCTAATTATACTTTTAAGGGTGGAATACCAAAGAAACTAGGAGATCCAGGAGTACCAACTATACCATGCTCCATTAAAAGAATCTGTGTTAAAACTGCTTTATGTGATCTTGGAGCCGGTGTTAGTGTTATGCCTCTCTGTTTATATCGTAGACTTGATTTGAATAAGTTGACACCTACTAAAATATCTTTGCAAATGGCTGATAATCATTTGCTATACACAGCCGGTATTTGTGAGGATGTGCCTGTTGTAGTTGCAAAGCGTTACTATTTTAATGGACTTTGTTATTCTTGATATTCCGAGGACGATAGTATGTCTATTATTCTTGGAAGACCCTTTTTGAATACTGCAGGGGGCTGTTATTGATTGCAACAAAGGCAATGTCACTTTTCATGTTAATGGTAATGAGCACACGGTACACTTTCCGAGGAAACAACCCCAAGTCCACAGTATCAATTCTATTGGAAAAATTCCATCGATTATTTTTGGAGGTTTTGAATTTCCTCTTCCTACTGTCAAGAAGAAATATGATATTTGTCGATGTTCTGGGAACGGGGGTCCCCAGACTTGCCTGCCTGCGGCCCACAGCGTGGCTAAGCTAGCAGGTCGTACGAACCATCTTCATCAACAAGGCATCCAAGACCCTCGCGAGGGTCCAAGATTCGCGAGGCGGACGACGCAAGACCTCCTCTGGAGTAGCCTAACCAGGTAGGCTCGCGAGGAGCGGAGATATCAAGGCAGGGCAAAACCTCACGAGGCTCTCGTGACGTGAGCCATGATGAAAGGCACCAGGCGAGCGCCAGCGCGTGCAGCGTCCTTATTTCCTCTTTGGTGCTAAGGAGGCCAGCGCATGCGAAGAGTACCGAGGCATCAGGCAAAGGTTGCTATATTGGTGCAACAAGACCAAGACCAGGAGGACGGCAAGACGGAGGTCATTGTGGAGCCCAAGACAGCGTCACCACCAGAGCTTTTCACAGGCGAAGACCGCTTTTGTCAGGATAACTTGTACTAGCTGCCCCCCTTCAAATTCGCCCGCCATTGTTGACTCCCTTCCCGCTCAATATTTCGGAAGAGGACCAGGGCCTTTATAAATAGGTCTAGCCGCCACAGTAGTAGGCATCGAATCCTCACCCGCACAAGTTCGACAAGCACAAGAGCACCTCAACCTCAGGAGGCTGTTCTTCCTTTGTACTGTTCATCATCAGCCCAAGAGGCAATCCACCACCACCACACTGGAGTAGGGTATTACACCACAACGGTGGCCCGAACCAGTATAAACCTCGTGTCTCTCTGTGTTGCGAGTTTGTCGAGTTCGTCCGCGAGATCTTTGCGAGCTAGGGCGTAGATCGGTAGGAGGGAAAGACTTCGCGCGCACCCTAGTGTTCGAACCTTAAGGGTTTGCCAGAACCCCACATCCGGCATTTGGCGCGCCAGGTAGGGGTACGCCGTAACTTCCCTTCCATCAGTTCGTCGCTCCGTCGCTCCATCGTCTCCAGGGCGGACGCTCGTCGTGCTCGAGCTGAGCGTCGGGCTGCCCTCACCGCCTGCGTCGCTCAGACGGCTCCCGTCGATGGGCCACCTCGTCGCTCTCCGTCTCCCACCGCCAATGCTGCCACCGGCCCGACGGGGAACGAGCAGCAGGCATCCTTGCTGCAGCCTTCGGTGCGGCAGGATGGCCGCACCGCTACTCCATCACTCACCCCTGCCGCTTATTCGTCCCACGCGCACCGCGCTCCCATGGAGGCACGGGCCGCGCTCCTCCGGCGAACGAAGTCCTGCATTACCGCCCCGTCGACGACCTCTATGAGGAGTGTCTCGATCCGTCGCCGAGCTCGTTCGCGCCGCAGGGGGCTCCCCGGCGCCGTCCCACTCTCTGCCTCCCCCTCAACCAGCCGCGGGCGACGGGGCTCATGGCATGCTTCCACCACCTCAGCCCCAAGACGGCGCCTTGGCACCAAGGCGCGCGGCTCCGCGGCGTGATCCACCGCGCCCGACGCCCGCGCATGAAGAGAGAAGCTGCCAAGAAATTCCACGACCACGAGAAGCTGCACCTGCGCTCCCCGTGCCACCTCGTCAAGACCGCGCACCGCCCGCAGTGGCACAGCGCGGACCCCGCCAAGACCAAGCTCCACCTCCGAAGCGGGCCACGACAACCACGGCTGGCTGTCGCACCTTCACCCCCGAGCTGCGTAGCTTCGCCTGGCCGGGCAAGTTCAAGCCAGATCTGCCTCCTCGCTACGACGGCACCGCCGACCCCGCGGAGTTCCTGCAGCTCTATGAGCTGAGCATCGAAGCGGCCAACGGCGACGAAAAAGTCATGGCGAACTGGTTTCCCATGGCTCTCAAGGATGGAGCCCGCTCCTGGCTCCTGAACCTGCAGCACGGCTCGATCTCTTCCTGGGACGAGATGCGCGACCGCTTCGTCGCCAACTTCCAGGGCACTCGCGACCGCCGGCCGGCCGCGGGTGATCTACGCCGCTTCAAGCAACAACCAGGAGAGACCCTCCAGAAGTACATCTAGCGCTTCAACAACACCCGCCTCAAGATCCCCAAGGTCACGGACGAGGCCATCATCTCCGCGTTTTCCGACGGCGTCCGTGACATCAAGATGAAGGAAGAGCTCGCCATCCACGAGGAGCTCTGCACCTCTCAGGAGCTGTTCAACCTGGCGACCAAGTGCGCAAGAGCTGAGGAGGGGCGCCTTTCTCTCCTCGAGCTGCCAGCTGCAGGAGCGGAGGAGAAGAAGGCCAAGGCCAAGGACGTGAAGCGCAAGGAGGCGGCTGTGCTCGCAATGAGCCCGACACCAAGCGGAGATCAGCCCGAGTCATCCAAGAACGGCCGACCGTTCTGCGCCTTCCACAACTTGAACACCCATAACACCAGCGACTGTCAAGAGCTCAGAGCCATACGGGAAGGACGCTACGGTCGACGCCCCGAGCGCAACGACCGAGGCTATGGCCGCAGAAAGGACGTGGAGGCAAACGCTGGGACGACCGTGGCCCGCGCCAGGAGTGGCGCGACCGGCCTTGCGAGGACCACTGGCAGGACCAACCTCGCGAGGGCGCCTGGAGGGACCCGCCTCGTGAGAATCGCCCTGTGGCAGCACCGGTCTTCCTCACGCCGCCACCAAGAAGGAACGACGACCACCACCAGGACGAGGGGGCTGGGGGCTTCTAGGAGCCGCGTGCGATCGCCTGCATCTTGGGCGGTGCCTAGGCCCCAGCCTCTCAGCGCACCTTCAAATAGTTCACTCGCGAGGTGAACGCGGTGCTCCCCAGGCTCGAAGCCACACGCGCGCTCAGGTGGTCCCAATGCGCCATCACTTTCAACTCGGCGGATCAGCTCAAGTGCGCAGCCACCGCTGGTGCCCTCCCTATGTTGTATTCCCCAGTCATCAGCAATGTGCAGGTCACCAAGACCATCATCGACGGCGGCGCAGGGCTCAACATCCTGTCCGTTGACACGTTCAATAACCTCCAAGTGCCATATGAACAGCTCGAGCCCACCAAGCCTTTCTCAGGAGTGACCGACGGTTCCACCACACTGATAGGGCAAGTCCGCCTGCCTGTCACCTTCGGGGAGCGCAAGAACTACCGCACCGAGCTCATCGACTTTGACGCCGCGCACATCCGCCTGCCCTACAATGCCATCCTCTAGTATCCAGCCCTGGCCAAGTTCATGGCAGTCACTCATCACGGCTACAACGTTCTCAAGATGCCGGGGAGTGGAGGAACCATCACGGTCCCGTGTGAAGAGAGGGATGCAGTGTGCTCCCTCGAGCGCGCCTTCTAAGCCGCAGCAATCGACGACCCCGACAGCAGAAGTGAAGGCCCTCCGGAGGCCATCCCCAAGAAGAAGTAGCCGCGCCGCGCAGGACCCCAGGAAGATGGCGTCGTGTCAGGAGCCTCGTCAGGATCAGCGCCCGCTCCAGGGGCGCCTCCCTCCATCGCATAGGAAGGCGCGATCGGCGCCCTCCTCAGGTAAGGCTCGAGGGCTCTCTTCTGGAGGGCCTCAGACCTTGCCAACCTCACGAGGGAGGCGCTTGGGCACCACTTGGAGGCGTGCTTCGCGGCACGTGTCCCTCAGGAGAGAACAGGGCAAGGAGTGCCCACCACCCAGGAGTTCATCACCAAGACCACTCAGGAACTGCAAGATGCAAGGGCCATGCGTGGCGACCGCCGCTCACGAGGCGCAGCTCCGCATCCTGGCGAGGATGCTGGGCTGCGTGTCTGCATCGACGTCCCCGGGCTCAACAGGGCCGCATCTCAGGAGCGCTTATGGCCATCGCGTGTGGGCCGCTACGAAGGTCCACCACACAGCTACGTTCGCATGCCCTTCGGCTTGCCGAGCGTGGCGTCGGCCTATCAGCGCAACATGCGGCGAGTCCTGGCGGCTCAGGAGGCCAGGTACCACGTCGTCCTGGAGGTGATGGAGACGGTCTTCAGGGAACCTCCCGAGCCCCCAGAGCTTCCCGAGGCTCAGGGTCTTGGTGGCTCATGAGGGATCCTTTCTTCAGCGCACGCCTTCAGCTGCACCAACTCTACTTCGTCTACAGAACCAGGTGACATATTCCAAGTTCGTTTAAGCTGGGAGCGCCCCTCGGGCTGCATTATTCCCAGGCCACATGGGCCCGTCCCTGTGGCATGTATCCCTTTTGCTTATGTCTTTAGCTTACCTTGCTGGGGGTGCCCCTCGGGCTGCATCATCCCCAAGCCGATCGGGCCTGACCCAGTGGCATGTACTTTCCTGCATTTATCCAAGTTGATCTGCTCTCCATGCTTAACCTGCCAACTGCTTCCACCTGCCCAATCATCGCCTCCCCCGGGGCCTTCACACAGGCACGACGCTGATGCATGGGTCCGTCCCTGTCACGTCGACAAACCTGAGCGGTCGAGCTCTGGCTCGCGGCCCGCCCGCGCACGTCTCACCTCCCCAGGCCCTCAGTGCCTTCACTTCATCCAGAGCAACCAGCGGTAGGCTGGTAGTTATAACGGCAAACCGTGTTTCTTCTTGTGCCAGTTCACAGGGATCCCGTGAGAAGGATAGCAGGCGGCATCGCGAGTCTCCTTTTCTCTCGTGCAATTCACTTGCACGTTAAAAGGGGGGCTCCTGAGCATTGCGACTCAGGAGCTCTTACTGGCTCTCCAGCCCTCACCCCCTGGCCTTGACCACGGCATCACGACCTGGCATACCAGCGGCGGCTGAGCTCGCTCGAGGGCTGGGACCTGAGGACGTAGAGCACTAAGGAGAGCGTGAGGGGAAGGAACTCGTATGGGCCAGTCTAGCTATGCCACGCAAGTAGGTGCGCATCCTTGGCGCAACATCAGGAGTCGCCATGAAAATCCATAAGATAAGTCCTGCACTCGGATCGGCTAAATGCTTGGGCCTAATGGTCGCTCACGCCTTGCCGCAACCCCGTTGCGGCCATGTCGACTTCCTTTCTTGCCTCACCATGGCTGCTTGAGCCCTAAGGGGGACCTCCTGAGCATCGTGCCTCAGGGGCTCTTACTGGACCTCGGGCCGCACACCTCCTGGCCTTGACCACGACACGCGACCCGACATACCAGCGACGATTGTAGTCTGCCTGGGGACCAGGACCTGTCAGCGTAGAGCAACAAGCTATCGTGAGGAAAGAAAGGGGAGACCGAGCCTTAACGGGACATGCGCTCACCAAGTCTTCATAACAAGCAAGATAAGCACAAAAGACATTACAGATCCTTACATGCCCCCACGGGGTGATTCATGGTTCTTCGCAGGAAGCAAAAGCTTACACTAAGGGGAATCCTATCTACATCCTCCCGTGGCGGAAGCCATCATCAACAGTGGGCCACGGGAGACCGGCACCAACCCCATCCAGATCAGCGGCGGCAACGGCGGGCATACGCCAGCTGCTTCCGGGCGGCGAGAGCTCGGGGGCACGTAGCTGTCGTCGCTCGTCTCCGGAGTCTCGTAAAGCTCAGGAGAGCTGCTGGACTCCCGGGGGCTGCTGCTACTGGAGTAGCCGCGAGCGGAGCGCGCGTCAGTTTGGCGCTCCTCTCCGGGGCAGCACTCCAGGCGGCGGCCCTCGGTGTCGAAGACCTGCAAGAAGAGCGTGGAAGCACCGTCGTACTCGAAGTGGATCGCGAGGGCGCCCCTCGCGCGGCAGACCCGTGCGATCTCCCCCTAGCCGCGGGTCATGAACATCTTGCCGGCAGAAGCGATCTTCGCTCCGGTCGCCGAACGCGATCAGGCGTCTGTAGCGAGCTCGAGAGGACCCTCGGCGGCATCACGTCGGAGAAGAACCGCTGGAAGCGGATCCAGGAGCTTGGAGGCATCGGCGCCCACAGCACCAACTCGCGCGAGGAGTCCGCAGCATGGACCCCAGGGGCGGCGGCGCGCGTCACCGCAGCACGGCGGCTCCGGACACGACGTGGGCGGCGCTGCTCGTCGCTTCGTCCTCCCGAGCCCTCGGCTCGGGCGTACAAGGCTAGCGGGTACCCCGGAGGAGGCCGCTCGCACCAAGGCCTCGTCACCACCTGCATCGCCGCTTCATCACGGTGATGAATCGACCTCTTCTTTGGCAGAAGAGGCCCCGGATCATCGCGGGCAGTCTTTCCTTTCTCTTCAGTAGAAAACCTTCTGAAGGGCGCCATTGTTGTCAGCAGAGGAGCAAGAAAGGGGATCTGGAGCAAGGCAAGGAAGAAGCAATGAAGGCAAGAACCACCCGCGCCAGCCTTCTGTCAAGTCAAGCAGTTGCCAAGGCAGCGTGGGGAAGCGGAGACGCCCACGTCCAATCAACCACCACGCGTTAACCGAGGCCGCAGGCTTTTGGCCCTCGGTGCTCCGAACTTGACCCTTGGCTTCGCCGCAAAGCCAAGCCCGAGCGCACCTTGGGCCCGAGGGCTACTGTCGGCGTTCTGGGAATGGGGGTCCCCAGACTTTCACGCCACGGCCTGGCGTGGCTAAGCCCGGCGAGCCGTGCGGCCCATCTTCATCAACAAGGCATCCAAGACCCTCGCGAGGGTCCAAGCTTCAGCGAGGCGGACGCATAAGACCTCCTCTGGAGTAGCCTAACCAGGCAGGCTCGCGAGGAGCGGAGATATCAAGGCAGGGCAAAACCTCACGAGGCTCTCGTGACGTGAGCCATGATGAAAGGCACCAGGCGAGCGCCAGCGCGTGCAGCGTCCTTATTTCCTCTTTGGTGCTAAGGAGGCCAGCGCATGCGAAGAGTACCGAGGCATCAGGCAAAGGTTGCTATATTGGTGCAACAAGACCAAGACCAGGTGGACGGCAAGACGGAGGTCATCGTGGAGCCCAAGACATCGTCACCACCAGAGCTTTTCGCAGGTGAAGACCGCTTTTGTCAGGATAGCTTGTACTAGTTGTCCCCCTTCAAATTCGCCCGCCATTGTTGGCTCCCTTCCCGCTCGATATTGGGAAGAGGACCAGGGCCTCTATAAATAGGTCTAGCCACCACAATAGTAGGCATCGAATCCTCACCAGCACAAGTTCGACAAGCACAAGAGCACCTCAACCTCAGGAGGTTGTTCTTCCTTTGTACTGTTCATCATCAGCCCAAGAGGCAATCCACCACCACCACACTGGAGTAGGGTATTCACCACAACGGTGGCCCGAACCAGTATAAACCTCGTGTCTCTCTGTGTTGCAAGTTCGTCGAGTTCGTCCGCGAGATCTTTGCGAGCTAGGGCGTAGATCGGTAGGAGGGAAAGACTTCGCGCGCACCCTAGTGTTCAAACCTTAAGGGTTTGCCAGAACCCCACATCCGACAATATTCTTATTATTTGGGATGTGCATATCCCCTTTGAGGTAACATAGTGTCATTTGAAATTTCTCCAGTTCCATGTTATTCGGAATGAGTTTGTTAACAAGACTTGATCAACCTTGTTAGTGGATTCCATTTGATGAGCATGAGATGGATGAAACTAGAAGGCACAACCTTCTGTGACCTCCTTTTACTTTTTGTTATTTAGTTGAAATAAAGTAAAAATAGTATTTTTCTGCCTGTTTCCTGAATTATCCATGCAATATAAAAATACCCCAAAAATAAAAGGTCTCCAAATGCCTTGAAAATGGAATATGATTTTTTCTGGAATATTTGAGAATATCTAGCACTAAGAACACAGCAGGGGGAGCAAGCACCTGGCCACGAGGATCCAGGGCGCGCCCACCCCTACAGGGCGCGCCCCCCTGCCTCGTGGGCCCATGGTGGCTCCCCTCCACTTATTCCTGCACCCACACACTTCTTCCTCCCAAAAAATCACCATCCAGCTCAAGCACGAGTTCTAGCTCATTTTGCTGCGATTTTCGATCTCCTTGCTCAAAGCACCTCTCACAAAACTGCTTTGGGAGATTGTTCCTTGGTTGACCCCTCCATTGGTCCAATTAGTTTTTGTTCTAGTGCTTTATTCATTGCAAATTTGTGCTGCCTAGATGACCATGTTCTTGAGCTTGCATGTCAAATTTATATGGTTCCAAGTAGTTCTAATGCATGATATAGGCTCTAGGCACTTGTAGGAGTAGTTGCTATCAATTTTGTTGAGCTTGGTTCACTTTTATTTGAAGTTACTAAAAATTTCAGAATTTTTCAGAAAGTAATGAAGAGATTTTTTAGGAGCTCATCGAGCCGGAGCTCGAAGGAAAAGCAAAGTGAAGAAGCAGACATGCCCAAATATAATCTGCCTTGCACCGCGGAGGTTCGGCCGTGTGAATGCCCTTCCAATGATTTCTTGAGAGCAGCTGAGATTTATGATGATTTTTATGAATTGGCTGAGAATACAGGCCTCACCGACTCGACCAACGCGAACAATATCTCTTACTCACCAATACTTTTGTGCAAAACTTCTACTATTATCCTAAGGAATCACCTCCTTCGGTAGAGTTTCATTTATATGATGTGGTTAAGAAGATGTCACTAGATGAGTTTTGCAAGGTTTGCAAAATACCTTTCGAGGGTAGTTTAGAGGAACCACATCGAAAAGATGTGGACGGGTTTATTGACACTATCACTGTAGGGGAAACTAGGAAGGTTTCCGATGCAAGAATCACTAGCATACATTTTCCTGTTTTACGCTACTTTGCTATATTTGCTAGTCGTTGCTTAATTGGTCGCGGAAACGGTGGAAACCTTAGTGTTCCAGATGTTATCATTTTGTTCCATGGTTTATTCTGCGATAACACTGTTAGTATGGGCGGTATTATTGCCAAACGGTTAAGTCTGAACCGTACGAAGGGCCCCATCTTTGGAGGTATTTACGCTTCACGCCTTGCTGCACACTATATCATACCTATTAGGCACTATGAAAAAGAAGAAAAATTGCTGCCCACTATTTATTTAGATTATAAGAGTATGGTAGCACATGACTTTATTGTTGAGAATAGGGAAGGGGCGCTTAAATACAAATTGTTCTTTGATAAACATCACCCTGAGACTATTACCTTGCCTGCTCCTTCCTTGTTTGATTTATCTGCAGGTCCGTATCTCGTTTCGCTAGCAGCCATTCACTCCTACCGGAACCCTACATCAGTCATGGAGCCGGAACCATAATTTGAACCTCCACGACAATCTAATTACCAGTGGGATCCGGAGATGATTGCCAACCAGTGGCAATCAGAGTCTTCTTCATCTCAGTACGACCCCGGCTACAACTATGGATGTCCGCCAGGCCATCCGTGGCAATAAACCAACTTAGGCCAAAAGCCTAAGCTTGGGGGAGTACGTATTTCTCACCGACATTACATTCATGTTCACACACTCATTGCTAGATGTCGGTGCTCATACTCTTTCATTGTAATATCCATGCTAGTTTATTTTCCTTTTTATGCTTTCTTCTTGTGTGTTTGATAAACCTTAAGAAAAACAAAAAAGATAGTTGTAACTTTTAGCTAGTTTACTTTTCATGCCGTAGTAGTAATAATTAAAAGAAAACCCAAAAAGATTTCCCGTTCTTCTTTTACTTGTTGGGAGCTTTCCCGTGTAAATAGTTTTATTTCTTTGGGGGTCGATAGGAGAAGACCATGATTAAATTGTTGAAGTGGCTCTTATATGCATTATTGTTGATTTACCAAGAGCCCATATTGCCTTGTCTTCTCCTGTTTATTGAATGCTCGCAGATTCCAGCTTAGTCCAATGCACGTGCACTCTTATTATTTTCACACATTCGGTCGTGCAAGTGAAAGGCAATTATGACGATATATGATGGACTGATTGAGATGGGAGAAGCTGGTATGGACTCGACCTCTCTTGTTTTTGTAAATATGATTAGTTCATCGTTCCTAATTCAGCCTATTATGAATAAACATGTTTGGAATGACAATTAGAGATCATAGTTGCTTATGCCATGCTTGATTAGCTATGAGTTATAATGGTTTACCTTTATGCCAACATGCTATTAAAATGGTTGTGATGTGGTATAGTGGGGTGGTATCCTCCTTTGAATGATTTGAGTGACTCGACTTGGCACATGTTCACACATGTAGTTGAAACAAATCAACATAGCCTTCCACGATATTTATGTTCATGGTGGATTATATCCTACTCATGCTTGCACTTAATGTTTATTAATTTTAATGCATGTTCATGACTGTTGTTGCTCTCTAGTTGGTCGCTTCCCAGTCTTTTGCTAGCCTTCACTTGTACTAAGCGGGAATACTGCTTGTGCATCCAATCCCTTAAACCCCAAAGTTATGCCATATGAGTCCACTATATCTTCCTATATGCGGTATCTACCGCTGCTCCAAGTAAATTTGTATGTGCCAAACACTAAACCTTCAAATGAAATTCTGTTTTGTATGCTCGAATAGCTCATGTATCAACTAGGGCTGTTCGTATCTTCCATGCTAGGCGGGTTATTCTCAAGAGGAGTGGACTCTGCTCCTCACTCACGAGAAAATGGCTGGTCAGCAGGATGCCCAGTCCCATGCTTTATGCAAATCAAATCAAAATAATTGCAAACAAAACTCCCCCTGGGACTGTTGTTAGTTGGAGGCACTCGTTGTTTCGAGCAAGCCATGGATTCATGCTTGTTGGTGGAGGAGGAGTATAAATTTTACCATTCTGTTTGGGAACCGCCTATAATGTGTGTAGCATGGAAGATATCGCCATATCTTGGTTGTTATGTTGACAATGAAAGTATGCAGCTCAAAATATTATTTATCTCTGCTTTAAAATCGAGCTCGGCACCTCTACAAATCCTCGCTTCCCTCTGCGAAGGGCCTATCTATTTACTTTTATGTTGAGTCATCACCCTCTTATTAAAAGCACTAGCTGGAGAGCGCTGCTGTCATTTGCATCCATTACTATTAATGTATATTGGGTATGACTATGATTGGATATCTTTTGCCATGAATTACAATGTCTAGTCAGTCCTTGATCTTTAAAGGTGCTTTGCATTTATATTTTGCAGTCTCAGAAAGGGCTAGCAAGATACCATCCTGTTATATCATATTATGATTGTTTTGAGAAAATGTTGTCATCTGAGATTTATTATTATTGCTCGCTAGTTGATTATGCCATTGATATGAGTAAACATGGCATCTAGGAGTTATTGTGAATATGGTTAGTCATAATATTTGCTGAAAACTTGAATGCTGGCTTTACATATTTACAACAACAAGAGCAAACAGAGTTTGTAAACGTTTTTCTTTATCACTTTCAGTTTATCAACTGAATTGCTTGAGGACAAGCAAAGGTTTAAGCTTGGGGGAGTTGATACGTCTCCGTCATATCTACTTTTCCAAACACTTTTGCCCTTCTTTTGGACTCTAACTTGCATGATTTGAATGGAACTAACCCGGACTGACGCTGTTTTCAGCAGAATTGCCATGGTGTTATTTATGTGCAGAAACATAAGTTCTCGGGATGACCTGAAACTCCACGGAACTTATTTTTAGAAAATAATAAAAATACTGGAAGAAGAATCCACGTCAGGGGGGCCTCCACCTGTCCATGAGGGTGGGGGCGCGCCCCCTGCCTCGTGGGCCCCCTGACGCTCCACCGACCTCAACTCCAACTCCATATATTCGTGTTCGGGAAGAAAAAAATTAGAGAGAAGGATTCATCACGTTTTACGATACGGAGCCGCCGCCAAGCCCTAAAACCTCTCGGGAAGGCTTATTTGGAGTCCGTTCGAGGGCTCAGGAGAGAATCCGTCGCCGTCGTCATCATCAACCATCCTCCATCACCAATTTCAGGATGCTCACCGCCATGCGTGAGTAATTCCATCGTAGGCTTGCTGGGCGGTGATGGGTTGGATGAGATGTATCATGTAATCGAGTTAGTGTTGTTAGGGTTTGATCCCTAGTATCCACTATGTTACGAGATTGATGTTGCTATGACTTTGCTATGCTTAATGCTTGTCATTAGGGCCCGAATGCCATGATTTCAGATCTGAACCTATTATGTTTTCATGAATATATGTGAGTTCTTGATCCTATCTTGCAAGTCTATAGTCACCTACTATGTGTTATGATCCGGCAACCCCAAGTGACAATAATCAGGACCACTCCCGGTGATGACCATAGTTTGAGGAGTTCATGTATTCACTATGTGTTAATGCTTTGGTTCGGTACTCTATTAAAAGGAGGCCTTAATATCCCTTAGTTTCCGTTAGGACCCTGCTGCCACGGGAGGGTAGGACAAAAGATGTCATGCAAGTTCTTTTCCATAAGCACGTATGACTATATTCGGAATACATCCCTACATTACATTGATGAATTGGAGCTAGTTCTGTGTCACTAAGGGAGTCCTGGATTAGGGGGTGTCCGGATGGCCGGACTATAGCCTTTGGCCGGACTCCTGGACTATGAAGATACAAGATTGAAGACTTTGTCCCGTGTCCGGATGGGACTTTCCTTGGCGTGGAAGGCAAGCTTGGCGATACGGATATGTAGATCTCCTACCATTGTAACCGACTCTGTGTAACCCTAACCCTCTTCGGTGCCTATATAAACCGGAGGGTTTTAGTCCGTAGGGACGAACAACAATCATACCATAGGCTAGCTTCTAGGGTTTAGCCTCTCACGATCTCATGGTAGATCTACTCTTGTACTACCCATATCATCAATATTAATCAAGCAGGAGTAGGGTTTTACCTCCATCGAGAGGGCACGAACCTGGGTAAAAACATCGTGTCCCTTGTCTCCTGTTACCATCCGCCTAGACACACAGTTCGGGACCCCCTACCCGAGATCCGCCGGTTTTGACACCGACATTGGTGCTTTCATTGAGAGTTCCTCTGTGTCGTCATCTGTAGGGCCGATGGCTCCTCCGATTGTCAACCATGATGCGGTCCAGGGTGAGACTTTTCTCCCCGGACAGATCTTCGTATTCGGCAGCTTCGCACTGCAGGCAAATTCGCTTGGCCATCTGGAGCAGATTGAAAGCTACGCCCCTGGCCATCAGGTCAGATTTGGAAGTTTAAACTACACGGCTGACATTCGCGGAGACTTGATCTTTGACGGGTTCGAGCCACAGCCAAGCGCGCCACACTGTCACGAGGGGCATGATCTAGCTCTGCCGCTGAACGGTGTCCTGGAGGCTGCACCAGTGTCCGCTCCAACCCTTAGCTCGGAGCTGACTACGCCGATCGAGGACGGGTGGCTGGACACCGCCTCGGGGGCTGCGATCTCTACGGCGATTGAGCCGTACACCTACCCGGTCCTTTGCGAAGCATGTGACTCCAAGGTGCCGAACTCCTCTCCGGACTTCGAACCTTCCGCGCCCCTGCCAATCGAATCCGATTGGGCGCCGATCGTGGAGTTCACCGCCGCGGACATCTTTCAGCACTCGCCCTTTGGCGACATCCTGAATTCACTAAAGTCTCTCTCTTTATAAGGAGAGCTCTGGCCGGACTACGGTCAGCAAGGTTGACGAAGAAATTCAATGCCCACCCACCACCCACTTCGTAGCCACTGTCGATGATTTAACCGACATGCTCGACTTCGACTCCGAAGACATCGAGGGTATGGACGACGATGTAGGGGAGGAACATGAACCAGCACCTATAGGGCACTGGAGAACCACCTCATCTCACGATGTATACATGGTGGACACACCTAAAGGAAGCGACGACGAGGAACAACGGGACGCTACGAAGGATCATTCCCTCGAAAAGCAGTCAAAACGGCGACGTAAGCGCCGCTCAAAGTCCCGCCTTGACAAAGACAACAACCATACAGGCCCAGCCATAGAGCATGGCGAACCGATGGACGACGAACATGCTATCGAGCAACCGTCCGAACGGGACAACCTGGATAAACAACCCGTCCCTGGTGAAGATAACAGTCCGGACGATCTCACGCCGGACAAGTTGTTGGAGCAGAAAAACCTCCACAAAAGGCTCGTCGCCACTGCACGTAGCCTGAAAAAGCAGAAGCGGAAGCTCAAAACAGCGGAAGATGCACTCAGAATCAGATGGAGCAAATTACTCAACACCGCAGACAAATACGGCGACAGTCGCTGAACAAAGCGCTACCCAAAGCGAAAACTACTGCCCGAATTTGATGAGGAGGCCGTAGAGCCCCCGCAATCAAAGAACAAGGAGGCCCGGTCGGATAGACGACCCCATGGCAAACATAGAGTGGCAAACGGCGCCACACACAAGCCGGCACGCGATCCGCACAAGGATTCGCATCAAAAAGATGGCCCAGTTAGATCTATCTACGGGCCAAGAAAGCAAGCTCTAGTAAGCAACGCAACACATCAAGTACCGAACATCACGGTACACCTAAATATAGGGCGCTGCACACCCCCTATGTTTCACCGATGAGTTGCTTTGGATTACAATTTCAATGGGATTCAAGCCCGTAAACATAGAGGCATCTGACGGAACAACGGACCACGAGTGCGGATTGAGGATTACATCCTCCACATACACATGGCTAGAGGAGATGACCTCCACGCCATAAAATACTTACCCCTCAAGCTCAAAGGGCCAGCCCGGCATTGGCTTAAAAGCCTCCCCGAAAACTCCATTGGAAGTTGGGAAGAGCTCGAGGATGCTTTTCGGGCAAATTTTCAAGGTACCTATGTACGACCTCCGGATGCAGACGATTTAAGTCACATAACCCAACAATTCGGAGAGTCATCCCGAAAATTCTAGAACAGATTCCTTACTAAAAAGAACCAAATAGTCGACTGTCCGGACGCCGAAGCCTTAGCAGCTTTCAAACACAACATCCGAGACGAATGGCTCGCCAGACACCTCGGCCAAGAAAAGCCAAGAACAATGGCCGCATTAACAAGCCTCATGACCCGCTTTTGGCCGGAGAGGACAGCTGGTGGCAAGATGCGTTACCAGCGACCCAAGTACATCCGAAGTCAGGGATGGAAACGGGAAACCACGACGCAGCAAGGACCAGCGTCGGACCAAGGGAAACAGCCCGAAGATCACGGCAGTCAACGCCGGATTCAAAAGCTCTCGGCAGAATCATAAAAAGCTGCCCCTTAAGGATAACAGGGACGAGCTATCTAACTTAAAAAAATCTTGGACAAGATATGCCAAATCCACAGTACTCCCGGGAAGCCTGCAAACCATACCCACAGAGTTTTTTGGGTCTTCAAGCAATCCGGCAAACTCAACCCCGAACACAAGGGGCTCGACACACCAAGCGAGGACGATGACGAACCCCACAAGCAGAGCACCGGAAAACAAAAAAATTTCCCACAAGAAATCAAAACAGTAAACTCACTTCACGTGACAAAAGGGAAAAATAGAGCGGCGCCCATAGAGGTACGCACCATATGGCCTATCCCAGAGGAGTCCCGCCACTGGTTGTTAAAACCAATCACCTTCGACCATCAGGATTACTCTAGAAGTATAAGGAATGCAGGTTGAACTGCCTTGATATTAGATCCGATAATTGGCGGACTCCAATTTACACAAGTCCTAATGAACGGCGGCAGTGATCTAAACCTACTATATCAGGACACAATCCGCAAAATGGGGATAGACCCAACCAAATTTCGCCATAGCAACACTTCCTTTCAAGGGGTAATGTCAGGCCCATATGCCCATTGTACGGGCTCTCTACTGCTAGAAGTTGTGTTCGGCTCACCCGACAACTTCCGCCGCGAAAAGTTAACCTTCCACCTCGCCCCATTTACAAGTAGCTATCAAGCACGATTGGGACGCGAAGCTTTCGCCCGCTTTAACGCAATACCGCATTATGCATCTCTTACACTTAAAATGCCCGGTCCACGCGGCATCATCTCGTTAAAGGGAAACATCGAGGGTTTCTCGAGTCCGGAAAATCGTGCGGTTGCCTTGACAGCCACACAATAAACCGGCTTCACCAATAAAAAGCACTTAGACAGGTCGTCCAGACCCTGGACATGGCTGGAGAGTCCAGCGTAAACATACAAGGGCTTACTAGACGCATACCCCCGTACAAGGGGCTCCGCGCATGCACAACAAGAGACAATAAAGCTCAATTTTATTCATTTTTTGAATTGTACTTCGTTTATTTAATATAACGTACACTTTCGAACGATCTTTTTCAACTAAGTTCCTCTCTTTTACAGATGAACACCGTGCTACACCCGTCCAGGATACGGCTGCGCGGAGACACAGCGCAGAGCGTGCAGTAGGGACCCGTTGCAAGGATTCTTTTCAGATTAAGACCCTGCGTAAACCTTTTTTACTGTCTCTTGTTGATACACATCCCCCGGTTTCTTGCTATAACCGAGGAGGAGGCTGGCGTTTTGGCATAGGCCACGTCAGAATTTTGCGCGTACCTGGACACCAAGGGCTTATTACCAAGGGTGTTGTTCGCCCCGTTTTCATAAAGACCGAATACCTTAGGGAGTGTTCGGCGTCTCGAGTTAGGCCTTATATGCATCAGCTCCGAATCATGTCTTTGGTCAAATGTTGGGTTTGCCTGGCTCCTGTGTTTTGCCGCCTTACGTTCCGCTCTATCGGCTAATGCGGCACCAGGAGAACTACTGCGATTGTGCCCAGTTCGGCCGGCGAGCACCTCGAGAGAAAGCCGAAAACTGACTGTCATGATATAGCATGAGACTGGTCAACCACTCGATGACCCGATGGAATCTTTAGAATTCCTCCGCATTGACGAAGGGCCGTTTCCCGGTCACGCACATAAGTGCCCCGAATTCGGGCGAGCGCGGTGCCCCTAGGGGCTATATAGTAGCCCCACTGTCAAACTCCTATGGCTAAGTGAAAGTGATAAAGCATTATAGTCCGGTTGCCTAGTTTGTTGCACTATCACCTCCTTTGTAGGACCAAGACGTTGGATCAAGTGTGAAAAGGCGCTTTCTACAAACACCCCCGCATTATATGCATGGGGGCTGAAGCCAAAGACTGCCATCTTTCAGGTTATATACACATATACATTAACGGCCGCACAGGAGGTATTTTAATTCTTGAAGGCACAAGTATAAAAAGCTTTTATATTCCATTGAAACATTGTTTCACAATAATACATGTTATTCGAACATAATATCCTTCGAAACCTGCGTCTCTATTAAACAAAGCGCCTGCAGAACTTCACGAAAATAGTGCTCGACAGGTACTAGGCTTCCGTCCGAATCTTGGGATGCAACATCGGTGGCCTTCATCTCCACCCAGTATGTCTTGACACGGGCAAGAGTCATCCGCGCACCCTCTATGCATGCTGACCGCCTCATTGCTTTGATATGCGGCACCGCACCAAGGAACTGCTGCACCAAGCCAAAATAACTCTTCGGCTCGGGCCTTTTCGGCCACAAATGAGTCACGACATCCTTCATGGCAAGTCCGGACAACCTATTCAGCTCCGCCCATTCGGCCAAACGATCGGTTAATGGAAGTGGGCGCTCTGGATTACGGAACTGCGACCAAAAAAGCTCTTCCATCTCGTGATCCTTTTGATCTCCGAAGTGTTCGGCCGTGTCCGCGGCACTCGCCGTCAAGTCCAGATAAGCATCCTCCGCACTCCACAGCCGGTCCAATTGAGCATATTTAGGATCCGTGAACTTCCTCTGCAGCAGAAAGGACTTTCCAGCCGCGATATCTCCGGCCTGAGGTAGCTCCTCCTTCATAGCTCTCATCGCAGAGCGAGCATCCTTGGCCTTGGTGGTGGCCTTCTTCAGGTCCTCTTGCTCCGCTCGACCTTCTTTTTCAAGAAGCTCGTAGCGGTCGGTAGCATTCTTCAACTTCACGGCCATCTCGGCCATTTCCTTCTTGCTTCGGGCGATGAGCGACTGTTTGGCTTTTAGCTCTTGACGCCTTTAAGGCAGCCGCATCACTTTTTCTGGCCTGCTCCTTGGCTCGGGCAAGCTCCGCCCGAAGGTTCTCCATGGCAGCGGCACCATCTACATCAAGCATACATGTTGTAAGTCACGGGCATCAAGCTCCGCTTATTGACAAGCGCGATGTCGGCATCTGCCACGTCAAGTTGCCGCTTTAGTTCGGCAAATTCATCAGTCCGGCTAGCCACCGGACGCTCTGCCACCTACATAGGAAGGGCGACATATTATAGCTGGGATTATGATCCTCGGCATGCTGTCATTTTTGACAACGCACCGAGTCTCAGGGGCTACTATCTACACAGGGCGCATCTTATATATGTGGAACCGTCAAAAGGTACATCATTGCACGTACCTCAAAACCCGTCAGTAAACTCCCGACGGCCTCGTACAACCCGCTTTCCGCGGACGAAATTTTTTCAATCACCGTACCCATCAATGCACGGTGATCCACTGAGGTAGACGCTCGCCCGAGCAGATCCTTCAACTCCTCCGACCGTGCACCAGGAGGTGCCGGACTCGTCTGATGGCCTTTTTCGAAGGCCGGACACGGAGGGCTTTGGGGGCCCTCGACCGCCTCCGCCCTGCGGATTCGGAGAAACCCTCCGCGACGACACCTCAGGATCGCCCGCCTCGCTAGGTGATGCGGCGAGGAGGCGTTCCGCTCTCCATCATCTCCGGACGAAGATCCCCTGAAGACAAGCTCTGCTGAGAAGGGTTGAGATCCGAACTACAAGGTAAAAATTCGGTCATCTTCAGAAATAAAACAGGGATGTCTCTTATTTTAAAACTCCCCTTTCTACTTACGACTCGCTGGAGGGCTGATCTCCTTGGGGAAATAGTGCGGCCGGGGCATCTCCCGGCGCAGGACCCTCTGGCGAAGATTTCTTCCCCCGCTTTGAGGCCTTGGTCTCGGATCTTGAGACGGTCCTCTTCTCCCCTTGGATGGAGGGATTCTCGATCCCTCCTTTCTTGATAACCTCCTTCGCGGAGGCAGTAGCTTCCTTGTTCCCCCCTTCGCCTTCTTCCAAAGGCGCAGCCTCCAGCATCTTGGTTAACATGGGATCCGGCGTGGTCTCACGGAGGGGGGCCGGACACCTAACCAGTTTTGCTTTCGCTATCCACTCCTGTTTAAGGGACAGCTCTTTCAAGGGCAAGTTTATGATAAATATACGGATAGCGTGTCCGGGTACAGGACTACTTACTTGAGTATCCGGGCAATTGCAGCTCAGACATGCGTCATCGGTCAAGTCCGGACACATTGCTTGTGATCCGAAGAACAATTTGTACATCTCCACGGGTGTTGCACCCATAAAATGTTGGAGAGCTCGTGGTCCCTCCGGATTGAACTCCCACAGGCGGAGGGGGCGACGTTTGTAGGGCAGGATGCGACGAATCAGCATGACCTGTGCTACTACGACCAGATTGATCTCTCTCTCTCTCTAGGAGGTCTCGAATACGGCCCTGCAACAAGGGCATGTCCTTGGACGGCCCCCAGTCAAGCCCTTTATTGACCCATGATGCCAGCCGCGGTGGAGGACCCGAGCGAAAGGCAGGTGGCACCCATTTGGTGCCCCTGGGAGCTGTGATATAAAACCACTCTTGTTGCCATAGACTGAGCTCCTCTTGAAAAGAGCCTTCGGGCCATGAAGCGTCAGCATTCTTGCTTATAACAGCCCCTCCGCACTCTGCCAGTTGCCCCTTGATCATCTTCGGCTCCACCTTGAAGGTCTTGAGCCACAATCTGAAGTGAGGGGTAATGCGGAGGAAGGCTTCGCATACGACGATGAACGATGAGATGTGGAGGATGGACTCCGGATCCAAGTCATCAAATTCCAGCCCGTAATAAAACATGAGCCCCCTCACGAAGGGGTCCGTCGGGAAGCCTAGTCCCCGAAGGAAGTGAGACGCGAACACCACGCTTTCACCGGGCTTGGGAGTGGGAATAACCTGCCCTTGGGCAGGCAGCCTATGCGAGATTTCGGTTAGATACACATCATCTCTTAGCTTTAGGGCGTCTTCTTCCGTGGCGGAGGAAGGCATCCACCGCCTTGAAGGTCGGAGCGGACATCATCGAAGGTCGAAGCGCTGAATCTGGAGCTTTGGGTGTTGGAACTCGAGGCGAGGCGGATTCGATTGAGATTGAGAAAAGGAGCGGGGCCTTGGTCTCTTTATAAAAAGGTTGAATACCAGAGCCCTCCTCGTGACCGTTCGGGACTCGCCTTCGATAGAGAGAAGGCGTGCCAGCAACGGCACGATCAAGTTACCCACGCCCGTATTAATGAGAATCCGGAATAAGAGGACACGATCTACGCTTTGACGAGACGTGCCAAGGAAACCGCCTCGCTAAACGCTACCGAGGTGGGACAAGAAAACGATTGAATAAAGGCTTGGCGTGGTGTGATATCACGACTGCGGAATACGTCGGCCAGATTGAACTTGTGTAAATATTATTCTCTCTACGGTGGTATGTGGAACTTATTTTGCAGAGCGGACACTATCCTTGTGTTGAAATCTTCTATGAAGTATTCGGAGGAGGAGCCCGCCTTGCAATGCCGAAGACAATATGCGCGGACTCGTCGTCATTGAAGCCTGGTTCGAGAGACTCTTGAGGAGTCTGGATTAGGGGTGTCCGGATGGCGGACTATAGCCTTTGGCGGACTCCTAGACTATGAAGATACAAGATTGAAGACTTCGTCCCGTGTCCGGATGGGACTTTCCTTGGTGTGGAAGGCAAGCTTGGCGATACGGATATGTAGATCTCCTACCATTGTAACCGACTCTGTGTAACCCTAACCCTCTTCGGTGCCTATATAAACCGGAGGGTTTTAGTGCGTAGGACGAACAACAATCATACCATAGGCTAGCTTCTAGGGTTTAGCCTCTCGGATCTCGTGATAGATCTACTCTTGTACTACCCATATCATCAATATTAATCAAGCGGGGAGTAGGGTTTTACCTCCATCGAGAGGGCCCGAACACAGGTAAAAACATCGTGTCCCTTGTCTCCTGTTACCATCCGCCTAGACGCACAGTTCGGGACCCCCTACCCGAGATCCGCCGGTTTTGACACCGACAGTCACCCTATATTATGACTGTTACATGATGAACCGCATCCGGCATAATTCTCCATCACCGATCCAATGCCTACGAGCTTTTCACATATTGTTCTCCGCTTATTTACTTTTCCGTTTCTACTGTTACAATCACTACAAAACCCAAAAATATTACTTTTGCTATCATTACCGTTACTTCCATATTACTTTGCTACTAAATACTTTCTTTGCGAGATACTAAGTTATCCGGTGTGGTTGAATTGACAACTCAATTGCTAATACTTGAGAATATTCTTTGGCTCCCCTTGTGTCGAATCAATAAATTTGGGTTGAATACTCTACCCTCGAAAACTGTTGCGATCCCCTATACTTGTGGGTTATCATTCGCCGAGGCACGGTAGTGGTGGGCCCCAGCTTGCAGCAACGTCCCGTCGCGCGCGTGGGCTGGTAAGCTGGCCCAACTAGCTGGCGTCGCGTGGCACGCAGGTAGCGGCAAGCCTGGCGCCCGGCGGGTGTGCCATCTGGCTCTCGCCACGACGCGTCAAAATCACTAGGCGGCCAGCCTGGCCACGACCGGCTCAAGACAGTCGGCACTCCGGAAGACGGACGAAGCAAGATTAGCCAGACCACTCGGAGTACGAAGCCGCTGAGGCTCCTCGCCTCTTTCAGCCGCGGCGCCCCACCAGCTTCAGGGACTACTATGAAAGTAAATGACCATGGGTAGCCTCATCAGCCTCCCATGGTATTTCAATACATCATGGCTGGCTGCGCCCCTCAAGAATCAAAGGCAGAAGGCCGCCTTCCTGGGACCGGCTGGTCCAAGCGGCCGCCTGCCAGGAGGCGGCAAAATTCAGAAGACGACCACCGAGTGGGCTGACTCCTAGCAGGCGGCCCCTCGTGCCCTCGAAGTTAGCACCCACATAAACACGACGAGACGGGGCATGACTACGGTCTGATATGCCGCCCCGAATCTGTGGTGGAGCGTGGGCGCGGTCAGGCATCTTGGCGGACACCTCGCTGGCGGCACTGTTTCCACGCAGCCCATGACATCGCCCGTGGCAGAGAAGGCCATGTTCCCACGACGGACTGTCGGTACGGCCTACAAGCGGTGGGCCCCACCTGTCCGTGAGAAGCCAGAAGATGGCGAGCCCTGATCAGCCGGCTTGTGGGGAGGCCGAATCCTGACCAGGCGGCCCTCCCCCTCCCTTGGAGTCTGTGCGCCATTAATCAGAAGAGACGAGGTGGCTACGAACGCCCACCAGCGGCGGATATGACCATGCTTCCCATGACAAAGCACACATCATCGGTGACGACTACATTACTAAGCGGTGGCAAGACCCGCGCGGTGAGGAGCGGCCTGTCGGTGAGTCTGAACGACGGCGGGACCCACCAGGCGGCGGGCCCCAGCTGCCGGCGGAGAAGCCGGCGACCATAGACGCTGACAGCCGGGTCCTACCACCCGGTCAGATTACCATTGTACCCCTGGCGGTAGACCTATATAAACCCCCCAGGGAACCCATGCAAAGGGTTCAGCCCCTGAGACACTACACACACCACGTAGAGACAGGAGTAGAGCCAGCCTCGCCCTTCTTCCTCCTCTAGACAAACAGCTCAAGGAGCACTTGTAGTGACTTGTTGAGTTAGTGATCATGCGGAGACCCGCAGGACAGGACTAGGGGTGTCATCTCCTAGGAGAGCCCCGAACCTGGGTAAAGTGCGCCGACGTTCGTGTCTACGCCTTATCCCGTTTCTAGGCACCGGCGACGTCTTACTAGCTCCCACCATGATAAGCCATCCTTTGGCATATGTCGCCCCAAACCCCCGACAACCTGCATGAACCAAACAACCCGACAGGGGCGCAAACGACGCTGACAGGGCGGATCCAGCCTTCCCAGCAGGGCAACCGACCAGGCAAGCAGACAGAAATCCCGGGTCAACGCCTTCATGAGCCAAATAACCCGACATGGCGCAAACGACGCTGATAGGGCGGACCCAGCCTTCCCAGCAGGGCAACCGACTAGGCAAGCAGACAGAAATCCCGGGCTAGCGCCTGCGTGAGCCAAACAACCCGACAGGGCGAAAACGACGCTGACAGGGCGGACCTAGCCTTACCCCGCGTGGGTGCGGCAACGCCGAACATCATTATCGATCTTACTGATCAGTGTAGACACTTCACGGATCATTCATAAAAGGCGAGTACTCTGCGCCGGTCCGCCGGCCCAAACTTTGGGCTGGTCCAACCCTGGCCGTCAGATGCGAAGTGTGAAAACCGTCAGATCTAAGAATCCGGTCCCCACTCCCATATTCCCCCCGTGGACGACTCTCTCTTCCGCACCTCCTCATCTCAAATCGGGAGAGAACGTCCAGGACGGGAACGAGAGGACGAAGCTTGCCAGGTCGTCATCGTTCTCTGCATCGCCCCTGCTCGTTGGATCGCCGCTGCTCACAACGGCGAGGCCACACGTCGTCTCCGGCGACGGTGCTTGCTGGGGAACCTCCCCCGCTCTCAGTTTGTGCTCCAGATCCCGTCGCTGACCGGTTGCAGACGTTCATGGTTGCAGCACTCCGGTGTGTTGCCCCCGGCCTCGTCGTCGACTGCATGAGTTTCGGCGATACAAACGGCACCAATCGCACCATAAAACGGATGTAGCAAAAAAACTTGTTCGTCGTAGCAAAAAGCAACGGCGGTTGCAGCAAAAACGCTGTCATCGTCGCCGTGGGTCGCAACTCGTCATGAATGGACGCAGCAAAAATATTTGCCGGTTGTAGCAAAATCGACGACGGTTCCAGCAAAATTCAAAGATGGTAGTAGCACAAATAGGTGCTAGTTCCAACAAAAACTAAGACAATGGTAGCAAAAAAATCATTTGGTTCCAGCAAAACTCAAAGGCGGTGGTAGCAAAAATGATGCTAGTTCCCGCAAAAAGCAAAACAATGGTACCAAAAAAACTAGTATTGGATTCAGCAAAATTCAGAGACGATAGTAGTACCATGTAGCAAAAATTACCGTCGGTAGAAGCAAAACACATCTCTGTTTCCAGCAAAACAACATCTTGGTTCCAACAAAATTCACCGCCGGCACCAATTCGAGCAAAGGAAACAAACGTTCCAGCAAAAAAATTCCTCCCATAGCAGCAAAACATATCACTGGTTCCAGCAAAAATAGAACTTTCCAGCAAAAAATCACCGCCGACACCCATCCAAGGAAAAAGAACACACCAGTTCTAGCAAAAATTACAGCTGGTAGCAGCAAAAATCACCACTGGTTCCAGCATCCCTGATGTCCCCGTTTCCAGCGCCGCCGCATCCCGCAGGTGTCCGTCGCCGGTCGCAGCTCCTAGACGGCCGGTTGCAGCTTCCCACAAACCGATTGCAGCAAAAAAGTGAGGACCTTCGACGTAGCAGGCACGGCTGCTGATCTGCCGGTGGCCGCTTCGGTTCCACGACAATGCTCGCGGCGGCGGCACACCCAATGACAGCCCAGAAAAAAGAGGAGGAGTGGTGGGAGCAGCGGCGCCGCAGGAGGTGGAAGAAAAAGATGGATGTGCGATTGATTGTGTGGCCAGCAGCACCCGTGAGAGAAGATAAGGGAAGTGGGCGGTTGTGAGTGGACCCATGTGTGGACGTGGCTCTCGTATATGAGCGGACACGTGTGACAGAGCAGAGTCGACCGGTCCAATCTTCAGTCGGTCCACCGGATTTAAACGTTTCCCTTCATAAAAACATGTTGTTCATAGACTGCTTTGCTTGGTGGCTGTAATTGATCTTTGCGCGATGGACGGCAACAAGTCATTTAGTTTTACACCAATATCATCTGAGTCGCTAGGAGCATCTTGTGTTCCCAACCAACAAAGTCCCGTTGCCTTGGCAACCGAATCCCTTGGCCGCGAAGTCTCTAGCACAGACTACTATAATCCACAGCAGAATCAGTGGCAGGTGTCCGCAACTGTCGGATGATTACTCCGAAAACGTTTCTTATTCAGAACCGGACCTCCAAACCCTTCAATCCAGAGCTCGCCAGCGCATTAAACCCCAATCGACGTGTGAGAGCGAACGTACTACAGCACCACACATTCTCTCTCTGCAAGCTGCCGCCCGCCCAACCCAACGCGTTAGGCCAAACAAAGATGAGGCGAGCTCCCCGTCTCCGGTGAGCTGGATACACGGAGTCGCCGACCTTTCTCGCCGCCTTTTCGTGCTCCCTGGCCAGAAAGAAAGACGGGTAAACCTTATCCCAGAGCCGTGTGAAGGCCAGCCAGCTAGTGGGCGGCGCCACTGGCCGGTGGGCCCCGGACACCACACGCCCATCAATACGTCGACGTGCCACCAGCTGTATCCTCCCTCAGACGGCAGACGCGTCACGCGTGCTTGCTGCTGCACAACCCAACGGGCAGCACCACATCCACAGCGTCACGGGCGGCCGCGGCCATAGACTAATCGATGCCCAAATTGTGAAATCGTTCTAGATAGGGGAATGATTAGCGGCGGAGGGGTTGGTTAAGCCCTGAGGTTTGGCCGTGGTGGGCGCCCAGCGTCAGCTGATTACCAGCTGTGTGGGTGTGAGTTTTCTCTGACCGTCAACCTATATAAGTACAGCCCCGTCGATCTCCTTCCTCTGCCCAGTCACTGTCCACACACATTTCCTTGTAGTTTTGTGCGTACCACCCCTCTCATCTCATCCCATCCAAGCTAGACAATTCCCGCACTGTGCTGTGGTGCTCCATCTAGCCAGCTTTTTTGCTCAGCTTAGCTTCCAAATCTGCTCCACAGCCCCGGCGGCACAAGAAGAAAATATCCGTGCGTCCGCGAGAGGAAGGGAGATCGTCCATGGAGAAGGACAACCACAAGGAGGTGAGCCCAATTCCCATCCCCCCAACGAATCCTTCGGCTTTCGTATCGAGAGATCGAATCCATCCATGGGTTTCCTTTTCTTGTTCGCGATCTGGTTCTGCGGTGGCTTGTTAGAAGATTAATTTCGATGCGTGCGTGCGTGTGTGTGCAGGGGGAGGGGGCGACGGCGTGGATGACGGTGCCGGCGTTCGGGGACTGGGACATGAAGAACGGCGCCATGCCGGACTACTCCATGGACTTCTCCAAGATCCGGGAGATGCGCAAGCAGAACAAGAAGGAGCTCTCCCGCGCCAGCCTCGGCGGCGACGACGACCTCCTCGCCCACCACAAGCAGCACCAGCAGCAGCAGTCCGCCGCCAAGGCTGCCCAGCCCACCAAGCTCGGCGCTCCGGCCAAAGACCACGGCCCGCTCCACGGCCGCGACGACTCGCCCACCGTAAGCAACCTCGCTCGCCTTCCCTCCCTTCTGCTTACCATTCGAATTGCTAGTTTGACAAGTCATGGATTCGCCGCCGCCTAACGGTCAAAAGAGGATTCCCGTGTCCACAACTTTTCTCCATTCTGGAAAAGAAAGAAAAAGCAAACTTCTCTCCATATCGATTCGGCTGTTCTTAGCTGACCCGGAACTAGTAGCATAAAGACTTGGACTTTCTGCGTTAGCTAGTACACTTTCAGCAAGTAACGCTGCTGCAGATAGCAGTATAATATTCTTTGCTTGCTGAACAGCAGCAGCCATGGGGTTCTGCTGGGTCAAACTCGTACTCCAACGCACTGATAATTTGACCGTGGACGGTGGAACACAGCAGTAAATTCCACAAGTACTGGCTATTTACTCACATGTTTTCATGTGCAAGTACTTCAAAGAAGTGCTAGGAAAATAAAGAACACACGAGTAAGCCTGACTCTGTATCACGGCCTACATGTTGATAACCATTCTGTTACTCTGCATTTACCTGATGGCTCTTCTGAGCTGCAAGTGCAAAGCCTGTTATGATGAACCGGAGAAAACATGTACTACACCGAAAAGTCGAACCGCCGCCTCTGTTTCAGGGGTAGTAGTGTATGATTAAGCAAGTTCAGAAGATTATTATAGGCCCTACGCAACGTTTATGGTGTCTAGCTGCATCGACAATGAGTGGAGTCGGTTCAGCTGATATAGGTAGGCGTAGGTCGGAAGATATATCAACCCGTAGCACCGGCCACTCCAACCATTTGCATCTAGTGCTTTGTCACAGCTCACAGCTGCTTGGCAAGGACACATGGTCTCATTTTCCTAATCGTATATTACTCGATATGTGTATGCCTCTTAGAGGCTGTGCCGATAAAGCGATGACTGATATGCATTAGTATGTCGTTGTCCATGGGACATCCAATTAATTATGTTAGGAATCCCAGCTGACGATAGATGATTAGAACGAACTAATAATGAGTCGAGTCAGTTGGTAGGCTAAAATTGCCCTTTAGGTTGCAGGTATGAAATGAAATGTATGATGAGAAGTGGCAAAAATAGGATTGAAGAAGCTGAGAATTAGTTATCAACGGCCTTGTACGTACAGCTTGCTACAAGCTGGTGCCATCTTGGCCAAACATACATTAGCTTTCCTTATGACAAAGCACAAATTGGTTGACAGAGAACCTTCATCCAACATAGTTTGGCAAACAACATTTCAGAACTTCAATCCTGTGAGGCGTCGCTGTCGCGCAACCTGGTTAGCTAGTTGGCAAAAAAAGAAAGAAGGAAAATAAAGTTCTGCTTGAACTTCAGCTGTGACATAGTACTATATTCTTGTTATATCACCTGGCTGATGGCTGATGGCTAACCATAGTACTATACATGTAATGTACTCCCTCCGTTACTAAATGTAAGTCTTTGTAGAGATTCCACTATGAACCACATACGGATGCATATAGATGCATTTTAAGTTTAGATTCATTCATTTTGCTCCGTATATAGTCCACCTAATGGAATTCCAGAAAGACTTATATTTAGGAACGGAGGAAGTATTATGTAATGACCTGGAAGGAATTTGTTTGCTGATGCAGGGAAGGAAGAGGTTCCTGAGCTATTTCCAGTGCTGCATCAAGGCCTGAAGACCAGCTGCTGCCACCGCCCTCCGTCGAGGTATCACAGCATGAAGCAGCTTAGCAAATTTAGCCTAGGCTTCTTTGGTGTTTGGTCAAGCTTGCAACTCAAATGTGTAATATAATTCCACGTCCTGACGCTACCTGTTTAGAGAACGAGACGGTTTATGTGGGGAACAGATTGCTTGTGAATGTCAAGGTTACTATCTTGCCTAGTAGTAATAATATTCACTGTGAGAAATGGCATCTGGTATGATAATTTTGAACACCCTTACATCAAACTGGCAATACTTCGACATCGAGTCATCAGCCAACATGTCCATCCTGGAAAGTCCACCGAATGAGCGATTCCCCTAGCTTCAAGCAAACATCCAGTTTTCTCCTCTGCTTTCACCATGACTACATGCTGAAACTGCATCTTAGTCGTAGAGAATGTGTCATCGAACAACACAATCTCATGATCAAACCCACTGCTGAGAGCAGCGAATCTCACGTGACGGGGACCGTCGACCTTTGCAAAGACTTCTATTACGGCCTCGATGCTTTTCGTGAATATTATGTGGCCTATGTCCAACCTGAATGGGCCACCACGAATCTGTCCTTTGTAGCATTTCATCAAAGGACCGGGATATGGGGCTGGCGTTCGAACGAATCGTTCCTTGGTGTTGAACATGTGTACATGTATGTAGTACGTAGGTCTGCGTTTCGTATGCAGTACCTGTCAGTGGCGGAGTCAGGATTGGCTGACACCCCAGGCGAGAAACTAAGGGCTAAAAGCTACAAAAAAAACTCCAGTTTCAACGCATACGAAAGTCTATCTATGTTGCATAACTATTTTTGAAATCATCATAATGTTGTCTAGATTTATTATGAGCACTATCATGCTTGCAAACATGCTGATTAAAAACTTTAGGTCCATCCTTCCAAGATTTAAATCCATTTTTCGTGAATGCCTCAACACCATAGTTTGCAGCTCTTGGTTGCTTAAATAGAAAACAATAAAAGCAAAAGGCTGCTTTTTTTCAATGTTATATTCCAACCAGCCGCGATGATCATTATACCAGTAATCATGAAAGCTTCTACCATTTATTTGCTCTTATGTATGATCAGTTGGTTGACATGGACCCATACTAATGTACTCCCTTCTAGCAAGATCTCTAATGTCTGCATCCAAATCCTCAATTGGTATTCTCTTACCAGGGTCTGATTCAATATCACCAGGTTTAAGTTGAGCCGTAACACTAGGGGCATTATCAGTTGTTCGAGTTGAAGGACCTGTTTTTGCAGTTTTTGTGGTTCGAACTTGAAAAATGAATTCAATGTCTTGTTTCTTTTACTCATCTTGCCTTCCTGTAACATTTATAGAAACAAAATTACTATCTGTCTAAATAGGTTTCCACATCTAACAAAAAGTGGCATCAAGCAAACAATGGTGGCATCTAGCAATTACAGAGTACAGGAACTCTACCTAGTGAATCCTAAGTGAAGGGGCCATGCTTACAAGATTAGAACAGAGCTCCATGCCTCCAACGAACAGAGCTCAACACTGCACTGTCTCTGTCCTAAAAGCTATACATCAGAATTCAGAAGTTCAGAATAGAGCTCCACGCCTCCACCGAACAGAGCTATACATCGAACTCGAAGAAAACTAGGAAGTAAGGAAGGGATACCTTTGCTCTTGGCCTCTTGCTCTGATGTCTGCTATGTGCTGCGGCTCGCCGGACGCCGGGTAACCTGCCGCCTCGCCGATGTCGCCGCCTCATCGGACAGGGCAGCAGCTCGCAGCACCGCAGCGGCGCAACCTGATGCCGCAGAAGGGGATCGAAGGGGACGGAGCTGGCCGGCAGGGTAGGCGGTGGGCGGTGCCTAGGGTTCGTCGAAGTCAGGGGAACGGGCTGCGGGTGGCTGGCTGGTTCATGTTCATCCAGACTCGAAGTAGACGCACAGGCAGGCCGCGGGCAGATGAGGCAGGCAACGAACGAGATGGGCCTCACGCCCCAGGCAGCCTTCGTTGTTCTACAGTATATTTGCTACAGTGTACGAGCGAGATGGGCCTCACGCCCCAGGCAGCCGCCTGGGCTGCCTGGGGCCTGTCTCCGCCCATGGTACCTGTAGTGTCTATCTCCCTTTGTATGTACGTGTATCTTAAGAGACAAGATACTGATCGCATCCCTTGTATCTATATATGTACCTAGTGTACGATCAATGAATCATCTATGCACTAAATCATTCTCCATATGGTATCAGTTTTTTAGGTTTTCCTCTCGCTTCCGCCGCCGCCACCCAGCCGCCGTCGTTTGTGCACCTCTCGTGCCGGCCGGCGCTCCTGATCCCATCCCGTTCCCGCCGCCAGCCTCGCTACCCGCTGCAGCTACTGATCCCGATCCAGCACCTGCCCCGATCGCCCGATCCAGCCACCAGCCTCGCCAAAACCCGCCCGTGCCAGCCGCTCCCGATCCCGCCTCGCTTGTGCCAGCTGGCCGCTGCTCCCGATCCCGCCTTGATCGTCCGTGCCAGCCGCCAGCCTCGCCAAAGCCCGTCCGCGTAGTGCATCACACGCGCCCGCCCGTGCCAGCGCAGCGCCCGCGATTGCCCCGCCCGCTCGTGCTGCTTCCTGACGCTAGCCTCGCCCGACTCGCCTCGCTCGACTTCTCACGCCGCCATGACTTCCTCAGGCTCCTCCTCCTACAACCCCTTCGCCGGACCAGACCCCGCTGACATCCGCGACATCAACATCCACGACCAAGTCCCCGTCATCCTCGATGCCACCGACGCCACATACTTCGCGTGGAAGACGTACTTCCCACTGCTCTTCCGCGAGAACAACCTCGTGGATCACGTCGACGGCTCCGTCGACTCCCGCGCCATGGTGGGCGACTCCGAGTGGACGGCGATCGACGCCACGCTCATCCGGTGGTTCTTCACCATCATCTCGAAGGACCTGTTTCACACGGTCGTGAGCGATGATGATGACGCCCGCGCCGTGTGGGTCAAGCTCAACGGCCTCTTCACCGACAACAAGCTTCAGCGCGGTGTTTTTTTGCAACATGAATTTTTTGACTGTCATCAGGATGATCATTCTATCGATGACTACTGCCGCCGCCTGAAGACGTTGGCGGATGAGCTCCATGACATTGGCGCCATGGTTGATGGCGACCTCCTCCTCAGCACGCTCACCGCCGGCCTCAATGAGGACTTCGCTAACGCCGCCTCCAACCTCTCCCTCATGACGGAGCCCTCCTTCCCCAAGTTCATGGCATAGTTGTGGTTGGAGGAGCGCCGGATGAAGGGGGTCAAGAAGCGCGTGCAGCACCACGCCCTGGCTGCCGGCACCTTGCGAGGCGCCCCTCCACCGGCCGCCCCGCCCGCGCCTACGCCCCCGCGCCTCCCGCCCCACCCGCTGCCCCAGCCGCAGCAGGTGGCGGGCGGCGCCGCAACCGCCCAGCGGGCGCAAGAACAGGGGGGCCTCGTCGGCGGCGCAGCAGCCACCCCGCCCTGGACTTACGGCACCAACCCGTGGACGGGTGTGGTACACACGTACTCGATGCCGGTTCCTCGGGCTCCCGCTCCGGGCATCCTTGGGCCTCGGCCGGCGAGCCACCAAGCGCTCTTCACCATGCAGAACGCCCCCCCCTACATCGGCTACGGCGCCGCGCTCACGCCCACCTACGGCGCCTATGGCGCCCCTCCCGTGCCGGTCTACGGAGGGTTTCTCCCGCCCCAGGTGCCGCCGCCGTGGGACCCGACCCTTCTCGCTGCTCTGCACTTCGCCCCGTCACCGAGCTCCTATGGTGGCGGCGGTGACTGGTGCATGGACTCGGGCGCCACCGCTCACATGACTGCTCATCCCGGTAACCTGACATCAACCACCCCTGTTCATACTCCCACTCGCATCACCCTTGGTAACGGTTCCTCCATTCCCATTACACATGTCGGTCATATGTCTTTTCCTTCTACTTCTACTCCCGTTAACATGTCTAATGTTCTTGTGTCTCCTAACTTAGTTACCAATCTTGTTTTTGTTCGTCGGCTTGCTCGTGAGAACCCTATCACTGTTGAATTTGACGATATCAGCTTTTCTGTGAAGGACGCCCGTACACGGATGGTACTCCACCGATGTGATAGCCCGGACGAGCTTTACCCGGTGCATACCTCCGGCGCCACCACCACCCGTCGTCCTGCCGCCTTCGCTGCTAGTGTCGATCTTTGGCACGCCCGCCTCGGCCATCCCAACTCCACCGTTATGCGTCAGATTCTTCAGGAGTTTTTCTTTCTCATGTAATAAGGTTGACGACCACTCTTGTGAGGCTTGCCGTCTTGGCAAGCACGTTCGTCTTCCCTTTAGTGAGTCTACAAACATTTCCACTTTTCCATTTCAGTTGTTGCATAGTGATGTTTGGACGCCCCGGGTTGCGAGCAACACGGGTTACTTATACTATTTGGTGATATTGGATGATTTCTCTCATTATGTGTGGACATTTCCTCTCCGTCGCAAGTCCGGCGCTCTTGCCACTCTCACCGCATTTTATTCATATGTCACCACACAGTTCGGTCGTCCTATTCTTGCCTTGCAAACTGACAACGGAGAGGAGTTTGCCAATGTCGTCGTCCGCAATCTTCTTGTGTCGCACGGCACCATCTTTCGCCTCACTTCCCCCTACACGTCACAGCAGAATGGTCGCGCCGAGCGCATCATTCGCACTCTTAATGACTGTGTCCGCACGTTTCTCTTCCACTCCTACGTGCCTCCCTGGTTCTGGCCGGACACGCTCGCGATCGCCAGCCTCCTCATAAACATTCACCCGTGTCGTCCACACAGGAACTACACTCCTCACCAGCTCCTCTTCGGTGCGGTTCCATCTTATGATGGTCTTCGCATTTCCATCTTATGATGGTCTTCGCATTTTTGGGTGTCTCTGTTATCCTAGCACCGCATCCACTGCACCTCACAAACTTGCTCCCAGGTCGCTTCCTTGCATATTCCTTGGTTATCCTCCCAACACCAAAGGTTACCGGTGCTATGATCCAGCGTCCCACCGCGTTTTCACCTCGCGACACGTGTACTTTGACGAGCTGGTGTTCCCGTTTCAGCAGGTACCGTCACCCTCGGCGTCCTCCGCGGCGCGGTTCGCCCCTGCCTCCACCTCCGGTGAACCGCCCCACCATGCACTGGGCTTGGCCCTGCCCGCGCTCCCGGCACCGGCGGCCCCCGTTGTCGCGGCCCCCGCTGCCGCAGCCCCTGGCACCTCCTCGGCCACCCCCTCGTCCTCCCCTGGCGCCGCGGCCCCGCCGGCTGCCCCGACGCCCCGACCCCTTCGGCCGCTCTGAAGACCGGCTCGAGCTCATCCTCGCCGGTCTCCCTCTCGGCTCTGCCGGCTGCCGCCGCACCTCTCACCGATGTGGTCACTCGGGCTCGGACTAGGACGTTTTGTCCTAGCATGCGCTACACCTCCGACAAGTACGCGTGTGCCGCGTCCACCTCGGCCCCGTCCACTCTCCCCACCTCCGTTCGCGCAGCCCTTCGGGATCCGAATTGGCTTGCTGCGATGCGTGAGGAGTTCGACGCCCTGCAGCGCAACCGTACATGGCAGCTTGTCCCGCGGCCTCCCCGTGCCAACTTCATCATTGCCAAGTGGGTCTTCCGCCACAAGACTCTCCCCGACGGTTCCCTCAAGCGCTACAAGGCGTGTTGGGTCGTGCGCGGCTTTCGTCAGCGCGCCGGCATGGACTTCACCGACACCTTCGCCCCGATTGTCAGATAGGGCAAGATTCATGCTGTTCTCCAGCTCGATGTTTCTCGCACCTCGCCTGTTCACCAGCTCGACGTGTCCAATGATTTCCTGCATGGCCACCTCGACGAGAAGGTGTTCTGTCAGCAGCCTACTGGTTTCCTCGACACCGACCATCCGGACCACGTGTGCTTGCTCTCCCATTCTCTCTACGGGTTGAAGCAGGCACCTCGGGCCTGGTACCAGCAGATCGCGGCCTTCGTTCAGCAGCAAGGGTTCCGGTCCACACGGTCCGATGCCTCCCTGTTGGTTTATCACCAGGGCACCGCCACCGCGTACCTCCTACTCTACGTCGATGACATCATCTTGACTGCATCCTCACCAGCGCTAATTCAGCAGATCACAGCTCGCCTCGGCTCCGAGTTTGCCCTCAAGGAATTGGGGGCTCTCCACTACTTCCTCGGCATCGAGGTTGTTCGCCGGGCCACTGGCTTATTCCTGCATCAGCAGAAGTATGCCTACGAGCTTCTCGAGAGAGCCGGCATGCTTAACTGCAAGCCCGCTCCTACGCCCGTCGACACGAAGGCTAAGGTGTCCGCCGTGGAGGGTTCTCCGGCGTCTGACGCTCCCTTTCTACTGCTCCATCGTCGGTGCTCTTCAGTACCTCACGCTGACGCATCCGGACATTCAGTATGCTGTCCAGTAGGTGTGCCTTCACAAGCACGCTCCCCGTGACACTCATTGGGCTCTGGTGAAACGTATTCTCTGATACATACGTGGCACCACAACTATGGGTCTCACCCTGCCAGCATCACCTGACACCAGCCTGGTCGCCTACTCCGACACCGACTGGGATGGGTGTCCCGACAGTCGATGCTCCACTTCCGGCTACTATGTCTACCTCGGGCCCTCTCTGATTTCGTGGTTATCTAAACGACAACCCACGGTCTCACGATCGAGCGCCGAGCCTGAGTACAGGGTTGTGGCCAACGCCGTCGCGGATTGCTCTTGGCTACGACAGCTACTTCAGGAGTTGCTATGTGAGGTTAGCAAGGCGACGCTTGTCTACTGTGACAATGTCTCCGCGGTGTACCTCACCGCCAACCCTATCCATCACCGACGGAAGAAGCATATTGAGCTCGACATTCACTTCGTCAGGGAGCACGTCGCACTCGGTCATGTTCGAGTTCTACATGTGCCCGTCGATCAGTAGTTCGCCGATGTTATGACGAAGGGACTACCCACCTCGACATTCGAGGGTTTTCGGTCCGATCTCCAGCGTCACCGGCGGCAACCCATTGCCGAAGTGTTGAACATGTGTACATGTATGTAGGTGCAGGTTTACGTATGTGCACTGTAGTGTACATCTCCCTCTGTATGTACGTGTATCTTAGGAGACAAGATACCAGTCGCACCCCTTGTACCTATATATATGTGCCTAGTGCACGATCAATGAATCATCTATGCACTAAATCATTCTCCACACTTGGGAAGGGATCGTTCGCTTTGATCAGCTTGTAGCGCGACCCCCGATGCCCCCCTCCCTCCTGAAAAAGAAATCCCGATTTACTTAGACATGACTTTGAATAGTGTCGTGGTTTTGTCACGGCAGATGTCCTCGTGAAAGGACTTAGTCGTGGAGCCATCGCTACGAGTTAGCTTAAAGGGGTTAAACCGGACAAGGGACACGAGAGTTTTATACTAGTTCGGCCCCTTACGATGAAGTTAAAAGCCTACGTCTAGTTGTGATGGAATTGCTGGGGTTTCGATGACCAGGGAGCGAATACGCTTTGCCTGAGTCTCGAGTTGTTGTCTGTTGTCCCTGAATCGCCGCCGGGTCGTCCCCTTATCGACATGGGTTGACGCCCGTCGGTTTACAGAATCCCGAGGCCGGCTCATAAACGTGTCCGGCTCGGTCTCTGCTCTTTTTATCTTACAGCACAAGTTTACATATTAATGTCGGTTTATGTCTACAGGCCTTAAACCGACTTTGGGCCCTGGGCCTTCATAAAGTGTCACCGTCTGTCTTCATGGGCTTCAGATATAATGAACTACCATGGGGTTAACCCGGCCTCTCCTGGCCGGTTTACGCCCAGTAGTAATATCCCCAACATTAGGCCCCAGATTGATTTGAACCGGTTCATGTCAATCCTTGATACTTAAGAAAATTTTCTCTTTAACATCTTCATGTAATCTTGTAAACCGCCGTGACGTCATCTTCTAGGACCATGGTAAACCACCATGACGTCATCTGCTATTTAAAACTGTGTATAACCCACCTTCATTAATGAGCCTCCGACAATCGAGGCGACAGCTCCGCCTCATATCCAAATTTTGGGCTCCTCAATTTTCACGCCTGACGCTTATGTTTTTGCCTTTATAAATAGGGCCAGGGGGTCTTTCCATCCCCCCCGTATCTCTTCACCTCATCTTCTTCCTTGCACAGCCCGACCTTTGGAGCTCCGCCGCCACCGTCGACCTTCGTCTCTGCCTCCGTGACAGCCGCTGCATCAACCTGACTGGACCAGAAAAGTGCGGCGCTCCTCCGTTGTTCCCTCATCATCAGTGAGTTCTTC
Source organism: Aegilops bicornis (assembly GCA_021605145.1). Classification (NCBI taxonomy): domain Eukaryota; kingdom Viridiplantae; phylum Streptophyta; class Magnoliopsida; order Poales; family Poaceae; genus Aegilops; species Aegilops bicornis. The sequence goes on along the minus strand of CM038672.1, from coordinate 616,285,663 downwards.
TTTCCTTTGCTCCAGATCCACCATTAGGGTTTCAATGTTCATCGGAGTCTGTCCAATGCCCGCCATTGTTCTTTCATGTTCTTTTTATTAGCATAAACAGCTAGCTGGATCCAATATTTCTTACGCGGTCGTAGCCATAATCCCCTTTTCATTATTTTCCTTTACACAAAACTCATCCTGAACCTTGCTGAACTGTTCAAACTCTTGAAATTAGGTCTGGATTTATTTTGATTTTCCAACGCACGGTAGATCTGAAATTACCATGCCAAGCTGTGAAACTTGTTTTTCCTTCACTTATACATCTTTAGACTTATACCAGATTAGGCGATTTAACTTCATAGAAAAAATGATGACCGGTAGATACCATTAGTCCCCTGTTGAATAGCCAATGTACTTATCATTGTACTGTCTCCATCTGCAGACTCTGGTTCACAAATAACCAACTCCGGTTTAACAATATACTTACATCCTTATACCGCTTTATAATTGTCCATTGTAAATCTTAAACCGGCAATAATTATATTTCAGATCTTTCATTGCCATGGCCAAGCAAGTCTATGAATGCAATTGGGCTCCTTCTCGAGTAAATCAAGAATGTTAAAAATCTTGTTAAACGGGTGCTTTAGACAAGAAAGATGCCATCCTTTGGAGGGTCCACGCCCAAAAATCCTCCTATACCCAAGGATGGGGAGGTAGTTGTGTTTGCTGATCACTTGAGTCGAGGTTTTAGCCCTCCCGGTTCAAAAAAATTCCGCGATGTACTGGCCAATTTTCAACTGCGCCCTCAAGACATCGGTCCCAATTCTGTGACCAACATCTGCCACTTCCAAGTCTTCTGTGAAGCCTATCTACAGGAGGAACCTATAGTCGAATTTTTTAGGGACTTCTTTCACTTAAACCGTCGCACAGAATTCACAGATGGACCCAATACGGGATTGGGTGTAATGGCGGTTCAAAAAAGGAAGGAAGTCACTTTTCCTCATCCCAAGCTCCATAGTCACCCCAAAGAGTGGAACCAGACCTGGTTTTATTGCAAGGATACATCTCCAGGTGATGAAAACCCCCTGCCGGATTACCGCCCTGAACGACTTAGCAACACACATCCTTTTCCTCAGAGGCTGACTGCAAAAGAGAGGGCCAACTATGCTCCTCAACTATCAAACTTAGAGCCTTCATGGCGAACGGTTTGACAGGAGTTGATCTTGCTCGTTGCTGGATAAGCTGGAGTATTCTGCCCTTAAGCCGGCGCTCCGGTTCGATGTGTGAGTACAAGGGGAGTTTGAAGGATGCTCAATGACACATTGACATTCAGCTTACAGATGCGGAAGTTACTGAGGCTGTAAAGAAGATGTTGAACGAACCGGAGGCTGTCTGTGCTCAAAACGGACTACTCCCTTTCTCCACTTTCAACAGACCGCGAGTTGTAAGAATCATATCATCTGTTTATCTTAAGTTGCTTCTGTCCAAATGTTTTCTGAAAGCGTGATTACTTTTTGACAGGGTAATGATCCGTTCTGGAACAAGAAACCTCAAGAAAAACCGGCAAAGCCACAAGACAAAACGGCCAAGCCACTTTGCCCAAAGACCAAGGTTGTTAAGAAACCTGCCAAGAAAAGGACCACTGCATCCTCCGAGCTACCAGCTGATGACGATGTGGGTAACCCGGAATCAGAGGTAGAACTTGACTCTCTTGGTTCATTTTTCATACACCTCATTGACAATGATTATTATCAGGACGACGTTGAAGGCAGTCATGCTGATGATGTAGATGTAATTACTCTTTCCTCCGTTTTAGATCCTCTGCCAACATCAAAAATCCGTCGAGCAAATCGGAAAGTAAAATTTTCTCACCCCCTTGCTTACTTGGACCCAAACTTTCTTTTGAAGACACGGCAGCACGAAGTTCGCAGACAACCCTAAGACAATGGCCAGGTAGTTACCTCCGCCGGTTTACCGAACACTCCGGTTCAGAAACGCCGATCAGAGGTCTCTTATCCCCTTGACACTTCATGCCCCAAAGCAGGTTGTTTCCGTCAACCTCTTAACCCTTATGATTCAAATTATCAGGGTACTTCTCACTCATCTTCTGCCGAGTCGTCGGCCACAAAGCTTCCACCCCTCAAAAAAGTTCTTGGGTGAGCCATACACTTATCTTTATCCTTGATAAGTTATTTTGATATACTGTACTGATCCTCATGTTTACTTTTCTCAGCCAAGCCTGGACCCAAAGAAGAAGGCTCGGTTGAATAAACCGGCTGATGATGACGTGGCTGTTGAACCAGAAAAAACTCCAAATCCTGAAGAAACCAACGTTGATGCCATACTGAATGACGCACCACCTCAAGATCATGACTTTGTTGTTGAGCAGATAGAAGTTGACACCGCAAGCCATGCTGACCAGCCAACCAGCTCTATCCGAACTGATGATAAACCGACAAGTCCGGTTAAAAATACTGACAAACCGCCAACCCCAGTAACGGCTGCTGATGACAAAGATGATGACATTATGATTACTGGCACTGGCCATACTGCTCCTGGCAATCCTGTCGCTTTGTCAAAGCATACTGCCAAAGACGAGCTCTCTGCAATTGGCAAAGGCAAATGGAACACCGATTTGTCAAATTATGCCCACCTGAATGCTCAAGACCTTCACTCCGGCTTCTTGAACCGTCTGTACACCAGCCGTGACTATGAAGCCGGTTTGGTAAATTTGATGGAGGAGCGATATGAGGTAACTCCATAAGTATTCCTCTCTTATATTCAATTGCAGCTTATCAACTTCCAGTAGCCCCCAAGTGACGGTTTAGGATACCAATCTAAACCGGGACTTTAATAACAATTTCATGTTCACAACAATGCATCTTAACTTCACTGATGTAGCCCCCGAGGGCCGGTTTAACTTTATAAAGATGAACCGGGACTTTGTAGAAGATTTCCCATATCAGCAATTATGAGCAAACACACATTAGCCCCCAAGTGCCAAGTTTAATACTTGTATTGTGCTTGGGGCTTGTAGAAATTTCTGATAAAGAGCAAATATGCATTAGCCCCCAAGTACCAAGGGCATAACTTGTTATGTGCTTGGTACTTCAAATATGTACCGTCAACTCATTACATATCTGTCTCTTTATAGGCTGAGCTGAGCAAGAAGGAAAGCCAAACCGCTGATCTGCAAGAGAACCTCAAATCCTAGCAAGCCGAAACCTCCAAAGCCAAGGAAGAGTTGACCAGCGCTTTAAGCGCTATGGAGAAACTGAAAGAGGGCTTCAACAAGGAGCGGGCAGATTGGGAGACTGAAAAATCCGCTTTGATAAAAAGGGCTGAGAATGCAGAAGCAGCTCTTAAACCGGTGGTTGACGAATCGACCGGTGTAAAGCGGCGATTCATGCCATGATCGCTTTGTGTTCGGTAAACATCTTTTCCTTAATACTTTCAACATATCTTCCCTGTGTTGTCGGTTTCTTGATGTGTACAATGGTGCAGAACTTCGTATTAGCCATCCGGGCTCTGACGCATGTAAGAAATTGAAAGCGGCCTATACTACGATAGAGCATTTGTATATGCTGTGAGCGGATCATCTATACCGCTTCACACAATAATCCTCCTCCCACTTTGATCAAGGATACCTTAGAAAGGTTATCTATGCTTCTGCCGGGTAGACGAACTAAAAAGTCCGCCAAGAAGAACGGGCGCTTTAGCGCACTAACCCGGGCAAAAGCATGGGTACCTGACTTTGATCCAGTGGAAGCGGCCCAAGGTTATCCCAGTTTGAAGGAAGACGGAACAGAATTTGGCAATGATGATCTCCGAATCATAAACTGGGAAGTACGCCCATTGGCTTGTCAACTGGTTGAAGAAGCGGATCTCTCGTACTATTAGGCGAGTTATGATGATAAGAATAGACGGGTTGCTGCACCAATTCCAGAAGCGCAAAATCTTATCCCACCAATCCGTAAGCACACTTATGCCCCTGACATTGAACCGTCCACGCTTATAAGCGATGAAGCTATATTCCAAGCCCTAACTGGGATCGACTGGGCAACTGTTGACTTCCAGCCACTGGGTAGAGAGGAGGGAGTTGAACCGGTGCGAGACGATCCGCAGCCATCAGGCCAAGCTGATAACGAATCATGATCCGGAGGCCGGTTTAGTCTTCTACATGCTGGAACACTTTTTTGAGAAAACAATTATCCTTTTGGGAACTGAGACGCCTTGTAATAGGCTAGTTTAAAACACTTGGTATGTTATGCCTTCGTGCATGTTTAAAAATGCGACTGATGCTTGTTAATTCACCATGGTTAAGTTCATAATCCTTAGTCATTTATTCAAGTTGTTCCTGCAGATAAGAAGCTTAAAATGCCCTGGCGGTTTACCACCGGGCGGGTCATGATACCCAAATATATGACCAAGGTTTAGAACCAAGGTTTGTAAAAGATAACCAAATATGGAAATATATGATACCTGTGACCTTTAGGCATAATGTTGGCTGACCAACTTCGTAGCGAGGGTCACAACCCTAATCTGGAGTATAAGTAACTCCTGCTATATGATGTTGGTTGATAATAAAACTGTTCCGGGTTATGATAAACACCGGTTTATTCTATACTGGTGACTTTGAGTCAAAACCAGACCGGGCTGATAGCCTCGGATTATAACTTGATCATGAACTGACAACTTGTAGTTGACAGCTGAACCGGTTTGATAAACACCGGTTTGAAAACATCACAAATGTTTAGCAAAAGAAAGAAAAACTTAGCAAAAGGCAAATGAAAACCGTTGTAGTCAAGGCTTTTCACGGGCTGCCAGGCCCCAAATTTGAGGCTTTTCATGGGCTGCCAGGCCACTGTGTTAAACCATTTTTGCAAAGCCTTTTAAGATGGTCCTCAATCCTTAACCAATCATCGTTTTAACTTTACAAGTTTAGGGTCTTTATTTTAGAGTAACTTGTCAAAGTTCAAGGGTCATACCAGTTTACAGGGCGGAGTGACTTACATAAATAGGCAGGTTAACCCGGGGTTTTAGGTGTATACACCAGGCTTCCAAGCCATGGCTTGATAGCCTGTTACAAGTGTAGATTCTTAGTTCATTTCTACAGCAAAGAATCCCCAAGTAACATTTTGAGTTGTGCTTAGTGGGTGCCTATGTTTGAGCTGTTGTTTTACAACACTCTCTTTGGCCCCGGATTGATTTGGCTTTGAGCTGATCAAGAGGTGTGACTATGGTTCGGATATAACCAAGCCCCCAAGTGATGTTGCGGCATTGCGCCGATCAAGAGGTGTAGCTATGGTTCGGATACGACCAAGCCCCCAAGTGATGTAATATAAAGCTTTGAGAAGCTAAATCAAGGGGTAAACCGGACGCCGCTTTATAAATAGAAGCTCCATGTAACCACACATGATGTAAGAAAACAAAAGATACCCCGCTTTAGCTGAGGTTCCGGTTTATTATATGATCATAATATATACATTGTCATAATATGTACATAAGCAGAGCGTATGGCTCAAGTATAGTAGGGCCGAAGATGAGCAATATTCCACGGCCGGTTGGTCTCCTCCTCCGATTTGCGTGAGTCTTTGCGCTCTAGAACATCGATCAGGTAGTATGACCCGTTGTGCAAATTCTTGCTGACCAGAAAGGGTCCTTCCCAAGGGGCGGATAGCTTGTGCATATCCGTCTGATCCTGGATGAGTCAAAGCACCAAATCGCCTTCTTGAAAGGTTCTGGTTCTAACCCGAAGGCTATGATAACGACGCAGATCTTGCTGATAAATCGCCGAACGGGCTGCCGCCATGTCACGCTCCTCATCTAACAGGTCAAGAGCTTCCTGCCGTGCCTTCTCGTTGTCAGCTTCAACATATGCCGCTACATGAGGTGAGTCATGACGAATTTCACTAGGAAGAACCGCTTCCGCTCCATAAACCAGGAAGAGTGGTGTGTATCCTGTCGATCTGTTGGGTGTGGTATTGATGCTCCATAACACATAAGGCAACTCCTCAACCCAACAACCCGGCGTCTGTTGCAAAGGAACCATAAGCCGGGGTTTGATGCCTCTCAAGATCTCTTGATTGGCCCTCTCCGCTTGACCATTGGACTGGGGTGAGCCATCGATGATACGCTGCCGGATGTGCTCACGTTGATAGAACTCCTTCATGGCACACTTTGAGATTGGTACCATTATGCGTTATAATGCTGTGTGGAAAGCCAAACCGGAAGATCACCTTTTTGATGAATTGAACCGCCGTAGCCGCATCACACTTACTAACTGGCTCTGCCTCCACCCACTTCGTGAACTTACAACCGCCACCAAAAGGTGGGTCTTCTTGTCCTTGGACCTCTTAAAAGGCCCAACCATATATAGCCCCCAAGTTGCAAATGGCCAGGTGATTGGAATCATCATAAAAAAAACATAACCCAAACAAAGGCAAATAAAAACCATTGTAGGCGAGGCTTTGAAACGATCAAGAGGTGTAACCATGTTTCGGACACGACCAAGCCCCCAAGAAGGCGTAGCTATGGTTCGGGTTCGATCAGGCCCCCAAATGATGCTGTGGCATTACGCCGATCAAGAGGTGTAGCTATGGTTCGGGTTCGACCAAAGCCCCTAAGTGATGCTGTGGCATTGCGCCGATCAAGAGGTGTAGCTATGGTTCGGACACAACCAAGCTCCCAAGTGATGTTGTGGCATTGCGCCGATCAAGAGGCGTAGCTATGGTTCGGATACGACCAAAGCCCCCAAGTGATGCTATGGCATTGCACCGATCAAGAGGCGTAGCTATGGTTCGGATACGACCAAGCCCCCAAGTGATGCTGTGGCGTTGCGCCTATCAAAAGGTGTAGCTATGGTTCGGATGCGACCAAGCCCCCAAGTGATATAATATAAAGCCTTTGAGAGGCCAAAACCAAGGGGTAAACCGGACGCCGCTTTAGCAACAGAAGCTCCATGTAACCACACATGATGTAAGAAAACAACAGATACCCCGCTTTAGGCGAGGTTCCGATTTATTATATTGATCATAATATATACATAGGCATAATATGTACATAAGCGAGCCTATAGCTCAAGTATAGTAAGGTCAAGATGAGCAATATTCCATGGCGGTTGGTCTCCTCCTCCGATTTACGTGAGTCTTTGCGCCTCGAACATCGATTAAGTAGTATGACCCGTTGTGTAGATTCTTGCTGACCACAAAGGTCCTTCCCAAGGTGGGGATAACTTGTGCATATCCGTCTGATCCTGGATGAGCCGAAGCACCAAATCTCCTTCTTGAAAGGTTCTGGTTCTAACCCGGCGGCTATGATAGCAACGCAGATCTTGCTGATAAATCACCGAATGGGCGGCCGCTATGTCACGCTCCTCATCTAACAGGTCGAGAGCTTCTTGCCGGGCCTTCTCGTTGTCAGCTTCAATATATGCCGCTACACGAGGTGAATCATGACGGATGTCACTAGGAAGAACCGCCTCCGCTCCATAAACCATGAAGAATGGCGTGTATCCTGTCGATCTGTTGGGTGTGGTGTTGATGCTCCATAACACTGAAGGTAGCTCCTCAACCCAACAACCCGGCGTCCGCTGCAAAGGAACCATAAGCCGGGGTTTGATGCCTCTCAAAATTTCTTGATTGGCCCTCTTCGCTTGACCATTGGACTGTGGGTGAGCCACTGATGATACATCAAGCCGTATGTGCTCACGTTGACAGAACTCCTTCATGGCACCTTTTGACAGATTTGTACCATTGTCAGTGATAATGCTATGTGGAAAGCCAAACCGGAAAATCACCTTTTTGATGAATTGAACCGCTGTGGCCGCGTCACACTTGCTAACTGGTTCTGCCTCTACCCACTTTGTGAACTTGTCAACAGCCACCAAAAGGTGGGTCTTCTTGTCCTTGGACCTCTTAAAAGGCCCAACCATATACAGCCCCCAAGTTGCAAATGGCCAGGTGATTGGAATCATCCTCAACTCTTGAGCCGGTACATGAGCGCGCCTTGAGAATTCCTGACAGCCATCACATCTTTTGACCAAGTCCTCGACATCGGCATGAGCTGTCAACCAATAGAAAGCGTGATTTAAACGCCTTGGCCACCAAAGATTTTGAACCAGCGTGGTGACCACAATCTCCTTCGTGGATTTCACGCAAAATTTCACGGCCTTCCTCAGGAGTCACACAACGTTGAAACGCCCCTGTCGCACTGCAATGATGTAACTCTCCATTGATAATAGTCATGGACTTGGACCGCCGGATTATCTGCCTGGCCAAAGTTTCATCCTGTGGTAACTCGCCCCAGTTCATATACGCCAGATATGGAACCGTCCAATCCAGGATAACATGAAGAGCCGCCACCAACTGAGCTTCCGGATCAGGAATAGCCAAATCCTCTTCACCTGGGAGCTTGACGGACGGATTATGCAGAACATCCAGGAAGACATTAGGTGGAATTGGTTTACGTTGGGAACCCAGGCGGCTTAAAGCGTCTGCCGCTTCATTCTTCCGCCGGTCCACATGATCCACCTGATAACCTTTAAAGTGACCTGCAACAATATCCACCTCACGACGATATGCTGCCATGAGTGGGTCCTTGGAATCCAAGTGTCGGACACTTGTTGAGCCACCAGATCCGAGTCACCGAAGCACTTAACTCGGCTTAGGTTCATCTCCTTAGCCATCCGAAGACCATGGAGTAAAGCCTCATATTCAGTTGCATTGTTAGTGCAAGGGAACATTAAACGGAGAACATAACAAAACTTATCACCTCGTGGGGAAGTTAATACGACTCCATCCCCCGAGCCCTCCAATTGTCTGGACCCATCAAAATGAATAGTCCAATAAGTATGATCCGGCTTCTCTTCTGGCGCTTGTAGTTCTGTCCAATCATTGATGAAATCCACAAGTGCCTGAGATTTGATCGCCGTTCGGGGTATGTATTTCAACCCGCGAGGCCTGAGCTCGATAACCCATTTATCAATCCGGCCAGTTGCTTCCCTGTTTTGGATTATATCCCCCAAAGGAGCAGAGCTGACCACCGTGATGGGATGACCTTGGAAATACTACTTAAGCTTCCGGCTTGCCATAAAAACCCCATACACCAATTTTTGCCAATGTGGGTACCTCTGCTTGGACTCGATAAGTACCTCACTGATATAGTAAACCGACCACTTATTCCTTTCCTGCCTCTTTGCGCTCCACCACAATAGCCACACTAACAGCCCGAGCGTTAGCTGCTACATATAGCAACAATGGCTCTTTGTCAAGCGGAGCAGCAAGAACCGGAGGATTAGCCAGCTGCCGCATTAAGTCCTCAAACGCTTCATTAGCAGTGTCACTCCATTCGAAGTTATCCGTTTTCTTCAGCATCTGATATAAAGGGATGACCTTCTCGCCAAGGCGACTGATAAGCCGGCTCAACGCGGCAATCCGGCCCGCCAGCCGTTGAACATCATTGATGCACTTCGGTTTGGCCAAGGAGGTGATGGCTTTGATCTTTTCCGGATTAGCTTCAAGGCCCCTGTTAGACACCAAAAAGCCCAAGAGCTTGCTCGCCGCAGACAATCAAAAACGCACTTGGCCAGATTAAGCATCATTTTATAAACCCGCAGGTTATCAAAGGTTTCCTTCAAGTCATCAATCAATGTCTCCTTCTTCCTTGACTTCACCACAATATCATCCACATAAGCGTGAACATTGCGGCCGATCTGCTTATGAAGACAATTCTGCACACACCGTTGATAAGTCGCCTGGGAACTCTTGACCCCAAAGGGCATGGACACATAGCAGAAAGCTCCAAAAGGAGTTATGAAGGTTGTCTTCTCCTGGTCTTTAACTGCCATTTTGATCTGATGATAACCAGAATATGCATCCAAAAAGCTTAAACGCTCGCAACCCACCGTAGCATCAATAATTTGATTAATACGGGGGAGGGCAAAAGGATCTGCTGGACAAGCCTTGTTGAGATCTGTGTAGTCCACACACATACGCCAAGTGCCGTTCTTCTTAAGGACCAGCACCGGATTAGCCAACCACTCAGGATGAAATACTTCAACGATGAATCCAGCCGCCAAGAGCCTGACTACTTCTTCTCCAATAGCCTTGCATCTTTCTTCATTGAACCGGCGGAGAAACTGCTTGACAGGTTTATACATGGGATCAACATTGAGAGTGTGCTCAGCGAGTTCCCTCGGTACACCTGGCATGTCAGAAGGCTTCCACGCAAAGATGTCCCGATTCTAACGGATGAACTCGATAAACGCGCTTTCCTATTTCGGATCCAAATTAGCGCTGACGCTAAACTGCTTGGACGAATCGCCGGGCACGAAGTCAACAAGCTTAGTCTCATCAGCCGATTTAAACTTCAGGGCCAGATCATGCTCTGTAGTTGGTTTCTTCAATGAAGTCATATATGCCGGATCAACATTGTCTTTGTAAAACTTCAACTCTTCTGTTGCACAAACTGACTCAGCATAAGCCGCATCACCTTCTTCACACTCCAGAGCGATCTTATGGCTCCCATGCACGGTTATAGTTCCCTTGTGACCGAGCATCTTGAGCTGCAGATAGACATAACAAGGCCGTGCCATAAACTTAGCATAAGCTGGCCGTCCAAACAGGGCATGATACGGGCTTTTGGTTTTCACCATTTCAAAGGTCAAAGTTTCTGATCTCAAGTCATGCTCATCTCCAAAAGCCACCTCCAGAGCTATATTACCAACAGGATATGCCGATTTACCAGGCACCACACCATGGAACACCGTATTGGACGGTTTAAGATTTTTATCTGTTAACCCCATGCGACGGAAAGTTTCATAATAAAGGATATTGATACTACTCCCTCCATCCATGAGTACCTTAGTGAACTTATAACCTCCCACCTGAGGCGCCACCACCAATGCTAGATGACCTAGATTGTCAACCCGGGGCGGATGATCTACTCTGCTCCACACGATTGGCTGCTCGGACCAGCGCAAATAACGGGGCACTGCCGGTTCAATGGAATTCACTGCCCTTTTATGAAGCTTCTGATCGCGCTTGTCCAGGCTAGTGGTGAAGACATGATACTGTCCGCTATTCAACTGCTTCGGGTTGCTCTGATAACCCATTGCTTCTGTTGCTGCTGATTGCCACGATGATTATAACCACCTTGGTTGCCACGATTACCTTGATTGTTATGTCCACCACGATTACCGTGGAATCCTGAACGAAATTTCTGCGCCATAACCCGGCCCATGAGATCCGGGGCACGAACCGCCACCGGTCCATGATCATACCGAAGAGATCAGAATTTTGAACTCTGCATGATATAACAATCCTTCCAGAGGTACGTGGATGGTACCTCCTTCGTCCCATGCTTTGGGCAAGGCTGGTTCAACAGATAAGACAGCGGTCCGGTTAGGACTTGGTCCTCCACCATTGTTGGGCGGTTTACCCTTACGCCGTTGGCCGTTGTCATGCGTGTTGGTATTAGCCACGAAGTCTAAGCCGTGGTCTGCTTTACGCTTGCCGCCGTTTCCATGACCCGCCGGGTTGTGGTGCTGCCCCTTGGCGTTGCCGCTCCTTTTTCCCTTCCCTGTCTTATCATCATCAGACTCGGGATCCTTGGTACTATCAGAGTCGGCATACTTCACCAGAGCAGCCATGAGGGTTCCCATGTCATTACAATGACGTTTGAGCCGTCCCAACTTCAACTTCAGGGGTTCAAACCGGCAATTGCCTTCCAATGTTAGAACTGCGGTATCAGCGTTGATGCGGTCCGATGAATGCAAAATCTCTGAAACCCGGCGTACCCAACGGGTTGTTGACTCTCCTTCTTCCTGGACACAGGCAGCTAAGTCCACAATCGACATGGGTTGCTTGCATGTATCCTTGAAATTCTGGATAAACCGGGCCCTCAACTCGGCCCATGACCTGATAGAATTAGCTGGTAAGCTCTTCAGCCAGGTGAGGGTCGTCCCCTCTAACATCATGGTGAAGTATTTCGCGCACGCCGCATCATCCACATCCAGCATCTCCATGGCCATCTCATAGCTTTCGACCCATGTCTCAGGGGACAAATCTGCGGTGTAATTCGGCACCTTGCGCGGGCCTTTGAAATCCTTGGGCAGGCGCACGTTGCGCAACGCTGGGACAAAGACACGGTACTCCCAAAGAACTAGAAGTAACTCCTGGTTCCACCGATGTGGTTGGACAAACCGGAGTAAGCTGACGGGCTTCATGCTGCGCCGCTAACTCAGCCTCTCTACGTGCCCGAGCCCGGTCCACCACCTCCTGAGCATCACCAGCACCACCCACCGGGTTATTGCCACGGGGCGGATCACGGTTCCGCACGTTTCTTGACACTGCCGGTTCATCCATACGCCTGCTGTAACTCCGGCTTGGGCAGAGAGTGTAATGGATCCGATCGCGACTATATGAATAAGCCTCCTGCTGAACCAAAGCTGTCTGAAGAAGCTCCCTAACCCGACGCGTCTCGACCGCCGCCGGAGATTCGCCTTCGGTCGGGATGGCCACCAGCCGTGAAGCGGCAGCGACAATGTTGTCCATCGGGTTAGAGTAATGACCTGGTGGCGTCGCGACATGCTGTGTCACAATGTTGTTCTGACGAGGCGGATCCACCGAACGCAGGTGAACCAGCGCCCCCGCTCCAGGTGCCTCCGCCCGGTTTATCACCGGCGGATTACTGGTCCCTGCTCCTGGGGTATTAAAGAGGTTCTTAGCTTCGTAAACCGGTGGCAGGCGAGATCGGTACCTCCTCTTCAGGACATCGTTCGACGCACTCTGATCCAGCATAAGCCGATAAGCCTGTGCATCCAGTGCGGCCCGCTCCGCAGCCATCCTGGAATCCTCAGCTGCCAAGTCGGCTTTGGCCTGATTGATCTGATCTTTCACTTTTGCAATTTCCACATTGTGTCCATCCTGATCCGCCGGGTTAACTTCCGCCATCGGCATTGCCAAAGCGTCAAACAAGTCAGATAGGACCTAAGCCGGCGATCGCGGGGCCTCCCGCCCGGCCATTGCCGTCTTTGTTGATCCGGAAATCATCGCCACCGCAGTCGAAGAGTGGAGCGCTGGTTGTGTACTGGCCATGAAGATCGCAACACGGTTTGGTAGATCCAAGGGGTCCGGAATACTGTCGCCATCGGAACAACCCTCAATTCGGCCATCTTGCAACTGATACATCGACTCGGTCTCTCCGGTCGATGACTCGTCGCCGGAATAAACGATGGTTTAACCACCAGATTCTGATCTATCCTCAGATTCCCCTCCGTGGATGACTCCCACGAAGGCACGCTTCATGACACGCTTGACCCGGGCAGATCTCGCACGCTGAGCCATTTCAACGAGGTCGGTGCAGATGTCCGGCTCGGGGCCCGGTTCGCCGATCTTGCCAATGAAAATGTGTATGCCACCAAAGGGGACCCGGTACCCGTACTCGATTGAGCCGGCCTCGGGGCCCCAGCCTGCATCATCGATGTAGAGCTTGCCGCGACGACTCTTGGTTATCCGGCCCACAGCGTAGCCCTTGAGTCCTTCGAAGCTGCCCTCTAAGAACTCAAAACCATCGTGCGATAGCCCCACGGTGGGCGCCAGCTGTCGTGGTTTTGTCACGGCAGATGTCCTCGTGAAAGGACTTGGTCGTGGAGCCATCACTACGAGTTAGCTTAAAGGGGTTAAACCGGACAAGGGACACGAGAGTTTTATACTAGTTCGGCCCCTTACGATGAAGGTAAAACCCTACGTCTAGTTGTGATGGAATTGCTGGGGTTTCGATGACTGACGGTGTCCTGGACAAGGGGGTACTCATCACGTCGTCTCCCGATCAGTTGGATTGGGCCGAGGACCCCCATGGCTGTATACTCATGGGTCAGTTCGGACAGCTGCCGCATACAAGGAAGATTCCACAAGACTTGGTGATCAAGACAAGGACTCCTCCCCACCGGCGTATTCGGCTAGGACTCTTGTTATCCTAGGCCTCTGGTGCATTATATAAACCGAGGCCAGGCTAGTTGATAGACATACAACAACAACAATCACAATCATACCATAGACTAGCTTCTAGGGTTTAGCCTCTACGATCTCATGGTAGATCAACTCTTCTAATACTCATACCATCAATATCAATCAAGCAGGAAGTACGGTATTACCTCCATCGAGAGGGCCCGAACCTGGGTAAACATCGTGTCCCCCGCCTCCTATTACCATCCACCTTAGACGCACAGTTCGGGACCCCGTACCCGAGATCCGCCAGTTTTGACACCGACATTAGTGCTTTCATTGAGAGTTCCGCTGTGTGTTCGGCAAAAGATCGATGGCTCGCCTGCAGATCAACTGCGACTTCGGCATTTTCGTCACCAGCTCGACTGGTCACCTTGGCTTGACCGAGGACCGTGCTCCATCTCTGATCGTCATGTTCGGACAGGGGCCTTCATCAACATCAACTCCGATCTCCATCAAGATCATAGAGGAATCATCCAGGGAGCCCGGGGGCTCAGCGTCAACATTGCCCTCGAGCGACTGTGCTGTTTTTCTGGACAGCGAACTTGTATCCGCCGCCATCGCCTCCTCAAGTGTCATTTTAACAATTGCTTCGGTGGAATTGTGCGGAATTGAGTCTACAACAACCATGGAAAATTTCGTCAAGTTCCGATTGAGGAATCTCTGGCAATCCGCGATATACCGGAGCCCTGTCAAATCTGGACGGGAATCTGGATGAGTTTAGGGCGTGGTGTCCAGCTTCTAGCTTAGACATCCTTTGGAAGATCCAACCGTTGATTGGCTGCGGAATTCCTATATCTACCAACCCTCAAAATTTCAGCTCGATCCGACCGTCCAAACTTCGGGAACCTTCCGATTAGTGCATCACTTTTTGGATCTGTTTTCTGCATGAAAACGAATCCGACCTGAGTTCGTCTTTTTTATGAACAGGATTTCGGACATCATTTTTGGAGGAAGTTTTGTATGGGGTATTGTGTTTTGTTCCCGAACACATCCCACTAACTTTAAAATCTTTTGAACATGATCTTCACCATCATGCTGGTGTCAAACCAGTCCGGCAATATTGCTCCACGGCTGCCGACCTGCGCTAGACACGTCGTCACTTTGTCGAGCCGAGCTCAACTTCTTCGGATCATCATCTCAGCGAGCTGAACAGGAGTTCAGCATCGCGAAGGATAAATCATCACCAACATCACTGCCCCATGGATTACACGGAGCGGGCACACCGGCATCGCCGCACGGTCACTTCATCAAGCCGGCATTGACCACGTCACGAGTCACGACCTGCATCGGCAGGGCTGCACTGTTGCTTTCTCAAGCCGATGTCCATTACGCCGACCTACTTCGACTCATCGGCTGACATCGAGGCTTCAATACCTCGGCGGGACCGGGGGCTTCGCCATCTCTTCATCAACCTACTCCGGAGACTTCGGCGTCACCAGTCAACCGGCTTCATCACATTAGCTGGACCGGGGGCTTTGCCTCGGCGGGCCAACCTTTACCGCATCACGCAGACGCCCTGCATCGACATTGACTTCAGCGCCAGGCCATATTTCTTTTATTACTCACTTTGCATAAATTATTTATTATGCAATAATTTTTTTTAATTTATCATTATTATTATTATCTCCGATTTGCACTATTTTTTGTGCACAGGTAAATGATTCGGGTTGGGCAGTGTTGTCACCTCGGCGTACTGACATACCATGTCACCTCGGCTGGGGGAGGGGGCTTCGTCAACACCTCATTAACCCATGCCGGGGACTTCGTCGGCCTGCATTGGTCGCGCTATGTCACCACTTCGGAGTGCCGAGCTCTTCACTCCGCCACCTCGGGACCGGCTTGGGGGATGGAATCTTGTCCCGCATCAAGCTCGGACCGCGTCATCAATGTCGATCACATTAACCAGCTAAGTCGCTTTCATGCTCAAAGTTTTACAATTTTTAACTTGTGTTCGGTTCGACCAAGCATTATACTTTTTTGACAAAAAGTTGTTTGTGAAAAAATTCCTTGTCATAACTTTGTTTGTGACACACAAATTCAAATACCCAGTTCACTTGGGGGCTTCCTTCATGAAGCCTTTCCTCTTGCATATGATTATACTTGTACGGCTTCATTCCTTGTTCGTGTATTACGCCACAATATGCACCATATTGACTTAAGCTATTTGCAAGTTGGGTTGCCTCGCTCCTGTGTTACCCCTACGTTCCCAATTGTTCGGCTAGGGAGTAAAGGGAGCACCTCTGCGATTGTCACGATCGGGTCATCCGAGTCGGACCTCAGACTGGGTGAAGCCGAAAGCTAGCGCTCTTATTGTTTTCAATTATGGTCGGTACACAAAGGAACTCATGAGTACAAAAAATCTATCGCACAAGTCTCATAGTAACAATGAGCACCGAAGAAAGGTATCGGTGGGGGTACTATTTTCTTCGAAGATGCTTCTTACACTTCGTCAGTAATATAGCATAAGTTCCCTAAGCGCGCTTTGTCTATTACAACCTTATGGTCTGATTGCCTGGTTATCGGAAACATCGTCGATATTCTCGACAGGTGGAGTACATAACACTTTTCGGCCCTTGACCGAAGAGGGAGAAGCCGACGGTCGGTTAAGACGCGTTTAAAGTTCGGGTGAACACAAATATGACATAAGTACTTCGGTACATACAATCATTATACATAAAATTCTTTTATCCAAGTCACTTGGGGGCTCTTAAATTTGCATGAGCGGTTTTACAATAAATTTTTCTTCTCAGTCGCTTCAAAGTCTTTTTCTATCACTCCTTTTTCGACGCGAGTGTGTGGTCAATAGCCGGGTAGCCTGATTTCTCTCTCAAGCTGCTTGAGTTTTAGTTCGCTAAACCGGCCTAACGAGAAACACCCCGCCTTCGGGATAGGGAGGTTGAAACCGAAGGCTGACCCGCTTGAAGTCTTGACATATGATGCGTCATGTTAAAGCACGACAGAAGCACTGTTTTTCTCTAAGACCAATTTTTTGGGTTGGCACCTAACACTTGATCTAGTTCGAACGTCAAGTTTTTCCTGAGGTTTTTTGGTTTTTCAAGCCTATGTCACTTTTAAACAATTTGTGTGTTTCCAGCATAAGTCTCGCAGTGCAATACCGAACACCTTTAGAGATTCGGCAAAAAAAATCTCGGATATTGCTATATATGCATCGGTTTCAAATTGTGTCTTCGGTCAATAGTTGGGTTGCCCGGCTCCTGCGCTTGCCTCCTACGTTCCGCTTTGTTCGGCTAGGTGTGCAAAAGGAGAACCACTACGATTGTGCTTCCAGCTCGCATGGTTAAGCGCCTCAGTGGAGAAAGCTGAAAACTGACTGTCACAATAAGCGTAAACTGGTCAGCGATCCGATGACTGTGTTAAATGACGAGCCGTTCATAATATTGGCCGAAGTGTTTACGGCTTGACCTCGACTGTCGCCGAACACTAACCGGAGGCTAGTAACTGGCCTTCCAACATTAAGCTCCTATGACTAAGTGAAAGTTATAAAGCCCGCATATCTGATTGCCTCGTTTCTGCTAACACAACCGCCTCCGGGCACCGAGACGTCGGCTAAGGGTTGTTTTGTTAGTACGGAAACACCCTGCGTAGTATCTACTAAGGGGTAGAAGCCGACGATGGGCCACTTTCAACTGATAAACGGTCGCAATGGAGTCAAAATAATGATGTAACATACTTGGTTACATAGAATCATTACACATAATCCGTGATTTTACTCTGGATATCGATCCTTAATTCGGCCACCCGTGCCCACATTAAGACTCGGGGACTACTGGGCTTCGTGCTCATTTTTTATAAATATTAAAGGGGCACACCGATCCCCTGATCTGGTGTTGCCACCCGACTAGTGTCTCGAGGGCTACTGCATTGCCTATTTCAATGCAGAAAATTCCAAACTGCCAAGTGTTCGGCTTGACCGAACTATGCGCATACGCATCTTCGGATAACAATAGGTACCCTCTGGACCTATCCGGCGTAAAGCTAAATATATTACGACAACTTTTCAAGACCCTCTCTCAAGGGCCCGTTCGCCGATCACTATTATCTCTAATATATTACACTGCGTTTCTATTCCTACGTGTGCTACCGAGCTAGGAGTTGATCCTCAGGCCGATTTCGCGCATCGACATGAGTCTTATGGGCTACTATGATCAGCGGTTTCATGTTTTCCTTCAGGTGCATCTCGGGTTTTAGACCGACACACACCTTGAGGGCTACTAGTTATACATGTTGACAGCGAATAAATTTACACGCATCAGAAATAAAATTCGTAAACAATCAGCCCAAGCCCAAGGTGGTGCACCACCTTGGAGGTAGTCCGGCATAAAGCTCGGATTTGAATGGCTGGTTCCTTAGAGGGCATTTCCGGCATTAAGCTCGGCTAAACACTTTTCTGAACCAAGGTGATCTATGACACCTCAGACATAGTCCGGCGTTGGAGCTTGGACATAGTCCGTCGTTGGAGCTCGGATACAGTCCGGCGCTGGAGCTCGAATGCAGTTCGGCGTTGGAGCTCGACTATAACAAATCTCTTCGGATATCATCTGGCGTTGGAGCTCGGATATATTCCGGCGTTGGAGCTTGGATACAGACCGGTGTTGGTGCTTGGCTGAAAAGATACCTCGAATGCAGTCCGGCGTTGGAGCTCGGATGCAAGAGGACACCGCCGCACGGGGACAACTTCAAACCCGGGGTGGGCGTAAAAATAACAAGGCAGTGATAAAGGCCGGAAAATTAAAGGGGCTCCTCGGATACCCGACGTGTAAACTCTTCGGACGCACTTTGGCGATCCTCAAGATCAAAGATGGGAAGATTTGTTGAACCAGTTTTCAAGACCGACAACCAAAGATGAAGAACGGTTCGGAAGAATCGAGGAGCGTCCCCAACTTGAAAACCGGTTCATGGGGCTACTGACGGTGTCCTGGACTAGGGGGTACTCATCACGTCGTCTCCCGATCAGTTGGATTGGGCAGAGGACCCCCATGGTCGTATACTCATGGGCCAGTTCGGACAGCAGCCGCATACAAGTAAGATTCCACAAGACTTGGTGATCAAGACAAGGACTCCTCCCACCGGCGTATTCAGCTAGGACTCTTGTTATCCTAGGGCTATGGTGCATTATATAAACCGAGGCCAGGCTAGTCGATAGACATACAACAACAACAATCACAATCATACCATAGGCTAGCTTCTAGGGTTTAGCCTCTACGATCTCGTGGTAGATCAACTCTTGTAATACTCATATCATCAAGATCAATCAAGCAGGAAGTAGGGTATTACCTCCATCGAGAGGGCCCGAACCTGGGTAAACATCGTGTCCCCCGCCTCCTGTTACCATCCGCCTTAGACGCGCAGTTCGGGACCCCCTACCCGAGATCCGCCGGTTTTGACACCGACAATGACCAGGGAGCGAATGCGCTTTGCCCGAGTCTCGAGTTGTTGCCTGTTGTCCCTGAATCGCCGCCGGGTCGTCCCCTTATCTACATGGGTTGACGCCCGTCGGTTTACAGAATCCCGAGGCCGGCTCATAAACGTGTCCGGCTCGGTCTCTGCTCTTTCTATCTTACAACACAAGTTTACATATTAATGCCAGTTTATGTCTACAGGCCTTAAACCAACTTTGGGACCTGGGCCTTCATAAAGCATCACCGTCTGTCTTCATGGGCTTCAGATCTAATGAACTACCATGGTGTTAACCCGGCCTCTCCTGGCCGGTTTACGCCCAGTAGTAATATCCCCAACAAATAGCTAAAACAAAAATACAAAGTAAGTAACGATGGTGTACTATATAGTAAAATAATCATCAAGTTTAGCATGGATTTGATGGGGGAAAATGGCTTAACATTACAAAAATTGCCACTCCAACTTAAAGTTGTCATTGTCTTTTCATGATATAATGGAAAAGGAAGGAAAAAATGTTGTAAAAAGAGTGTCATGATAACAACATTGCCATAGTGCATAAAAAATCATTGATGAAGGGCCTTCTGCTTACCCCTAAATCACTCTCAAATGCTAAATGAGCAGGTAGTCGACACCAGCACCCTCGGGGTGAGTACAAGAGGTGGCTCGACGCATTCGATAAGTATCCAGTAATATTGGTTTTATGTTTTTCCGTTACGTCGAGGATTGTTTATGGTGGGTGTCCTTTGTAGAGTATATGGATTTATGATCTTTAAAGACTACATAGCCAATGATATTCTGTGGTCAATTTGTACCAACAACGATATCTAGTGATCAACTAGTGAATTATGGTGTTTTATATCCATAAATATCTCTAGTGATGGGGAGAGATTTGGAACCATTCACTGATACTTTCTTACTAGTGACAGGCGAGACCCTGACAACTAGGACTGATTGTAGTGATGGACGACTTGCCCATCACCGACTAGGAGATTTGTAGCTGTGTACCCTTCGTGGTCGAGTTTGGGTTTGGTTTTCTGAGGCTTGAGGAGAATAAGGCTAGACATCACTTGTCCTTAGAAGGTTTGTGCCCCCCAAGCTTCTCCAACTACATTTATTTTAGAAAAGGTCATCATCCCTAGCTTTATTAACTCAGATCAAAATTATATTGTCCACGAGTCTGTTGACGACACAACCTGGAGGTTCGTCGACCCAATTCTTGGAAATTTTATTACAAAAATTAGATTTCAAGGTTGTTGTAGTCGTTAGCTCATGACCCAATTCAATTTAAACAAAAAACATTGTTTCCGTTACGTATCCAGACAATCTGCGAATAGTGCTGCTAATGCATCCCGCCATTGAGTTTGTCCCATGCAGAAATTGATGACTTCAAGGGAGTCGGATTCCGCCTCAACTCAATTAAATCCTAGAGTTTGCAAAGTACACCCCGCATAGCCCTTGCTTCCATTGCCGTTATATCAGAAGCATATTCAATATGTTTGCATTGTGCTTCCAAGAATTGTCCCGTCTCATCTCTGATTATTGCAGCCATAGCTCCTCTCCAACATCCTCATGAAAAGCAACATCAACGTTACTTTAACAAATCTTGGTTCAGACTGTGTCCACCTTTGTTTTGGTTCCTTCCTGGCCCGGGTTGAAGGTTTATTGTAACCACCTCTTATTGCCAACACCGATAATGGTATCCAGTTAGTTATCTTGTTTATCTTGCTTGCTAGTTGCTTATAATCATATAGGTTGATTGTTCTTAACTACACTGTAGAGGACCTTTAGTTGCACAATCTCTAGAATCAACAGATAAAGTAAAAAATTTGTATTTGCCTATTCATTCTGTCCTTTTAGTTGAATCATTGATCCTTCATCCTTGTTAGCAAGTTTGTTTTTTGCTAAAAATTAGCTTGGCAATACATAGGCAAGCCCAAAAATTGTAAAACAATTGGTTGGTTTCCAACCTACTTCCCCACCTCACAAAATTTGCTAATGTCTGGCAGATTTTAGACTTGCCAAATGCTACCAACCAAGCATGCCCAATTATTTAGACACACAACACTTGAATTATAACCAAGCCCCGATAGACAAAATCAATGCTTCATCGTATGATTTGGAAGTAACAAGTTGGCACCACAGTCAACGGTCCCTCACTTCAGTCTCACCATCCAGGTTGACCTAAAATTCAGTCAGTGGGTGCCACAAAAGTCATTGGACCCATATATTAGTTGTGGGTCCCTCACTTGGCTTTGCAAGTTACTGATCCATGCGGTTTACACTTTTTTTCAACAAGAAGAGGGATCCTGAAGGATCCCAAGATTTTATTCATAAAACAGTGAACAGAGCACATATTACAGCTAGACACACAAAATACTGGACATTACACACAAGTCCCCGGACTCTGCAAAAAGGACCCCAAACCAGGATGAAGAAACGCGATCGGTCCTCAACTTTCGCTCGGGATTCACCTCACCGTCACCGGGGACGGAACCACTTGGGGGGACGAGGCTGGCATAGCAAGTAGCCATGGCCACCGACAGGTCGTTGAACTGCCTCCCTTTAGGCATCTTGGCCGGGAGGAAAAGGGTTGGCCGCCCTTTGCTACCTCTTGAGCACTGTGTTGGTTTTACCTTGAAGAGGAAAGGGTGATGCAGCAAAGTAGCGTAAGTATTTTCCTCAGTTGTTGAGAACCAAGGTATTAATCCAGTAGGAGGCTACGCGCGAGTCCCTCGTACCTACACAAAACAAATAAATCCTCGCAACCAACGCGATAAGGGTTTGTCAATCCCTTCACGGTCACTTACGAGAGTGAGATCTGATAGATATGATAGGATAATATTTTTGGTATTTTTACGATAAAGATGCAAGGTAAAATAAAAGCAAAGTAAAAAAGCAAAGGAAATAACTAAGTGTTGGAAGACTAATATGATGAAGATAGACCCGGGGGCCATAGGTTTCACTAGTGGCTTCTCTCAAGAGCATAAGTATTTTACGGTGGGTGAACGAATTACTGTTGAGCAATTGACAGAATTGAGCATAGTTATGAGAATATCTAGGTATTATCATGTATATAGGCATCACGTCCAAGACAAGTAGACCACTCCTGCCTGCATCTACTACTATTACTCCACTCATCGACCGCTATCCAGCATGCATCTAGAGTATTAAGTTCATAGAAACAGAGTAATGCCTTAAGAAAGATGACATGATGTAGAGGGATAAATTCATGCGATATGATAAAAACCCCATCTTGTTATCCTCGATGGCAACAATACAATACGTGCCTTGCTGCCCCTACTGTCACTAGGAAAGGACACCGCAAGATTGAACCCAAAGCTAAGCACTTCTCTCATTGCAAGAAAGATCAATCTAGTAGGCCAAACCAAACTGATAATTCGAAGAGACTTGCAAAGATAACCAATCATACATAAAAGAATTCAGAGAAGATTCGAATATTGTTCATAGATAAACTTGATCATAAACCCACAATTCATCGGTCTCAACAAACACACAAAAAAGAAGATTACATCCAATAGATCTCCACGAGAGGGGGAGAACATTGTATTGAGATCCAAAAGAGAGAAGAAGCCATCTAGCTAATAACTATGGACCCGAAGGTCTCAAGTAAACTACTCACGCTTCATCGGAGAGGCTATGATGTTGATGTAGAAGCCCCGTGATGGATGCCCCCTCGTGAGCTCAGAACAGGCCCCAAGATGGGATCTCGTGGAGTGCAGAAGGTTGCGGCGGTGGAATTAGGTTTTTGGCTCAGATGTCGATCGTTTGGGGGTACGTAGGTATATATAGGAGGAAGAAGTACGTCGGTGGAGCAATGTGGGGCCCATGAGGGTGGAGGGCGCGCCCTGGGGGGTAGGCGCGCCCCCCTACCTCGTGGCCTCCTGGAAGCTTCTCTTACGTAGGGTCCAAGTCTCATGGATCATGTTCGTTCCAAAAATCACGCTCCCGAAGGTTTCATTCCGTTTGGACTCCGTTTCATATTCTTTTTCTGCGAAACTCTAAAATAGGCAAAAAACAGCAATTCTGGGCTGGGCCTCCGGTTAATAGGTTAGTCCCAAAAATAATATAAAAATGGATAATAAAGCCCAATAATGTTCAAAACAGTAGATAATATAGCATGGAGCAATAACAAATTATAGATACGTTGAAGACGTATCACCCTTCGGCCTGAAGATGCAGCAGCAAGGCGGCGACGGCTGGCTGCCTTCTGCGGATGCAGGCGCCGTAGCTCCACCGCGTTGACCACTGCTGATGAGCTCGACCTCGATCCGAGAGTCCCGATCCGCCCGCTTCCTCCGCTACGGAGATCCACCACCATGGTGGTTTCAATAGCAAAGACAAAGCCAATGGTTCCCTGCAGATCCGGGACATAGCGAACTCCGAGCTTATTCGAGGAGTCATTGGCGGCATACACAAAGAACGACCGACCACCAGCCCACCACCAGAATCACCACCAAGCGCCACCAGCCGTTGCTCGACCACGGCAGCGACGACCTCCTCATCGGCATAGCGCCATTCACCGGTATAAAGCCAAACTCTCCTAAGGAAACAACATATATATGATTACTATCTACAGTGGAGCACCAAGCGCCTCCCCCATCTCCTTCCCAACCGGCATCGCTGGCGGCAAAGGTCCGGGATCGGGCCAGGCTCAAGTCGCCGTCTTGGTCACCTCTCTCGAACAATGGATAAGAAAGGAAGAGAAAAGAGGAGAGGAGCAGTGGCATGCGGTTTATACTTGGTGACTCCCAAACAAGTAGGAGGAAATGTCAAGGTATCGTCCAGTCAGGTCCATCAACAAGATATATGCCGTTATTATCGTTACACATTGGGAAAGCATAGTTTTCGTCCTTCAACTCTCTTAAAAGTATTCCCGCAAAAAAACTCTCTTAAAAGTATAGAAATGGTCCCTCAAGTTCAGAACTGGCAAATCTTAGTCCCTCAAGTTTTGAAACCGGATAAGTTTAGTCCCTCCTTGTGCTTAAGATGGTTTTCATCTCACGTGTCAGCGGGTTTGACCAAAACTTGACACATACTCTGGGTTTGACCGCCACGTCACTATCTCATGGAGCACCCAACACACCAAGCAGTCAGGCATTTACACAAACATTTGTTGGGCGCAGCGAGGAACTCCGGCAGCGGGCAGGACCAGTGGCGGAGACAGGGGGACCAGCAGGGGCCCAGGCCCCCCTAACATCAGGGATTTAGTACTAGTTTGCTATG
This sequence comes from Aegilops bicornis, assembly GCA_021605145.1. Classification (NCBI taxonomy): domain Eukaryota; kingdom Viridiplantae; phylum Streptophyta; class Magnoliopsida; order Poales; family Poaceae; genus Aegilops; species Aegilops bicornis. The sequence continues at coordinate 616,261,013 of CM038672.1, read as the reverse complement.
AAGAGTGCCATGATTTGCTGCTAAAAATCATGTTTTAAATAGTTTGGCCTTCCCCAATCTGTTTTAGCAGCACTTGGCCCCCCTAATACATATTTTCTGGCTCCGCCACTGGGCACGACAACGGCACTCTGGACGGTGCAGGAGCTAGTAGGGAGAGGCTGCACGCTTTTGGGGAGCGAGCTGGGTGTCCGCATGGCTGGGAAAGCAAGCATGGGCACGCGGGACGGTCGAAGCTTTGCCGGTATGGCTTCCAACGGAGGTAACGGGTGGCGCTTTGCGTGCAGCTAGATGGCACGGGGAGGAGGCTTCGGGAGAGGAGAGAAATAACCAACGTATCACTAGAGCATGCACGCGTGCTCGGACGCGGCGGGGAAGCACCGAAGCGATGGTTGCATCGACGACAGTGGGAGGCGGAGCACGGGCTGGCGTCGCGGTGAGGTCGAGGATTAGGGGCTGCTCAGGGAGGACGCACGAGCTTTGGTAGGACCAAAGCGAACTTAGGAAGTCTACAGGGAGAACCGGAGCTTGCCGGAGGAGGAGATCACGGCGCGACAACGATCACCTTATTCGGGGAAGACGATTTTGGCATCGGCGATTTGGGGCCTCCCGTGTCAATTCTTATGGTGTGGTTTACTACGACGGCACGGTGGAGCGTCTAGACGTAGTGGTTTGGCTCTACGAGGTTGTTGGCCGCGTGCAGGAGAGATGACGCCGGCGCTGCTCGCGTCCTCGGGGGAGAAGCAGGGCTCAACGAGGAGGGCTACAGTGGCGGGACTGTCCCGGCGATCACATTGGAGCCAGAGGCAAGCATGAGGCGGACTGGAGGCGGGTGATAGCCGCGTCATCCATGGAGAAGGCGGAGGTTGGGACGAAAAGGGCCTCGTTGCCTTACCGGGGAGCCCGACGTAATAAAACTGTTGGTGCGTGAGCTGCGGTGGAGCGGCGCTTGTCATGGTCAGCTGGCAACAATGGTGGTCGCCGGCGAGCGAGCGCCTGCTCCGCCTTTTTTTGTGTGCATCTTTCCACAGATTGATGAGTTGGGCCACCCGTCATCTTCTCAGTCAAACCTGGACTATGTGTCAAGTTTTAGTCGAAACCGCTTCCACGTCAGACGAAACCAGCTCAAGCGGGATGAGGGACTAAACTTATCCGGTTTCAAAAGTTAAGGGACTCAGATTTGATGGTTTTGGAGTTAAGGGACAATTTCTATACTTTCAACAGAGTTGAGGGACGGAACATATACTTTTCGCTTACAAATTTATGACGTCATAATTTCGTCAAAGTGGACTACACATAAGGTCTTTTTTGTTTGCGGGGAGACTACACATAAGGTCTTTTTGCTTACAAATTTATGATATCATGCAATGAAAACATATCATTTTTAACAAATCTGCCATAAACTTGCAGGGTTCGAACTTTCCATGACAATCTCATACAAAACGTTTCTAGACTTATGATTAGGTTGGTCGCTGTCATTATATTTTAATCATAAATTGACATATTCCTTGTGGTGAATTACTCATATATTGATTGTTATGAATTTATATGCTAAATTTGTATAGGAGATTGATTATCAATCAATTGTCACGGATATTAGTAGTTACAAAATGTTAATAAAAACCATTAGCATGCCTTGCAGGAGGAGAGAACGACTGTGGTTGTGTGAAGGCTGCATATGTGGGTCCCCGTGTCCACACTGTATGCGTCCTTGGGTCGAAGAGAGAATTCCTTATTTGGCCCTTTCTTAAATTTTGGTTCCCTTTTTGGCCCTAGTAAAAAAATTCTTCCTGTTCTGGCACTCAAATTTCAGTTTGTTCCCTATATGACATTTTAAATGGTTTGGCAACTAACACCGTTAAATCTGACATGAAAAGTCCTTTTACCCTTGGTGTAGTTTGTGACCAAAATTGGATGAACCTCCCTTGTATTTTGATGATATATCCCCTGTACAGTTCATATATGCACAAATTATAATATACTTGGAGCAGATTCACATGTATGCAAACTAAAAGTTCATAGAAACTTGGTCCAGGTTCACATATACGCAATCAGTCCACATATTTAGTCCTCTACACACATTCAGGTTCACATAGAGTTCACATATAATAGTCCAGGTTCACATCATGTCAAATACAACACATGAAGGACAAATATAGCACGTACAAAAGCCCAGGTTCACATATAGATTACATAGACAGCTCAAAAGTTTCCAAAATGAATCATGATATAGAAAGGGATCCAATGAGAATCACAAGCTAAGTCTCCTTTTGCTTGGTGTGCTCATTGCAGGGCTGGAAGGATTCATTTTTTTGCTTCGTGTGCCCATTGCAGGGCTGTCATGTGGCACCATGGGAAGGTGTGGCAACTTATCAGCAACCTCTTTGCTTTTTCTTTTGGCATGTAATTTCAAAGCAACAGATGCTTTCTTGTTGGCCACACAAATGGGCTGAGTTGTTGATCTACACATACACATTAATGGCAACACATCATACATCACATATAGTAGCCCAGGTTAACAATAGAACAATGCATAAGATAACATAAAATTCGGAAACAACCATAAGTTACCTTTTTGCTACTCCGGATCCAGATTTACTCCCTTTCCCTTTTCCCTCAGTTGTTTTCTCCAACATTTGGCTATAGTGAGAAAAATGCAATTAGAATACAAAACCAAGCTTTCATCTAATCTACTACAAAATTCAGAACTAGTTCTTACCTTTTGATGCTCCAAAGAATTGAGTTATCATGTTTTCTCTTTTTCGTAGTTGTAGGTTCCAAGCTTTGGCTATGGTGAGAAGTTACTTAGAATTCAAAGACAGATTTCATATAATTATGAGCATGAGTGTAAAGTGGCTAACCTTGGCGGAAAGCACATAGAGGCTCTTTGGAGCATCATCTCGCAAGGCACAATTGATGCTTTGGTGGTCTTTGCCCTCTTCTTTGGTGGTCCTCTACATGAGCAACAAAAAGTAGTTAACATGTATGGCTGCTTACAAAAAATGCAAGCGAAGCAAGTTACACAATTAAATTTATTACCTCACAGCTAAAATAGCAGCAATGTCATCTGGGTTACCCTTCTTGCATTTATGCCAATGATGCCCATAGTCCTTACAAATAGGGCATAAGTGTTGGCCGCTTTTTCTTTTCTTCTCACTGCAGCCTTTATACCTCTTAGTTTTATGCCTACCCGCCGTGGATTTTAGTAGCGGTGGAAACATGAAGAATCCATGGTCAGATTTAGGCCATTGGTTCTTGTCAACCATGGCAGGAATTAGTTGGTCATAGGCTTCTCTAAATTTGTCAATGGAGTAATACAAGTCCACATAATTCTGTATGTGTGCATCGATAAGAGATGTGATAAATGCTAGACCATGCTTGCAAGGAAGGCCAGAAACTTGCCATTGTCTACAAGAACATGTCTGTCAAGCAAGTTGACCACAAACCTAAAGTCATTGCCTCCCAATGCTGTCACTTCAGCGACTTCTTCTGAGCTTTCTACCACCTCCAAGTTTAATTCTCTAGTCTTTGCATTCAACTTCTTAATTATGTGGGGAAGAATCAACCCAACCAACTTCCTTGCTACTTTCCTCCTTCGGTTCCACATGATCATAATCATCCGCCTAACCTTATCAAAGAAGTCATCCAAGTTCAAGGACTTGTGATGCTTAATCCAATTATTGAAGCACTCAGCCAAGTTGTTTGTAACATAATCCACCTTGGAAATTGTTGAGAACTGACTCCTAGACCACAACCTAGTGTGCCACCTCCTAAGATATGCAATTGCCGTTGGTTTTGCTAGGTCCATTGCAGCCCAATTTTTTTCAAATATATATGGGTTCCATGAGTAAGCAGCAGCCCAAAGGTGGTCATCAAACACCTTTCCATGAAACTTCTTCTTGAAGCACACATGAGTAAAGTTAGAAAATTACCATTACTGTGCACTCATCTTCCATTGTAGAAGCATATATCCTCCATGGACACTTATCTTCATCCCTTCTTGAACAATAAGCTCTGAACCTATGTGGTGCACTCTTTTCGATGTCGAACTCAAATTCATGTTTGATTGCATGTTGAGAAAGCGCCAATTTAAACTCTGCCATATTGGGATATTTTCTTCCTTCGTTCATTGGAGGATCTAATTTATTATATTCAATGTGTGGTGCATGATCTGCCTCGTGATATTCCTCATCTTCCTCTACTTCAACCTCTGACATGCTCTCATCCTCGCTCTCAACCTCGCTCTCAGCCTCGCTCTCATGATCGGGAACATAGTCTTTGTCCTTTTCTTTATTGGAACAAGGAACCATGATAAGAGGTACAGGTTCATCCTCTAAATAAATATTTTCCTCATCAACACCAACATGCTCATTCTCAGGTACTGGGTTGCGAAGATAATCATCATCATCTTGTCCTATGTTGTTAGGTTGGCTATGCATCACTATGCCACTCTGTTATAGGCTCATATGGTTCCGATGGATCACAATATGCAACAAACATGTGCACAACCTTTGTCTTAGAGTGTTTCTCAAACATCAACATCAATTCTTGGTCGATGTTACTTGAGGTAGATTTTAAGAAAATTATCATAATCTTGAACATGTGCAACTTCCAAATACCGAGGCGTAGTACTGCTCTACGATTGATTCAACCAAGTCCTTATAATTTGTTAAGTCGGAATCAATAACCTTATCAAAACAGAAGCATTTGATATCCTTTCTAGCCTTTTTTGGGTTGCCAAGCAAACTGATTTTCAGCACATAAGTTGAATTTTGATCCATCCTGTAAAAACCAAATAAACTTAATCATCAGTTGCATTTGGGATCCATCTCTAAATTCAGATTTTACAGCAAATATCCATCTCTAAATGAAACTCCTAAGTAATCTGTTGCATTTCGACAAATCTAGAAGAGAGGTGCAGCAAATATGTTGCATTTGGGATCCATCTCTAAGTAATCTTCAAGGCCATCTCTAAGTAATCTGTCAAATTTAAAGAAGAGATCACTCACCCATCTAGAGAAGCCGATGTAGCCGCATCCTTCGGTGATACTTGGTCTTGCTCGGTCTGCGCCTTTACCACGCAAGGCTGAGACCACCGCACAGAGCCTCCCCACCATGGCCGCCTCCGCCTCCCCACCATGGCCGCTTTGCCCGTCGTCAATAGGGTTGGCCGCCGCCTCCCCACCATGGCCGCCTCGCCCGTCCTCCTCGGGTTGACCACCCCCCGCCTCCCCACCCAGGCCGCCTCGCCCGTCCTCCTTGGGTTGGCCACCCCCCGCCTCCCCACCCTGGCCGCCTCGCCCGTCCTCCTCGGGTTGGCCACCCCCCGCCTCCCCACCATGGCCGCCTCGCCCGTCCTCCTCGGGTTGGCCGCCAACCGCCTCCCCACCATGGCCGCCTCGCCCATGGCCCTCGTCCACCTCGCCCACCTCCATGCGCTTGTTGGGTGCCTCACTGCGCCGCTGGGTGCCAGCTAGGTTTAGGTCTCGGGAGGTGACGGGGAATCGGGGGGTGATGGGGAATCGGGGGCAGAAGGGAGGGTTCTATTTTCTTTTTTTTAGCGTGCTATAAACCAGGGGTAAATACGACCTTTCCTGTCATAGTTGACGGTGTTAACGGCAAAGAACGACGGAAGTGTCGTGGAAGGAAGAAAATAAAGTTATGGTGTCAAAGAAGGAAAAAATAAATTTTCAGGGCCAAAAAAGGAACCAAAATTTAAGAAAGGGCCAAAAAAGGGTGCATCAGGGTAAGCCGGCAACGAAGGAGGCAGTTGTGCATGGAAGCAACCGTCCAGCGGCATCGGAGGCATCATTGTGTTGGAGGGGCATAGACGGGTACGTTGGCACCGGAGACAAGTGCGGGTGGAAGCGGTTATCCAGCGGCGTTGAGAGCCATAGTTGGCCATGGGTGTCATGGTGCAGCACTGGGTACGTCGGATGGGCGTTCACAACATATCCTTCAATCACGAAAGCAATGTTGGTAAGTCACAATGTATATCACATCCAAGAAAGAGAGGATAACACCATGTTGCAACTCACGAGTGTGGGTAATGTTCTTACCTGGCCCTGCTGGTGGAGGCAAATTGTGTTGCAGCATGACAGGGTACATGTTGTAGCTTGGGTGTATGTAATCACGGTGTTGAGCGGAACTCCTTTCGTAACCATCTACAGCCTGCGTGTCTTGCTGGGTCGCCGGCCATATAAAGAGATAATTATTATTTTTTGATTACAGCTAAAAAATAGGACACATGCATAACTTGAAAAGTGGACTGCGGAAAAAAATTATATGAGACCAGGTCTCATATAAAGCAGGTGAGACCCGCCCTGATGGATGACATGTGGCATTCACAAATCACAAAACATCTAATCTCTCACCCACTGATTTCAGGTGAGGGTGGGGTAGATGCTTTGTGATTTGTGAATGCTCCGATGTAAGATGAACATTCAGCCGATAATTCTGATCACAACCGTCTTCCAGCGCACATGGCCTGAAGCAAATATTAAGAAAGCAAAGATGTCAAATACTGTCGGGTAAAGCATACAGTTAGTTTGACAGATTCGTTTCATTGTGTACATATGTTTATCCGTTCAGGGAACAGAAAATAGACATACAGAGTCGGAAGGAAAAACATGCCTTGGAGTTGCATTCAGATTCCCCGAGAATGTACAGGCAAGGGCAAGGTGCAAACCAAATCTCCCAGCAGAGTATGGTTCAACTACTTCCACTGTCTTTTTGCCAAGGTCGACACCAAGCAAGCAGCCCTTGCCAACCTCCACCATAGGAACAAGGTAGACAACATCCCCACCATGGATCGTGAGGGTCGGGCAAACCGTCGTCAGACTTCTCAGTGTGTATTTCCGCGCGCGACCATCCCACAGCCCAGGCAGCATCATATGGTGCATCGGGTTGTTGACCAAGATGTCGTCGACCAGTTTAGCTATATGTCAGTCAGCTGAAAATTCTTTTTTAGGTCAGTCAATTTTGTGACCCTTTGATTTTGCTTTAAGATGTGTGCAGTTTTCTGTTTTTTTCTTTCTGTCATTTTGGTGCTGAGTTGGGCTGGAATCGATTGGTCCCTATTTTGGGTCAGTCGAATTGCTTCATGGGCTTGTTTTTGCTTTTCTGAGATCCATTTTTCTTTTTTTTTTCTTTCTTTTCCTTTCTTGGTTAATTTTTTGGTGGGTTTTTGGCTGAGCGTAATTATATAGAAACAAATAATACTATACATATGTGCAAAAAATTCATGATTTTGTGATTATTTTTGCATATTATGATAAATGCAACTTTGGTGCAAAGTTGTGTGCAATTTTTTTTAAATTCTCTCTTCTTCTTAAAGAAATACCAACACCACTAATTCATTCTTTTCGGAAAAAATCATTGTTTGGATAATGTTTTAGTCTGCTTATTTTCATTCTACTTTGAGGTTAATACCAATTCCACTATTCATTTTTCTCAGATTTTGTTTTTGCAAAAGTTCCACTTTTATATGCATATTCTTGTATTTTTTTAAAGAACAATTTTAATGTATATTTCGTGTAAATTTTCTCAGTGTTTGTTTTAGATTCTTATTTCCATTTTCTTTGTTCTTAAATGACAATACCAATGCCACTAAATCATTCTTCCCTAGGAAATTCAATTCTTTCTTTTGTGGGTACTTTTGCTTTTTTATTTCTGTTTTCCGTTTCTATGAGTTTTTTTATTTTTCTTTCTTTCTTTCTGTCTTTCCTTTATTGATTATTTTTTTGGTTTTTGTGGGGTTTTGGCTGTGTGTAATTATATACAAACAAATACAATATAATATTTACCAAAATTTCAAGATTATATGGTCATTTTATCATATCACGATAGTGCAATTTTGGTGTAAAGTTGTGCGCAAGTTTTTTTTTAAATTTTCTTTCTGCTTCAAGAAAAATACATTATTTCAGTTAAACTATATGTAAATTATAGTATAATGCGAAAAATCCACTGTTATACGCTTATTCTTTGCATATTCAAAAAAGTGCAATTTCAGTGCAAATTGTGTGCATGTTTTGAAAGTTTTTTCTTTTTCATTTTCTCTCTTCTTAAACTGTTCCATTCTTTCTTAGAAAACTTCATTGTTTTGACTTTTCTTTTATGGAAGGGCAATACCAATGCCACTTAATTCATTCGTCAGAAAACCTCTTTTTTTAATTTTGTTTCAGTGTTTATAACATTTTTATTATTTAGTTTTATTTTTCTTTTGTAAGGGTAATACCGTTGTCACATTAATTTTGAGAAAACACTTTTTTTTGCGGAAATCTCACTATAATATGCTCACTTTTACTCTATTTTTTATTTCTGTTTTCTATTTTTATGCGTTTTTATTTTACCTTTTTTCTTTCCTTTATTGGTTTTTTTTGTGGGTTTTTGGCTCATTGTAATTATATGCAGACAAATACTATAAAATATGTGCAAAAATTTCATGATTATATGATTATTTTTGCATATTACGGTAAAGTGCAATTTCAGTGCAAAGTTGTGCGCAAGTTCTTTTTAATTTTGTTTCCTCTTAAAGGAAATGCATTATTTCTGTTACACTACGTGTAAATTATAGTAGAATTCAAAAAATGCACTCTTATATGCTTATTCTTTGCATATTTCAAAAAGTGTAATTTCAGTGCAAATTTTGTGCAAGTTTTTAGGAAACACAATTTTTTTTGAGATATCGACATTATATGCTCATTTTTGCACAGTAATAATACATGTATATGTATGTATAATAATATGTGTAAATTGTATGTATGAATATACATGTATATTATATCACTATTATATGCTCATTTCTGCAGTCCAATAATTTCAGTGCATATATATGTATGTATGTATGTATGTATGTATTTTTATTTGTATTGTATGCATGTATGAAATAAATATACATATTGTTTATCAACATGTGAGATTTTTTTTTAGCAAAGCCAATATGTGTGAGAGTGCTATTCATCGATCATCTAAAAAGACTTGCCCAACAATATACTAGAGCAGCTATAATCATTGTACAGAAAAAATACTTGCTTGGCGGTACTGGACTGCAGCTTTGCACCTGTGTGTTGGGCTTCTGCTGCTGCAACTACAGTAACTGGACCTAATTAATGAACTAATTAATGAGGCTCGACTGAAACAGTTTGAGGTCAATCCACTGACCTTAAAAAAAATCAGTCGGATGACCAGTAGCCAGTCCCGTCGTCGACATGGACGCTGTGACCCTTGCACCAATGGTCCCAGGAAGCATGCCTGTAACATGTCCGTATCCTCCAACCATCAGAGACATAATCGGGTTCATCTTCCATTAGATCGGCATAGCTCCTGAAGTAGAGCTCCGAATCATTGATGACATCTTCGTCGTCAAGATCTGCGGTCGTCTTCAAATTCGTCTCGTCGTCGTCATCGCTGTCGGGACCAGCGGGTCTTTCGAAATGCTCCACCTCGACGAACTTGATAAAACCATCACGGAAGGCGACATCACGGCATGGCCGCGGGTCACCTTGGCGTTGCAAGTTAAACCCAGGCTTGGGCAGCGGGATGAAGCGGAGAACGATGTCCGGGTCGAACACGTTGCAGACGACGATGCCTCGCCAGAGGTCGATCCAGCCTATGGTGTCAGCTCCAAGCGCGATCACCTTGTGGGGCAGGCTGGGCAGGTCGTCCCTCACGGCCGGAGATGCATGCAACTGCAACGGCCTCGCGACCCACTTGTTCGTCTTGGACGAGAAGGTGTGGAGGACATAGTCCCCCAAGGTCGGCGATCGGCGACGACGAAGTTGTCATCGTCGTCGGCGAACGGCAAGATGGCGGGATACGATCTAGCCTTGTCAGGCCGGCGAGTGGCGGTCGGGATCCGCCTAAGCGAAGGCTTGCCAGGGCTGGCCCTGTAGACGAAGTATTCGGAGAGAGAGTTGTCCAAGGTGCTACAGAGGCCGATGGTGAAGGCTAAACGGAGGAGGACGAGGTGTTTCTCCGAGAAAACCACCCGGGGCTCAAGGGAGTAGTCTCCTCGCTTGAGTTCCGGGCTGTGGACGCAGAAGTAGGAGACGGCCGGCGGGTCTGCGAGAAAGAAGGTCACCCTGACGACGTGGCCGGTCTTTTTTTTTAAACGAGGCAAAAAATTTACCAATTTCATTGATTAAGAAGAAAAGAATTGCCCGGTTAATTGACGGAAAACCGGGCTAAAACCGATACAACTCAACCCACATGACATGGGCACCACCGGTACCTAGCCACCGACATGGGACAAACCACGACGGCACATGCCATCGGATGACCACACGTACAAGCAACCGACAGCTCCGACTTCGACAACGAGCCTCACAAGGGAAATATGCGAGACTTGCGCCGACCGTGCCCACCACCAATGACCACCGGGCGCCTGCCATCGTCACCACCTGTACCCGCTCCACCGTAGCTCCGACTTCAAAGCAACCAAGCAACCCACGTGAGAGCACCTCGGACACGTCGGGAAGAACCGACTACCAAAGTCCACGCCGCGACCCGAGCTCCACTCGACGCCATCATCGTTGCCAAACGGATACCAGCGCCCCGCCTCAGCAAACCACGCGGCGAAGATGCTGCCATCCACGGCGAAGATGCCGCAATCCACCTGTCTCCCAGTCGTAGCCGGCTCCAAGACGATGCCCTCAAGAAGGAGAAAGACGCGAAGACGCCTCCATCGCCCGATCCAACGGATCTAAGGTTTCCCTCTGAAGCCAAAGTCGTGGGGAGGAGGAGCACAGCTCCACGACAACGCTTCCAAGAAAGATCACGGCACCCGCAGGCGCCGCCGTCGCCAGCTCCGATGAAGATCGGAGTAAAGATTTCTCCCGAAGATGCGCCAACCACCTACCACCACCGACCGCCGCCCACCAATCACCACCTGCTGAGGCCGACCTCAGTCTAACCGCGGGATCCCACGATCCACCGTGACCAGACGCACCACCCCCCGGCCGAAGCCGCCGTCCACCACCGCAGCACCACCGCAGCAACCCACGCCGCATCGCATCGCGCAACATCCAGATCGAAGCACGAGCTCGCACCAGATCCAATCGGAGCTGCACGAGCGACGGCAGAGCAGACGAGCTCCCTCCGCAGCACACCGCGCACTCCAGAGCAGCGCATCCACCACGCCCAGCCACCGGTCACACGCCCGACGCTAAGGCCACCGCCGTCGCTCAAATTGCCGACCGTCGCCCCACGCCAGACATCCGGAGCCGAAGCCGGCCACAAGACGCTGGCTGCCCACGCCAAGCCACACTGAGCTCCGGACCAAGGCCGCCAAGATCCCACCCGCCGCCACCATCCGCGCCCCACGCTGCACGTGGATCCGAAACCAACCAAACCGCCGCCTCACCACCACAGCCTCACCGAGAAGCCCGAGGTCGCCGGCGTCACCGCCGCCCGACCATCGCCACGGACGATTCTGATCGAGTGCTCCTAGCTGCGACCTCCCAGGAAAGGCGCCGAGCGACGGAGAGGTCTTCGCCGCCGCCAAAGACGCGAGCTTTGCCGCGGTGGCCCTGTGCAAAGGGCGAGGGAGGAGGCACCGGTGGATGGAGTTGCTTGACGGTGGGGTTGGGTCGCCGCCCGTGTCGCCTAAGCTAGGCGACGCGGGGGCTGTGTGCGAAAGTCATCTTGCTTTGCTCTCCACGTGACCGGTCCTCGTCTTGGCTTCGGCGGTGATATCGTTCGCGCGGTCGTCGTAGCGGGCATCCTCCTCGATGAGAACCCAGGCAGGATAGCGGTGTGTAGCAGCGGTATCCTCCATGATAACTGGCGCAGATCGGATTTGGGGCACCTCTCAAATCGAGATGACGAGCAATTGATTTTTTTTTCCTTTAAGCACGAGCGATTTATTATAGCGCCGTGCGGCCGGACCCCGATTTGGGCTTGTATTCGGCTTGCTTGCTGAAGGTAACAGGAATTATTATTGTGCGCTTTGTTTGAGCTTGTATTCGCCTGTTGCCTATTTGCAGCCGACATGCGGCTTGCCGCCTGGCAGGCCACTTACGTGGCCCCTAACGTATAGTATGCCATTTGATTTTATTTTTAGACTAAAAAATGATTTTATTTTTTCTGTAAAAATAAAAATATATTGTAAAAATGACTTCAAAAAAACATTAATAAGCATTTTTTTGAACTCACATTAATAACCATTTTCATAGGCAATTGACGATTTTTTTTGTTTTCTTAATTTGATTGTACAACTCTCAAGACTTGCTCGATTTGTTTGTGCATATTGATTAAAATGTTGGGGCTACTCGATGAAGAATCACAAATATATTTACGACGTAGGTAAAATGTGCACATATATTTTAGGAAAAATATGTTGATGACCTCTAAAATGAATGTTCAAGTATTCTTTATGTGCATTACCCCAACATAAGCAGCCATTTAGGCACTTAATTGTGGGTGCGCTGCAACATGGACATACATATTCCAGTGATCCTCCCGTCCAACACTCGATAATACTTTCCATAATTAACGCGATCCTTCCGTTCAAATAATGATACTCTGCTTAAATAATGCGACCCTCTGTCCAAAGAATGATATTCTTCATAATTAACACAATTGTCTCATCCAACGCTCAATGATACTTTTCAGATTAACGCGATCCTCCTGTCTAAAGAATGATATTCTCAACAATTAACCTGATCCTTCCGTCCAAAGAATAATGATGTCCATACTTAACATGAAACCAACAAGTGTGTGAAACCAAACCACGACGTACCATCACAACCATAGAATAATAGAGATACTCGTTCCTAGTAACTTTAATGTATTTGTCATTTAATTCCAAAAATATTTACCTTTATTGAAAAGTGAAAAATATTGCAAAAATTAATTCAACAAAAATATTCATGACGTCTAAATATGAATGTTGAAGTACTTTCTAGAAATGGTGTGGCTAGATCTCAGTTCAAGTCTTAGTTAAGTGATAAAACTTATAAAAAGAAAGGGAAAATCTATAAGAAAATTTTGCGTACGTGGTGGCTGTCCGGACACCTGCAAAGTTTGCAGGATTTCTTTCTATAAATTTTGCAAAGTTTTCTCTGGTTTACTTTCCATTTGCAGGATTCCAGACAAGAATCAATAAGGTACCTCTTGGATAATAAAATGACCTGACTCCACCCTACTTAGTGCATATATACTTTGAAAATTCCATAATATAGTCTACTATATTATCTCTCCTACAACTCTAGGCTGTATATTCATACACATTTGTAACTATTTTTTGCAACCAAGCCGATTATCTGGAACCATGCATGAATTGAGCTAAGCTGCAAAAAGAAGAGGTACTATTTCTAAAACTAGTCAATTCAATGATGACCCATCCATGAATTCACCTATATAGGCCGGCCGCGGCTGATATTTAAAAAACAAGAGATTGAATACCATTTGTAAATAATTCAAGAAACATGACCGGTATAGGGATTACTAAGGGGACTAAAGAAATAAAGAAATAAGTACACCAACAACTAATTCATCTGCCAATATATTTCTGAAAAGTCGAAAGCTAAACGATAATGGTTTTGTGAAATCTTCTAGGATGTTAATCTGTAAAAGAATTGGAGTCGGTTTAATATATTTAAATACTCGAAAGCTGGTCAAAATGCAAGCGGGCGTTTTGAGATGAAGCAGAGCGACAAACAAGAAACCGAGAAAGGGGCGGGAACGGATAAGATAGCAAAATACTGTACCTCCCATTCTTCCATTTTCCCCCCTTTGCTGCTCGCTCTCATGGCCACTGCCGCCTTCCTCCCCCCCGCCCCAATCCTTCGCCCTCGCATCCCCACCGCGCGCTACCGTGCCTTACCCGTCTACGCCGCCGCCTCTGACGCGCTGCCGCCAGATGCCGAGACGGACGAGGGAGACGCCCCACGCAGCGCCCGGAAGGACCGGCGCCGCGTGGTGCGGATCGCGTGGGAGAAGCTCGTCCGGTGGTCTCGCTCCTGGCGCAGCCGCAACCGCAGCGACGTCCTCGAGACCACGCGCAAGGTGACAGAAAGACTCTTGTTTGCTTCAACCCATGGAGCCGCAGACTTATTTGTGGGATGGGATCTGATCGTCGGAGGAAAACTGCAGGTAGTGGTCCTCGGTGGGGGCTCGTTCGGAACGGCGATGGCTGCGCAGGTGGCAGCCAAGAAGCCCGACCTTGAGGTGGCCATGCTGCTCCGGGATGACCTCGTCTGCCGCTCCATCAACGACCGCCATGTCAACTCGTGGGTAACCTCGTTGCTTTCCTTACTACAGTATCTGCCTAACACGAAGAGGGTCCATTTTAGTCATGTTTTCGTCGATGATTGATATGATGAGGTAGAGTACAATGTATTTCATGCGAGCATTCAGATACTTCTCCATGACAGAAAATATTGCAAATCAATTTCTTTTATGTTTTTTCCATTTTAAAAGGTGGATAACCAGTGGCCTCCGCATCGATTGATTGATGCACACTGCCAACCAATCTTTGTATGTAACATACTGCTTTCACCCCACTGCAGCAAATACTTGTCAGAATACAGCTTGCCAGAAAATATTGTTGCAACAACTAGTGCTAGTGAAGCTTTAGCAGGGGCTGATTTCTGCTTCCATGCTGTCCCTGTTCAGGTATTAACAGTTCTTTATGAAGCACTGTGGTTTCCAGGAGGGTTCCTTTTTTTTGGAGTCTGATATTTTTCCTGGCAGTTCAGTTCATCCTTTCTTGGCAGTATTTCAACATATGTTGATCCAAAGTTGCCATTCATATCACTTAGCAAAGGGCTGGAACTTAACACCCTTCGGACAATGTCTCAAATCATTCCTCTTGCATTGGGAAATCCTCGCCAACCATTTATTGTTCTGTCAGGACCTTCTTTTGCTGTGGAACTGATGGAGAAACTACCAACAGGTTAGTTAAGATCATTTCTCATATTGTTAAGTTTTATGTCATATTCTCTTGTGCTTTACTGTGACACTAAGTTGTCTGGTTCATGTTGCTTATGTTGAAGAATTTCTGCCTTTCCAAGCACTTTTTGGAATCTGTTTGTAAATAGAACTACATAGTTATCCAACTTAATATTGCAGCTATGGTGGTGGCATCCAAAGACAAAAAGCTGGCAACTGCTGTTCAGCAGCTCTTAGCGTCTTCGAATTTGAGGATAAGCACATCAAGGTAATTATACCTAATACTTCAGCTTTAGACGCTATGATAATCTTCAGCCACAAAACGTGTACAAAAGCATGCATGTCATAATCATGATTATTGTTTGTTTTGTTGCGCAGTATTGTCTTCAGCCACAAAACTAGTTGCTATTACATAATTAAATAATAGGATACCACTTACTATGATCGATTTGAGATTTCTTTTGCATAAGGGGATCTATATTGCCACCTGTGGACAATTGATTTAGTTATTCATGTAGGAAAGTGTTGTGGACTACCAGGAGGGAGTCCAAACAGAGAGAAGGATTCTGCTAGCAGATCTCGTAGGCTAGGTGTTAAGACGAGAGTTCATATTAGCATAGGTCTAAGGAGTCCAATTAATTAGGAAGTCCTAAGCATCTATTACCTCCGTCCCAAATTAGTTGTTTTAGATTTGTCTAGAAACGGATGTACCTAACACTAAAACGTGTCTAGAACTCTAGATACATCCGTATCTAGACAAATGTAAGACAACTAATTCGGGATGGAGGGAGTAGTATATAAGCATACCATGTATCTAGGGTTGTTGACGAATAATAGTCCGTCGATCTTGCGGTCTGAAGGTAGTCGTGGAACAAATGTAAACAGGGGTGGTGCCCAAAGGGTTCTCGTCGGCGATGATGCTGGCACACTGGTTTACCCAGGTTCAGCCCCCTAGATGGGTAATAGCTCTACGTCCTTCCTAGACCTGGGCATGGACAGCCTGGCCCAACGACCCGGCCCGAAAAAGCCAGGCCAGGCCGGGTCAGGCTTGGCATTCGGGCCGGGCTTGGGCTTCATTTTCTAGCCATAAAGGCAGTTCAGGCTGGGCTCAGGCTTCTGTTTTTCATGATTTCGGGCTGGTCTTTCAAGCTTCAAGCCGGGCTTACACGTGGAGGTGACGAGAAGTGTCGTTCGGGCCGGGCTTGGGCTTGCAGTTTGAAGGTCGGGCTTTTGCAAGCCTGCCCCCCAGCCCAGCTGGACTAATGATCAGATTCAGTCCTGCTTACCCATCTTTATTGATGAACACAACTGATTATAATAGAGCTTCCCTATCTACTGGGCTAGGTTAAGGATATGTGGTCCCGTGTATCTCCCTCCCCTTGGCGGGGGTCAGTACTTCCCTTATATCGGTAGTCCTCGCCCGGTTAGTTTGGTACCTATCTTTAAGGGATACAATACGAGTATACGACCATGTGATCCCGCAGTTAGGACCTAGAGAGCACAAATCTCCCGCAACCGCAGAATTGTTGAAGTGGCGCTCTTGATCCTTGTCCCTTATGAGTGTGAGTGATAAGTCAGTTCACGTATGGGCCTGCCTCCCTTCGATGCCAAGACGGACCCCAAAAGCCCAAGACACCCCAAGGACACCCCAAGGACACCCCAAGGACACCAGAAGATCTGCTACCACCTCAAGAGAAGGGTTACCGCCATACGACATATCGGGAGAAGGAAGGACTATACAAATAACTAATAAGGAAGAAAAAGCCCTATACGTTTCGTGAACCACCCACAAAGGTCCATTTCGGTGATCCGCGTTGGAGTTGCCCTAAGGAGTTCATATTAGCATAGGTCTAAGGAGTCCAATTGTGTTAGTAAGGCCTAAGCTCTACTGCATAAACATAGTACATATCTAGGGTTGAGGAAAGCAAGAACAATCAATCTATTTCCCCAACTTATTCTCTCATCTAAACCTATGTCTGCCTAATCGCTCACAGCCATGCCATCTGGCTATCTTCAGCACCGTAGTTATCCCATTGTGAATCAAGGTTCACAATAGACACCCACGATAGCGAAGCCAGTAGCTAATGATCGACCAGAGGTATATTCGATTTAACCTGTGTCTGTCCAGCCTAGAGCAACTCCTTTCTGAGTGCGGTTCGTCAGATGTATACTTGCTTTGCTTCATGTAGTTAGAGAATAGGCTTTTGAATTTTTCTAGAGCAGTTGCTCGTGTTTTCTTGCAAACGTGTTCAAGAATCTGCTATGTTTGTAGAGCCGTAAGACGGCAGTGTAAACTTTTCCTTCTTGGAATGGAATGATATGAAGATCTCTTTCGTATTCGCGAAAAGAAAATGAAGCTGCTGTGTGTTGGAGTGCCATGTAGCCCCGCTTTGGATTTCAATCCATAGGCTACTATGCATCGTAGTGGTGGATTTTGAGCAGTAGCTTCAGCTGATATAGCACACTGGGTTTTGAGTAGTAGCTTCAAGATGATGTGGCACACTGAAAAATTTCTTCTCCAGATAAAGCTATCTTATCTAATTTTACTATGCTTTGTTTTAAGATTTCAGACCGGCAAGATGAATTATGAGATATACTGTTAGGGTTTTGCATTGATTCATAGCCATGCATTCAAATATTACAAAAAATATTTAAATGTGAACTGTGATGCTTCAGTGACGTTACAGGGGTAGAAATTGCAGGCGCACTTAAGAATGTTCTTGCAATAGCAGCAGGTATAGTAGAAGGTATGCATCTTGGAAATAATTGTATGGCTGCCCTTGTTGCTCAAGGCTGTTCTGAAATTCGGTGGTTGGCCACAAAGGTGTGCAGTAGTAGTTTATCTTCTGGACTGTATTATCTATGAAGCCAAAAACTACTGTTTTAAAGGATCAACTTATTAATTTGCAGATGGGAGCAAAGCCAACAACCCTTTCTGGTTTATCTGGCTCAGGTGATATCATGCTTACATGTTTTGTAAATCTTTCACGGAACAGAAATGTGGGATTGCGTCTTGGTTCAGGCGAGAAACTTGATGAGATCTTGAATTCAATGAATCAGGTTTGTTATACTCCCCTCTATTGGTTCGAGATATCACCTGTATGGTTAGTAAGTAGTATATTGTCTATCACTTCAGGTTGCTGAAGGTGTGTCAACTGCTGGCGCTGTCATTGCATTAGCCCAGAAGTACAACGTCAAACTGCCAGTCTTGACAGCAGTAGCACGAATAATTGATAATGAACTAACTCCGAAGAGGGCTGTTATGGAGTTAATGAATCTTCCACAGGTCGGTCATTCAACCTCGTGTTTGATCCAGTTCTTCCTATGAACTGTTTTCTCTCACAAACATACATCTTTTGCTAGCATTTTGGAAGTGTTGTGCAAACTTGTCCTGATGATAATATTATGAACTACTTTACAAATCTGTTTTTTCATTTTGCTACCATTTTGTATTTTAATATTATGAACAACTTTTCAAATCTGCTTTTTCATTTTGTTAACATATTGTCCAACTATGGGAAGCAGATCTCTTGCCACATGTGTCCATGCAACTCGATGTTCTTTGTTACTATGGGCACTACCAACATTTTGATAATGACGATTGATCAAGGGCATCTCTCAAGGGCAAGTGCCTAGTTTGACCCCATATGTTGCAGGGGGTTGATCCCGATTTGACTTCCCCTCCAGCGGCGCCCCCATTTCCCTCCTCCCCATATGCCTGTCCCATTTTTTTTGTCCATTTTCATTTTTTCAACCAAACTTGTTGAATACTAGAAATATATAGATTGAACATAGAAATAAATAGTTCAAATTTTAAAATACATAATTCAAACATAAATATTATTTGAAGTACATATTTCAAACATGAAATTCAAATGACATCACGAACTTAATGGTTTCCATGCTGTATCCACAAATGCTCTACAAGATCACTGAGTAGTTGCTGATGTGCTTCTCTATCTCAAAGTTGCCGATGCATCTCCAGAAAATGTGCAACATGCTCCGCCTCTTGTTCTGGTAGGTGGACATGTTCTCCCAGCTTCTCAAAATCAACATTATGTATACCCTCGCCCTCATCCTCCACAATCACGATGTGCAAGATTACACAAGTCATTACCTCCCACAGTGTCTCGGGACCCCACATATTTGCAAGTCCACGCACAATAGCCCAACGAGCTTGGAGCATTCCAATTGCCATCTCCACATCTTCCTAGCATCTTCTTTGAGTGCAACAAAGTGAGTTCTTTTCTTACCTTGTGCTCGGACATAATCTTCACAAGCCGCCAATTGACGTACCATCGACAAGGTAGTACCCCATGGTGTAATTGTGCCCATTGTTGGTGTAGCTGCACTCCGGAGCCCATTGTGTTGGAGGAGCCTTTGACGATCCAACTACACTGAACAATCGACGGTGCACCTTAGCAACAACTAAACTAACTCCAGTATAGTTATTGACGGTGCTGGAAACACAGTCAACCTGATCGCGACGATCAATCCCTGCATGCAAACAAAGAACAAGCAACAATTTGAGATATTAAATTTAATTGTGGATATATGTGAAGTACTTGTTTAACACAGTGGAGTTTCGATGACGCGTAGTATGGGGGGAGGGGGGGGGGGGGTCAAATCCAACCTTAAGTCGGCCTCCTCTCTAAAAACAGACTCTAAAAATTGCATAGTCTTTTATTTCAGAAATACATGGGATACTTGAGGGACCAAAAACATACTTTTCTCTATTTATTTGGACCATATTCAATGCTATGTGTACTTTAGACCGATCCTTGTATTAATCGCTAATCTTGTTGATAAAATTGGCCATACATTTTGAAACGGTGCTTATAGTAAAGTTCGGATAGTTTGACTGATAATACCGATGTGGATTTTCCAGCAATTACCATTTGCAGCCATATTGTTGAACATCTGTTTGCTTACTTTTGCAACTATCCTACATTTCCAGCTAAAAAAACTACTCCCTCCGTCCCATAATGTAAGACCTTTTTTGACACTAGTGTAGTGTCAAAAAACGTCTTACATTATGGGACGGAGGGAGCAGTATCTACTTTTCAGTGAGTTTTATAACCATTACTGGTGAATGAATGATGAATTGTTAAAATTGTGTTTACAGGTGGAGGAAGTCTAACAGGAACCAATCCAAAAGAATGGAGCCACTGAACCTGTTCTGCCATACTTAAAATAGCTGTATGCTCCATATGTTTGTCTCCCATCTCCAATCAACTATATTTTCTCTCGTCAATCCATCGAATCATGATGATTGCTTTGAGAGATATCACCGATTTTGCACTCCTATGAAGAGTTTATGCTTTCATGCACATTCTGTGTGCACAAATGCAGACAGGATATACATTATAGGGACCTGAAATTGAATGGGAACAATGCTCCATGTTTGGTTATCCAAAACAAGAATACGGTTGTAGGTTTCATCACTTTTAGAATGAGGTGGTCAAGGAATACATATTAGTTCTTATTTTTCTTCTGTATGAAATGACCTGTTTCATATTCATGACAAGACTTGAGTTTATTTTTCTGATGAAAAATTTCCTCATTTTTGTAGAAGAAATTTCCTCGTTGTTATAAGAAAATAGTGTATATACTACCTTAAAAAGATGAAAATGTTTCATCCTGTGTCAATTTTCTTCCGCCTGTCTCCATTTTTATTCCGGCTTTCTTCGTCTGTCCTCCCAGCTTACGAGCTCCCCTCTCCCTTTTTTTGGTTTATTATGACCAATTTTTCTCAGTTTACCCTGTGCTGACATGGCCCAACATATAAAGCAAGAAACGTGCTCTCCTCCCAATGAACCCTAGCCGCCTTAAGAAAAAGGGTTTCCTCCCGCTTTATATTATAAAAGCATCCAACCGATACACCCAACTCGCTAGGGCTGCAGCACAACCAAGCCCAAAAGGAAAAACCAAGAGAAAGAAAAGAGAAACAAATGCCGACACCGGCAGATCAACTAAGCGACGAAGACCGGCAACCGATGCACCCTCCGGAGAAGTACCACCACGTTCCTAGCATGCTAGAGCGTCGCGCACCAAGCAACACCTTCAAGAAGGAATGCAACGGCGCCACCGCTGTTGCCCGAACGGATCCAAGGGTTTCCCCCGGTATGCGGAGGGCAGTGTGGAAGGGGTATACTCGACGCCCTTCAGGAAGGTCCGGCGCCCAAGAAGGCCATCACATGGAGCCGGACAAGCCGCCAGGGATTTCTCCCGACCCAAACAACCACCACCACCCCGGACACTCCGTAATGCACCACCCAATCTGCCGCCCACCAGCCTGTGCCACCATGGTCACCGAACCAACATCGCCGTCTCACTGAGGCCGCCAACACGAGACACGTGGGGTGAGGAAAGGAGACAACGGCCACGGGCAACCGCAACTCAACCGGGCGGAGGGGACAACCTCCATCGCCGCGTGGAGTCGACCGGACGCGGCGACAGGACTTGCTGTGCCACGACGGGTCTACGACCCACATGGGTCCGGACAATCCCTTTATCCCCACGCCGCAAAGCCGCCAACGGCTTAACACCGCCAGAGACCACCGACACCTCGCCACCACCAGGAGCAACGCCACACGCTGAAGCCGCTGGCCCGCCCAGCCAGACGGCTCCTAACCTGCCTAGGTTGCGAAGCGGGCGCCACTCACCGCCAAGACCATCAAGGCTACCGCGACCAATGGCCGTCGCCGAGCTAAGGTCACCTGTGGCCCACGGACCGCCGAGCCACACCGCCGGCCGAAAGCAAAGACCGGGCTGCTGGTCGAGCCATGCTTCTAACCACACATGGGCATTCAAGGACCGAGCCATGTGGGGGGAAGGTCGAGGAGGGGCGGAGGAGAGTGAGGGGGGTTCGCCACGTGGGGGTGGGGCGAGCGAGCTTAACGAGGCCAGTGGCAGATGGGTCAGGCCACGACGGCCGGCGGCGGCGGGGGAAACCCGAAAACGTCCCCACCAAACCTTCCGCTACTATCCACAATGCCAATGTCACCTCCAACCCTAGCCGCCTTACCCTTCCTCAGCGCGTCCCAATGCACGTCCACCCCATCTCCCATCCTCCAACTTATTGTTATTAGTACATTTTGATACAACTGTACATGCATGTTCGTCACGCACAAGGATTATTCCTAAAATGAGTGTAAAACGTAGGTTTTGGAGGAACTGTCTCAACCCTCAAAGGGGTGGCCTATCACATATATATAATGATGACATACAAGTCCAATACCAATAAGGTATGGTTTACACAGTAGGGCTACAATACGAAGTCTAACACCCTCCCTCAATCTCAACTCACTCCTGAAGTATCTAGGACGTTGAGATTGCGCCTCTGCACCTCAAACATGGGAGAAGGTAGAGGCTTGGTGAAGATGTCCGCAAGTTGATCTTTTGAAGAGATAAACACGACTTGTAGTAGCTTCAGGCAACACGTTCCCTCACAAAATGATAGTCAATCTCAATGTGTTTAGTCCGTGCATGGAACACCGGGTTTGACGACGTAAACGTAGCACCGATGTTGTCACACCAAAGGACCGAAGGATGTGGCCGAAAGCAACTCCTAGCTCTCAAGTAGGGACTCAATCCATATAAGTTCAGCAGTTGCATTGGCAACCGACTTGTACTCAGCTTCGTATATCAAGGGAAACGGTGGCTTGCTTGCATGCATTCCAGCGATCGATTAGGACCCAAGAACACAGGATGTCCTCGTGGATCGCCTTTGTCATCCGGACATCCAGCCCAATCAAGATCGAGAATGCGTAAAGAACTCTGAGGAACTGGGCGCAGTGAAGACCAAAGGAGATAGTGAGACGCACATAACGCAAAGATGCGCTTCACAGCAGACTAGTGTACATCGCTGGGAGCATGAAGATACCGCACACCTCGTTAACCGCAAAGGAGAGATCAGACGCGTGATCGCTGACATCGCAGCCACCAACAATACTCCTGTACTCAAGAGCATCCTCAGGAGAGAGAAGAGCACCATCGACAGCAGAAAGGGTGTCAGTGGAGGACATGGGCGTAGGCGATGACTTGCACTTGAGCATACCAGCACGGCGCAAGAGATCAAGAGAGTACTTCTTCTGGGTGAGAGCCAAACTGCCATGAGACTGATGAGCGACCTCAATACCTGTGAAGAAATGAAGCTGTCCCAAATCCTTAATCGCAAAATCACGACCAAGTGCAAATACAAGAGCATCAAGCACCGGAGATGAGCTCACAAGGACAATATCATCCACATACACAAGGAGGTACATGGTCACACCTCGGTCAGAAACAAGAACGGTGAAATATCACCGTCAAGGAATGAACCCATGAGTGCGAGAGTTGAAGCCAAAGTAGCATGACATGCACGGGGAGCCTGCTTCAGTCCATATATGGCCTTCGTCAGATGACAGAGATGATGAGGCTGAGTTGATCAACAAATCCAGGTGGTTGTCGCATGTAAACCTCTTCTTCAAGCAATCCATGAAGAAAAGCGTTCTGCACATCAAGCTGGCAGAGAGACCATCCGCGAGAAACTGCCAGAGACAAAAGAAGTCGAATAGTGGTAGGCTTGACAACTGGGCTGAATGTATCCTCATAGTCCAGGACCTGACGCTGTTTAAAGCCCTTAGCCACGAGGCGCGCTTTGTAGCGCTCAATGGAACCATCAACATGTTTCTTCACCTTGAACACCCACTTCGAATCAATGATGTTGACGCGAGACGGAGGGGGAACAAGTGTCCAGGTCTTATTCTTCATAAGAGCATGATATTCTTGTTCCATAGCAGCCCTCCAAAGGTGGAATACTCATAGCGGCTTGATAACTGTGTGGTTCGGGCGGTTGGATCATCCACAACATGAGCTGTGCAAGCAAAGAAGATAGGTGACCATGCCATCAGTGCGCTCCTTGGGACGAACAATGCCACTGCGGCTGCGAGTGTGTGGACGCCGCGGGGGAGCAAACACCGGGGCCAGCAGGATGTCCGGAGCAGGTGAGGCTGGTCCAGGGGACTCCGGCGAAGAAGGACCAGATGACGTCGGGCCGGGCGATGGCGGACCAGGCGACAACAGGCCAGGCGACGTAGGCCCCAGCGGCGTGTGAGCCGCTCTAATTCACCCGATCCCTATCCGCTTTCCAAAAAGGAAGAATGCATGAACCACGGCAGAGGAGAAAGGACGGATCGCGAAGTAGGTGTTGGGGAACGTAGTAATTTCAAAAAAATTCCTACGCATACGCAAGATTATGGTGATGCATAGCAACGAGAGGGGAGAGTGTTGTCCATGTACCCTCGTAGACCGAAAAGCGTTAGCTAGCACAATTTGTTGATGTAGTCGCACGCCTTCACGATCCGACCGATCAAATACCGAACGCACGACACCTCCGAAGTTCAAAGACACGCTCAGCCCGATGACGCCCCTCGAACTCCGATCCAGCCGAGTGTTGAGGGAGAGTTTCACAAGACGACGGCGTGGTGACGATGTTGATGTTCTACCGACGCAGGGCTTCGCCTAAGCACCGCTACAGTATTATCGAGGTGGACTATGGTGGAGGGGGGCACCACACAAGTCTAAAAGATCAAACAGATCAATTGTTGTCTCTTTGGGGTGCCCCCCTGCCCCCGTATATAAAGGAGCAAGGGGGAGGCCGGCCGACCCACTATGGCGCGCCCCCAAGAGGGGAATCCTACTAGGACTCCAAGTCCTAGTAGGTTTCCACCTAAAGGGAGAGAGGGGGAAGGAAGGAGAGGGAGAGAGAGAAGGAAAGGGGGGCGCCGCCCCCCTCTCCTAGTCCAATTCGGACCAGAGGAGGGAGGGGCGCGTGATACATCTCCGTCGTATCTACTTTTCCAAACACTTTTGCCCTTGTTTTGGACTCTAACTTGTATGATTTGAATGGAACTAACCCGGATTGACGCTGTTTTCAGCAGAATTGCCATGGTGTTGTTTTATGTGCGTAAAACAAAAGTTCTCGTAATGACTCAAACTCCACGGAATATCTTAGAATAAATAATAAAAAATCCTCGCCAAAGATGAAGGCCATGGGGCCCACACCCTGTCCACGAGGGTGGGGGGCGCGCCCCTCCCCCCTGGGCGCGCCGCCCTACCTCGTGGGCCCCCTGGTGGCCCTCCGACGCCAACTCCAACTCCATGTATTGGCTTTCGGGGAGAAAAAATCAGAGAAAAGTTTCATCGCTTTACGACACGGAGCCGCCGCCAAGCCCTAATCTCTCTCGGGAGGGCTGATCCGAGTCCGTTTTGGGCTCCGGAGAGGGGATTCGTCGCCGTCGTCATCATCAACCATCCTCCATCACCAATTTCATGATGCTCACCGCCGATGCGTGAGTAATTGCATCGTAGGCTTGCCGGACGGTGATGGGTTGGATGGGATTTATCATGTAATCGAGTTAGTTTTGTTAGGGTTTGATCCCTAGTATCCATTATGTTCGAGATTGATGTTGCTATGACTTTGCTATGCTTAATGCTTGTCACTAGGGCCCGAAAGTGCCATGATTTCATATCTGAACCTATTATGTTTTCATGAATATATGTGTGTTCTTGATCCTATCTTGCAAGTCTATAGTCACCTACTATGTGTTATGATCCGCAACCCCGAGTGACAATAACCGGGACCACTCCGGTGATGACCATAGTTTGAGGAGTTCATGTATTCACTATGTGCTAATGCTTTGTTCGGTTCTCTATTAAAAGGAGGCCTTAATATCCCTTAGTTTCCAATAGGACCCCGCTGCCACGGGAGGGTAGGACAAAAGATGCCATGCAAGTTCTTTTCCATAAGCACGTATGACTATATTCTGAATACATGCCTACGTTACATTGATGAACTGGATCTAGTTCTCGTGGTCACCCTATGTTATGAATGTTACATGATGAACCACATCCGGCATAATTATCCATCACTGATCTGGTGCCTACGAGTTTTCCATATACTGGTTTACGCTTATTTACTTTTCCGTTGCTACTATTACAATCACTACAAAAATACCAAAAATATTACTTTTGCTGTCTTTACTTTTGTTACCGTTACCACCACTATCATGTTACTTTGCTACTAAACACTCTGCTGCAGATACTAAGTTTCCAGGTGTGGTTGAATTGACAACTCAGCTGCTAATACTTGAGAATATTCTTTGGCTCCCCTTGTGTCGAATCAACAAATTTGGGTTGAATACTCTACCCTCGAAAACTGCTATGCGATCCCCTATACTTGTGGGTTATCAAGACCTTTTTCTAGCCCGCTGCCGGGAGCATAGCTCTATTCTTTGAGTCACTTGGGATTTATATCTGCTGGACACTATGAAGAACTTGAAAGACGCTAAGACAACAATTTATACCTCAACTACGAGGGAGGTAAGGAACCGCCATCTAGCTCGCACTTGATTCACCTTACATTATGAGTAAGCTAGCGACACTGCCGTGGTTCTAAGTCCGACAAAGAGAATGGGGGTAGGTATGGAGAGGCAAGTTCCTAGCTATGGAGTAGTTGTATACGCAAGGATTTACGAGTTCAGGCCCTTCTCGGAGGAAGTAATAGCCCCACGCCTCGGAGCCCGGAGGCAAATGATCGGATTATATGCGTATGTGTTACAGGGTGCGAACCCTTCTACCGTGGAGGGGTGGCTTATATAGAGTGCGCCAGACCCCAGCCAGCCCAATGAAAGAGGGTTTAAGGTGAGTTAAGGCTAGGCGCATCGTAACGCCTTACATAAAGTGTCATTAAGATCATAAAGACTATTTAACTACAGACCGTTTGGGCACCGAGTGGCTCTTGGACTCCTGGTGGTCGAGTGGGTCTTCATGGTCGAGTGTTCTTGAATCTGTCGAGTGGAAACCTACCAGGTCGACTGGAAGGCCGCTTCTCTTGCGAGTGTCCTTGTGGAGGGTACCTTTGGGCAGGTCTATGACCCTACCCTGTACATGACTTCATCATTAGCCCTCGAATGGATCGAGGTTTGAGTGAGGAAGGAGTTGATAATATTTCTGACTGCTCTTCGTGGTTGTAATGTGTCTTACTCGATCAATGACCTTTAGTGATGGCATCAACTTCTCTTCACGCCTTTGATCCATTCTTCACGCTTTTGTCGAGTGAACTCTGTGAACTTGAGGATTTCCGAGCTGACGATCGGAGGAAATCTGCTATCTGACGGGTTGCTCCGCGGTTAGCGAATTTCGCGGGATCTGAATTTTGGGAAGCGCGCGAAGCGGAGAAAACTGCGGCACTCGGATGGGATAAGACGATGACGCCTTGATCTTCACGCCGCCTTTTTCGCCACGTATCGGCGCTACCGCTGCAGGATTTGACGGGATTGCCTGGCTCACCGGGTCACCCACTTAAGCGGCCCCATATAAAGCGCCGACAGGTATTTTGAACAAGGCGACCCCAATCTTCTCCTCCTCCGCCTCCAAACCTTCTCGCTGCGCTCTTAGCCTTTCCAAAGGCCGCAGTTCAAGATTACTTGCTTCACGGGCGACCATGGTGAAGGAGAAGACCGCAGCCCCGAACAG
This sequence comes from Aegilops bicornis, assembly GCA_021605145.1. NCBI lineage: Eukaryota > Viridiplantae > Streptophyta > Magnoliopsida > Poales > Poaceae > Aegilops > Aegilops bicornis. Next base: position 616,233,605 of record CM038672.1, on the reverse strand, counting down.
TGAAGAAGGTTGCGCGAAGGCTAAGGGAGAGCGCCAAGTCGGGCGGATCCTCTTCATGGGTCCAAACTGCCGCAAGGCTGGGTCCAAGGAGATTGGATCCACTCGACCATCACCGAGAAGGACCTCACCGATCTGGCCAATGAAGGACTGATCCCCATGGGTCGGCGAGGCTTCGGGAACGGAGTGGCAACCGCAGCTCAAGAGGGTGAGTGCGTTCCCGCCACCCACGTAGATCGGGGATTTTCTCTGCCACCGAATCCTTTTTTCCGGGGTTTTCTGAACTTTTTTGGAGCGCAACTCCATCATTTCACTCCCAACTCCATTGTCTACCTTGCTGCTTTCATTTCATTATGCGAGAACTTCTTGGGTTGTCGACCGCACCGGGGTCTCTTCAAGCACATATTCACCTGTCGCTCTTAGACGGTGAAGAAAACGAACCCGAATGACGAGAGAACCCAAGTAATCCAGATGTGCGGGGGACTCGGGGTCCAGATGAGGGGGAAGAGCGCCTTTCCGGCTATGACTCTCCCTGACTCGGTTAGAGGGTGGCAATCGACTGGTTCTATCGCCAAGACCAGCCGACGCCGGGCAATGACCGGCTCCCTCCTTTCTCCATGAGTCGAGTGAACAAGCCATCTTCCCCAAGGTGCTACCAGAGGAGAAGGCCCAAGTAAAATTGCTGATGGAGCGCTGAGTCCAGCTCATTCATGACGGGTGACCGCATGGATCTCCGGAGGTTTGTCGTGGTTCTAAGTCCGACAAAGAGAATGGGGGTAGGTATGGAGAGGCAAGTTCCTAGCTATGGAGTAGTTGTATACGCAAGGGATTTACGAGTTCAGGCCCTTCTCGAGGAAGTAATAGCCCCACGCCTCGGAGCCCGGAGGCGGTCGATCGGATTATATGCGTATGTGTTATAGGGTGCGAACCCTTCTACCGTGGAGGGGTGGCTTATATAGAGTGCGCCAGACCCCAGCCAGCCCACGAAAGTGAGGGTTTAAGGTGAGTTAAGGCTAGGCGCATCGTAACGCCTACATAAAGTGTCATTAAGATCATAAAGACTATTTAACTACAGACCGCTTGGGCACCGAGTGGCTCTTGGACTCGTGGTCGAGTGGGTCTTCATGGTCGAGTGTTCTTGAATCTGTCGAGTGGAAACCTACCAGGTCGACTGGAAGGCCGCTTCTCTTGCGAGTGTCCTTGTGGAGGGTACCTTTGGGCAGGTCTATGACCCTACCCCAGGTACATGACTTCATCAACACCTAAACCTGCTTCTGCTATTCGTTCCGATATGTCGCATGTTATTGATGATGCCACTTCTGCTATGCATGATACTTATGATGAAACTACTTCTATGCTTGATACTACTGTGCCCCTTGGTGAATTTCTAGATGAACAAATTTCTAGGTCTAGAGAAAGAGAAAATACTGAAACTGAATACGATGATATTTGTAATGATGATAATATGCCTGCTATTCCTGAGGGTTATCTTTTTAATGCTGAATCTACTGAAGCTATTCTTGCTTGCCAGGATAGTCTTGAACGTAAGAGGTTGCTAGTTAAATGGAGTAAAGAATCTTTTAGAGATAGGATGAGACCCGACCCTACTTTTGCTACTTCACCTATCTGTGTTCCCGATCAGGATTATTATGATTTTTCTATTGATCAAGATATAATTACTTTGGTTGAATCTGATCCTTTTTATGGCTATGAATCTGAAACTGTTGTGGCACATCTTCGTAAGTTAGATGATATAGCTGCCCTGTTTACTAATAACGAGAGATCACGCTACCTTTATTTACTCAAAATATTTCCGTTCTCATTAAAGGGTGATGCTAAGATATGGTTTAATTCTCTTGATCCTGGTTGTGTGCAAAGTCCCTGTGATATGATTTATTACTTCTCGCTAAATATTTCCTCGCTCATAAGAAACAAGCTGCTTTGAGGGATATATATAATTTTGTGCAAATTAAAGAAGAGAGTCTCCCACAAGCTTGGGGGAGGCTTCTCAAGTTACTTAATGCTTTGCCTGATCATCCTCTTAAGAAACCTGAAATACTTGATATCTTTTATAATGGACTAACCGATCCTTCCAGAGACTACCTGGATAGTTGTGTTGGTTCTCTTTTCAGGGAAAGAACACCAGATGAAGCTAAAATTTTATTGAATAATATGTTGACAAATGAAAATAGTTGGGCACCTCCTGAGCCAACTCCCGAGCCAATTACTAAGCCTATTCCTAAACCAACTCCGAAGAAGAGAGGTGTTCTATTTCTCAGTCCTGAAGATATGCAAGAGGCAAAGAAATCTATGAAAGAAAAGGTATTAAAGCTGAAGATGTTAAGAATTTACGTCCTATTGAAGAAATACATGGTCTTAATTTACACTTTGTTGAAGAAGTATATGATCTCAATTACTTATTTACTGAAGAACCTCCTGATATCCCGACACAAGTAGTAAAGGTAAATTCTCTCTATAGGTATGATAAAGCTGAAGTCCCTCCTACTAAAATTGCTAGTCAGTTCTTGGATGAGTTTGATAACTTTATGTTTAAGCAAGATGACTTTAATGCTTATTTTGGTAGACAATTAAAACATAATACCTTTATGATTAAACGCTTGAGTGATTATATGGCTAATATTAGAGGTGAACTTAAACTTGTTAGCAAACATGCTTCTATGGTTACCACTCAAGTAGAACAAGTACTTAAAGCTCAAAAAGAAGTGCTTACTGAAAGTGGCTACTAGAACTGGTAGAATGACTCAGGAACCTTTGTATCCTGAAGGCCACCCTAAGAGAATCGAGCAAGATTCTCAGAGAAATCATATTGATATGCCTAGTTCTTCTAAAAGGAAGAAAAAGAAAAATGATAGGACTTTGCAAACTTCTAGTGAACCTATTGCTGAACCACCTGATAATCCAAATGATATCTCCATGTCTGATGCTGAAACACAACTGCGGTAATGAACATGAACCTAGTGGAAATGTTAATGATAATGTTCATGATGATGCTCAACCTAGTAATGATAATGATGTAGAAGTTGAACTCTTGTTGATCTTGATAACCCACAATCAAAGAATCAACGTTATGATAAAAGAGACTGCATTGCTAGGAAACATGGTAAAGAAAGAGAACCATGGGTTCAGAAACCCATGCCTTTTCCTCCCAAACCATCCAAGAAAAAGGATGATGAGGATTTTGAGCGCTTTGCTGAAATGATTAGACATATCTTTTATGTATGCGATTAACTCGATGTGCTCAAAACAAATCCTTATGCTAAGTATATGAAAGATATTGTTACAAATAAAAGAAAGATACCGGAAGCTGAAGTTTCCACCATGCTTGCTAATTATACTTTTAAGGGTGGAATACCAAAGAAACTTGGAGATCCAAGAGTACCTACTATACCATGCTCCATTAAAAGAAATTATGTTAAAACTGCTTTATGTGATCTTGGAGCCGGTGTTAGTGTTATGCCTCTCTCTTTATATCATAGACTTGACTTGAATAAGTTGACACCTACTGAAATATCTTTGCAAATGGCTGATAAATCAACTGCTATAATTGCCGGTATTTGTGAGGATGTGCCTGTTGTGGTTGCAAACGTTACTATTTTAACGGACTTTGTTATTCTTGATATTCCCGAGGATGATAGTATCTATTATTCTTGGAAGACCTTTCCTTAATACTGCAGGGGCTGTTATTGATTGCAACAAAGGCAATGTCACTTTTCATGTTAATGGTAATGAGCACACGGTACACTTTCCGAGGAAACAACCTCAAGTTTATAGTATCAACTCTATTGGAAAAATTCCATCGATTATATTTGGAAGTTTTGAATTTCCTCTCCCTACTGTCAAAAAGAAATATGATATAATTATTATTGGGGATGTCCATATCCCCGTTGAGGTAACATAGTGTTATTCGAAATTTCTCCGGTTCTATGATTATCGGAATGAGTTTGTTAACAAGACTTGATCAACCTTGTTAGTGGATTCTTTTTGATGAGCATGAGATGGACGAAACTAGAAGCACAACCTTCTGTACCCTCTTTATATTTTCTCTTACTTAGTAGAAATAAAGTACAATAGTATTTTTATGTCTGTCTCCCGACTTATCCGTGCAATATAAAAATATCCCGAAAATAAAAGTCCTCAGAATGCCATGCCAATTTAATATGATTTTTTCGGGAATATTTGAGGATTTTAGTGCAAAATTACTGGGGAGTTGCCACGGCCACGAGGGTGGAGGGCGCGCCTACCCCGGGCGCGCCTCGCCTCGTGGGCCCACGGTGGCCCTCCTCCACTTATCCTCGCACCCATCTGCTTCCTCCGCCTCACACAAACCCGAAAAACCAACTCAAGCTCGTGTTCCACCCGCTTTTGCTGTGATTTTCGATCTCCTTGCTCAAAGCACCTCTCAGAAAACTGCTTGGGGAGATTGTTCCTTGGTATGTGACTCCTCCATTGGTCCAATTAGTTTTTGTTCTAGTGCTTTATTCTTTGCAAATTTGTGCTGCATAGGTGACCATGTTCTTGAGCTTGCATGTCAAATTTATATGGTTCTAAGTAGTTCTAATGCTTGATAAAGGCCCTAGGAACTTGTGGGAATTGTCGCTATCAATTTTATTGAAGTTGGTTCACTTTTGTTTGAAGTTACTAAAAATTTCAGAATTATTTTTCAGAGAAAACAATATGCTTAGGAAGATGTTCCAAGGTGGTTTTTCAAGGAAACAAGGTCCCAGGCTTGCAATGCGTGTGGTGATGAGGAACCACCAAGAGATGCTCTCGTGAGGCCCTGTGAATGGCCTTCGGAAAATTTTATGAATCAAGTGGGAATTAAAGAAGAATTCTACGCATATTTGCGTAATGCCGGTATTGAGGACTTTGAAGTCGATAAATGCCCCCAAAGATCGTGATCTCACAAGTTCATTTGTGGGGAGGTTTGATTTTTCATCTTCGCGTAATTCTCCTTCACCACCATGTTTGACCTTTATGACAAATCTTATACCATGGACTTAGAGGATTTCACTCTTGCATGCAAACTTCCATCTTGGGGTAGTATCGAGGATCCCCCTAAATCTGAATATAGAGACTTTCTTGCTAGAATAACTGTGGGGGAATCTAGAGATATAGCGCAAGCCACTATAGGGAGCATTCACTTTCCTGCTATACATTATTTTGCTCTCTTCATTGGTAGATGCATAACTGCTAAGGATGAAGCATGTCACATGTGTGCCCCTGATCTCAGCGTTCTCAGAAGTGCTGTGTTAGGGGACCAATCTTATCATTTGAGAGCCATTGTAGCTCGTAGGTTGCATCAGAATAGGCATAACGGATATTTCTTTGGAGGAATTTATGCAACCCGCTTAGCTAATTTTCTTGATGTAGACATTCGTGAGGGTGATATGGAGTTACCTCCTTCTTATTTAGATCTTGATTCTATGTTTTCCCACCAGTTCATTGAGAGGACTGGACCACCTTTCCAGTATTGACTAATCTTTAACAAACGGCATGTTGTCCGTGTTACTCTCCCTGCTCCTGCCTTCTTTGATTTTCAGACGAGAGGAAAATATATTATTACCAGAGAGGAGGCAGATGAGTACGAGAGGAGAGCGGAGGCGGCTCGACACCACGCTGCAATTCAAGAGGCGATAGCAGCTGCATCGCAAGACGACCCAGCCTACACCTACGGGTATCACCCGTGCTATCCTCGGCAATAGACCAACTTAGGCCAAAAGCCTAAGCTTGGGGGAGTACGTATTCCCACCGACATTACATTTATGTTCACACACACTCATTGCTAGATGTCGGTGCTCATACTCTTTCACTGTAATATCCATGCTAGTTTATTTTCCTTTTTCTCGCTTTCTTCTTGTGTGTTTAATAAACCTCAGAAAACCAAAAAAAAATTTAGTTAGTCTACTTTCCATGCTTGTAGTAGTAATTAAAAGAAAACCCAAAAATATTTCCCGTTCTTCTTTTGCTTGTTGGGAGCTTTCCCGTGTAAATAGTTTTTATTTTTCTTTTCCTCTCTTTGGGGGTCGAGAAGACCATATTGAAAATGCTTAGTGGCTCTCATATGCATGATCATTTATTTAACTTAGAGCCCATATTACTTGTCTTCTCTCTTGAGTTGAATGCTTGCAGATACCAGCTTAGTCCAATGCACGTGCACTCTTATTATTATATACACCGTTCGGTTGTGCAAGTGAAAGGCAATAATGATGATATATGATGGACTTATTGGGATGAGAAAAGCTGGTATGAACTCGACCTCTCTTGTTTTTGTAAATATGATGATTCATCGTTCCTGATTCAGCTATTATGAAGTAAACATATTTGCAATGACATTTAGAGACTATAGTTGCTTGTGCCATGCTTGATTAGCTATGAGTTATAATGGTTTACCTTGCGTGCCAACATTGCTATTAGAATGATTATGATATGGTATGATGGGATGGTATCCTCCTTTGAATGAATTGAGTGACTCGACTTGGCACATGTTCACGCATGTAGTTGAATCAAATCAACATAGCCTTCATGATATTTATGTTCATGGTGGATTATATCCTACTCATGCTTATATTCAGTGTAAATTAATTTTAATGCATGTTTACGATCGTTGTCGCCTTCTCGCTTGGTCGCTTCAGCCTTTTTGCTAGCCTTCACCGCATTAAGCGGGAATACCGCTTGTGCATCCAAACTCCTTAAACCCCAAAGTTGTTCCATATGAGTCCACTATACCTTCCTATATGCGGTATCTACCGCTGCTCCAAGTAAATTTGTATGTGCCAAACTCCAAACCTTCAAATGAAATTCTGTTTTGTATGCTCGAGCAGCTCATGTGCAACTAGGGCTGCCTATATCTTCCATGCTAGGTGGGTTATTCTCGGGAGGAGTGGACTCCGCTCCTCATTCACGAGAAAGGGCCAAGAATCCGGGATGCCCAAATTCCCATGATACAAAAAGATCAAAGCAAATCAAAATAATTAAACAAAACTCCCCGGGACCCGTTGAATGTTGGAGGCACTCGTTGTTTCGAGCAAGCCATGGATTGATTCTTGTGGAGGAGGGGGAGTATAAACCTTTACCATTCTGTTTGGGAACTGCCTATAATGCATGTAGTATGGAAGATACAGCCATCTCATAGTTGTTGCGTTGACAGTGAAAGTATGCTGCTCAAAATATAATTTATCTCTATTTCAAAATCAAGCTCTAGCACCTCTATAAATCCCCGCTTCCCTCTACGAAGGGCCTACCCATTTACTTTTATGTTGAGTCATCACCCTTCTTATTAAAAAGCACCCGCTGGAGAGCACACTGTCGTTTGCATTCATTATAATTGGTTTATATTGGGTATGACTTGAATGGATCTCTTTTACCATGAATTACAATGTTTAGTCAGTCCTTGATCTTTAAAGGTGCTCTGCATTTATGTTTTGTGGTCTCAGAAAGGGCTAGCGAGATACCATTTTGTTATATCATGTTATGATTATTTTGAGAAAGTGTTGTCATCCGAGTTTTATTATTATGGCTAGCTAGCTGATTATATTATTGATATGAGTATGTGAGACCTACGTGTTATTGTTAGTATGGTTCGTTCATAATAATTGCTGAAACTTGAATGCTGGCTTTTCATGTTTACAACAACAAGAGAAAACAGAGTTTGTAAAAGTTTTTCTTTTTCTTTCGCTTTGTCAACTGAATTGCTTGAGGACAAGCAAGGGTTTAAGCTTGGGGAGTTGATACGCCTCCGTCAGATCTACTTTTTCAAACACTTTTGCCCTTGTTTTGGACTCTAACTTGTATGATTTGAATGGAACTAATTCGGACTGACGCTGTTTTCAGCAGAATTGCCATGGTGTTGTTTTATGTGCAGAAAACAAAAGTTCTCGGAATGACCTGAAACTCCACGGAATATCTTAGAATAAATAATAAAAAATCCTCGCCAAAGATGAAGACCAGGGGGGCCACACCCTGTCCACGAGGGTGGGGGGCGCGCCCCTCCCCCCTGGGCGCGCCGCCTTACCTCGTGGGCCCCCTGGTGGTCCTCCGACGCCAACTCCAAATCCATATATTGGCTTTCGGGGAGAAAAAAATCAGAGAGAAAGTTTCATCGCGTTTTACGATACGGAGCCGCCGCCAAGCCCTAATCTCTCTCGGAGGGCTGATCTGGAGTCTGCTCGGGGCTTGAGAGGGGATTCATCACCGTCGTCATCATCAACCATCCTCCATCACCAATTTCATGGTGCTCACCGCCGCGTGAGTAATTGCATCGTAGGCTTGCCGGACGGTGATGGGTTGGATGAGATTTATCATGTAATCGAGTTAGTTTTGTTAGGGTTTGATCCCTAGTATCCATTATGTTACGAGATTGATGTTGCTATGACTTTGCTATGCTTAATGCTTGTCACTAGGGCCCGAAAGTGCCATGATTTCATATCTGAACCTATTATGTTTTCATGAATATATGTGTGTTCTTGATCCTATCTTGCAAGTCTATAGTCACCTACTATGTGTTATGATCCGCAACCCGAGCGACAATAACCGGGACCACTCCGGTGATGACCATAGTTTGAGGAGTTCATGTATTCACTATGTGCTAATGCTTTGTTCCGGTTCTCTATTAAAAGGAGGCCTTAATATCCCTTAGTTTCCAATAGGACCCCGCTGCCATGGGAGGGTAGGACAAAAGATGTCATGCAAGTTCTTTTCCATAAGCACGTATGACTATATTCGGAATACATGCCTACATTACATTGATGAACTGGAGCTAGTTCTGTGTCACCCTATGTTATGATCATACATGATGAACCACATCCGCATAATTATCCATCAACGATCTAGTGCCTACGAAGTTTTCCATATATTGGTTTATGCTTATTTACTTTTCCGTTACATCTTGTTACAATCACTACAAAAATACCAAAAATATTACTTTTGTTGTCTTTACTTTTGTTACCGTTACCACCACTATCATGTTACTTTGCTACTAAACACTCTGCTGCAGATACTAAGTTTCCAGGTGTGGTTGAATTGACAACTCAGCTGCTAATACTTGAGAATATTCTTTGGCTCCCCTTGTGTCGAATCAACAAATTTGGGTTGAATACTCTACCCTCGAATACTATTGCGATCCCCTATACTTGTGGGTTATCAGCGCGCGGCCTGCCCTAGGCCGCCCCTCTCTCTCTCCACTAAGGCCCATCGAGGCCCATTAGATCCCCCGGGGTTTCCGATAACCCTCCGGCACTTCGGTTTTATCCGAAACTTCTCCGGAACGCTTCCGGCGTCCGAATATAGTCGTCCAATATATCAATCTTCATGTCTCGATCATTTCGAGACTCCTCGTCATGTCCGTGATCACATCCGGGACTCTGAACAACCTTCGGTACATCAAAACACATAAACTCATAATAAAACTGCCATCGTAACGTTAAGCGTGCGGACCCTACGGGTTCGAGAACTATGTAGACATGACCGAGACACGTCTCCGGTCAATAACCAATAGCGTAACATGGATGCTCATATTGGCTCCCACATATTCTACGAAGATCTTTATCGGTCAGACCGCATAACAACATACATTGTTCGCTTTGTCATCGGTATGTTACTTGCCCAAGATTCGATCGTCGATATCTCAATACCTAGTTCAATCTCGTTACCGGCAAGTCTCTTTACTCGTTCCGTAATACATCATTCCGCAACTAACTCATTAGTTGCAATGCTTGCAAGGCTTAAGTGATGTGCATTACCGAGAGGGCCCAGGATACCTCTCTGACAATCGGAGTGACAAATCCTAATCTCGAAATACACCAACCCAACATGTACCTTTGGAGACACCTCAGAGAGCACCTTTATAATCACCCAATTATGTTGTGATGTTTGGTAGCACACAAAGTGTTCCTCCCAAACGGAGTTGCATAATCTCATAGTCATAGGAACATGTATAAGTCATGAAGAAAGCAATAGCAACATACTAAACGATCGGGTGCTAAGCTAACGGAATGGGTCAAGTCAATCACATCATTCTCCTAATGATGTGATCCCGTTAATCAAATGACAACTCTTTGTCTATAGCTAGGAAACATAACCATCTTTGATTAACGAGCTAGTCAAGTAGATGCATACTAGTGACACTTTGTTTTGTCTATGTATTCACACATGTATCATGTTTCCGGTTAATACAATTCTAGCATGAATAATAAACATTTATCATGATATAAGGAAATAAATAATAACTTTATTATTGCCTCTAGGGAATATTTCCTTTAGTCTCCCACTTGCACTAGAGTCAATAATCTAGTTCACATCACCATGTGATTTAATACCAATAGTTCACATCACCATGTGATTAACACCCATAGTTCACATCGTCATGTGACCAACACCCAAAGGGTTTACTAGAGTCAATAATCTAGTTCACATCGCTATGTGATTAACACTCAAAGAGTACTAAGGTGTGATCATGTTTTGCTTGTGAGAGAAGTTTAGTCAACGGGTCTGCCACATTCAGATCCATATGTATTTTGCAAATTCCTATGTCAACAATGCTCTGTACGGAGCTACTCTAGATAATTGCTCCCACTTTCAATATGTATCCAGATTGAGACTTCGAGTCATCTGGATCAGTGTCAAAACTTGCATCGACGTAAACCTTTACGACGAACCTCTTGTCACCTCCATAATCGAGAAACATATCCTTATTCCACTAAGGATAATTTTGACCAATGTCCAGTGATCTACTCCTAGATTACTATTGTACTCCCTTGCCAAACCAGAGCAGAGTATACAATAGGTCTGGTCCATAGCATGGCATACTTTTATAGAACCCATGACTGAGGCATAGGGAATGACTTTCATTCTCTTTCTATTTTCTGCAGTGGTCGGGATTTGAGTCTTACTCAATTTCACACCTTTGCAACACAGGCAAGAACTCTTTCTTTGTCTGTTCCATTTTGAACTACTTCAAAATCTTGTCAAGGTATGTACTCATTGAAAATCTTATCAAGCGTCTTGATCTATCTCAATAGATCTTGATGCTCAATATGTAAGTAGCTTTACCGAGGTCTTTCTTTTAAAGAACCCCTTTCAAACACTTCTTTATGCTTTCCAGAAAAAATTCTACATCATTTCTGATCAACAATATGTCACACACATATACTTATCAGAAAGGCTGTAGTGCTCCCACTCACTTTATTGTAAATACAGGCTTCACCGCAAGTCCATATAAAACAATATGCTTTGATCAACTTATCAAAGCGTATATTCCAACTCCGAGATGCCTGCACCAGTCCATAGATGGATCGCTGGAGCTTGCACATTTTGTTAGCACCTTTAGGATTGACAAAACCTTCTGGTTGGATCATATACAACTCTTCTTTAAGAAAACCATTAAGGAATGCAGTTTTGACATCCATTTGCCAGATTTCATAAAATGTGGCAATTGCTAACATGATTCGCATGACTTAAGCATCGCTACGCTTGGGAAAATCTCATTGTAGTCAACACCTTGAACTTGTCGAAAACCTTTTTGCGACAAGTCGAGCTTTGTAGATAGTAACACTACTATCAACGTCCGTCTTCCTCTTGAAGATCCATTTATTTTCTATGACTTTGCCGATCATCAGGCAAGTCCACCAAAGTCCACACTTTGTTCTCATACATGGATGCTTTCTCAGATTTCATGGCCTTCAAGCCATTTTGCGGAATCTGGGCTCATCATCGCTTCCTCATAGTTCGTAAGTTCATCATGGTCTAGTAACATGACTTCCGTAACAGGATTACCGCATTCACCGTGCGCACTGCATTTCTAGAAGACCTACGATGTTCTGTAGTAACTTGATCTGAAGTTTCATGATCATCATCATTAGCTTCCTCACTAATTGGTGTATGAATCACTGGAACTGATTTCAGTGATGAACTATTTTCCAATTCAGGAGAAGGTACTATTACCTTATCAAGTTCTACTTTTCTCCCACTCACTTCTTTCGTGAGAAAACTCCTTCTCTAGAAAGGATCCATCTTAGCAACGAATATCTTGCTTTCGGATCTGTGATAGAAGGTGTACCCAATAGTTTCCTTTGGGTATTCTATGAAGACGCACTTCTCCGATTTGGATTCGAGCTTATTAGGTTGAAACTTTTTCACATAAGCATCTCAGTCCCAAACTTTAAGAAACGACAACTTTGGTTTCTTGCCAAACCACAGTTCATAAGGCGTCGTCTCAAACGGATTTTGATGGTGCCCTATTTTAAAGTGAGTGCAACTGTCTCTAATGCATAACCCCAAAATGATAGTAGTAAATCGGTAAGATACACCATAGATCGCACCATATCCAATAAAGTGCGGCTATGACGTTCAGACACACCATTACGCTGTGGTGTTCCATGTGGCATGAGCTGTGAAACTATTCCACATTGTTTTATATGAAGGCCAAACTCGTAACTCAAATATTCTCCTCCACGATCAGATCGTAGAAACTTTATTTTCTTGTTACGATGATTCTCCACTTCACTCTGAAATTCTTTGAACTTTTTCAAAGGTTTCAGACTTGTGTTTCATTAAGTAGATATACCCATATCTGCTCAAATCATCTGTGAAGGTCAGAAAATAACGATACTTGCCACGAGCATCAACACTCATTGGATCGCATACATCGGTATATATTATTTTCAATAAGTCAGTAGCTTGTTCCATTGTTCCGGAGAACGGAGTTTTAGTCACCTTGCCCATAAGGCATGGTTCGCAAGCATCAAATGATTCATAATCAAGTGATTCCAAAATTCCATCAGTATGGAGTTTCTTTATGCGCTTTACACCGATATGACCTAAACGACAGTGCCACAAATAAGTTGCACTATCATTATCAACTCTGCATCTTTTTTGCATCAATATTATGAATATGTGTATCACTATGATCGAGATCCAACAAACTATTTTCATTGGGTGTATGACTATTGAAGGTTTTATTCATGTAAATGTAACAACAATTATTCTCTGACTTTAAATGAATAACCGTTTTGCAATAAACATGATCAAATCATATTCATGCTCAACGCAAACGCCAAATAACATTTATTTAGGTTTAACACTAATCCCAAAAGTATAGGGAGTGTGCGATGATGATCATATCAATCTTGGAACCACTTCCAACACACATCGTCACTTCACCCTCAACTAGTCTCTCGCTTATTCTCAGAACTCCTGCTTCGAAAGTTACTAATTTTTAGCAACCGAACAAGTATCAAATACTCAGGGGCTACTATAAACATTAGTAAGGTACACATCAATAACCTGTATATCAAATATACCCTTGTTCACTTTTCCATCCTTCTTATCCACCAAATATTCAGGGCATTTCCGCTTCCAGTGACCATTTCATTTGCAGTGTAAGCACTTTCAGCCTGTGCTTTGGTCCAGCTTTGGGCTTCTTCAAGGAGTGACAACTTGCTTGTCATTCTACTTGAAGTTCCCTTTCTTTCCCTTTGCCCTTTTCTTGAAACTAGTTGTCTTGTCAATCATCAACACTTGATGCTCTTTCTTGATTTCTACCTTCATCGATTTCAATATCACGAAGAGCTCGGGAATCGTTTTCCCCATCCCTTGCATACTATAGTTCATCACGAAGTTCCAAAGAACTTGGTGATGGTGACTAGAGAACTCATCAATCACTATCTTATCTGGAAGATTAACTCCCACTTGATTCAAGCGATTGTAGCACCCAGACAATCTAAGCACATGCTCACTAGTTGAGCAATTCTCCTCCATCTTTTAGCTATAGAACTTGTTGGAGACTTCATATCTCTCAACTCGGGTATTTGCTTGAAATATTAACTTCAACTCCTGGAACATCTCATATGGTCCATGAAGTTCAAAAACGTCTTTAAAGTCCCGATTCTAAGCTGTTAAGCATGATGCACTAAACTATCAAGTAGTCATCATATTGAGCTAGCCAAACGTTCATAACGCCTCAGACCGCTCCTCGCAATAGGTCCGCTACCTAGCGGTGCATCAAGGACATAATTCTTCTGTGCATCAATGAGGACAATCCTTAGATCACGGATCCAATCCGCATCATTGCTACAAACATCTTTCAACATAGTTTTCTCTAGGAACATATCAAAATTAACATATGAAAACAACAACGCGAGCTATTGATCTACAACATAATTTGCAAAATACTACCAGGACTAAGTTCATGATAAATTTAAGTTCAATTAATCATATTACTTAAGAACTCCCACTTAGATATACATCCCTCTAGTCATCTAAGTGGTCACGTGATCCAAATCAACTAAACCATAACCGACCATCACGTGAGATGGAGTAGTTTTCAATGGTGAACATCACTATGTTGATCATATCTACTATATGATTCACGCTCGATCTTTCGGTCTCCAATGTTCCGAGGCCATATCTGCATATGCTAGGCTCGTCAAGTTTAACCTGAGTATTCCGCGTGTGCAAAACTGGCTTGCACCCGTTGTAGATGCACGTAGAGCTTATCACACCTGATCATCATGTGGTCTGGGCACGACGAACTTTGGCAACGGTGCATACTCAGGGAGAACTTTTATCTTGAAGTTTAGTTAGAGATCATCTTATAATGCTACCGTCAATCAAAACAAAATAAGATGTATAAAGGATAAACATCATATACAATCAAAAATATGTGACATGATATGACCATCATCATCTTGTGCCTTTGATCTCCATCTCCAAAGCATCGTCGTGATCTCCATCGTCACCGGCATGACACCATGATCTCCATCATCTTGATCTATATCAATGTGTCGTCACATGGTTGTCTCGCCAACTATTGCTCTTGCAACTATTGCTATCGTGACAGCGATAAAGTAAAGAAATTATTTGGCGCTTGCATCTTATGCAATAAAGAGACAACTATAAGGCTTCTGCCAGTTGCCGATAACTTCAACAAAACATGATCATCTCATACAACAACTTATATCTCATCACGTCTTGACCATATCACATCACAACATGCCCTGCAAAAACAAGTTAGACGTCCTCTACTTTGTTGTTGCAAGTTTTACGTGGCTGCTACGGGCTGAGCAAGAACCGTTCTTACCTACGCATCAAAACCACAACGATAGTTCGTCAAGTTAGTGTTGTTTTAACCTTCTCAAGGACCGGGCGTAGCCACACTTAGTTCAACTAAAGTTGGAGAAACTGACACCCGCCAGCCACCTATGTGCAAAGCACGTCGGTAGAACCAGTCTCGCGTAAGCGTACGCGTAATGTCGGTCCGGCCGCTTCATCCAACAATACCGCCAAACCAAAGTATGACATGCTTTGGTAAGCAAGATGACTTATATCGCCCACAACTCACTTGTGTTCTACTCGTGCATATGACATCTACGCATAAAACCAGGCTCTGATGCCACTGTTGGGGAACGTAGTAATTTCAAAAAAATTCCTACGCACACGCAAGATCATGGTGAAGCATAGAAACAAGAGGGGAGAGTGTTGTCCACGTACCCTCGTAGGCCGAAAGCGGAAGCGTTAGCACAACGCGGTTGATGTAGTCGTACGTCTTCACGATCCGACCGATCAAGTACCGAACGTACGACACCTCCGGAAGTTCAAGACACGCTCAGCCCGATGACGCCCCTCGAACTCCGATCCAGCCGAGTGTTGAGGGAGAGTTTTGTCAAGACGACGGCGTGGTGACGATGTTGATGTTCTACCGATGCAGTGGCTTCGCCTAAGCACCGCCACGATATCGAGGTGGACTATGGTGGAGGGGGCACCAGACACGGCTAAAAGATCAAACAGATCAATTGTTGTCTTTGGGGTGCCCCCGCCTCAGATATAAAGGAGCAAGGGGCAGGCCGGCCAGCCCTCTATGGCGCGCCCCCAAGAGGGGAATCCTACTAGGACTCCAAGTCCTAGTAGGTTTCCACCTAAAGGGAGAGAGGGGGAAGGACGGAGAGGGAGAGGAGAAGGAAAGGGGCGCCGCCTCTCCTAGTCCAATTCGGACCAGAAGGGGAGGGGCGTGCGGCCTGCCCTAGGCCGCCCCTCTCTCTCTCTCCACTAAGGCCCATCGAGGCCCATTAGTTCCCCCCGGGTTTCCGATAACCCTCCGGCATTCCGGTTTTATCCGAAACTTCTCCGGAACGCTTCCGGTGTCCGAATATAGTCGTCCAGTATATCAATCTTCATGTCTCGATCATTTTGAGACTCCTCGTCATGTCCGTGATCACATCCGGGACTCCGAAAATCTTCGATACATCAAAACACATAAACTCATAATAAAACTGCCATCGTAACGTTAAGCGTGCGGACCCTACGGGTTCGAGAACTATGTAGACATGACCGAGACATGTCTCCGGTCAATAACCAATAGCGGAACCTGGATGCTCATATTGGCTCCCACATATTCTACGAAGAGCTTTATCGGTCAGACCGCATAACAACATACGTTGTTCCCTTTGTCATCGGTATGTTACTTGCCCAAGATTCGATCGTCGGTATCTCAATACCTAGTTCAATCTCGTTACACGGCAAGTCTCTTTACTGCTCCGTAATACATCATTCCGCAACTAACTCATTAGTTGCAATGCTTGCAAGGCTTAAGTGATGTGCATTACCGAGAGGGCCCAGGGATACCTCTCCGACAATCGGAGTGACAAATCCTAATCTCGAAATACGCCAACCCAACATGTACCTTTGGAGACACCTGTAGAGCACCTTTATAATCACCCAATTATGTTGTGATGTTTGGTAGCACACAAAGTGTTCCTCCGGTAAACGGGAGTTGCATAATCTCATAGTCATAGGAACATGTATAAGTCATGAAGAAAGCAATAGCAACATACTAAACGATCGGGTGCTAAGCTAACGGAATGGGTCAAGTCAATCACATCATTCTCCTAATGATGTGATCCCGTTAATCAAATGACAACTCTTTGTCTATAGCTAGGAAACATAACCATCTTTGATTAATGAGCTAGTCAAGTAGAGGCATACTAGTGACACTCTGTTTTGTCTATGTATTCACATATGTATCATGTTTCCGGTTAATACAATTCTAGCATGAATAATAAACATTTATCATGATATAAGGAAATAAATAATAACTTTATTATTGCCTCTAGGGCATATTTCCTTCAGTAGGCACCAAGGACGCCCGCGGATGGCGAGGGCGACGATGGTGGGGAGCCCGGGCGAGGAGGTGGCGACGGAGACTGCTCAGAGGAGGCCGTCGCAGGCTCTGGCCCGGTCGCAGTAGCCAGCATGGGCTCCGGCCCAGGCGCGGTTGGAGACGGGGCGCCCGGTGCGGGGTCGAGGGCGGGAGGCGGTGCATGCACCGGCCGATCGACGTGCACCACAGGCGACGTAGCGGGTCCGTCAGGGAGGAGTTCCAGGCGAGCTCCACGTCCAATTCCTGCACCATGATTAGGTAACAACACAGGCGAATATGCAACATCTTCAAATTGGCCAGGCATAAGAGGAGACAAATGCATAGAAGGTGTTGTGGTGGATGACTGAGGCATGGCAGAAAAGGGGAAGACGGTCTCATCAAAAACAACATCCCGAGATATGTAGACTCGATTGGTTGGGACATGGAGACACTTGTAGCCTTTGTGGAGAGAACTATACCCTAAGAACACACACTTTTTTGAGCGAAACTCAAGTTTGCGATCATTATAAGGACGAAGATGAGGCCAGCAGGCACACCCGAACACCTTAAAAAAGGTATAGTCAGGAGTTTCACCTAAGAGAAGCTCAATCGGAGTTTTCATATTAAGAACACGCGTAGGTAATCTGTTAAGAACACGCGTAGGTAATCTGTTAATGAGAAAACACACGGTACATAAGCATGAGCAAGAAGTGTGAGGCCGGTCTCTACTATATGGCGATGTTTGCGCTCAACAGCGCCATTCTGCTGATGTGTATGCGGGCATGATAAACGATGATAGATCCCAAGCTTATTAAAGAAGGTGTTGAGGTTGCGATATTCGCCCCCCCCCCCAATCTGATTGAACATGTGTAGGACCTTGAAGTATGTCTAGAGGGGGGTGATTAGACTACTTGACCAAATAAAAACTTAACGTTTTCCCAATTTTATAGTTTGGCAGATTTTTGCTATTTTAGGACAAGTCAAGCAATCATCACATAATTCAGGCAAGCATGCAAAGAGTATATTGGCAGCGGAAATTAAAGCATGCAACCTGCAAGAAAATAAGGGGAAGGGTTTAGAGGATTCAAACGCAATTGGAGACACGGATGTTTTTGGCGTGGTTCCGATAGGTGGTGCTATCATACCTCCACGTTGATGGAGACTTCAACCCATGAAGGGTAACGGTTGCGCGAGTCCACGGAGGTCTCCACCCACAAAGGGTCCACGAAGTAGCAACCTTGTCTATCCCACCATAGCCGTCGCCCACGAAGGACTTGCCTCACTAGCGGTAGATCTTCACGAAGTAGGCGATCTCCTTGCCCTTACAAACTCCTTGGTTCAACTCCACAATCTTGTCGGAGGCTCCCAAGTGACACCTAGCCAATCTAGGAGACACCACTCTCCAAGAAGTAACAAACGGTTTGTTGATGATGAACTCCTTGCTCTTGTGCTTCAAATGAAAGTCTCCCCAACACTCAACTCTCTCTCATAGGATTTGGATCTGGTGGAAAGAAGGTTTGAGTGGAAAGCAACTTGGGGAAGGCTAGAGATCAAGATTCATATGATAGGAATGGAATATCTTGGCCTCAACACATGAGTAGGTGGTTCTCTCTCAGAAATTGGTAAGTTGGAAGTGTAGGTTCAGTCTGATGGCTCTCTCCGTGAATGAAGAGGAGGTGGAGGGGTATATATAGCCTCCACACAAAATCTAACCGTTACACACAATCTACCAAACTCGATGGGACCGAATAGTTAAACTCGATCAGACCGATTTAGTAAACCTAGTGACCGTTAGTGATTTTCGGTGGGACTGACATGCATCTCGGTGAGACCGATATGGTTAGGGTTAGGGCATAACGTAATCTCGGTGAGGCCGACATACAAACTCGGTGAGACCGATTTTGGTAATTAGCTAACCAGAGAGTTGGTCAGGTAAACTCGGTGGGACCGATTTGCTCTTTTCGGTGAGACCGAAATGTTACAAAAAGGAAACAGAGAGTTTACATTGCAATCTCAGTGGGACCGATCGCTCACTTCGGTTGGACCAAAACGTTACGAAGGGAAACAGAGAGATTGCAACCCCATCTCGGTGAGACCGAGATCCCTATCGGTAAGACCGATTTGCTTAGGGTTTGTGGCAGTGGCTATGACTTTTGGAATCGGTGGCGCCGGATAGAAAGAATCGTTGTGACCGATTTTGGCTTTAGGTTTAGGTCATTTGTGGATGTGGGAAAGTAGTTGAGGGTTTTGGAGCATATCACTAAGCACATGAAGCAAAAGGCTCATTAAGCAACACCTCATCCCTTCTTGATAGTATTGGCTTTTCCTATAGACTCAATGTGATCTTGGATCACTAAAATGCAAAATGAAGAGTCTTGAGCTTTTGAGCTTGAGCCAATCCTTTGTCCTTAGTATTTTGAGGGATCCACTTTCATCATCCATGCCATGCCATTCATTGAGCTTTCCTGAAATAATAGTCTTGGAATAGCATTAGCTCAATGAGCTATATGTTGTTATGAATTACCAAAACCACCTAGGGATAGTTGCACTTTAAATCTCCCCTTTTTTGGTAATTGATGACAACATATAGATCAAAGCTTCGACAAATGATAATAGAATTTAAATAACATCGTCGCTTTGAGAAGTATGTGATAAGCAAGAGCTCCCCCTAAATTTGTGCATAGTTTTAGATTTGCTTTGGACTGCAAATGCATAATGAATTAGGCTCATGGGTTACTCTTCCATGTCACATACATCTTGGTGGAGCGCTCAAAATAATAAACAATGAATACATGCACTCATCACCAAGCAAAGTGAGTGATCACATAAGATAGATAGGATAATATCAAGCATGCACTCTCTCTCTCGAAACCACCAAATAAAGCAAGAGAGAACAAAAGCAACTCTCTCTCTCTCTCGAAGCCTATGATCTATACATTTTTCTCCCACTTTGGAAACAAGTTACTAAAAAGTTCATAGAAAATGCATAGTGCTAGATCGACTCTCAGGCTTGATCTTCTGGTGGTGGTGTAGAGATGGCTCCTTGGACGAAGACTTCAGTTGATGTAGATGGAGCTGGAGCTGATGAAGGTGCTGGAGCTGGTGGCACTGAGGCTGTAGCTGGTGCAGACGAAGTTGCTCTTGTGTCAGTCACTGGCACAGCTGATGACCTCTGGGCTCTAGGCACTCTGGCAAACACATTGGTTGTAGTCTTGCCCTTCCTCTCCTGCATGTCATCTTGTAGTTCCTCCACCGCAGTCTGAATCTCGCCATTTTCACATCTAAGTTATAGAACTTTGTTCTATGATTCTCTCCAGGCTCTCCTGGTTTTGAGTTAGGGTGGCCAATCCCTCCTCAATCCTCAAGGTTGATGCTATCAAGTAACCAAGCTGCTCCTGCTTGTTCTTCAAGAAATACTCAGATGCCTCCTCTTGAGTTGGCATCTTGGCAGCCTTCTCCCTCTTTGCCTTCTCCTTCTTCTCCTGAGCTTGAACTGATTGTGGATCATCTTCATTCATGACAACCTCATTGTCCTCATAGTATGGATAAAGTGGAAAGTGTTCCTTATCCATCTGATATTTTCCTGTGCCCATCTTTGAGTTTATCAATTCTTGAATCTGAGGTGCATATCCACAGCTCCTCTTCTGATCTGCTGCAATCCTCTTGATAGTTTGAATGATCAGGCTCATGACATTAAAATACTGTGGCACAACAAACACATGCAACATGTTGATGGCATGCCCTCCGATCATGTTATGGTCACCAGACTTGGGCAACAAGGTGTGCCTCAGAATCCAATTTATGGTTGGCAACCCTGATAGCAGAAAGTGAACTGATCCAAACTTGTGAGTTGCTAATGCCTTGTTTGGAATTTCCTTGTACATGTGAGACATTGAATTGTGATCCATTTTCTTCTTGGCATAAATGTCTAGGTCATCCTCATTCTCCTCTGGGGCATTTATCAGCTTTGCCCACTCCTCAACAGTTGACTGGTACCTTGTACCTTCAGACATCCAAACAATTCTCCCATCTGGGTAAAAATGTGCTGTGGAGTAAAAATGCATGATAAGCTCATCATTCCAATTTGTGAGGTTTTGCCCGACAAAATCTGCAATTCCACAAGCAATAAAGCTGTTCTGCACCCCAGGATAGTGCTCTTCATTCTCCTTCATGTAGGTCTAGTCGACCCACCTCATATCACACACAATGGGCTTCTTGTCCAACAAGATTGTCTCATAAAAGTCCTGCTGTTCCTTTGTATGGAACCTGTAATCAACAGCAGTTCTTCTCCTTGAAGCATATGGATCTTCCATTCTCCACAGTCTCAGCCCTGAATCCTTCCTGATTCTCATGTTCTCATCCATAGGATGGGCATCATTGTGGTCTGGTATCTTTGGCTTGAGCTTCCTCAGAACTTGTCCTTCTTCATCTTCCTCATCAACATCAGGCACTGGGGCCTTGTTCTTCTCAAAGAAATTTGGAATACTCCTAGTATTCCTCTTTGGTGCAGACTTGGCCTTGGGGGCAGCTTTGGGTGCTTCCTTGGGCTTAGATGTGGCAGCCTCGATCTAATAGCATCACCCATAAGCTTTGGTGCCTTTGGTGCTGGTGCAGCAGGATCTTCCTCTTCCATCATGGAAGCTTGCCCAACAACTCTGGCCATGGTCTTCTTGACCCTTTCCTTCCTCTTCTTTCTTTCAGCAACTGGCTCTTTGGGATCAGGATTTTCAGGTAGTTGAGTTGATGTTCTGGCCTTGGACATTGGTTGTCTTCCTGCAGGCCTTTTGGTCTTCATGACCCTTTCCTTCTTGAGCACTTCTTTCTTGGAAGTAGCCTCATCTTCCTCAGCTCTATAATCTTCATCCTCTGAATCTGAAGTTCTTTTCCTCCTTTGCCTAGTAGCAGCCTTAGGCAAATTGCTAGGAGTACTTCTGCTCCCTTCATCTGAAGTTGAGGGACTAGTGCCCTCACTCAAGTCTATCTGCTCTTCTGACCTGTTCTGGCTGTCACTTTGTCAGACATACTGCAAAAGCTGACTGCTGACCCTTGGGTTTTGTCGATGGTGACTTCATGTAGGTGTTGAAGATGTAGATGCTCAATGTTGATGTAGATCATTTGGAGCAATCCTTTGGAGTGAGTTGCACTTTCAACTTGCCTACATGGGTTAGTCCCACAAGGAACAAACAAGAATATCCATAGACATAGAGTGGCTTTTACACAAGATGATGTCCATGAAAACATTATGTTACCTTGTCCCTTGCCTTACCAACATGAGGGTTTGTGACTCCTTGAACTAGTGCAAGATGTGAAAGTTGATTGCACTTGTTCTTGCCAAAATGATATGAGTGAAGAATGTTGGCGGAGTCGCCCTCAAGAACTCTCTAGTTCTTCTTCTTCGGGATCCACATCATCTTGATGGGAATCCTTGGAGTTGTAGTTGTACTTGATGAAGTAGAACTTGACGTAGTATTGGGGACCCACTCGAACGAGGCTTTAGGTGCTTCTTCAAATGCATCAATCTCTTCTTGAAGCTTTTCCTTGCCTTTGTTCTTGTGGTCTTGTGGTGGAAGATCATCTTGAGCTTGTGTCCCCTTGAAGGAAGTAGGATCATACTTCTCTTGTTGAGGAACAAACTTCGTCTTGGGGTATTGATCTTCTTCCCGCTCAACTCCATTGGCGTTGAACTTTCGTTCAAAACCAACACCTTGATTCTTCCGGTACCTTCCTCGCTTGCGTACAATTTCCTCAAATTGCTTACTCCCGGCAAGGCTCTTGTAAACACCTTTCTCTATAATCCCCTTCAATAAACTATTTTCTTGCTCAAGTGTAACTTGGCTAAGAGAATCATTAGTGGAATCAAGAGAACTACTAGAAGCAACAACATTGGATTTGCCATTATTATTGTTACTACTAGAGGAAGTATCTTTCGTGTACTTGTTACTAGACTTGACTTGAGGCATGTAAGTAGATAAGAGTAAACGCTTGGAAGTGTAAGAAGAACTTTTCTTGCGGAGATCATCATTGATTGCCTTTAAGAACTCATGCTCTTGCTCAAGATTGAGCTTTTCAAAGCGTAACTTCTCATGAGCCCTTAAAAGTTCTCTATGATCTTCGTAGATAGTTTCATGAGCCAACTTAAGAGTGTTTAGTTCTTTAGTTAAAAGCTCAATTTTCTCCTTATCATTGTCATTCATTTGATTAGCATGATTAATTGACGTTTCATCATAGTATTCATCACTAGAGTTGTCAACAAGTAAATCATCATCACCTAGCAAGTCATCTTCATCACTATTGAAATCAACATATTCAGGATGTGTTACCTTTGGACCTTTGGCCATGAAGCATCTTCCAATTCCTTCATTTGGTGAATCAAATATGTCGTAGGAGTTGGTTGACACAAGTGCTAGACCAGCAACACCTTCATCTTGAGTATGTTCAGAGTCGGAGTGATAGCTTCTCTCGGAGTGATTGTCGGAGTCGGAGCCGGAAACCCATTCACCAACATGAGCTTGACGTCTTAGTTTTGTGTAGCTCTTTGATGACTTGTCCTTTCTTTCCGAATCCTTGCTTCTCCGTGAGGGTCTTCGTTCATAACGATCATCTCTACTGCTCCTCTCTCCCGGTGGTGATTCTTCTCTTTTGCTTCTTCTTTTTGGAGAATCTTCTCTTCTTTTGTAGGGTGCCGTACACTCATTGGAGTAGTGTCCGGGTCTCCCGCAATTGTAGCAATTGCGCTCTCTACTAGAAGATCTTTTGTCATTGTAAGACCTTGACTTGGAGCTTCTTTCTTTGCTTCTACTTTTGTAGAACTTGTTGAAGTTCTTCACCATTAAGCTCAATTCTTCATTGAAGGTTGGTTTCTCACTTGATGATGTGGGGGCTTCACTTGAGGCTTTGTAAGCACCACTTGACTTGTTGTGAAGTTCCTCCTTGTCCTTGAGTGACATCTCATGAGCAACTATCCTTCCAATGACTTCCGTTGGCTTGAGATCTTTGTAGTTTGGCATCATTTGGATCAATGTGCACATGATATCATACTTTCCATCCAATGCTCTTAGGATCTTCTTGATGATGAATTTGTCGGTCATCTCTTCACTCCCTAAGCCGGCAATCTCATTTGTGATAAGAGCAAGCCTAGAGTACATTTCAGCAACACCTTCACCATCCTTCATTTTGAACTTGTCAAGCTGACTTTGGAGCACATCCAACTTGGATTCCTTGACGGACTCGGTACCTTCGTGCATATCAATCAAAGTATCCCAAATTTCCTTTGCATTCTCAAGACGGCTGATTTTGTTGAATTCTTCGGGCCACAGTCCGTTGAAGATGATGTCACATGCTTGAGCGTTGTATTGTAGCATCTTCAATTCTTCCGCATTAGCTTCACGGTTCGGTTCTCTCCCATCGAAAAATTCACCTTGCAAGCCAATACAAATAATTGCCCAAACTGCGGGGTTATGTCCAAGAATATGCATTTTCATCTTATGCTTCCAACTAGCAAAATTAGTACCATCAAAGTAAGGACCTCTACGGTGATAATTTCCCTCGCTAGACGCCATACTCTCCTAGGTTGTGAAACCAACGCTATGACCACCAAAAGCTATGGAAATCAAAGCAAATGGAGACCAAAGCTCGGATACCCAGTGTAGGACATTGAAGTATGTCTAGAGGGGGGTGATTAGACTACTTGACCAAATAAAAGCTTAACGTTTTCCCAATTTTATAGTTTGGCAGATTTTTGCTATTTTAGGACAAGTCAAGCAATCATCACATAATTCAGGCAAGCATGCAAAGAGTATATTGGCAGCGGAAATTAAAGCATGCAACCTGCAAGAAAATAAGGGGAAGGGTTTAGAGGATTCAAACGCAATTGGAGACACGGATGTTTTTGGCGTGGTTCCGATAGGTGGTGATATCGTACCTCAACGTTGATGGAGACTTCAACACACGAAGGGTAACGGCTATGCTGAGTCCACGGAGGTCTCCACCCACGAAGGGTCCACGAAGTAGCAACCTTGTCTATCCCACCATAGCTGCCGCCCACGAAGGACTTGCCTCACTAGCGGTAGATCTTCACGAAGTAGGCGATCTCCTTGCCCTTACAAACTCCTTGGTTCAACTCCACAATCTTGTCGGAGGCTCCCAAGTGACACCTAGCCAATCTAGGGGACACCACTCTCCAAGAAGTAACAAACGGTGTGTTGATGATGAACTCCTTGCTCTTGTGCTTCAAATGATAGTCTCCCAACACTCAACTCTCTCTCATAGGATTTGGATCTGGTGGAAAGAAGGTTTGAGTGGAAAGCAACTTGGGGAAGGCTAGAGATCAAGATTCATATGATAGGAATGGAATATCTTGGCCTCAACACATGAGTAGGTGGTTCTCTCTCGTAAATTGGTAAGTTGGAAGTGTAGGTTCGGTCGATGGCTCTCTCCACGAATGAAGAGGAGGTGGAGGGGTATATATAGCCTCCACACAAAATCTAACCGTTACACAATAATCTACCAAACTCGGTGGGACCGAATAGTTAAACTTCGGTCAGACCGATTTAGTAAACCTAGTAACCGTTAGTGATTTTCATTGGATCGACATGCATCTCGGTGAGACCGATATGGTTAGGGTTAGGGCATAACGTAATCTCGGTGAGACCGATTACACAAACTCGGTGAGACCGATTTTGGTAATTAGCTAACCAGAGAGTTGGTCGGAGTAAACTTCGGTGGGACGATTTGCTCTTTTCGGTGAGATCGAAATGTTACAAAAAGGAAACAGAGAGTTTACATTGCAATCTCGGTGGGACCGATCGCTCACTTCGGTTGGACCAAAACGTTACGAAGGGAAACAGAGAAATTGCAACCCCATCACGGTGAGACCGAGATCCCTATCGGTAAGACCGATTTGCTTAGGGTTTCTGGCAGTGGCTATGACTTTTGGAATCGGTGGCGCCGGATAGAAAGAATCGGTGTGATCGATTTTGGCTTTAGGTTTAGGTCATTTGTGGATGTGGGAAAGTAGTTGAGGGTTTTGGAGCATATCACTAAGCACATGAAGCAAAAGGCTCATTAAGCAACACCTCATCCCTTCTTGATAGTATTGGCTTTTCCTATAGACTCAATGTGATCTTGGATCACTAAAATGTAAAATGAAGAGTCTTGAGCTTTTGAGCTTGAGCCAATACTTTGTCCTTAGTATTTTGAGGGATCCACTTTCATCATCCATGCCATGCCATTCATTGAGCTTTCCTGAAATAATAGTCTTGGAATAGCATTAGCTCAATGATCTATATGTTGTTATGAATTACCAAAACCACCTAGGGATAGTTGCAGTTTCAACATGGATAATATTATGCTTGAGTAGACGTTCAACATGCAATTGAAACTGTATGAATATATCAAACACATCAGATTTGCGCTTAAGAAGATAAAGCCAAGTGAAGCGACTCTAGGCATCAACAAAACTTACATAATAGTTGTGACCACTAACAGATGTTTGTGCCGGACCCCACACATCAGAAAACACAATTTCAAGAGGGTTCTTTACTTCTCTAGTAGATGAAACAAAAGGTAGCTGATGACTCTTGCCTTGCTGACAGGCATCACACACGGACATCTCTTTATTGCTAGACACTAATGGCAGCTCATGACGGTGGATTATGTGGCGAACGATGGGTGTGGCGGGGTGACCAAAGCGAGAGTGCCACTGGGAAGGCGACACACGAACACCGCTGAAGACGCACGGGGCGGATGGATCCTCCAAACGGTACAAGCCTTGGCTCAACCGGCCACTAAGCAGAACGTCCCGGGCTGCTCGATCCTTAACAAAAAGATTAAAAGGGTGAAATTCGCATAGGACATGATTATCAAGGGTGAGCTTAGGGACAGATAAAAGATTATGAGTTACCGAGGGTACCCGTAAAACATTACAAAGATGGAGTTGCCTAGAGGGATGACTAGTTAAAAGAGATGCTTGGCCAATATGAGAGATGGGCATACCTACACCATTGGCGGTGTGAACCTGATCGTGCCCGTAGAAGCGCTGGTAGGTGGAGAGTTTGTTGAGCTTGTTCATCATGTGATCCGTGGCGCCGGTGTCCATGTACCAGGCTGGATCAACAGGGTAGGATGGTGTGTATCCCTGCTCGACGTGCGGGTCCTTGCCCATGGCGGCGATGTGGGCAGACGGGGCGGCAGCGGGAGGACCAAAGTCTGCCATGGCAAACTGGCGCTCGTTGCCCTTGTCGTCGTTGCCGATGCCAAGGAAGCTCCTCTGAAAGCGGCGGTGACACTTGGAGGCGACATGGCGTTCACGACCACATACATAGTTGGCACACCACCCTAGTGTTAGGGCCCCCACCCAGGGTCGATGAAGGGGGCGGCTGCCTTGCCAGGTGACGGGGCAGGTGGGCGCTGGCCACGAGAGGCCCAGAAGGCCGCCGGCTGGGCGGTGATGGTGGCGGAGGAGCGACGAGCCTCGACGCGTTGCTCGGTGAAGAGGAGGCGTGAGTAGAGCTCGTGAGGAGGCATCGCTGGCTTGGCGTTGTGGACGGCCTCGGCGAGATTGTCGTAGTCGGCGTCGAGGCCTTTGATGACGAAGCCGACGAACTCCTCGTCGCTAAGCGGCTGACCAATAGAGGTGAGCGTGTCCGCCAGCACCTTCATCTTGTTGAAGTAGGTCATAGCGGAGGAGTCCAGCTTCTCGATGTCGGCGAGTTTGCTGCGAAGGGCCATCGAGCGGGAGGTAGAGACCTGGGCAAAGGCGTGCTCCAGGGTCGTCCATGCGTCCATGGAGGTGGCGGCGAAGAGACAAAGGCTAGCGACCCCGTCGCCGAGGGAACCCTGGATGGCAGAGAGGATCGCCTGGTCTTGGTGCACCCACATACGGTGTTCCGGGTTGATGGCCGGGCCGTGGACGGCAGGGATGACCTGCGGAGGACACGGTAGCGAACCATCAACAAACCCGAGGAGAGACCGGCTGCATAGCAGCGGTAGGACCTTCGCGCCAGAACAAGTAGTTGTCCGGCGTGAGTCGGATGGCGATCAAGTTGTCGAAGTGGAACGGCCCGGTGGGCGTGATTGCGCCAGCAGCTGGGACGATTGGCGGCGGAGCCGCGGCAGGATCCACGACCGCGACCGATGCCGCGGGTGGTGCCGTGAGCGAGGCCGTGGGTGGCTCCACGGGCAGCATCTCCCCCGAGGTCGCCGGGATGACGGCGAGTGTCGAGGAGGATCCAGAGGAGGCCATCGCGGGCGGCGGCGGCGCGACTGGTGCTGAGGCCGTCGCGGGCAGTGAAGGTGGGATCGGCGCTGAAAACAGGGAGCCAACGGCGGTGGTGCCGAAGAACTGAGGCACTGACGGAGCCAGGGGCGAGCTGGGAGGTTGAGGAGGGCGGCAAGCAACGCGGGGGTAGACCCGGAGCTGGCGACGCCCGAAGCGGAAGCGGTCATGGCGCCGGCGGCGGCAGCCCTAGGGTTTAGGGTTTTGGTGCGGCGGCGGCGGGGGTGGGGTGGAGGACCTAGGTTAAACTCGATACCATGTAAAACGTAGGTTTTGGAGGAACTGGCTCAACCCTCAAAAGGATGGCTTATCACATATATATAATGATGACATACAAGTCCAATATTAATAAGGTATGGTTTACACAGTAGGGCTACAGTATGAAGTCTAACAATGAGAAATGCCAACTTTTGCAGTATCGCAGTGGAGGAGCGACTGTGTTTCAGATGTCGCCCTGCGGAGCGACGTGGGGGGCAATGTTTATTTTCTAGGATCCAATATAGGCTGATAAATTTCATGTTGTGCCCACAATAAATAGTTGGCTATTTATTCCATTCTCCCACTATACAACTTGGTTGCGGACCTCTAAAACTCACATAAGTCTGTGAGCTTTGGCAGTTCAATATTTGTAGCCTACCAAGGTTCGACCGTCTATTGACTTATCCTAATTTGTCTTACACACGTAATATGAGTTAAGCTATATGCTAGGAGTATTAACTATCCAATGTTATTTACTGTGGGACGGTGACTCCCTTCTTCTGCAGCCTGGCCTTGCGCTCCTGTGACAGCATCCGTGCGAAATTGGTTAGCTCCTCCTCGTTGGTGCCTCTATTGTCGTCGGGCACGGTCTTGCCCGTCTCCACGTTCACCCTGCACACGCTCCTCTTGAGCAGCGCCTTGCCGACCTCGACGAGCCTGTGGAGGTTCTCGGGCGTGGACACGTCGACGGAAGAGGTGTCGCCCTTGAGCTCGTCGTCCTGGATGCGGAGGTAGCGCTTCTCGCAGCGCAGCGCCTGGAAGAGCACGGAGGCCTGGATGTCGACGAGGTCGGCGCTGGCCTGGCTGAAGCTGTCGATGAGCGGCGTGGCGCCCTGGTTGTAGAGCCATCCGAGGATTCCCCACTTGCTGCACGCGGCCGCGTCGAACTTCTCCTCCACCTTGGCCGAGCCGGTGCCGAGGGACAGCACCATGAATTTGCCGTAGTCGGCCGGCTTGATCGGGAAGAAGTCCTGGTTGCCCAGCAGGATCTGCTTGCTTACGTCCGTCATGGCCAACATTGTCTGCATGTATCCACCCAATGTCAACATATCAAAATAGAGCACAGTACATGGACGTCATGGAAATTCCATTGTATTCTTTGGAGTGTTTTTGAAGGGACCGAGACATAAACCAGTTATCTATGACTCACCGGATTGTTTGCGGCAACGCCTCCGTCGATGAGATTGAAGGCCCGGGGCTTGCCATCCTTGTCCTTGGTCTCGAAGTGGTGGCCGGGTAGGTAAGTAGGTGCCGCCGACGTGCTGATGCAGACGTCGGACAGAAGAGCGTTCTTGGAGATGTCGTTCCGGGCCTGGATATGCATGCCTCACGTAAGCACGACGCAGAGGGAATAACACGCAATTCACGTAGGAAATATCGTTATGCACGTACGTCGTATCGGGAGAAGATGGTTGGCTGGAGCAGCTTGATGTCGAAGGTGGGGATGACTATGTTCTGCAGCGCCTCGCCGACCCGCGTCTCGCCGAGCAGCTCTTTGACGACGGAGTGGAGGTACTGGCCGTCGTACTTGGGCCCCCTCATGCTCCTGAGCAAGCCGAGAGGCCCGCCGTAGACGGCAGGGAAGATCTTTGGGCAGTGCTCCAGGTAGAAATTGTTGATGTCCTTGGCGGCGAAGAGCGGGCGTCCTTTGGCGTCGGGCGCGGTGAGCATGGCCGTCACCAGGCCCCCGGTGCTGGTCCCGGCGATCACGTCGAAGTAGTCGGCGATCCTCACGTCCGGTCCATCGAGCTCCTACGTACAGAAAATAACAAGAAAGCCATTAGAAGTGGTGCACCTGCAGTAACTAGCATGGGTGCAACGGGAGCAGAAGCTAATTGCTCACCTGGAGCTTCTCTTCGAGGAAGGCGAGGATGGTGCCAGGGATGATGCCGCGGACGCCGCCGCCGTCGATGCTGAGCACGGTGACGATGCTCCCGTAGGACGGCGGGGGCGACCTGGGCGTGAGGGCCGACGACGAGGACAGCCGGGTGAGCGCGCGCTGCACGGGGTTCAGGGTGAGCGACCCCGACCCCGACCCCGACCCGCCGCTGCTGAGCTCCGGGACGTGCACGGGCGACATGGCCGGTGCCCTCGAGCTTGAGCTAGGTACGTGCAGCCAGGAGAGCTGCTGAACCAAAGATTTTCTTTACAGAAGGCACGAACCTGTTTACAGGTGGGAGGTCGCTACCTTATCTGCTGCGCTCGTCTCTTGCTTGCTAGCTGCTCTTGTGTGGCTCTGCGCTGTGTTGTGTTGCGCTTTGTGAACTGTGGTTTAGGCTGACCGGCGTGCGCCCGTATTTATAGCCGCCGGCCGGTTAATGGAACGGCGGACTGGGAGTTCCGTCGGGCAGGTACGACCGTTCGCATGCCATGCAGCTCTGACTGTTCCGAGGGAGGAAACGGAGACGAAGCATCAAGCATGGGCGCACCGCGAGTCAAAACTACGTTGAAGTGATCCGCACCACACGTAATACTACACGGTAGGGGGGGAGCCGGGGTATGACGGACCTGACCGCCGCACCGCGCGCCATTTCTTTCCTCTCCTTGAGTGGATGACCGCACCAAACATGGCACGTACGCACGAGAGCAATGTGCAAAACAATATTTTTACTCTGTCAGGTCAGGGTTGCTATCCCTTTTCCAGTAGAATTATTGTACGCCGTGAACCTGTGATAGCCGCCACTCTGCTGCTGCCTCTCGCTTTCTTCTTCGTCCGGATACGTACGCAACGTAAGCGTAGGGCCTGCCTGCGAGCGAACGTGTGCATGGTTCCTGCCAGCTTTGTCCATTCCAGTGATCGATCGACGCCACTTGCTGCTGCCTTTGGCTCCATTTGTTCAGCCGGATACGCCTGCCATGCATTGGTCTTGGTCAGTGGTCACAACCCTCGCCGATCAGTGGCTCGGTACTCGGCTGGAACGTACTCCCTCCGTTCCAAAATAGATGACCCAACTTTATATTAATTTTATACTAAAGTTAATATAAAATTGAGTCATCTATTTTGGAACGAAGGGAGTACGCACGATAAAATTGAGTCATCTATTTTAGAACGGAGGGAATACGTACATGTAACGTATTTGACTTGAGGAGCGCTGAGAATTTTCTGCCCGGAAATGCGTGGAAACCGTCGTAAAGAGTTTTCTCTTTGAAATAACCGTCGTAAAGAGTTCCTTTCACAGAATGGAAACGAACTACAGTTTACAGGCTGTCTTGTTTTTATCTGCAACCACTTAGGAGAAACCTCCATCTATGGACCGAAGCTAGTGATACAAGCGGACGGTGTCCACATGTCCTCGATCCCCTGCAAACAGAAAAAGTTGAAGAGGCACCCCAGAACAGCAACTGCCGCCGATGAAGAATAACGTAGATGAGAAGGACCCAAACCGAAGACACACGAATGTAGACGAACAACGACGATATCCAAGCAAATCCATCAAAAATAGACCCGCCGGAGACACACCTCCAGACACCCATCAAGTTATTAAAATTAATAAATGAATACTAATGTAATTTTTGCTACTAAGCAAACTTGACCAAGCGAGCTATAGGAGCTAATTAGCAGACACGGAGAGAGGCACAGAGCTGTAGCTATCGCGTGCTTCTCTGTCTCTCATCTCTTCTTTCCGCGTGTACTCTTTTGGGTTTTGACCGTTGGCTTCTTTTCTTTTGCTAGTTCGTGACTTGGTGGCAGGCCTGCTCAGCTCAAATGTGCGCAAGCTTTTTTCCTTTTCTTTTGGCAAGGCTGGGAAGGCGGTTGTTTCTCGACATGTTTGCATGATCAATATTCCTCACACATGGTTTATTAAATAGTACTGGTGAGAACCATTTCATTTTTAAAGCAGACAATATGCCATCTCTCGCAGTGCATGACGATCATTTCATTGAATTGCCAAAGTTGAAAATAAAATCTAAAACAATGTAAGGCAAAATGAAGAAGTTTCTGATTGACAATAATGTTAGATAGA
This sequence comes from Aegilops bicornis, assembly GCA_021605145.1. Taxonomy (NCBI): domain Eukaryota; kingdom Viridiplantae; phylum Streptophyta; class Magnoliopsida; order Poales; family Poaceae; genus Aegilops; species Aegilops bicornis. Next base: position 616,200,961 of record CM038672.1, on the reverse strand, counting down.
TAGATAGAGATATATGTTGTATTCAAACTTCTATCTCTTCTCCCTCTCGTGTAATCTTCTGCCTCTCTCTCGTGTAACTCGGGAGAGTCCTAGCGACCTCCCAAACTTGTATCCCACGGTAAACTTTCAATATATACAACGGCCTGAGACCAAAGGATTCAACGCTTCCTTCAATCTTTACATGGTCATCAGAGTCTATCCTCATCGCATCTAGCAACCTAAGAGAAAGCGATTAGCCCGAGAGGAAAACCAACCTAGCTGTTGTATTCGCTGTAGATCAAAGCCATGGCAGGAACCGATGCATCCACCGCCGCCTCTACCGTCTCCACCCTCACCACATCCACCATGAGCGCCCTGACTACCCAGTTCGCCGGTTCCTCCTACGCATCTTCTTCCACCTCCAAAGAACGGGCGCTAGCTCATTGGTCGCCTCCGTCGAGAAGCTGACGAGGACGAATTTTCTTCTCTGGAAGGCCATCGTGCTACCCCAGATCAAGGGGGCACAGATGGAGCACTTCCTGGACGCCGCAAACATGGCGCCCCCTGCCACCATCACCATCACCAAGGATGGGAAGGAAGAGCAGGTCTTCAACTACGCCAGGACGAGCTGGTACGCCCAGCAGCAGCAGGTACAAGGTTACCTTATGGGATCTCTATCACGTGAGGTTCTTACGCATGTCGTAACTCTCCAGACGCCGGCCGAGGTGTGGAGCGCCATCCACGCCTTCTTCGCTGCGCAAACACAGTCGCAGCTCATCAATACTCGCATCGCCCTTGCAAATCTCCAGAAGGGCAACACGAGGATGCCAGAGTACCTCGCCAAGATCAAAGCCCTGACGGACGAGATCGCCTGCACCGGATCTCCGCTCGGCGATGGCGAGATCGTCTCCTTCGTTCTGAAGGGCCTGGACATGGAGTATAACTCGGTTGTCTCGGCCCTCTCTGCCCGTGTCGAGCTTGTCACCGTCACCGAGCTCTACAGCCAGCTTCTTAGTTTTGAAGCCCGCATCAATCTGCTGCAACAAGGAAATCTGCGTCAATCTTCGGTAAACGCCTTGACTCGTGGCCGTGGCTATGGTGGCCGAGGTCGTGGTCACCAAGGCCAGCAAGGGCGGGGCCGAGGCAGCAACAGCAACAACGGACGTGGATGCTCCAACAACAACAACAACAACAATGGTGCACGCCCCTTCAACAACAACAATGACGGCCGATCTGGTGGACGGCCTCGACCCCGATACCAGCTCTGCAAGAAACCTAGCTGATCATGAAGTGCTTAAGTGTTGGCATAGGTATGATGAGGACTATGTGCTTCAAGAGCACCATGTCCTTGCTGCCTTGAGAGAACAAGCAGGAGAAGGAGAGACCGTGTGGTACGCTGACTCCGGAGCAACCGATCACATCACGGGTGAGCTTGAGAAGCTTGCAACTCGTGAAAGATATTATGGCAAAGATCAAGTGAATACTGCTGCAACCGGTGGAGGTATGGACATACGTCATATTGGTCGTGCTTTCATTAATTCCCCTACTTCTAAAAGTGATCTTGTTCTTGAAGATGTCCTTCATGTTCCTCAAGCTAACAAAAACCTTGCATCTATGTCTCGTTTATCAGCCGATAATAATGTCTTCTTTAAAACTCATCCAAAATATTTTTTCATCAAGGATCGGGCAATGAGGGAACTTCTTCATCACGGTAGATGCATCGGTGGTCTCTATCCCATTACATCAAGGTTTTTTAGTCGCAAGCATCATCGTCAAGTCTACTGCGTCGTCAAGCCCTCCTTGGCAAGATGGCATCAAAGATTAGGACATCCTTCTTCTGTTATAGTTCAGCAAGTAGTTAATAAAGACAATCTTCCATTGTCAGGTAAAGAAAATAGCGAGTCCGTTTGTGAAGCTTGTCAATGTGCCAAGAGTCACCAACTTCCCTATTCAAAGTCTAGTAGTGTTTCTCATGCTCCTTGAGAGTTATATTTAGTGATGTATGGGGTCATGCAAGAGATTCTTTTGGAAGAAAGAAATATTATGTTAGCTTCATTGATGATTATAGCAATTTTACTTGGATATATCTCCTTAAGCACAAATCTGAAGTTTCTGCTATTTTTCAAGAATTCTAAAAGCTTGTTGAACGTCACTTTGACAGAAAAATCCTTGCAGTCCAAAGTGATTGGGGAGGGGAGTATGAAAAACTCAACTCCTTCTTTTGAAGTATAGACATTGAACATAATGTCTCTTATCCTCATGCCCATCAACAGAATGGTTCTGCCGAGCGCAAACACCGTCACATTGTCGAAGTAGGGTTATCTCTACTTGCTCATGCTTCTATGCCCCTCAAATATTGGGATGAGGCTTTTATTGCTGCCACATATCTTATCAATCGTCTCCCTAGCAAAGTCATTGGTAATTCAACTCCTCTAGAGCGCCTCAGATCATCAAAAACCGTGACATAACTCCCTAAAAATATTTGGGTGTGCTTGTTATCCCAATCTTCGACCATACAATCGTCACAAACTCGAGTTTCGGTCAACTCAATGTGTTTTCATTGGCTATAGTAATCTTCACAAAGGCTACAAGTGTCTTGAAGTTTCCACGGGACGAGTCTATATCTCTCGTGATGTTGTTTTTAATGAAACTCTTTTTCCGTTTGCTCAACTTCATCCCAATGCAGGCGCTCTTCTTCGTGCAGAAATCTCACTTCTTTCTGATCCTTTGACTTCTCCGGATCACGGGGGTGAATTAATTGAAACTGATCATGAGATTAGTCCAACAGAAAAAATTCGGATGAAAACAGTGCATCTAATGACAACAATACAGTTTCCAGGCATGATTTTATGTGTGTAGAACAGGACGAAAACATCACTGGATCCCATGAAGATTTGGTGCAGCGCAGCAGTCTTCAGGACGCGCGATCCGAGGAGGATCCTGCAGCAGCGTCAGCGTCAGCAGTAGGTGTAGGAGATATGCCCTAGAGGCAATAATAAATGATATTATTTATCTCCATGTTCATAATTATGTTTATGTTCCATGCTATAACTGCTATGGTTCTCGAGTCTGCAATAACATGAGGCTCGGAGGAAGACTCATATGCACGTGTGGAATAATAAACGGTAAGAAGTATTCCTAGTCTGGCCTCTAAGACCAGCTCAAGTGTTGCATGATGTTTATGTTTTCCTGATCATGGTGATACGTCTCCGTCGTATCTACTTTTCCAAACACTTTTGCCCTTGTTTTGGACTCTAACTTGTATGATTTGAATGGAACTAACCCGGACTGACGCTGTTTTTAGCAGAATTGCCATGATGTTGTTTTATGTGCAGAAAACAAAAGTTCTCGGAATGACCTGAAACTCCACGGAACGTCTTACAAAAAATAATAAAAAATCCACGCCAAAGATGAAGACCAGGGGGCCCACACCCTGTCCATGAGGGTGGGGGCGCGCCCTCCTACCTCGTGGGCCCCCTGGAGACCCTCCGACGCCAACTTCAACTCTATATATTTGCTTTCGGAGAGAAAAAAATCATGGAGAATAAATCATCGCGTTTTACGATACGGAGCCGCCGCCAAGCCCTAAAACCTCTTGAGAGGGCTGATCTGGAGTCCGTTCGGGGCTCCGGAGAGGGGGATTCGTCGCCGTCGTGATCATCAACCATCCTCCATCACCAATTTCATGATGCTCACCGCCGTGCGTGAGTAATTCCATCGTAGGCTTGCTGGACGGTGATGGATTGGATGAGATTTATCATGTAATCGAGTTAGTTTTGTTAGGTTTTGATCCCTAGTATCCACTATGTTCTGAGATTGATATTGCTATGACTTTGCTATGCTTAATGCTTGTCACTAGGGCCCGAGTGCCATGATTTCAGATCTGAACCTATTATGTTTTCATGAATATATGTGTGTTCTTGATCCTATCTTGCAAGTCTATAGTCACCTATTATGTGTTATGATCCGACAACCCCAAGTGACAATAATCGGGATACTTCTCGGTGATGACCATAGTTTAAGGAGTTCATGTATTCACTATGTGCTAATGCTTTGTTCCGGTTCTCTATTAAAAGGAGGCCTTAATATCCCTTAGTTTCCATTAGGACCCCGCTGCCACGGGAGGGCGGGACAAAAGATGTCATGCAAGTTCTTTTCCATAAACACGTATGACTATATTCGGAATACATGCCTACATTACATTGATGATTTGGAGCTAGTTCTGTGTCACCCTATGTTATGACTGTTACATGATGAACCGCATCCGGCATAATTATCCATCACTGATCCAATGCCTACGAGCATTCCATATACTGGTTTACGCTTATTTACTTTCCCGTTGTTACTGTTACAATCACTACAAAACACCAAAAATATTACTTTAGCTTTTGTTACCGTTACCACTACTATCATACTACTTTGCTACTAAATACTTTGCTGCAGATATTAAGTTATCTAGGTGTGGCTGAATTGATAACTCAGTTGCTAATACTTGAGAATATTCTTTGGCTCCCCTTGTGTCGAATCAATAAATTTGGGTTGAATACTTTACCCACGAAAGTTGTTGCGATCCCCTACACTTGTGGGTTATCACATGGGCATGTCTATGCCAGCAATTTTGAGGGCACAATGTTAAGAGAACATTTGTGTTGAATCGACCCGGATTGATGTTATGCTATGAGATTCGTTCATCACAAGTTTATGGTTCATAATACAGAGATGGTTAACGTTTGCATGATTCCTTAGACCATGAGAGTATCGAGTTTCTTCATGCTTGCTTCATGAACTTTGGGGTTTGTTAAACGTCATCCGTAAATGGGTGGCTATTACGGCGGCTTACGGGTTCATGGAAAAGTATGTCAAGTAACTTGATAGCTCATGATTGGGATTTGCTCCTCCGACAATGGAGATATATTCTCGGGCCCTCTCGCTGTTACGGTATCCATAATCGTCTGGCCAGACACCTTGTGATTTGATCACTGGGATGCCAAAACACGGAAACAAGAAAAGAGAACAAAACCGGTAACGAGGTATCTTGCATGGTGGACAAATTGTTCGTCCATGGGGATGCAATAAATCTCACCTCGGGTGTTTGTGACATATCGCGAAGCAATAGGAATAGCTCACTACAACTGGAGGTTCACTCGAATATTTATTCGTGTGGGAATAGGGGTTAATATGGGTGTCCACGGCTCCGATGTTGATCATTGATCGGAAGGGGTTCCGAGTCATGTCTATACTTCATCGAACCTATAGGGTCACACGCTTAAGGGTCATCTATCTGCGGAATACTAGACAGGGAGTCTGAGAGAAAATCACCGAAAAAGTTTTGGACACCGAAAAGTTTCGGACAGCGGAAAAGTTCCGCAGAGAGAGGTCACCGAATGAGTTTTGGTGAAACTGAAAAGTTGTTTCAGGATATAATATTAAGTCAAATTGGTTTCGGCACATGCCTGATAATTCTTGGAGGGTGCTAGAGTCATTCTGGAAACTTTCTGGAATTTTCCGGGATAAAAGCTGGAATTGCTTCGGAGCTGCCGGAACCACTTCAGATGCTTTTTGCAGATGAAAATCACTAATTCGGAATTGTTTCAGAATGCGTTGAAAATTATTTTAGTGGGTATTGGAAATGTTCTAAGCCCACATAAATATTTTCAGTTCGAATCGACGCTGAAAATGTCGTCGTGAATAGTGAAAGTGCTTTTTGGGATATTTATGGAAAGCCACGTTTTGGGGATTTTCTCAAAAGGCTTCTAGAAGGACTTGGGGATCAAGGAACCCCCTTTGGGGGGGCATGAAGGTGGGACGTTGGAGGGTGCAGCTCCTCCATGGGGCTCCACTTGTCATCCTTTTATGCCCTTTATGTGTGACATAAAGTGTGGGCATTTTGGGTTTTCATGTGTCCCCTACCCCTTGGGTTTTTCTATAAATAGAGGTGGAGAGGCACTCTCCACACACACTCTTGCTCACATACAAGTGCCATTGCAATGATCTGGCTTCTCTCTCCCTCCCCGCGAAATAGTTTCGTAGAGCCGAAAGGCTGTCTGGGTTCCGGTGGGAACTAGTTCTGGAATGCGAAGCCCTGCCGGATAGATGACACCGTATGTGTGCAACTCTGTAGAGAGATCGTAGTTTCGGTCTTTGTTCGAGAGTGCCTCCCGAAGGGCTGTTCGTGTGACCGTCCGAGTTTCAAAGGTCCTCCCGAAGGGCTGTCCGAGTGATTGTCCGACTTTCGAAGGTCCTCCCGAAGGGCTGTTCGCGACACCGTCCGGGGGACTGTCTGACCACCTCCGGAGGGCTATCCGAGGGGTAGATGAGGGTATACATCCTCGTGGTTGGGAGGTTGTAAATCCTAGCTGCGGGGATCTGCACCGCCGATCGTCATCGACTCTACTTCCCGCTGCTCTACGAGTCGGTAACGAAAAAGATCAAACCTTGTATGCAGTCTCCATAGTGGTCCTGGGCTGGTCCGTAAGTCGGAATTTTTTTTGTTTTCTGCTACGTTTCCCTACGGTAGGTGGCCCCGTTAGCCCAGGCTCGGGCCTTGATGCAGGCGGCCTTCGCGACTCTCCAACCGCCACGCGTGGGCTGGCCAGGCTCACGGGGGACAAGCCGATCGAGGCAGGGCCCGCGCATGAGGCGGCATGCCGCACACCCGAGTGTGCGTTTTCGGTGGATGCCACGCGGAGCTCTCCAATTGGATTGCCCAGTACGAGGTTGATCACCTCTGCCGGCCTGGATTCCTCAGATCTGGATCGCCAGGGCAGCCGATCTTCTCCGAGTAATTTACCTGGATCTTCTGTGGCTAACCCTACTGTCCCATGATCTGCTACATCTGAGGTGTGTGTTTCCGAAAATAACAATTCTCCTGCTATAGTTGTTGTGTCAAAAACGTCCGCTAGCGTACTTGAGGTGTCTCAGCGAACTACCAGATCTCAGTCTGGGATATTCAAGCCGAAGGAATACAAAGATGGCACCATAAGGTATGACAACCGCAAGCATGCTTTTCTTACTAGTGTTGGTGAACCAGAAAGTCTTAGTGATGCACTAGCACATAAAGAGTGGAAAGAAGCTATGGACAGAGAATATCAAGCACTTATGAAAAATAAAACTTGGCACTTAGTTCCACCAGGAAAAGGTAAAAATGTGATTGATTGCAAATGGGTTTACAAGATCAAAAGAAAGGCAGATGGAAGCATAGACATATACAAGTCTAGACTAGTTGCAAAGGGGTTTAAACAAAGGTTTGGGATTGATTATGAGGACACATTCATCCCTGTTATTAAATCAGCTACCATCAGACTTGTATTGTCTATTGCTATTTCTAGAGGTTGGAGTTTACGACAGCTAGATGTACAGAACGCGTTTCTTCATGGTGTTCTTGAGGAAGAAGTGTTCATGCGGCAACCACCAGGGTATGAAAACAAAAAGCACACCACATCATGTTTGCAGGTTAGATAAAGCTTTGTATGGATTAAAGCATGCGCCTAGAGCTTGGTACTCAAGGTTAAGTACTCAGTTACAACAACTTGGGTTTACTCCATCAAAGTCAGATACCTCACTATTCTTCTATAACAAAGGTAGTATAACAACATTTGTTCTTGTTTATGTTGATGACATCATTGTTGCTAGTTCCAATCTAGATGCTACTACAAGTCTTCTTCAGGATCTTAATATGAAGTTTGCATTGAAGGATTTGGGCAATCTTCACTATTTCCTTGGTATTGAAGTAAAACAGGTGAAAGATGGAATACTTTTAACACAGGAAAAATATACTGCTGATATTATAAAAAGGATTGGACTGGAACACTGTAGCCTGTAAGTACACCACTCTCAACTTCAGAAAAACTTTCAGTTGAGGGAGGAAAGGTACTTGGTCCAGAGGATGCAACAAATTACAGAAGTATTGTTGGTGCACTTCAGTATTTGAATTTAACCCATCCAAATATTTTATATTCTGTAAATAAGGTATGTCAGTATTTGCATGCTCCTAGTACAGTTCATTGGACGGTTGTTAAGAGGATTGTGAGGTATCTTAAGTATACAATGGGACTTGGAGTTAAAATTACTAAGTCATCATCTATGCTAGTGAGTGCATATTCTGATGCAGATTGGGCAGGGTGTCTTGATGATAGAAGGTCCACAGGTGGATTTGCTGTATTCTTGGGATCAAATCATAGATCATGGAGTGCAAGAAAACAGGCATCGTCTCTAGATCCAAAGATCAAGCAGAGTATAAAGCACTGGCAAATGCAACTGCTGAAGTCATGTGGATTCAGAATAAAAGTTCCACAAGCTGCAAGGTTATGGTGTTACAACATTGGTGCAACCTATCTTTCAGCAAATCCTGTTTTCCATGCACGAAAAAAACACATATAAGTTGATTTCCATTTTGTCAGAGAATGGGTGGCTCGAAAGCTAATTGACATCAGGTTTAATCCCACAGGAGATCAACTTGCTGATGGGTTTACCAAGCCACTTTCCACGAGGAGAATGAATGAGTTTATATACAATCTAAATCTTGACAGAGTTTCATAGGTTTAGATTGAGGGAGGATGTTAGATAGATAGATAGAGATATATGTTGTATTCAAACTTCTATCTCTTCTGCCTCTCGTGTAATCTTCTGCTTCTCTCTCGTGTAACTCTGGAGAGTCCTAGCGACCTCCCAAACTTGTATCCCACGGTAAACTCTCAATATATACAGCGGCCCGAGACCAAAGGGTTCAACGCTTCCTCCAATCTTTACAAATAATACTAAGTAACGGCGGATGAAGAGAATAGAGGTGAATGGGGAGGAGGGGCGACAAAAGATACGCTGCTTTGTCTTTTCACAAGAAGATGATGGTCAAGGAGATACGACGTCCGCCAGAAAAAAGACGAGGATAGAGAGAATTGGTGTTTATCGCTATATGAACAAAGACAATATATTTTCATGTTCGATACAACTAGCTTAGGACCCTTACTACGAGATACGCCGGATATTGAACCGACAGCTTTCCAGCGGGAACGCCGAAGACACACTTTTCCGGGTTGAGTTTAATGTCATACGCACGGAGGTTGTCGAATCTAAGACGTAAGTTGTCTATTAGTGTTTCGACGTGCCTAGTTTTGATGATGATGTCATCAACATAAGCTTCTACTATCTTGCCGATCTGTTTCTCCAGGCATGTTTTAATCATGTGTTGGTATGTGGCGCCAGCATTCTTGAGCCCGAAGGGCATAGTGTTGAAGCAGAATGGCCCATATGGGGTAATAAATGATGTTGCATCTTGATCAGATTCCTTCATTTTGATTTGATGGTATCCGGAATATGAGTCGAGGAAGCACAGTGAATCGTGTCCTGCGGTGGCATCAATTATTTGATCAACGCGGGGGAGGGGGAAGGGATCCTTAGGGCAAGCCTTGTTGAGGTCTTTGAAATTGACACACAGGCGACAGGATTTGTCCTTATTTGGTAGCATCACCAGGTTTGCCAGCCAATCCGGATGTTTGATTTCTCTAATGAATCCGGCTTCGATGAGCTTGGCCAGCTCTTCCCCCATAGCTTGTCGTTTGGGCTCGAAAAAGCGCCGCAGTGTTTGCTTGACCGATTTAAATCCCTTTAATATATTGAGGCTTTGTTCAGCCAGCTTGCGTGGGATCCCTGGCATATCCAAAGGGTGCCAGGAAAATATGTCCCAGTTTTTGCGCAGGAATTCTCGTAGTGCAGCGTCGACTGTTGGGTTCAGTTGTGCTCCGATAGATGCTGTCTTCTTGGGGTCCGTTGGGTGGACCTGGAATTTGACTATTTCTTCTGCTGGTTTGAAGGAGGTGGATTTTGGGCGTTTGTCGAGTATCACATCGTCCCTGTCCACCGTGGAGCGCAGTGCGGTTAACTCTTCGACCGCGAGGGCTTCGGATAGCGCCTCAAGGGCCAAGGATGCGGTTTTATTTTCAGCACGGAGTGCTATGTCCAGATCACTGACGAGAGTGATTGTACCGTTTGGTCCTGGCATTTTGAGCTACATATACCCGTAATGAGGTATAGCTTGGAAGCGTGTAAAAGCAGCCCGCCCCAACAGGGCGTGGTATCCGCTGCTGAAAGGTGCCACTTGGAAAGTGATTTCTTCGGACCGATAATTCTTCGGCGTGCCGAATACCACGTCAAGTGTGATTTTGCCCGCGCACCATGTCTCCCGGCTGGGAATGATTCTGCGGAAGGTTGTGCTACTTTGCTTGATGCGGCACCTGTCTATTTCCATTTTGTGGAGTGTGTCCTCGTAAATGAGATTTAGTTCGCTGCCGCCGTCCATGAGGACCTTATTAAGTCGAAACCCGTCCACGATAGGACTGAGGACTAATGCGGTGGCACTCAGACTGTCATGTACCTCGGTTCGTCACCGGCATTAAATGTTATAGCCGTGTCGTTGCAAGAGTTTATTGCAGCGATTTTGCAGACTTCGGCGAGGACGCGAAGTGCCCTTTTGCGTTTGTTGTTAGAAGTGAATGTCTCAAAGAACTTAAATACTCTTGTGTTGCCGTTTTCTGGAGGGTGATGTTCTGGGGTGTCCTTGATAAGGATGTCCTCGCCGCTCTTGGCTACCTGCTGGAGTATCCAACATGCTCTAAGGATGTGGGTTGCCACGGTATCTAGTGCCGTGTGTATTTTGCATGGGCCATTGAGACATCCCTCCAGAAGGGTGCCGTGCCGCGTAATGGGCTTATGTTTCTTGATTGTTGGACTGGGCGTGCCACGGGGGTGCGCCCTCTTCGCTTGTAGCAGGAGTTGAGTTGGGACTGTCGGTTCCCAGCGAGCTGCCTAAGTTTTCCAGGCGCTCTCCATCGCGTTGTACTTTTGTACGATGGTTGCTAAGTCAGCGAATTTTAGTATGCGGCGGCGATTGATGGCGTTCAGGAGTCCTTAGTTCGCGCAATTGTTGCAGAACGCTGATATTGCATCCTCGTCACTGACAAGGAGGAATCTGGCCCAGAAGTGGTGGACCGTTTCCTGAGACTGCTGTTTTATGCTCATGAGAGTGTCTATGTCCGGGTGGGTGGGTGGTATTAAATCCGAACCCTGACCTGACCGATTATCCGAAGTCTGAACACCTTCCGGACTCAACAGTCCGGGCTCCTGAGTATCTTCTGATTGTTTAGGACCGCCATCCGATTCTATGTTCGGAGGGCTGGTCACATCCTTTCGTTGGTGGGTATCCGTTTCCTCCTGATCGGCGGTCTGGATGTAGTCCTTCTTCGATATCGAAGAAGACTAGTCGTCCAGCTCCTCGACCACCACTATCTGGTGGGTGATCGGTGGAGTTTCGGTTTCTCCCTGGTCGGTTTTAGGCCCGATCCGATCGTAATCTGTGGCGATTCCCAAAGCGGCGATGCGATCTATTAGCTCGTTTAAGGACGAAAATTCTGCCGGATCCATTTGTTTGGAGTGTTCGGAGTTAATGCGAAGGGGGTTTTTGATGGCTCGAGAGTCATCGTCGGCTTAACAGCCGAATGGGCGATCATGGTAAAACCGCCCAGCTGGAGGGTTTGGCCCAGGGCCAGGACTCCCCCGGAGGTGATGTTGTCTTTAAGGACAAGGCGAGTCATCAAACCTTTCGTCGACATCACAGTGGAACTCTCAATGAAAGCACCAATGTTGGTGTCAAAACCGGCGGGTCTCGGGTAGGGGGTCCCGAACTGTGCGTCTAGGATCGATGGTAACAGGAGACGGGGGACACGATGTTTACCCAGGTTCGGGCCCTCTCTATGGAGGTAATACCCTACTTCCTACTTGATTGATCTTGATGAATATGAGTATTACAAGAGTTGATCTACCACGAGATCGTAATGGCTAAACCCTAGAAGCGTAGCCTGTAAGACTATGGTAATGAATATATCCTTTCCGGACTAACCCCTCTGGTTTATATAGACACCAGGGGGATCTAGGTTTACAAAGAGTCGGTTACATAAGAGGGAATCTTCGTCACCGCTCGCCAAGCTTGCCTTCCACGCCAAGGAGAGTCCAATCCGGACACGGGTACGGTCTTCGGCCTTCACGTCTTCACAGCCCATCAGTCCGGCCCATGGATAATAGGCCGGACGCCCGAGGACCCCTTAGTCCAGGACTCCCTCACCCTGGAACCATTCTATTGAGAGTGGTTCATAACTATTTTTGTTATTCAGTTTAATTGCGAAAGGAAATTGGGGGGATACCCTTAATTAAAAAAAATGGCGCTGCAGCTTACTGCCTTACAGTCCAGAAGTAAACTAATTCAATAGGAACTCAACTAGATCAGACTTTATCTCGTATCTTGTGATTCCATAGGGTAGCATATTTTCTTTTGAAAGGGAGAAATACCCCCAGCCTCTGCATCAATCGATGCATGCAGCCATATTATTAAATAAAAACGTAACAAGGTCAAAATGTCCAAAGAAGCTCATAAACTGAGCAGTAGTCGAAAGCAAATAAATCTGAAAAGCGCCACACCAGGTGATATAGAACTAAAAAAGTGCCACATTCGGTGATAGAATAATAAGCTACGATGCCTACACACCTAGCCTATTATTAGATCGCCACCCAAATCGGCTGAAGATAGCCCGTGCTACCGTCTACCAACGGTTGCACCCAATAACCGAAGGCTCCCTGAAGTCCGCATGAGTGAGTAAGGACCACATACGAATCTGAGTTGTAGCTCTGTAGATAACCTGCAAAAAATTTGGTGAATTGTGCCCCATTAAAAATCATATCATTTCTAGTGTTCCATATAGCCCAAAATAATGCACATACTCCTATCCGAATACTACTAGTAGAAAAAGGGCCATTTGTCCCGGTTCGTAAGGCCCATTTGTCCCAGTTGGGGAACCGGGACTAAAGGGTCGGTACTAAAGCCCCTACCTTTAGTCCATGTTCTTACACCAACCAGGACAGATGGGCCTCCACATGGCCGCTGCGGCGAGCCCAGGCAGGAGGGCCTTTGGTCCCGATTGGTAGCACCAACCGGGACCAAAAGGCATCCATGCGTCAGCAGCTGGCAGGAGCTGAGGTTTTAAAAAAAAGGTGGTTTAGGGGGTTTTGGGGGGTTAATTTAGGGTGTTAGCTAGCTAATAGAGAGAAGTGTCCTCTCTTATCTCCATGCTTGGTTGACGCTACGTACTATACATATAGAGAGGCCCTCGACACGCTAGCTAGTAATCAAATGAAGGAAACCATTAAGTACAGAAGTTCGTCATGAACATATGCATACCGAGAGAAGTGATATCGACCTCTCCTTCTCCTAGAGATTGGGCGAACAACAAGTTTTCGTATATCTACCCGACGCTACTGGCTACATATATACAATATTAAGATCTCCTACAATATAATCCCCTAATTATATATGAACTCAGCTACAACATGGTATTCTCCGTCTTTATTGATGACGTGGTAAAGAAAGAATCCCGCCAATTCCTCTTAATTGCTTTGATGCGATCTTGTGGTAGGAGTTCATTCCGCATTTGCCACGTCTAATTTGAAGAAGGGGGTTAATACATATATATATATGAATGAAACTCAATAGAAATGATGGTGTAATAATATGAAATTGTGAATATTATAGCTTACGCACCTCATATTGGCTTTTCGAGTAGCCCCGCTTATTTTTGCAAGTCGCATTGTAGATGAACTCGCACACGTAGTATCCACAGTAATCATTCCCTTGTTCCTGCCACAAGCACTTTACGAGAAATAGAGGTCAATCAAACTGATAATTAAAGCATTATAAATGGCATTGATGAACATAGCTAGAATCAATGGGAGATGCGCGGAACAAGCTAGCTAGTAGTACTTACTTTCGGGTATGTAAATCGCAGCTCCCTCGGCAGTCCTGGAGATTGTGTGGTGAATATTTTCCAAACCCTGCGAGACAAAGAAAATAATTACTTGATATCAGGAAATGAACAAAAATTTGCCGATATGGTGCGATAATAATCGATTGAACTTACTTATTGAGAATTTTAGTCATGTCCGCATAGGTCTCGGGATCTTTTCGTCTCGAGTCTAAGACGATTACTAGTCCCTGCTCAAGCTTAATCTCTAGGAGAATATAGTGGTACCTACGCACGCATGCATAACTCATCAATTACATTACTATAACCTCGAGTAATAAGGGAAAGTGAATATGCACAAGAGAGTAACACTCACTTGCATTCGTAAGGAAAGAGTATTTTATCTTTTTTTTGATTTTTTACCAACGATTTGAGCAAGTTGGTGGATGCTGATCGGGATATTGTCCCTAACAAGAACCCCGCACTGAGCAGAAAATGCTTCCTTGGTGCGGATGGGTTCAATCGGCTGGCCATCGCGCGCGATTGCTGTGATCATGAACCTTTCATCTGAACGCAACTTTTTCTTCGGGCCTCGTTTTTATACCGAAGTTGTGCTCGATCCGGAGGGCTGGAAAAAAGAAGAAATACGCGAGTTAATATGTATACATACTAAAACAATGAATGCATCAATTAGCTAGTCAGCACAGGCTTAATTAATATATATACCGGGTCGGACTCTGTTCGGTCACCGGAACCGTCATCACGGTCTCCTTCTTGCACCGACATTCGGTCACCGGAGCCATCATAATCATGTCCTTCCTCCTCCATTGTTCGATAAACGTAGCCTGCTTCATCCTCTCCTTCCAGACCATCGGTTTCACTGAGATACGACATGACATCACCTCCAGTTGCGATTATGTCCCCCATCACCTCTTCTGATGCCTCGTCTCGTCCGTGCTCCATTGTTTATGCAAATATTACAACATGGCAATTATTATACAAACATGACATCAGGTGGATATATTAGTGGCAAACGTAGACCTAGCTACCTAATCACAACAAGGAATCGTATTAGTGGCCTCGACGCTTCTCTAGGGTTTGGGGTGGCCTCGGCAACGCTTCAAGGGTTTGGGGTGGCCTCAACGACAACGCTCGGCGATCCTCGATCCTCGACCCCTCGACGACCCTCGAACCCTCGGCCCCTCGATGACCATCGAACCCTCGACGTCCCTTGACCCTCGGTGACCTCTACCCTAGTTCCCGATCCTCGCCCCTCGAACCCTCGGCGACCCTCGACCCCCCTCATGTCGAAGTTATCGGGGAGGGGGTATATCGACTCCCCCTCATGTCGGGTTATCGGGAGGGGTATATCGACTCCTCATGTCGGGTTATCGGGGAGGGGGTATATCGACAACGGCATGCCCGATAAAAAATAAGAAGAGGAAGAAGAAAAAAAAGAGAAGAAGAAAGGAATAGAGGAGGAGATCAAAGAAAAAAAGAAGAAAAAATAGAGGAGAAGAAGAAAGGAATAGAGGAGGAGCAGAAAAAAAATAGAATTATTCTAGATAAAACTTTTTTCTTCTTCGATCTCCTCCTCTATTCCTTTCTTCTTCTCTTTCTTCCTCTTCTAATTTTCCTTTTTCCTCTTCTCTTCTTTTTCTTCTTCTTCCTTCTTCCTTCTTCCTAGATAAAACTTCTCTAAAAATGTAACTTTTGCATATATAAAAGTTTTTTTCTTTTTCTTCCTTCTTCCTTCTTCCTAGCTAGATACATAAACTTTTTCTAAAAATGTATCTTTTGCATTTATAAAAGTTTTTCTTCGTCTTCCTTCCTTCTCTTCCTTCTTTTCTAAATATATATAACTTTTCTAAAAATGAAACTAACCTAAAATGCACTAAATCAGAGAACATACATAGATAAAACTTTTTAAAATCTATCTTTTGCATACATGAACATATATACACAGATAACATACATACATATATACATTTTTATAAAAATGCAAAAAACATATCATCATATATATGAACAAAAAATCTGAAAAAATGACATATATTCTGATACACACACATACATATACTCACACATATACATATAATCTGAAAAAAAAAACATCTATATATGTGGAAAAAAATAGGGAGGAGAGGACATGGGAAGGGGGGGGGGTGCCGTCCTGACCAAGGAGAGGTGCGCGTGGTCGGGGCAGGGGCAGAGGCACGGTGTTGGTGCAGAGGGCGGTGACGGCGGCGTGGTCGGGGCAGGGGCGACGGCGGTGTGGTCGATCGGGCCGGGCAGGGCGAGGCAGAGGCACGGTGAGGGCGTGCGGCGTGGTCGGGGGGCAGGGGCGACGGCGGCGTGGTCGGGGCGGGGCAACGACGGCGTGGTCGAGGCGGGCCGACGGCGGTGTCGACGGGGCATAGGCGGCGGCATCGACGGGGCAGAGGGCGGCGATAGTGTCGACGGGGCGAGCTCGGGCAGACTGGCGGCATCGTCGGAGGGATCGAAGAACTGAAACGAAATTTTCACAAGTGCTGGCTTATATAACAAAGGCTTTAGTCCCCGTTCGTGGCAGCAACCGGGACCAATGGCACCTTTAGTCCTGGTTGGTGCCACCAACCGGGACCAAAGGTCTCTTTTCAGCAGCCCAAAGGGCGGGAAGCAGAGGCCTTTGGTCCCGGTTGGTGGCACCAACCGAGACTAAAGGGGTGCATTGGTCCACGAACCGGGACCAATGCACCCCTTTAGTCCGGGTTGGTGCCACCAACCGGGACTAAAGGCCTTGTGCTGCTCGCGTCGCGGCCAAAAGTTTAGTCCTACCTCGCTAGTTGAGAGAGCTCGAGAGTGGTTTATAAGCGTTGATGCGCCCACCCTCTCGAGCTTCTCTCAATTGTAGGCTTTCGGGCCTAATCTGTGACTATGTGCCTGTGGGCCTACCGGGCCTGCTGCGGGCCTGAATCCTGGCCCATTGTTGGGTTTCTAGTCGTATTCAGGCCATGGTGGCCCAGTAGGTGGCACTTTTTTTGTTTTTCTTGTTGCTTTATTTATTTTATTTTGTTTCTACTTACAACAAAATACTTACAGTTGCTATTTTATTTTATTTTATTTTGTTTCTACTTATTTATTAAAGTTTATTTTGTTTCTACTTATTTATTTTATTTTGTTTCTACTTATTTTATTTTGTTTCTACTTATTTTATTTATTTTGTTTTTGCTTATAATGTTTTGAACAGAAAATACTTTGATAATTTTAGTTGATTCCTTTTGCTATTAGAGTTTCATTAAAGTTTTCGAGTTCATTCTTTTTTCTATTAGAGACTCATTAAAGTTTATTTTGTTTCTACTTATTTATTTTCTTTTCTTTTTTGCTTTTTTATTGATTTTATGTAAATTCTTTTTTGCTTTTAATGTTTTGAACAGAAAATACTTTGATAATTTTAGTTGCATAAATTTTATATAATTTTAGTTTCAATAATACTAGAGGTTTATAAAAGCTTTTTAGTTGATTCCTTTAGTACCGGTTCTAAGGCTGTTACAAAGGCATTTCATTTAGTACAGGTTCTAAGGCTCCCCACGAGCACCTTTAGTACCGGTTCTGCAGCTGCATTTTAGTCCCACCTCGCCAAGCGAGAGGCACTCACAGCGGTTTATAAGCCCTGAGTGCAGAGACGATATGAAGGAGAGGCGCAATGCTCACCTGCACATTGCTTAGCTTCAGGCCTTGAGGAAGTGGTGTAGACTGCACAGATATATCAGGGTTTCGGACGAAAACTACACATAGCTCCATGCAGTCTACACCATTTCCTCAAGGCCTGAAGCAAAGCAACATGCGGGTGAGCATTGCGCCTCTCTTTTATTTTGAACATTGTGTGTTCAAAATGCACCATTCAAAGCCACATCATTAATTTTCAACCCTTTCTGACTTCATTTGTTATTTTTCGTGCATTTACTGATTTTTTGAGCTATAAGACCCTGAATTTCAAAAGCAATTCAAAGGAACTCTGAAGAGGTTGAAAGCTGGCATGGTATCATCATTTCACCCACATAGCATGTGCAATAAAGTTGAGAGGGTTACGGCAAAAACTAGATGCACTTCGTGTACAAAACGGACAATCTCTTTCGAAGTATCTGGGTTTCATACGGAAACTCATCTGTTACAAAGGGATTTCATTTTTTTGAACTTATTTGAACTCCAGACTTTTTGTGTGTTCAAAATGCACCATTCAAAGCCACATCATAAATTTTCAACCCTTTCTGACTTCATTTGTTATTTTTCATGCATTTACTGCCCTGAAATTCAAAAGCATTTCAAATGAACTCTGAAAAGGTTGAAAGTTGGCATGGTATCATCAATTACGCAGGCCCTTAATGTACTCAGAGGTGTGTCTGTCACCGTACATCCATTGTCGGTTCATCTGCGTGCATTATATATAATTATGTGTGTCAAAAACCATTACAGATTCACATAGATAGATAAGTGACCAAATTAATAGAAGTTCATCATCACATTAAAACCAAGGTACATACATAGTTGAAATTGAACAACATATAGCTCTCCAGAGCATCTAGTTAAACCATACATTGAAACTATATAAAACCTTTCAATGCAACAACAAATGCGATCGTAATCACAACCAAGGTAACAATTGATCCAACGGCATAATGATACCAAGCCTCGGTATGAATGGCATATTTTCTAATCTTTCTAATCTTCAACCGCATTGCATCCATCTTGATCTTGTGATCATCGATTTACATCCGCAACATGCAACTCCAATATCATCTTCTCCTCCTCAATTTTTTTATTTTTTCCTTCAAGTAATTGTTTTCTTCTTCAACTAAATTTAACCTCTCGACAATAGGGTCGGTTGGAATTTCCGGTTCAACTACCTCCTAGATAAATAAAATTTATGTCAACTTGATGGACATAATTGTCATAAACAATAAATGAACCAAATAGTTATAAAAGATAATATATACCACATTCGAATCATAGCCAGGACGAGGGCCGACGGGGGCGGATACCAAAACCATCGCACTATATAATAACAAACAATAATAAAAGTAAGAAAATTAGACAAGTATCTATTTAAAGTAAGACTTTTTTCTTTCAAAAGAAGATAAGAACAAGAGGCTCACCATGATGGTGCCGGCGACGAGATCTGCGCGGGCGGTCGACGGCGGTGAAGACGGGGACGGGACGTGACGGACCGCTAAACCTAGACAAATCTTGGGGAAAATGGAGCTTGGAGGTCGAGCTTCGAGAGGAGAAAGCTTAACTAGTGTGGCTTGGGCATTTCATCGAACACCTCATGTGCATAGGAGGTGAGCTAGAGCACCACAAAGCTCTCCCCTCGCCGGCCAGAAAAAACAGAGCACTATGGAGTGCTCTACTCACGGGCGAGGGGTATATATAGGCAAATCATTGGTCCCGGTTCGTGGCTGGAACCGGGACCCCCATCTGTCCTGGTTCTAGGCACGAACCGGGACCAATGGCTGTGGGCCAGGAGCAAGGTCCATTGGTCCCGTTTCATGCCTAGAACCGGGACAAATGGGTCCACACGAACCGGGACCAATGCGCACGAGGCCCCGCCCGCCCCCCTAGACTCACGAACTGGGATGTATGCCCCCCATGACTAAACCGGGACTAATGGGCTGGCCAGGCCCAAACCAAAGCCCTGTTTTCTACTAGTGTATGTTTAGCTAAATGTACGTCCACTCTATTAAGCCACGTCCCAAATAACATGTGTATGCTCCTTGGAGGTTGAACGTTAAAGGTTATATGAATTGATCGCCATAATAATTGTGCAAGAGGACATTCGAGAAAGAGGTGTTTAATCGTTTCATTTTGATCACAAAAAACAACACCTAGAGTTACCAACCCAATTCCTTTTTGCCAAGTTATTTTTGGTTAGAATAACCTCTTTATGGACAAACCACATAAATATTTTAATACAAAGCGGAACTTTAATCTTCCAAATGTGCAACGACCTCGACAATGGCCCGAAAGCAATTAGGTCTGAATACATGGATTTCACTGAGAAGATTCCATTCGTGGTTAACTTCCAGCGAATTGTATTCCATAGGGTAGCAAGTGCCCTACTAGTGTGAGTGGGGGTGGGGGGATTAGGATGTCGACCCTATGGACAACAGTGGTGCAGATGATTGTTGGCCATGGTGTTCGGCACGCGATGTGTCCATTGGTTACTTTCAGCAAAAGCAAAGATCTATTAGTAAAGGTTGTCACAACCCTAGATTATAATAATGTAATAAATGCATTAGAAGGCATAGCATGTCAACGAAATATGAAATGAGGATTAACTCAAATCTCATGTATTTATAAAGGGTTAGTCAATGAACCAAAAATGTCATTCTAAAACCCTTATAATATTGGCAAAAGCTTCATTGATGCGTGATATGGACCCCTTAATCTTTACAAAGGTTTAAGAATGGTACTTGATACGTCTCCAACGTATCTATAATTTTTTATTGTTCCATGCTATATTATATTTTGTTTTGGATTATTAATGGGCTTTATTATACACTTTTATATTATTTTTGGGACTAACCTATTAACAGGAGGCCCAGCACAAATTGCTGTTTTTTTGCCTATTTCAGTGTTTCACAGAAAAAGAATATCAAACTGAGTCCAAACGGAATGAAACCTTCGGGAACGTGATTTTCGGAACAAACGTGATCCAGAGAACTTGGAGTGGACGTCAAGAAACATACGAGGAAGCCACGAGGTAGGGGGCGCGCCTACCCCCTGGGCGCGCTCTCCACCCTTGTGGGCCCCTCGAGGCTCCATCGACCTACTTCTTCTTCCTATATATACCTACGTACACCCAAACCATCAGAAGCGACCACGAAAACCTAATTCCACCGCCGCAACCTTCTGTACCCGTGAGATCCCATCTTGGGGCCTTTTCCGGCATCCTGCCGGAGGGGGCATTGATCATGGAGCGCTTCTACATCAACACCATAGCCTCTCCGTTGATGTGTGAGTAGTTTACCTCAGACCTTCGGCTCCATAGTTATTAGATAGATGGCTTCTTCTCTCTCTTTGGATCTCGATACAAAGGTCTCCTCGTTTCTCTTGGAGATCTATTTGATGTAACTCTTCTTTTTGTGGTGTGTTTGTCGAGATCCGATGAATTGTGGGTTTATGATCAAGATTATCTATGAACAATATTTGAATCTCCTCTGAATTCTTTTTATGTATGATTGGTTATCTTTCTCGCCTCTTCAATTATCAGTTTGGTTTGGCCTGCTAGATTGATCTTTCTTGCAATGGGAGAAGTGCTTAGCTTTGGGTTCAATCTTGCGGTGTCCTTTCCCAAAGGATGTTAGGGCTGCAAGGCACGTATTTTATTGTTGCCATCGAGGATAAAAAGATGGGGTTTATATCATATTGCATGAGTTTATCCCTCTACATCATGTCATCTTGCTTAAAGCGTTACTCTGTTCTTATGAACTTAATACTCTAGATGCATGTTGGATAGCGGTCGATGTGTGGAGTAATAGTAGTAGATGCGTAATCATTTCGGTCTACTTGTCACGGACGTGATGCCTATATACATGATCATACCTAGATATTCTCATAACTATGCTCAATTCTATCAATTGCTCGACAGTAATTCGTTTACCCACCGTAATACTTATGCTATCTTGAGAGAAGCCACTAGTGAAACCTATGGCCCCTGGGTCTATTTTCCATCATATTAATCTTCCGTCAACAAGCTATTTATATCTTTATTTACCTTGCAATCTTTACTTTTACTCTTTATCATAAAAATACAAAAAATATTATCTTATCATCTCTGTCAGATCTCACTCTCGTAAGTGACCGTGAAGGGATTGACAACCCCTTTATCGCGTTGGTTGCGAGGTTCTTATTTGTTTGTGTAGGTGCGTGGGACTTGAGTGTGGCCTCCTACTGGATTGATACCTTGGTTCTCAAAAACTGAGGGAAATACTTACGCTACTTTACCGCATCACCCTTTCCTCTTCAAAGGGAAACCAACGCAGTGCTCAAGAAGTAGCAAGAAGGATTTCTGGCGCCGTTGCCGGGGAGTCTACGCACAAGTCAACACATACCAAGTACCCATCACAAACTCTTACCCCTCGCATTTTACATTATTTTCCATTTGCATCTCGTTTTCCTCTCCCCCACTTCACCCTTGCCGTTCTATTCGCCCTTCCTCCGTTCAATCTTGTGTTACCATGTGCCATATTTTTGCTTGCATCTTCTCTTGATAAAATTTTATGGATCCTCATCCACTTGCTAATCTCTTTAAGATATCCAATTATGATGAACCTATTGCTAGTGATTTGAGTGCACTATATTATCTTTATGAGGTTTTGCTTGAAATTCATGAATCTAAAAATTGTGATGAAGTACTTTATGAAGCGATTCACGATAGATCTTTAAATAAAAAGCATGATTGTAATGATTTTATTATAAATTCTATTGATGTAAATTATGATAATAATATGCAAAACCCTAAGCTTGGGGATGCTAGTTTTGCTATGCCCTCTACTTGTTTCAATGATCATGATTGGGGCGATTCTTCTTACGATCTTGAAAATTTACTTGCTCCCCATGATGAATACGAGATTGATAATAATATTTGAAATAATATTGAAAGTGGGTTTGGAAGAGTGTCAACTTTAGATCCCACATATTTGGAAAATGTTCAATCTTATGAAATTTTTGATAAAAGTGGGTTTGGAGATGATCCCACTATCTTGGAAGAGTGTCAACTTCGCATGCATGTGGATCGTGTTGAAAATACTTTATGTGATAGCTATTTTGTTAAATTTTCTTATGATCCCACATGTAATTATTATGAGAGAGGAAAATATGGTTGTAGAAATTTTCATGTTGCTAAATTACCTCTCGTTATGTTGAGATTGCTATTGTTTCTTTCCTCTTCCTTGCATATGTCAGTTTTTGCTTGCTTTGATAATTTGTTTGCCTATAAGATGCCTATGCATAGGAAGTATGTTGGAGTTAGATGTGTTTTTCATATGATTTATGATTCTCTCTTTGTGCTTCAATTCTTGTCTTTCATGTGAGCATCATCGAAATTATCAGTGCCTAGCTAGGGGCGTTAAACGATAGCGCTTGTTGGGAGGCAACCAAATTTTATTTTAGTTTTTTTGATTTTTGATTATGTCTAGGAATAAATTGTTGATCTAGCCTCTGGTTAGATTTGTTTTTGTGTTTTAATTAGTGTTTGTGCCAAGTTAAACCTATAGGATCTTCTTGGATAACAGTTATTTGATCTTGCTGAAAATTCCAGAAACTTTCTGTTCACGAAAACAATTTTTAAAAATCACCAGAACGTGATAAAATATTGATTCCAATTTCAAAAGATCAATAAACAAATTGTTTAGGTCTTCCTATTTTTGTAGATCTTTCTAAGTTCCAGATGTTTGCGTTAGTTACAGATTACTACAGATTGTTCTGTTTTTGACAGATTCTGTTTTTCATGTGTTGTTTGCTTATTTTGATGAATCTAAGGCTAGTAAAAGAGTTCATAAACCATAGAGAAGTTGGAATACAGTAGGTTTAACACCAATATAAATAAAGAATGAGTTCAATATAGTACCTTGAAGTGGTGTTTTGTTTTCTTTCGCTAATGGAGCTCACGAGATTTTCTGTTAAGTTTTGTGTTGTGAAGTTTTCAAGTTTTGGGTAAAAGATTTAATGGATTATGGAACAAGGAGTGGCAAGAGCCTAAGCTTGGGGATGCCCAAGGCACCCCAAGTTAAATCTAAGGACACCAAAAAGCCAAAGCTTGGGGATGCCCCGGAAGGCATCCCCTCTTTCGTCTTCGTCCATCGGTAACTTTACTTGGAGCTATATTTTTATTCACCACATGATATGTGTTTTGCTTGGAGCGTCTTGTATGATTTGAGTCTTTGATTTTAGTTTACCACAATCATCCTTGCTGTACACACCTTTTGAGAGAGACACACATGATTCAGAATTTATTAGAATACCCTACGTGCTTCACTTATATCTTTTGAGCTATATAGTTTTTGCTCTAGTGCTTCACTTATATCTTTTAGAGCATGGTGGTGGTTTTGTTTTATAGAAACTATTGTTCTCTCATGCTTCACTTATATCATTTTTAGAGTCCTACAAAACAGCATGGTAATTTTCTTAAATTGAGAAATTAGAGCTAATATGATAGGCATCCAAGATTAGTAAAAACTTTCTTATAAGTGCGTTGAATACTAAGAAAAGTTTGATGCTTGATAATTGTTTTGAGATATGGAGGTAGTGATATTAAAGTTGTGCTAGTTGTGTAGTTGTGAATTTGAGAAATACTTGCGTTGAAGTTTGCAAGTCCCATATCATGCACGTATGGTAAACGTTGTGTAACAAATTTGAAACATGAGGTGTTCTTTGATTGTCCTCCTTATGAGTGGCGGTCGGGGACGAGCGAGGGTCTTTTCCTACCAATCCATCACCCTAGGAGCATGCGCGTAGTTCTTGGTTTTTGATGACTTGTAGATTTTTGCAATAAGTATGTGAGTTCTTTATGACTAATGTTGAGTCCATGGATTATACGCACTCTCAACCTTCCATCATTGCTAGCCTCTTCGGCACCGTGCATTGCCCTTTCTCACCTTGAGAGTTGGTGCAAACTTCACCGGTGCATCCAAACCCCGTGATACGATACGCTCTATCACACATAAACCTCCTTATATCTTCCTCAAAACAGCCACCATACCTACCTATTATGGCATTTCCATAGCCATTCCGAGATATACTGCCATACAACTTTCCGCCGTTGCGTTTATCATGACACGTTTCATCATTGTCATATTGCCTTGCAAGATCATGTAGTTGACATCGTATTTGTGGCAAAGCCACCGTTCATAATTTTTCATACATGTCACTCTTGATTCATTGCCCATCCCGGTACACCGCCGGCGACATTCATATAGAGTCATACTTTGTTCTAGTATCGAGTTGTAATCATTGAGTTGTAAATAAATAGAAGTGTGATGATCATCATTCATAGAGCATTGTCCCCAAAAAAGAGAAAGGCAAAAAAAGGCCCAAAAAAGGAATAAA
Organism: Aegilops bicornis; assembly: GCA_021605145.1. Classification (NCBI taxonomy): domain Eukaryota; kingdom Viridiplantae; phylum Streptophyta; class Magnoliopsida; order Poales; family Poaceae; genus Aegilops; species Aegilops bicornis. Next base: position 616,176,113 of record CM038672.1, on the reverse strand, counting down.
AAGGGACAATGTTACTATCTTTTTCCATACTTTTGCTTCAAAGTAGTACCATGGTCTTTATGATAGAGAGTCTCTTGTTTTGTCACTTTCATATACTAGTGGGAATTTTTCATTATAGAACTTGGCTTGTATATTCCAACAATGGGCTTCCTCAAATGTCCTAGGTCTTCGTGAGCAAGCAAGTTGGATGCACACCCACTTAGTTTCTTTTGTTGAGCTTTCATGCATTTATAGCTCTAGTGCATCCGTTGCATGGCAATCGCTACTCCTTGCATTGACATTAATCGATGGGCATCTCCCTAGCTCGTTGATTAGCCGCGTCAATGTGAGACTTTATTTTCTTTTTTGTCTTCTCCACATAACCCCCATCATCATATTCTATTCCACCCATAGTGCTATATCCATGGCTCACGCTCATATATTGCGTGGAAGTTGAAAAAAGTTTGAGATTACTAAAGTATGAAACAATTGCTTGGCTTGTCATTGGGGTTGTGCATGATGAGAAAATTTTTGTGTGACGAAAATGGAGCATGACCAAACTATATGATTTTGTAGGGATGAACTTTCTTTGGCCATGTTATTTTGAGAAGACATAATTGCTTAGTTAGTATGCTTGAAGTATTATTACTTTTATGTCAATATTAAACTTTCATCTTGAATCTTTCGGATCTGAATATTCATACCACAAATAAGAGAATTACATAGAAAATTATGCTAAGTAGCATTCCACATCAAAAATTCTGTTTTTATCATTTACCTACTCGAGGACGAGCAGGAATTAAGCTTAGATGCTTGATACGCCTCCAACGTATCTATAATTTTTTATTGTTCCATGCTATATTATATTCTGTTTTGGATGATTAATGGGCTTTATTATACACTTTTATATTATTTTTGGGACTAACCTATTAACCGGAGGCCCAACCCAAATTGCTGTTTTTTGCCTATTTCAGTGTCTCGCAGAAAAAGAATATCAAACTGAGTCCAAACGGAATGAAACCTTCGGGAACGTGATTTTCGGAACAAACATGATCCAGAGGACTTGGAGTGGACGTCAAGCAACAGACGAGGAAGCCACGAGGTAGGGGACGCGCCTACCCCCCTGGGCGCGCCCTCCACCCTCATGGGCCCCTCGTGCCTCCGCCGACCTACTCCTTCCTCCTATATATACCTATGTACCCCCAAACCATCAGAAGCGACCACGAAAACCTAATTCCACCGCCGAAAACTTCTGTACCCGTGAGATCCCATCTTGGGGCCTTTTTCCAAGGCCCCGCCGAGGGGGGCATTGATCATGGAGGGCTTCTACATGAACACCATAGCCTCTCCGATGATGTGTGAGTAGTTTACCTCAGACCTTCGGGTCCATAGTTATTAGCTAGATGGCTTCTTCTCTCTCTTTGGATCTCAATACAAAGTTCTCCTCGTTTCTCTTGGATATCTATTTGATGTAACTCTTCTTTTTGCGGTGTGTTTGTCGAGATGAATTGTGGGTTTATGATCAAGATTATCTATGAACAATATTTGAATCTCCTATGAATTCTTTTATGTATGATTGGTTATCTTTGCAAGTCTCTTTGAATTATCAGTTTGGTTTGGCCTACTAGATTGATCTTTCTTGCAATGGGAGAAGTGCTTAGCTATGTGTTAAATATTGCGGTGTCCTTTCCCAAAGGATGCGGGGCAGCAAGGCACGTATTGTGTTGTTGCCATCGAGGATAAAAAGATGGGGTTTATATCATATTGCGTGAGTTTATCCCTCTACATATGTCATCTTGCTTAAAGTGTTACTCTGTTCTTATGAACTTAATACTCTAGATGCATGCTGGATAGCGGTCGATGTGTGGAGTAATAGTAGTAGATGCAGAATCGTTTCGGTCTACTTGTCACAGACGTGATGCCTATATACATGATCATACCTAGATATTCTCATAACTATGCTCAATTCTATCAATTGCTCGACAGTAATTCGTTTACCCACCGTAATACTTATGCTATCTTGAGAAAAGCCACTAGTGAAACCTATGGCCCCTGGGTCTATTTTCCATCATATTAATCTTTCGTGAACAAGCTATTTCTATCTTTATTTACCTTGCAATCTTTACTTTTACTCTTTATCATAAAATACAAAAAAAATTATCTTATCATCTCTATCAGATCTCACTCTCGTAAGTGATCGTGAAGGGATTGACAACCCCTTTATCGCGTTGGTTGCGAGGTTCATATTTGTTTGTGTAGGTGCGTGGGACTTGAGTGTGGCCTCCTACTGGATTGATACCTTGGTTCTCAAAAACTGAGGGAAATATTTATGCTACTTTACTGCATCACCCTTTCCTCTTCAAGGGAAAACCAACGCAGTGCTCAAGAGGTAGCAGTACTCCCTCCGTTTTGTATACAAGGCCATTTCATATTTTTTATGTCTAACTTTGAACATTAACTTTACCAACAAGATGTGAGTTATATGCCACGAAAAGCATGCCCTCGGATGCATACTTCAAATAACTTTCCGATGATATATAACCCATATTTTGATGACCAAAATATATAAGTCAAAGTCTGGCATGAAAAATAAAGTGACCTTGTATACAAAAACAAAAGGAGTATAATAATTTTGGAAATCTTAATTAAAACCTAAATAAATAAAATGATAAATCTTGAATCTATATGAAAAGAGGGGTTTTACTTTGTGAAATATCTTAAAAATTTGAATCCAATCTTCCAATAATATTTGGAAGCTATAATAAATAATACAATAATTCTCGGAATTACAAATAACACACTTTTAGGCCGTTAAAAACCTAAACTTTAATAAAATTGGGATTATATGTTTAGAAATAAAAATATGACCTCCAAAAATTCTGAAATAAAAAGAGCATTGTAGCTCTTGGTTTTTCTAGGAGAGAGCATTGTAGCTCTTGTAATTTTGTGCCTGCTACTACATGCTACAGTGCCAGGCCGAACCAACTAGCACCAATACAGGCCTAGCCCACCCCACAGTGGTACGAAGACGAAGCATGGGATGGGCGCACCGCGCGAGTGAAAAGAATGTATGTGTATAAGCCGAAGCAGCTCTTGCTCCTGGCTGGCGCAGGTGATGTTGTTCATGAGGATCCGATCTTGGCAGCAGCTGCACAGGATGAGGATGAGGGGACCGAAAAGTTTCCCAAAAGAAGAAGCCTACTCCGAAAAATTTGGTAGAGACCGTTGATCGGTCCTGCCGGCCCAATGAGTTGCATTAGCTGGAATTGCCGGGGGCTTGGGAACCCTGAGGCAGTTCGTGAGCTTCGCAGTATAGTGAAACTGGAAGGACCCACTCTTCTCTTCATCATGGAAACAAAAATTAAAGGGAAGAGAGTGCGAGACTTACAGAATCATCTTAGCTTTGGCGGATGTTTTCCTGTAGATAGTGTTGGTCTAAGTGGGGGCATAGGCCTCTTTTGGACTAGAGATGTGATGGTAGAACTGAAGAACTTTAGTTCTACTCATATAGATGTGATGGTGAAATACAAGGACCAAAACTCCTTTGAGTGGAGGTTTACTGGTTTTTACAGAGCACCTCGAGCTGAGGATCGTCACCATAGCTGGAGGTTTTTGCGTACTTTATATGTCATGCCACATTCAGCATGGATATGTGTCGATGACTTCAATGAAACTTTATATGCATGTGAACATTTTAGCATAGCAGCAAGGCCGGAGAGCCAGATGCGAGCCTTTCGTGAAGTTACAGATGACGTGGCCTTCCAAGATCTGGGATGGTCCGGCACTGCGTACACTTGGGACAATTGTCAAGCAGGTGTAGCAAATGTAAAAGCAAGGCTTGATAGAGCTTTTGCTAATGAGGAATTCCGGCAACATTTTAGGCATATCAGGATCAGACATCTTCCCTCCATAGAGTCATATCATCGCTTTGTTGTAGCGGAAATAAAAGAGAATTTTCCAAACATGTCAAGAGCTAAGAAACATTTCAGATATGAAATTGTTTGGGCTTCGCATGTGGATTATGATGAAATAGTCGCAAGAACTTGGGAGCAAGCTCTTTGTGGCCCGGGGCTCCAAGGTATAGCCGGCTCTCTTGACCTGTTAAGAAGGACGCTGGAACCATGGGGCGCGCGGGAGTTTGGCTGCCTCACACGTAAGGTGAGACAGCTCCAGAAAAGACTTGAGAAACTACGATGTCGATCAGTTGGACATGGACCGACTGAAGAGGAGCGGGCTACTATTGGTAGCTTGCGGGAGGCGCTCCAACAGGGAGAAATTTGGTTACAGCAATGTTCGCGGGTGCCGTGGCTTCGGGAGGGAGATCGCAACACCTCTTACTTCCAGGCTCAAGCAGCGCAAAGACAAAGACTTAACAGGATCCAAGGCCTGCGTCGTCAGGACGGTTCACTTTGTGCCACTAAAGCCGAGGACAAGAGTGAGGTGCAAGTTTTCTACAAGAACCTTTATGAGTCTCAAGGTTACTCGGATGCGACCGATCTGTTGAACCATGTTCCAGCCAAGGTTACTTTGGATATGAATACTAAGCTCACTAAACCGTATACTGTGGCTGAGGTTCGTACAACGTTATTTCAAATGGCCCCGTCTAAAGCACCGGGGGTTGATGGTTTCACGGCTGGTTTTTATCAGCGGCATTGGGGTTTAATTGGTGAGGATGTAACCCGAGCAGTGCTAGATTTCTTGAATGGAGGTGAACTACCAGCTGGGTTGAATGATACTTCGATTACATTAATTCCCAAGGTACGACACCCTCAGTCAATTGCTCAATATCGGCCCATTGCTCTCTGTCCGGTTCTTTATAAAATTATAGCCAAATGTATTACAAAACGGTTGAGACCTGTAATGGACTTGATCAATAGTGAAGAGCAAAGTGTTTTTGTCCCTGGACGTCTTATAACTGACAATGTACTAGTGGCATATGAAAGTGTGCATACTATGAAGAGGATGAAGAAGGGAAACAATTTTGCTTGTGCTGTCAAGTTAGATATGATGAAGGCCTACGATCGAGTTGAGTGGCATTTCCTTGAAGCCATTCTAACAAGACTAGGGTTCAACATAATCTTTACTCGTTTGATAATGAAGTGTGTTACTTCAGTCAGGTTCTCAATTCGTTTTAATGGAGAACTAAAACCTTTCTTCACATCTTCACGTGGATTTTGGCAAGGAGATCTAGTTGATATGTGCATAAGGCCTCTCTTCGCTGCTCAAGTCTCATATTGGAGGACATATCGACAGAGGTATTCGAGTAAGTTACAGATCACCTTGGGTGTCACATTTATTGTTTGCAGATGATAGTTTGATTTTCATCAGTGCAACTAATCAAAGTGCTATTCGACTGAATGGGATCCTTAGAATTTATGGTGATGCTTCGGGGCAGTGTGTCAATCGCGATAAAAGCTCTATCTATTTCAGCTCCAACACGCCAGCACACTTGAGACAACAGCTGAAAACAGTTCTAAACATTCCTGTGGAGGCTTTCAGCAAGCGCTATCTGGGCCTGCCAACTGTTGTTGGTCGTATTAACAGTGGCACTTTTGATCACATTGGGGAGAGGGCACGGAGCAAGATGCAGGGATGGTCAGAAAAGCTACTGGCTTGTGCTGGGCGGGAAACCTTCCTAAAGTCGGTGGTTCAAGCCATTCCAACTTACTCGATGAGTACTTTTTTGCTCACTAAAAAAGTATGTAAGAGTCTTACTTCTCCAATGACAATTTTTTTGGAGTAGCTCTCTTGACAAGAATGGGATGCATTGGGTGTCGTGGAAGAATCTAGCAACACCGAAGTGCAAAGGATGTATGGGCTTTCGAGACCCTCATCAGTTTAACCTTGCGCTACTGGGAAAACACGGGTGGAGGTTCCTAACCAATCCGAGCTCTCTCTGTGCAAGGGTTTTAAAGGGCCGCTACTTTCCTGACACGGATTTTATGCATGCAACAGTCCCTAAGTCTGTATCTGCAACTATGAGGGCGATCATAGCTGGCAGGGAAGCTTTGAAGGTAGGCTTGACAAAAAGAGTGGGAGATGGATCTTCCATTGATGCATGGACAGATAAGTGGATTCCGGGCACAATTTCTATGTCCCCCATGATGAAACTGGCGTCTGCTACAGCCCACATGGTGTCAGACCTCATTGACACGGATAACTGGTCCTGGCGACATGAGCTAGTAAGGTCAAACTTCATTGCCCCAGATGCGGATGTGATCCTCAACATACCAATCGGGCGTGGGGGTGGTGATGATTTCTTTGCTTGGGCCTTTGAGACTTCAGGAAACTACACAGTTAAATCGGTGTACCGTGCTCTAATGACTCAGAACGAGCGTCTTGCTCTAGGAGAAGGGACGGATACCGGAGCTTCAAGAGATGAATCACAACTATGGAGTGCTCTGTGGAAACTCAAAGTTATCCCAAAGGTGCGTGTGTTTTGGTGGCGTGTACTTCGACGGATACTGCCTGATGAGTGCACACTCAAACACCACCATATTGCAGTCATCGACAGATGCAATGTTTGCTTGGCTAAGGAGGAAGATCTCATGCATGCACTTATTCATTGCACACATGCACAGCGCTTCTGGAACGAAGCATTTGCTTGGTTTGGCATCATGTTACCTCTACTTCACCCGGACTCTTGGTCTCGGGATATCTTATGTGATACTCGGTTCTCTGAGGATGATCGACCAAAAATCATCACCATCATGTGGACGATCTGGCACTCTCGCAACCGAATTAAACATGGAGAAGAAGGTAGGGACCCGACAGCAACTCTCCGAGCCACTAAGGAAGCCCTAGCCCTACTTGAGATGCCACGCAACACACCGATTGTTCTTCCTGGACATGGGTGGAGACCATCAGAACAAGGCGTGATCAAGATCACAACTGATGGGGCACTGAATTTTGCAGATGGAAGGGGGGGCGGGGGGGGGGGTGCAGGTGGTGTAGCTCGTTCCTCCAATGCATTATTGGGGGCCTGGTGCAAACCATTCGTGGGCATCTCTGACCCACTTATTGTTGAAGCTTTGGCAATGCGAGAGGGAGCCCACTTTGCTGCACTATGAGGGCTATCGCATGTGATCATGGAAGTGGACTGTCTGGAGTTGATGACACTCTAGAACACTCGCCGCAATTCTCGATCTATTGTGGCACGTATCTTAGAAGAAATAAGAGAGCTAGTCTTTAATTTTTCTGTTTTTGTGATTCAGCATGTAAACCGGTCGGCAAACTTACCGGCACACATTTGTGCTAAGCATGCTTGCATTCTGAATGTGATCGAAAGTTGGCTCGACAAAACCCCGAGCTTCCTGGTATCAAGCCTTCTGGCTAATTGTCCAAGGAACTCTTTTGTCGAATAAAAGCTCTCTGATTTGATTGTAAAAATAAATAAATGAAAAGAACGTTGAAGTTGAAGTGATCCGCATGCAGGATGGGAAGGGGCGTGACGGACCTGACCGCCGCGCCGCATCCCGCGCCATTCTTCTTTCTTTCGGTGGATGACCGCACCAGACATGATTAAGATCGGGACGGTCAAGGGCGCGACGCACGAGCGGAATGTGTAAAACAACATACACTTTCAGCCCGTCAGGTCAGGTTGCGTAATCCTTTTGCCCAAACAAAAGGCTCCGTATGTACGTGTCAGGTTGGCTTTCCACCAGCACGTAACGTACGCCGTGGACCTGTGAAACGTACGCAGGAGGCGGGGAGTCCGGCTGCTAGCTGCCACGCCACTTGGTGGCTGCTACCTCCCGCTTTCTTCTTCGGCTGGATAAGGCCAACTCCACTGCGCGACCCTATCTTGTCCGGCCTCGTCTGTTTGAGTTAAAACGAACAAACGAGGCGGCCCAGCGCGCGGAAGCAAAGAGACTTTTGTTCATTTTGTATCCGCGTTCGACCAATCCGCGGCCTAAGTTTGCGCCGCTTTTGGGGCGAAACGGACAGCGCGCGGACGGGCGGGAGGTGCGTGCTTGTCCGCCCCTGGCCAGCCTGTCGGTGACACAGAGCAACCCCCCCCCCTCCCCCCCCGCAGCCCCTTTGGCGCCATTCCCTCCCAAACCCTCCCACGTCCCGCCCGTCCCACTCCCTCCCCTGTCCATGGCCGACGCCCAGCCGAACTCCGGCGGGCTGGCCGTCGACCCGCCCGGAATGGCCAAGAAGAAGGATGGCAAGGCGCCAAGGAAGCCGCGGTCGGAGTGCACGCCAGAGGAGATCGTCAAGTTGGACGCGGAATCGGCGAAGAGGAGGAGCCGGAGGGCGGTCGCTGAGGGAGTCCCGGATTAGGGGGTGTCCGGATAGCCGAACTATCACCGTTGGCCGGACTCCTGGACTATGAAGATACAAGATTGAAGACTTCGTCCCGTGTCCGGATGGGACTTTCCTTGGCGTAGAAGGCAAGCTTGGCGATACGGATATGTAGATCTCCTACCATTGTAACCGACTCTGTGTAACCCTAACCTATCCGGTGTCTATATAAACCGGAGGATTTTAATCCGTAGGACAAACAGCAATCATACCATAGGCTAGCTTCTAGGGTTTAGCCTCTCTGATCTCGTGGTAGATCTACTCTTGTACTACCCATATCATCAATATTAATCAAGCAGGAGTAGGGTATTACCTCCATCGAGAGGGGTCGAACCTGGGTAAAAACATCGTGTCCCTTGTCTCCTGTTACCATCCACTTAGACACACAGTTCGGGACCCCCTACCCGAGATCCGCCGGTTTTGACACCGACATTGGTGCTTTCATTGAGAGTTCCTGCGTTGCCGCCGTCGGAAGGATGCCTCATCCCGCCTTTTAAAGACGATACTATCGCCAAAGGAGCCTTGGCCACCGGTCGACTCTTCGCTAGGTGGTTTTCTTATGACCGCCAGTTCGCCATCATACCGACGATGACCTCTCGAGTCATCGAAACCAATCTCCATGTTAATTCGAACTTGCCGAACAGTTAGATCCAATCGAGCTCTCCTCCAGAACGAGCTCTTGGGTCGACGCCGCCTCGAGAGTCGCCACAGACTACGACCGGATCGGGCCTAAACCGATCTCGAGAGATCAACTCTCCTGTGCTACCCATCATGTTGCTGTGATTGAGGAGCAATGCGGCGATTCTTCTTCTATCTTAAGGACTAGCTACGTCCGATTCCCGATCCCTCCATGCCGGATTCCCGCAGAGGGACGGATGTCGATCAAGCCACGAACTTAAAGTCAGCGGCGGGTTGATTCATTGGATAACACTAAAAATCCAAACTTCCGAGTTCGAAACTTCTCGCCCCGAGTCCTAAATTGACGGGTTCCGGATCTAGTTCCACCCGCCCACCCAAACATTCGCGATCTCTCTCGAATCCGGCAAGAGCCCGCTGAAACAGTACATCATTACTGGGCCAGATTCCTCCTGGTTATGGACAGGATAAAGGACTGCCGAGAGGAGGACGCAATCCTAATTTTCTGCAATAATTGCACGGACAAGGGAATCCTAAACATCATAAGTCGTCGCGAAATTACACGCTTTGTTGACTTGGTGACCATAGTACAAAAGTACTGTGCGATGGAGAGCGCCTGGAAAACCGAAAGTAAATTTTGGGATAATCCGGCCCGGGCAGATTAGAGCCCGGGATAACAACCATGCGGCGGACATATTAGCACGCATCGGTGCAAAACGCGATGCCGTCCCGCCCAACATCTTCCTGGAATGGCTATTCAAGTCATCCGTACTATGGGAAGGGGAGTCCGGAAATAACAATCCGGACCCAACCGCACTGCCTGACGTCGAACACTCTGACACAATCGGCGCCTCTGCCACCGAGATAACACCCTCCGCCCGCGAAATAATGGCGGTTATCGCCCCGTGGACGGAGCCATTCCTAGCCTACCTAACTAGGCAGGAACTCCCCAAAGACCAAAATGAGGCTCGCTGCATAGTACGGCGATCTAAAGCCTATGCAGTCCATGAGGGAGAGCTTTATAAGAAAAGCACAACAGGAGTCCTTCAAAGGTGTATCTCCGAAGAGGAAGGGCGAAACCTCCTTGCTGAAATTCATGCCGGACTGGGTGGGCACCACGCCGCAGCCCGGGCCCTTGTAGGCAAGGCCTTCTGTACAGGATTTTATTGGCCGACGGCCCGGGCAGATGCAGGATTTAGTCCAACGATGCGTCGATTGCCATATTTTTGCTAACCAAAGCCACATGCCACCCACCGTCCTCAAAACTATACCCATCACCTGGCCGTTCGCGGTCTGGGGGCTTGACATGGTCGGACCCCTTAAGGAGGGAACCCACAAACAAAAATACCTATTGGTCATGGTGGATAAATTCACCAAATGGATAGAGGCCAAACCCGTTAAAACGGCCGAATCCGGACCAGTGATAGACTTCATATCAGGGGTAGTTCATCGTTACGGTGTCCCCACAAGATTATCATCGATAACGGCACCAACTTCACGGCCGATGAGGTCAAATTATGGTGCAAAACATGGGCATCAAGCTCGATTACGCCTCGCCTATCACCCTCAAACCAACGGCCAAGTCGAACGAGCAAACGATCTAATCATGAGCGGCATTAAGCCCAGACTAGTGCGGACCCTCAAGGAATCTAACACGCACTGGGTTGAGGAGCTCGAATCCGTACTCTAGGGGCTGCGGACCACGCCGAATCGTACTACCGGATTCACACCATTTTTTATGGTGTACGGTGCAGAGGCAGTCCTGCCCTGCGACATAATTCATGACTCACCTCGCGTGCGCATGTATGAAGAAAGAGAAGCCGAGCTCGATCGGCAGGACAGTTTGGACGCATTGGAGGAGGAGCGCGACGTGGCAAAAGCTCGTTCCGCATTTTATCAACAGCAGGCTCAAGATATCAAAGCAGGGAAGCACGGCAAAGCTTACAACGTTGGCGAACTAGTTCTACGCCTGCCGGAAAAGAAAAAGGACAAACTCAAGCCCAAATGGGAAGGTCCTTCATCATCGACCAGGTCCCGACCGGGCGGAGCATACCGTCTGCTAAACGCATCGGATAACCGACTCGAGCCAAACCCATGGAATGCAGCCCGTCTACGAAGATTCTACGCCTAAGCGCCGGACTCCAAGTTCGTCTCCTTCCTCCGTCCATATTTTCTATTTTTGCTGTCTTTTATTTCTCTCCTTCCTCCACCTTCTTCTTGAAGCCTTTAGAGGCTCGTTTGCGTTTTTTTCGCACATACTTGACGCGCTGTCCGCGCTCATTATACCTGGGGGCTTCTTTAACAGAAGCTTATTTATACGGGCTTCATGCCCAACACATGCCATAAACATCCGCAAGTACCTTTTATTCACCATTATATGCATCGCTATGACTTAAGTTTTGGCCAAGCTGGGTTGTTCGGCTCTGTGCTTACCCCTACGCTCCCGATTGTTCGGCTAGGTGGTAAAGGGAGCACCTCTGCGATTGTTACTGCCGGGTCAGCCGGATGTGTACCTCGGACTGGGTGAAGCCGAAAGCTAGCGTTCTTAACGGAATATTCGGTCGGTGAACGGAAAGATGATTTTTTAACTATTTACCCATCTGCCCCTAGATTATTTTCTGCTTTCCTAGCAGTTTTAACATGCACTTTAGGGCATGCATCCCAGCGAAAGGAACCCTTAACGGAACTATTCTCCCTAAAAGATGTTTTTTACTATCCATGTAATATAACATAACTATTTGGGCACTTGTCTGATACAGCAATAATGACCCCTACGCCTTGTCTCCATGCATACCCCAGTTCTTATATAACCACAAAGGTATTCGGACACACTCCGGACTATTGGGTCCTGAGGTAGAAGCGAAAAGGTCCGCTATGACGAACGATCTACAATCCGGCATGAAGACATTTTTCATGTCAAATTTTTACATAGTCAACTCGAATCATTGTATTCCTCCTCAATGCCATCTAACAGGCTATCTAATTTACAATCTTGCTGGGAATACTTGGCGGCCAATTCTACTTGGCCGTACACTAAGCTTCCAGGGATCTCCTTCCCATCAGGCCCCACAGGTCCGACCTTGGCCATGTGGTTTGGGTCACCGTGGTACCGCTGCCTTTACCATGGCCCAGGCCTCCTGGCGCCTTTGACGGCAGGCCGAATCTTCCATAGGCGGAAGCGCCATTGCGTTCTTGAAGCCGCTCTGCTAGCTCCCCAATGCCTTCGGGCAGGGAGATAGATGGCCACAAGGCCTGGCCGACATCTTTCATCACCTGCCGAACTCGTTCGTGCAGCTGACGCAGTTCGGGAAGAAGAACACCCGAAGAACTGGGCATCTCCTCCTCATGACGACCTGTGAGTAGACCTACATACATGTTTATGTTAGTCGCCTTCCTCGCCGAACTCTTTCAAAGTTCGCTCAAGCACTTACTGAAAATGCCGCGACGGTTACCGATTCTCCTTTACGGAGTCGCATAACCGGGCACCAACATCCTTTAGTTCCTCACCCAGTTTGGTGTTGGCATCTTGGAGGTTATTTTTCTCCGCCGCACCTCGTAAGCACGCCTCGCCGCCTTTAGCTGGCGCAAGAGCTGTTGCTTGTCCGGATCTAGTCCGTCCGCCATCTGCAATATTTTTGTCGATTTACACACCTGCCGCACTTCATAAACTATTTATCTTTTGAAGCATATATTACGGAGGGGGTCTCTGTGGCTCCCCTCAGAGCGGCTAGTGTGGCCTCAAGTTGGGCCTTGCACTCTTCAAGCTCCTGAGACAGTCGGGTACTCTTTTTTGTAAGATCCTGCATAACAAATGATCCTTAAATCAGTTATTCTAACTATTTTAAGTCTCGAGGGCTACTGGCATATATAACTATCAAATTTCCTTACTTGTATGTCCTTTACATACTGCTCCGTGGCTCTGGCTAGACTATCTTGAGCGGCACGGAGGTGCGCATCTACCGAATTGAAGGCATTCAAGGCCTCTTGGGAAAAACATGCGTCACGAAGAACTGTCCGGCGGCGCCTGTGATTCATGGCGCTCTCCACCTCGGATTTGGTGGCGGACAATTTGTCGGCATCCTCTCGTAGGAGGAGCATCCGACGACGCCTGCGTTTCGCCTCCGCTTCCGGACCCGGCTTTGAGCCCGCGGCGGAGGCTCAATTGGCAACCTCTCCGGACTCAGTCCGCAAGCGCTTTTTTCACGAAAAGAGCACAAGCATTAGTACGCCTTCCGTGAATCAATCCTAGGAATATGGTGACACGCCATACCGCTATGGGCGGAGTTTCGATCCGGACCGCACTTCTTTTTAGCCTGCGTAGCCGTACTGCCCCTTGTTGGCTAGCCGCCGCGGGCTCGGCCTCCTACCTCGAAGGCGCCCCCTGCGAAACACCATTAGTATACGGTGATCAAGAAATTAGCACCGATGGGTCATTATCAGAGTATTGGGACCTCGGTCTCAGTTAAATGCGAGGCTGCAAGTATTCCGGGGTAATTGGCCGTAATGGCAACCAAGGCATTGTCGATGCTAAGTTGGTGGAACACCCCGTCGATCAACTCCACCTTTATATCCGGATCCTCTTCGGAGGTTGGATCGAGGGACCGTTCCGGATCCTCGGGTTGTGGGGGTGGGCTGTGTGTCTTCTCCACAGTCCGGTGCAGTTCCTGCGCAGAAACCATGAAATGAGATATTTAACCACGGGAACATGGATCGGACAGGCCACAAAGATGTTTGCTTACCCAGCTTCGAGGATTATTCGAAGAAAACTCCTTCAGTGGATTGACGCGGAGGAAATCCTCCTCCTCCCTTTATACATGGCGCATAAGGTCTTCACCAGCCGGTGACCGATCCCAGCCCTTTGCGGCCATGGCGGGTGGCATCGCCCTCCCCGCTGAAGTCCCACATGGGTGGCCCCTATATTGGAGCGGCTACACTCCTCATAATGCAGATTGCCATGACTCCAATCATGGTCAATCCGCCATGAGCCAAGAATCCTATTCGGCTCATCAAGTAAAGGACATCCCGGTCATTTTCCTCCTGGGCTCCGAGGGCGCCAAATTAGGCGCTTCTTCAGAGGGGCGCTATAACTCCTAAGGCCGATCCAACAGGATCCGCAGCGGACGCCCTCCATATAAAACCATTCGAAGGCCAGTCTTGGACGCCTTCTTCGGGTTTCGGATAGATATCCGTCCCGGCGATGCGCCATAGTTCGGCTCCGCCCACTTGATATATTGACCCTCATGAGAACGGGGTACTAGGCAGAATAATCTTTTCCACAACGCGAAATGAGCCTCGACGCCAAGAACAGTTCGCAGAAGGGCCACGAAGCCCGCGATGTGCAAAATGGAGGCAAAGCGTAAGGTGGTGTAATCGAGGCCAGAGAACTCCAAGAGCCCTCGGAGAAACGGATGGATTGGAAATCCGAGTCCTCTTACTAGATAAGAGATGAAGCATACCCGCTCTCCTTTAGAGGGATCGGGGACACTCTCCGCTTGCTTTCCGCCCTTGTAGGTGGCGAGTCCAGCTCAAACCGGAACCATGAAGGTCGGGGGAAGAAATCCCTTGGTTTGGAGTATAACTAGCTCGCTATGCGGGACTAAGCATCTCTTCCAATTTCCAGGCTGAGGGCTGGGAGCGCGAGAGGAGGAGCCGCGTCGACTGTCCATGATGGAATGGGCTTTGGTCAGAGGCGCTCCGATGAAAGCTCGCAAAGGGGGGATGGTGTGATTCAGATCTAGATCCTCGCCCCTTTTATAGGCAGCTCATTTGCGCAGCTAGGGGGGTAAGTGTAAAAACACCCTGGCTTTTCGCATTCATTCAGACACGTGGAAGATGGCCATTATTGGGCATAGAAGCCAAGGAGCGCAGCATTTATCAGAAGCCGGACACTATTCGACGAGTATATGGAATTTGGAGAAGAACCCGCCTCGCAATGCCGAAGACAATCAACGCGCCGGACTCATCGTCATTGAAGCCTGGTTCGGGGGCTACTGAGGAGTCCCGGATTAGGGGTGCCGGATAGCGAACTATCACCGTTGGCGGACTCTGGACTATGAAGATACAAGATTGAAGACTTCGTCCCGTGTCCGGATGGGACTTTCCTTGGCGAGAAGACAAGCTTGGCGATACGGACATGTAGATCTCCTACCATTGTAACCGACTGTGTAACCCTAACCTATCCGGTGTCTATATAAACCGGAGGGTTTTAGTCCAGAGGACTAACAACAATCATACCATAGGCTAGCTTCTAGGGTTTAGCCTCTCGATCTCGTGGTAGATCTACTCTTGTACTACCCATATCATCAATATTAATCAAGCAGGAGTAGGGTATTACCTCCATCGAGAGGGCCCAACCTGGGTAAAAACATCGTGTCCCTTGTCTCCTGTTACCATCCGCCTAGACGCACAGTTCGGGACCCCCTACCCGAGATCCGCCGGTTTTGACACCGACAGTCGCCAAGACCAACATCACCGTGGCCAAGAGAGACGCCGAGCGCACTGCGATTGAGGCCGCGCGGCACAAGGCCGAGGTCGAGGAGAAGGAGGCCATCGTCAGCAAATCGCATGCCCTTCTCATGGCCGGCATTTGTCGCCCGCCTGGTTTCTCTGGAGGGGTCGTCGGTCCGGTGAGCGCAGGGTCGTCGGTCCGGTGAGCGCAGGGTCATCGGTCGCCCGGCCTCCGCACTGCCAGTCGCCGACGTCGCGGACGACGCCCTTGTCGCCCGGCTTTCCTCCGCCAAGGCACAACGGCCAGAGCCGTTTCGGTGGGTCGCTGACGTGAGCATGATCACGCCGTCCACACCACGCCCTCGGCCGTCATTGACCTCAACGTCACCCCTAGGTCCAGCAGCGGCGGCCAGCCGTCCGTCGAGATGCAAAGAAAGCAAGCACGACCGCCGTTTACCGGCAGCATGCCGCCCCCCCCCCTCCCCCCCCCCGCCTCTTGTTCGACGGAATGCCAACCCCAACGGCACCGGTCGACGACCCCTACTACGAGCAGTTCATGGAGGAAGTGATCTACGAGGGTGGCCACGTCCCTGCCTTCGACCCCGAGGAGACCCAAAGTCAGGATGGCCGCGGCCAGTTCACTGCCGATGAAGAGGCTGACGACCGTGCTGACTATGACCATGGTGACTCGTGGCATGAAGACGATGTCATCTATGTTGAAGGTGATGGTGATGAAGAAGAAAGCAATGACGTTGAAATTAGTGGCGAGCCATTGTTCATCGACGAGTTGACACAAAGAGCGGAAGCACAAAAGAAGAGGAAGAGCATTCACACGGGTTCATACACACAAGATGAGGACAAGTTGATTTGCCAAGCTTGGATGGAGATCAGCCAAGATCCAAGGACCGGCGCGCAACAAAAGGGTGTTGTTTTTTGGACGAGAGTCCACGAAACATTCCATGAAAGGAAGTTGTTTGAGCCCTACCAATTTGAAAGCAACCGTGGCGTCGGCTCGATTCAAAAGAGATGGTTGTTCATCCAACAAGAGTGCAACAAGTATCAAGCCGCATTTGAGAGCGTTCAAGCACGGCCCGTGAGTGGTACCGACGTTGGAGACATGGTATGCTCTCCTTCTTTGCCCTTTTCTTGCTACGGCCATGGGACTTCGGCCTTGTACATGTTTGCATGGTCACTTGTTGTTCATATGGTGTAGGCATTTCAATCTTTGGAGGCTTTCAAGGCCCGGCACAATGACAAGCCGTTCACTCTTACACATTGTTGGACTATGATCAACAATTGCCCTAAGTTCAAGGACCAATACCGTGAACTCCAAAGGAAGAGAAGCCTGAAGACGGCCAAGTTCACCGAAGGTGGAGATGGCGAGGCGTTGAAGAGGCCGAGGGGCAAGACCAACTCCAAGGTTGATGACATTCAGGATGCCTCATCCATGGCATTGCATGACACTTTGCATGGCATGATGTCGCAAAGGATGTGAGGGACGAGAAGAAGTGGCAAAGCAAGGACGAGCAAATGAAGCAATACCTAGAGCTTCAAACAAAGAAGTTTGAGATGGAGGAGGCGGCCAAGAGAAGGAAGATTGAGATGGAGGAGGCGGCCCGGCAGAGGCAGCTCGACATGGAGGAGGCGGCCCGGCAAAGGCAGCTCGACATCGAGGCCGAGAACGTCAAGGCCATGCAAAGGCAGCTCGACATCGAGGCCACCAATGCCGCCACCAAAGCGAAGGAGGTGGCCCTCGCGATCATGAGCGTGGACTTGTCGAAGATGAACGAAAAGACGAGGGCCTGATTCGAGGCCAGGCAGAAGGAGATGCTCGACGCCGACGGCCTGAACTAGGTCGT
This sequence comes from Aegilops bicornis, assembly GCA_021605145.1. Taxonomy (NCBI): domain Eukaryota; kingdom Viridiplantae; phylum Streptophyta; class Magnoliopsida; order Poales; family Poaceae; genus Aegilops; species Aegilops bicornis. Next base: position 616,158,885 of record CM038672.1, on the reverse strand, counting down.
CCGATCGGTCGTGGCCATTCTTTTTTGGAGCTGGCATGGGTGCCGCCCGCCCGTTGGGCCGCTGGCCGTGTGCCGGTGAGAAAAACATTCATTTTGAAGGCCGGCTGTGTTGCCGGCGAGGACAACCATTCATTTTGGAGGCTGGCTGTGTTGCCGGCCGCTGGCTTTGTTGCCGGCGTGCGTGCTGAACTGGGGCCATAGGGCTTGGCATCTGAAACGTTTCTCTTTTTTTTAATGGACGCGGACAGGATGCGGTAAAGGATGCGGCCGCACGCTGGACGCACGGCCACCGCATCCCAGGACAGGTCCGGATACGATCACATCCCCTGCCCAAACGGACAGAATCCGAATAAAACGGACGTCCGTGGGGTCGCGCGGTGGAGTTGACCTAAGTATAGTAGTACTACGTATGGAGTACCACGTAGGCGTAGGACCTGCTAGCGAACGTGTGTGCATGCATGGTTCCTGCCTTGCCTTGTCCTCTCTCTGCTGCCTTTGGACACGGCTGCCACTCTTTGACCACGCAGCTCGGTGACCAGCGGCGCCTCGGTACACGGCTCTTGAGGGAACGTGTACAGTGTGTACAAGTACTGGTATAACGTATTGACCTGACGGGAGGTGAGAATTTTCAGCGCCAAAATAGTGCGTGGAAACCGTCGTATCTCCGCTGGAGGAAGGAGTTCCGACCGATCCTTTCGCGAGAATGGAGACGAATTGCAGCTTGTTTCTATCTGCAACCGCTTGGGAGAAACTTCCACATGTAGGTAGACCCAAGCAAACTTGACCAAGGGAGATGTAGGCTGTACTACCTACCTACGTCTTGGTTTAATTGGTCATCCTGTAGTTTGTATCAAATTTTGACATTTGATTTAACTATTAAAATATAAGTTATACATCCTAGAAATAAGCTACCCGGGCCCCGTCGGCGACCTCTTCGAGCTCAGTCCCTACCTCGCCGACGCGCCCGAAGGTAGCTCGCTCTCCCGCAACCCCTTCGCATGGACTAGCCGCCGTCGCCACGCACATCCTCGCCGCGCTCCTGTCGTTTTTCAACGCCAACCTGTCCACGTTCCGCAGTCGACCCTTCTTCCTCTCAGGCGAGAGCTACGCCGATAAGTACGTCCCGGCCGTCGGGGTGCACATATTCGCCGCCAACCCGATGCTGCCGGCGTGGCGAGGGATCAACCTCCGCGGCGTGGCCATCGGGAACAGGCTCATGCACCCGGTTGTGCAGGTGGCCATGCACGCCGACTCGGCCTACTTTACGGGCCTCGTCAACGCGCGGCAGCGGCGGGAGATGGAGGCGGCTGCAGGCGGAGGTGGTGGTGCTCACAGAGGCCGTGCGGTGGCAGGAGGCGGCTAACGCGCGGGGCGGCGAGCGGGGAGGAAGGCGCGCGGCGAGGATGAGAGGAGCGGCCGGGCAACGCGTGGCTAGGGGGGCGGAGGGCGTGGGACTTGGTGGGGGAGAAAAGAAAAAGAGAGGGCGTGCACGTTGGTGGGCCCCGGAAAAAAAGGGCGGAGAGAGGGAGTGGGAGGCTGGCTATGGGCCAAATGACATGCAAAACCTTTTCTCTCGTCCCCCAACTGCCCCCGGTGGGCTGGGTTTGGCCTAGGAGCGCCGGCTCTAATTTTGGCCAAATCCGATGAAAACTAAGCCTTTGGGTTGACAAGTGGGAAAAATTTTAGTTGTCGGCGCTCAAAAAGTGATCCCGGGGGCGTCATGGGGGGCCGGCTGAAGATGCTCTAACACCCTCTGTCAATATAGCCCCTTTGCTACTGACTAGGCTAGTAAAATGAAAAACAATGACTTCATCTTAAAGTTTAAACCGATGAACAAGAACAAACAACTGAAGACTTAACAAATACGAGTATTACTGAAGAGAACTAAAATGAAATACTTAAGGTACTGATCCTTAGGAACACTGATGACTAAACACTGAAAACTGAATGAATGATTGAAGCAAATACATTAAATCTGAGAAAATGATTTTCTAAACTAAAAATGAATCAACAGTAAAGCTGAGAAAATGATCTACCAAAATAACTACAACCGAATCTACTAAAAAACTGACACTAATAACTGAAAGACTAAAACAAACACTTACGGTGCTCATTCAGTACTGAAGAATAAACATGTCAAACTGAAAATATACTGAAAACTGACACACTAACTGAAACAAAAGAAGTAGTACCAAACAGTTGGAATGCACTCAAATTCGTTTCACGGCACTTCACACGAAAACTGCTAAAAAAATGGTTCATATAAACTTCTTACAGTCCCCAACCCCCCTCAACTTCCAGAAACAACAACAAAAACGTTAATCCATTTCTTGGTTTATCACGCACAAACTTCACACCCCCCTTGAACTTCCACAAACTTCACGCACCACATTCAGTCCACACACGCTGAATACTAATATTGGTTACTTCCCTGTTCCCGACGAAACGTTTTTCTGTTGTCAACTGTTCAGAGGCTGGATTATTTTACAACTACAGACTACACTATGTAAGGGGTTAAGGATTCGGAACAAAAAAAGTTAATACCTGCTGCATGTCCTACTAACACTACTGAAATTTTCACGTACGCCGGGCGTAATGCTCTTCGCCGAGTGCTAAAACACGGACACTCGGCAAAGCAAACTTTGTCGAGTGTTACTCTCGGCAAACCCAGCTTCACGGCAAACTGCCATCTTTGCCGTCACTGCCTCACGGCAAAGAGGCACTGCACGGCAAACCCTACATACGCCGAGAGCCGCCCACGGCAAAGAGGAGCCACGCGGCATGCCCGTCCGCAATAGACGGCTCCGTCAGTTATTGTGTACTTTACCGAGAGTCGCAGCCCGACACTCGGCAAAGCATATGCAACATCCTATATATTTTCTTTTTTTATGTATGTTCTTTCTAACTGACATGTGGTCCCACTGGTCACATTTATCAGTAAAAGTTTTAAATAACTTTCTAAATATTCTTAAAAAAATGACGATATGTTTGCCGAGAGCTGGTCTCGGCAATCCTCCTAACCAGTAGGACAACATGGCCCACATGGGAGCTGACAGTTTACATAGCTTTGCCGAGAGCTGGTCTCGGCAATGTCGCCTTCTTTTCCGAGAGCTGCTCTTGGAAAAGATGTGGCACAACAGTAGGTCTCCCAGACGACCATGTTTTCGAGAGTAGCTCTCGGTAATATGTAGTTTTCCGAGTGTTGCTCTCCAAAATCTTTCCCATCCATTCTACTGTTTAACATATTTCTTTTCTGATCCCTACAGATAAAAACAAGTACTTGGCAGAAGGATCATATATAAGCATAATTTGATCTACTCCACACATATATAGGCATAATTTGATCATATATAGGCATAATTTGCTCTAGTCCACACATATATAGGCATAATTAGGGATAGTCCACATATTGTCACACACAAGTCGAATATATTATCCTAGTAGACATCACACACAAGTCGCAAATTCATAATATTGTCACTACTTGCAAAACACGTGCACGTCACAATAGAAGTACACTTGTTCATATATAGATCATCTTGAGGAGGAGAGGCCATCGGGTTAACATTCCGAAGGAGGAGGGGCATCACTTGCACTGCTTCAAGACTCCATAAGAACCTATAAGAGTAGAGTCACGTGAGGGTGGTTCGTCCCTATGTAATGAATCTTCTACTCTAGTTTAGATAATGTTCTACCTGTAGTTGATCCTCAAGCAGCTTCAACCTCTTGTTCGTGTCTTCCCGTTCCTTTTCTCTGGACTCCTGCTCAGCCTACCGCCTTTGCTCCTCTTCAATAGCCCGCTGTGCCATTAAACCTGTAACATGGCATTAGGCTCATATAGGTTGGAACGATGCTATTTCGAGGCATGGACATAAATGAAAGGTTAGGATGCTAACCTTGAGACGCGCTATCTCACGTGGCGCGGCGGTTGGGCGACTCCGTATGGACGGAGTTGAGCTGGTGCTCGGCAGCGTATCTCGTGCAGCTTGCGATGCGAGGAGGTGGCGATCGCCCGTTGCAAAGGAGGTGGCGGCCATGGCCCTTCCCTCGCCAAAGAATGATGAGAAGCTCAGAATCAAGGGGCTTGGACGTAGGTTTGGCTTCCTGCCCATGCACCTCCTGGAAGACCTCTTTGAAGGTCCCCCACTTCTCCTCCGCCGACTCGCTGCAGAACTCGACGCCATCCTTCCCCTTGTGGCCTTCTTTCCAGGCTTCCAGGATGTGGAACGGGCGACCAATCTTCGCCTCCTACAAAATTAACCATCAAGTTTAATGAACCAAGATGCACCGTGCGAAAAAGTTAACATCTTAATCCACATACCATGTCTTGCTTGAGAGTGGTTAGGTTCCGGCTCCCTGGACACGAGCCGGGCCTGGCATTTTGGCTCGATCGTTTCCCTTCTCCACATGCTGCGCCTGCCATGCTGGGTCACACCACATGTCAACCAGGGCCTCCCAACAATTGTCCTTCATCCAGGGTTCCTTCACCTAGTCAGACAAAATCGAATAATTGAGGAATAAAAAGGATGAATCAAAGTACTAGCAACCGATGTAGTCACTTACCACTGACAGGTATTCTTCTCGCGACAAGTTGGTCTGGCAAGCAGTCTTCCTTGTCATCTTCTCTCCCTTGTCATCGAGCGGCCGACACTGCATCACGGCTTTGTACCGCAGCGTGTGCTTTGTGTCAAAGAGTATCTTTCGGGCAGATTTCACGATGCCTTTGATCGCCTTCTGCTGCTCACCATCCACGCAAGCAAATGTTTGCTACAAGGAAGCATATGGCATCTTCTCACCATCCACGCAAGCAAGGATTTGGATATGGAAAAATGCAGTGGTCGGAGCGAAGATACTTACAAAAAAGCATTGATGACCCGAGTGGCCATGGTGACATCATGCTAATCCTTGTTGTGTAGGTAATGCTACCAGGTTAAACCTGGCGACGGCGGATCGTCATCACCCGGCTTGGACAATCCAGGGAAGTGCTTCCTCAAGAGGGAGCCGATGACGTGGTTCGGCGGGCGTGGCCCCTTAGGTTGTGTCGGGATAAATTCCCACTGACTGCATGATATAAAAGACAAGCATATGTGAGTGTCAAAGCTGTGGCATCCATAATATGATGCAAATGAAATGCTTGCTTACCCCTCTCCTGTCGGGCAAATGGCAGGATGGTTGCTGGCAGCAGTTGGTTCCGGGACCTTCCCCGGACCATGCCCGGATTTCTTCCTCTTGGAAGTGTTGCTTGAGGTAGACCCTGAGCCGTCCGAGGCCTCCATGTCGCCCGACTCGGTAGCGAGCGGATCTGGTGCATCTAAGTCCACTCCGACATTGCCATCCGATGATGACGATGCCTCGATTGTGGCCTGATGGGAGGCGGACGACTCGGTCCTACCAGTCGGGACTCTCCGGTACTTACTACAAGTGCTCCCATCAGAATCTGAAAAACAAAATATGTATGGTGAATATTAACCATACCACTTGTCCAAAATACATGAAAAATTGACTAAAAAGAGTACATAGGCAACATGAGCGTATTATCATGCACTGGACAATATGAACTGTTCAAATATATGAAAAAATAGGCGGAAAACTATACATTACAATAGCTGAAAAATATACATAAGCAACATGACCATATTATCATGCACTGGACAATATAAACTCCTCAAAAACATGAAAAATAGGCTGAAAACTGTACATTACAGTAGTATACAGCAGCATATTATGATGAACTTGACCCACAATATCAATTCCTCAGCAAGATGGTGCCTACTTGCAATTACTAGCCCCTAGTGGCAGTGGCGGAGCGTGACAAGCATCCAAGAGGGGGTCATTTTCAAAATGAAAGAAAAAAAAACATGTGCAACTCAAACATCCCAGTGGAGCACCTAAAAATACCTAGAACTAGATCAGCATGGACCTAGTGGAGCACCTAAAAATACCCTATGAACGGAATTACTAGCCCCTAGTGGAGCACCTATGAACTGAATTTTCCCAATTCTCATCTTCTTCAACAAAATTTGCATATGTTCAGTGGGATAGGTGTACACACCTGAGGACATCTCCAGCTGTCGCGCTACCGCAGGAGCTCCGCTGCGGCGGCCGTCGTCGGGTCGCATCGAAGACCGCCCGGCGCCGCCATGACCATGAAGCACCGTGGCGGCGGTTGAAGTGATGAGCCTTGAGTTGGGGCGGTGGAGGAGGGGTGGCGGCGGTTGGTAGCGGTTGAGGGCTGGCGGAGGCGGCCGCGGCGACGATTTCAGTGTCGGCGGTGGCGGTGGCGCAGGGAACAAAGAGGAGGGGAATGAAGATACAAAAGAAAGGGGAAAGGTTAAGACCTACGTTAGATACTTTATCGAGAGCGCCTCTCGGAAAAGGTGGCCATTACCGTGAGCTGAGAATCGACCCTCGGTGACCACTGCTCTATTTTTTCCCTTCTCTTTTTGTTTTTGTTTTGCACTATCTTTTTTGTCTCTCATATTTCATATGCTTTTACGACCAAAGTTTGGAAATTCCATGACTTTTGATGAATTTTTTTCGATAAAAGACTTTTGATGCACTCATATATATATATATATATATATATATATATATATATATATATATATATATATATGTATATGCTTTTGGGTTAGATTTGTTCAAAACTCAACTTAGAGTGTAAAGTAAAAAACATGAGAAGAAGCAGTTGTCGACCGTGGCCTACCCCTCTCTCGGTCTTGCCGGTCCAACTTTCTAGACCGGCACCGAGAGAGAGAATTTTAAAGAGTGTAAAGTAATAAACATGAGAAGAAGCAGTTGTTGACCGTGGCCTACCCCCTCTCTCGGCGCCGGTCAAATTCCTAGACCGCCGGGGCCATTGGATAGCCCATGCATATACATGCGATGGCCTCCTTTGAGAGCACAAGAAGTTTCGAGGCCAACGGAGCAACAGGACCCGCACTTCCTGCACAAACCGGATACATTCCCTCTCGATACCCATAGACTATCTCGAAGAACGGGCCTAGACTTGGTCTGTCATCTCGCGATGACATGCACTAACATGAAGAAGCAGTTATTCACCGTGGACTACACCTTCTTGGTGCCGAACAATGCCCTAGACCGCCGGGGCCACCGGATGGGTGCTCGATATAGAAACCGCCCGAGGGGGGGGGAGGGCACCCCTACATGCGTGTGGCCCATGCATATGCATGCACGGGTGGTGTGCTATTTGAATAAGCAACGCACGTCCTTGACGTGACACGTGCCTCACAAACCACACACACGGGCGGGAAAGTCGAGGACCGGCTGCGTCCGTCCCCGAGATGTAATCTTGATGGGTGATCCGTGATGTAACGAGCCTAGATTTGGTCTGGCTATCTCGCGATGACATGCACTAACACGGAGAAGCAGTTATTCACCGTGGACTACACCCTCTCGGTGCCGAATAACGCCCTAGACCGCCAGGGCCACCGGATGGGTGCTCGATATGGAGACCACCCGAGGGGGGGGGGAGAGGGCACCCCTACATGCGTGTGGCCCATGCATATGCATGCAGGGGTGGTGTGCTATTTGAATAAGCAACGCACGTCCTTGACGTGGCACATGCCTCACAAACCACACAAGCGGGCGGGAACGTCGAGGACTGGCTGCGTTCATCCCCGAGATAGAGTCTTCGGTGGGTGATCCTGGACAGAACGGGCCTAGACTTGGTCTGTCATCTCGCGATGATATGCACTAACACGAAGAAGCAGTTATTCCCCGTGGCCTACCCCCTCTAGGTGCCGAACAACGCCCTAGACCGCCGGGGCCACTGGAGGGGTGCCGGTCTCTAGAACCGGACGAGGCCCATCTGAAAAAGAAAACACAAGACGGTAATTATGATGTGCTAAGGTTGGTTGCCAGCATATATATATATATATATATATATATATATATACATCTGGGCTATTCTATTATCCTGTTACCCTTTTTGAACTGATGAATTCGAGTTGTTGTACTGATGATGTCATTTTGTCGAACTGATCGTTTTTTATTAAAAGTGCAAATAAAAGGGCTCTCCCCGTTCCGCCGGCCACTCCAGCCATCAACGGAGCTGCTTTCGCCGATCCCTCCACCCACCCGCCTTCTTCCTGGCAACCCAGGCCCCACCCTAGGTGCGGCGATGGGCGCCGGGGAGCGGGCGACGGCGGCGGCGCTCGCGAGGGCGGACGCCGGCGGCGACATCGTCCACCAGGACGTCGACGCGCCCAAATCCTCGGCTACTCGAACGACTTCATGCTCGTACGCCCCCTCCCCTCCCCCTCCTCCTCCTTCTCCTCCTCCTCCCCGCCTTTCCTGAGCGAGTCGAGCGGCCGGCCCGGTTCCTGCTTTCGAGCCCATGGCCGGGTGGCCGGCGGAGCTCTGTTCTGGCCGGGCGCGTGACCCCGGAGCCTCCCGATTCTGAACCCGTGGCCGGGTGTCCGGCGGAGCTCTGTTCTGGCCGGGCGCGCGACCCCGGAGCCTCCGGATTTCGAGCCCGTGGCCGGGTGGCCGGTGGAGCTCCGTTCTGGCCGTTCCTCACCCCAACGCTGCAGTCCACCCGACGCCACCGACCGTTCATCAGCTTAAAAGCCCAAATTTGACACCCGGCCCCTGTAGGTATTCTCCGTCTCTCCAGCCGCCAGACACGAAGAAGAAGTCCGCGACTCTGGCGGCGGTTGCCCACGGCCAATGAGAAGGAAGCTGCGGCAGTTCCAGGGACAAGAAGATGACAGCAGCCCCCCGACGGCCTCCTGCAAGCACAGCGAGGTTCATGCCGTCGTCTGCTGCAGTTCTCTATTTTGTGTTTTTTCTGAAGATAAATGGAAGTGCAAATGCGGTCCGCTAGTGATTTGGTCTTGAGGTTCATTTTACTTATGTTTGCAGGAAAAAAGGGTGGTGTGGTTCGGTTGGATGCCCCGTTACTAAAAAATCTTGTTGAAAAACTGCAATTTTCTGTAAAGATATATGTTTGAGTGTACGCCCCTTTGCTCTCACCTCTGCTGTTCATAGTTCTGTTATATTCTCTGAGTACTTGTCAATGTATGTCTAGGTGCAAGTGGGCTGATGTGCTACCCATTTCCTTTAACAATGAGATTTCACTAGAAGTTCATTCACTTTACGCAAATATCACTTAACTAGATGGGTTGGTGCGTCACTCAACAGCCCATACTTGCATCCATAATTAGATATAAAATATACTGAAGAGAAGTACATATATAGCCATGATTGTGTGATAGATTGTTTGTCAGGATATAGCTGAACTTGATTAATCCTATATTGTAGACAGAGTGTCCGAATTTACCAAGGTGTTAGCTTTCTTATTCAGGAAGAGGTTGTCAAGAAGACAAAATCAGTTGGGAAGCTCAAACAAGAATCTGAGAATTGCCTATAATAGAGTGAAAGATTTAACAACGAGAAGGCTGAGTTTGAGCAAGCTTCCTTCACAAAAGGTACAGTTCCTTGTCTCGACCTCTTTCTTGTGTGCCTGTCGCTAGCTAGCGATGTTTTGGTTATGCAATTTTTGTGTGAAGTTCACCCTCGGCATGGACAGCATGTCATGGACCCTCTGTTCCTGGCCTCCACTCCGTCGAGGCACATATGAGGGTTACCATGATTCTGGTAGTGCTTGTTCTACCATCAGGTGGAGGGCTATGAGGATGTTGTGGCAATAAGACTATGACGCCATATAGGTTCAATCAGTACATGAAGCAGATGCCGCGTACTATATTGCTTACCTGTGCAGGGCTAAGAGGAAGTTGATGCATGGCAGGGGACGGAGGTGCAGCGAGATCCTGGAGAGGCCGCGCCGATGCATCTTCTAAAGGGTGATTCGAAACCAGCAGAGGGACAGGGATCATGCGAAAACGCTGATTCAGTGAAAATCTGGAAACTCAACTCATGGGCCATCAGATCAATAAGGAGCGCACAGATGAGAGGGTGGGCTTGCTAATCACCTGGTTGTACTTTTACACGGGGCTGACTGTATTCATGGCAAATTTGTTGGCAACAAGTATGGTGATTCATGGGAAGTAAAATGGTTATTTTCTCTGATCTAAACATGTGATAAAAAACATGGCAATTTCTGAAACTTTTATTTGTACTAATCGTTTGTTTGTAGTTGAACGGTTTATCATACTGTGTTCGAACATATATATATATATATATATATATATATATATATATATATATATATATATATATATATTATTCATGGAAAGTAAAATGGATATTTTCTCTGATCTAATTCAAACTGATCATTTCTTTTATTTTGAACTGATCATTTTTTTATTTCGAATGCTCATTGTTTTTACTTCAAACCCATTTTTTAATTTGAACCGGTCAATTCTTTTATTTTCGCACTGATCGTTGTTTTAAATTCGTACTGATCGATGTTTTCATTTTTAATACAAACCATTTTTTTCCTTTCTTGCACAAACACCGAACCGTCATGCACACTCTTTATGTAAGCTCAATAATTTTTAGACATATGAATGAACATTCCCTATTTGTCAACTTAGAACTTTTCTAAAAAAAAACCTCTGAACTTGTCATATCCTCGAGTTTGAACTGATGTAAATACTTTTTGCCAAATTGCTTCAGGTTTCTGTATGGTACGCACACCACCTTGATGAGCCAATGTACAAGTTCATATCACTTGAACAATGATCACTTGAACTAATTGGAGAATAATATGCGAGCTTATAGCATTTGATCACTTGAACTTATAGCAATAGAAATAAGAAATGTGTACGGCCTCAGACCTGTGGAAATTATAAGAAATTTGTAAATACTAGTACTGCAACCAACATTTATAAATACTAGTGAGGATGTTTTGAACGGCCTCCTATCAAGACATGGACTTATAGAACTGAACCTTTTTTGGGATTACAATTTTAGATTTGGTTTCTCGTCGAAACTGACAACACCATCAGGTCTGAATTTGCATGGTTTCACTAGTTGAACTGATGGATGTTTTCTTTTTGTTTTGTTCAAACTCGAACTTTTTTGCAATGAAGGTATGTACTTCCTTTTGTTTGCAACTTGAATTTTCTTCATGATTTTTGTAATAAATATTTGTACTTCTTTTTGTTTTGTTCAATGAAGAAAACAATGATCATTTGAACTAATTGGACAATAACATGTGAGCTTACAGTAATTTATCACTCGAACTTGTAGCAATAGATATAAGAAATTTGTACGGCCTACGCACCATCGCATTGGTGTACTCCGGCGCGAGGAACAAATCCTGCCGCATTTGATACATACACATGCATCCTAGTTGACATTTGTTTTGTGGAATGTCGATGGCATTTATTGATTCCAAAAGAGATAGCAAGATGGCACATGGATTCAAGATGTACTTAAACCAAAACAATCCATATTTTCTGGAGAAATTGCAGAGCAGCACAACAAAGGTCACATGTTTTCTGTAGTTGAGAGAAACAAGTTCAGATTATCAACAGTACACCTGTAAGTGCATCTAGTGCCCCTTAGTGATTTTGGTGTATTGAAGACTTATAGGTTAAGGGACTAATGTGTTTATGAGTGTACACAGGTCTATAAGTCTATGAGGAGTTTGATATTTACAGTGAAAGTCGACCCCTAAAAATGAAGTTCTTCGATCAAGACTTTGATATTCAAGACTTTCAAGACTTTGAAAGTGAAGAAATTGGTGTGACCTTGAAGACTTGGTATTCATTTGAGGAACATGAAGCGTGAAGACTTTTGTTTTCGTAGTTTCGTTTTTCTCTTTCTTGAGTCATAGGAAACACCGTACTGTTAAAGGGGGTCGAGGAAATACTAAGAAAAAATTTCCATGTGATGCTCAACTCAAAATCCTACACCTACCAATCCCTTCGAGTGAAGCCTTTGGAAATCTCATACAGTTCAGTCAATTTCTTGATGTGAGACGAAGTTCTTCTGCTCACGAGGAACTTGTTACGACCGAGGAGTTAGGAATTCACCGGGGATTGCCTACAGTGAGGAACATGATAGCCACGAGGAATTTGAGAGTCAAATTTCTGACCGTTCTGTCTGTGCAAGGCCACCTGTCCCAAAATATCTTATCCACCTAACGGTCATATCATTGAAGGGCATTTATGTCTTATCATGTCGGGCTGCTCCCTAGGCTATAAATAGCCGCCCCTATAACCACTAGCTGGTTGGCTGCTCCGAGAGAACTTGACACTTGTCATTTGAGAGCAACCCATCCTCCGAGGACTTTGAGCGAAAATCATCGAGTGAGGAAAACCCAAAACCAAACCCCTACAAACCCAAAGTGATTGAGCATCATCAAGAGATTGATCCTGCGTGGATCCGACGCTTGTTACCTTTGAAGACTGTGCTTCTTCCAGACGGTTAGGCGTCATGGTCTAGAGTATCCAAGAGGAATTGTGGATCGCCGAGTGACCAAGTCTGTGAAGGTTTGGAAGTCGCCTGAAGACTTACCACGAGTGATTGGACGAGGTCTGTGTGACCTTAGTTCAAGGAGAATACGGTGAGGACTTGGTGTCCTGAGCTGCGTGCTCAGCGACTGGGTGTCCGGGACTGTGTGTCCTCGAGTTTAAATACTCAGCCGCTCCAACCAGACGTACAACTGAGACAGCAGTTGGAACTGATCTACCAAATCATTGTCTTCACCAACCTAACGGGTTCTATTTCCTCAACTCTTTCATTTCCTCATTACTTTGTTGACTGTTCATTCATATCTGTGTTTGAAGACTTTGACTTTGACTTTCTCAATTTCCTCAGTTCAATTTCTTCAGTCTGTTTGTCTTCGTCTTGTGCTATCATGTGTTTACGCTTTCTGTACTCTTTGTTTGTCTTCATTTCATCATGATGACCATGCCCGCATTCTCTTATGCTTACTGAGTACTTATTCCGCTGCAAGTAGTTCTTCGCTAAGGAATTTCCTCACCGGCAAATTCCTCAGTGAAGAATTCATAAAAATCACCTATTCACCCCCCCTCTAGTCGATATAACGCACTTTCAACACCCACCACACCAAGTTCTTAACTGAACATATGCATTTGTTTCAGAGATGGTGTTACATCCTGTGATATAAATGAAAATTACAGCAAAACAAAAAACCTGCAAGAGAAGCATTTTGCCAAACCAAAAGATAATTGAACCATTGGATCTTGAGCTGATGTACTGCATGCACTTCTTTGTTTGTACGGGATGCACCTCTCTTTTTGTGGTTCATATACTGAAGATCCTTCAATTCAGTTATCAACACACCGTAGCAGGCATGCTTGCCATCTATATTTTGGATGCACTCCCTTGTCATTTTCTATTGCTCATTAGAGCAATTCAGGAGCACCGACTCATGTGCGAATGTGTAGCTGGCTTCAGACTAGACAGTACTCTGGCAATACCTGTGCAATTGAGCAACAAGTTCAGAACAGGAGAAGCAACCAGGAATCATTCGCACGAAGAGTACTGAATAAAAATAGGAATTGCACTGATCTAAAATTAGTTTTAAACTGAGGGTGTCACTTTGGTGTGTGATCATTTCTTGTGAACATTCAATTAAACATGTTTGGTGTCACTTAATGCAAGAAGGTGGTGTCAATCAAACAATAGCTTTATTTGGCAACAAAGAAACATCAAGAAGGATATTTCATTTCTTGTAAGCAAATCAACAAAAACCTTATTTCACAACAAGTAGAGATGAAGTAGCATCACCAGTACATATAGGAGACTCATAGGCGAACTCTTAATATACAAGCAAAGTAGGACACTAGCTTTGTTTCCACACTTGTAAAAGCATCACCAATGCAACCAACAGCAGTACAGAATCAGTCATTACACGAGTTCGATAATGCCACAACATGAAAAGAGGAATGGGGAAGGCCAGACCTCGTCGTTGTGTCATTGAACGGCCTCGGCTATCGGACGTGAACGAACTGTGGCGCCGGCGGTGAACACCACATTGGAAGAATGCTCACGGGTGCGCCTGCCTCTACTCATGAGCGCCTGCATTAATGTGGGTTCAGCATTCTGAACTACTGCAACACTAGCCACCCGCATCAGAATAACCTTTTGGTGCAAAACTATTGTACAATAAAAACACTCGGTTTTATTTTGCACACACACACATAGTATTGTCATATGTGTTTTTCACAAACTGATGATAGTTCACATACTAAACTGGCACACCTAGTTTGTGTTTTAGGAAATAAAATAGATGTCCTCGAGGTTAGTTTATGAGGGAGGGTCCAGAGCCTCAGTATGATCCGGACCACGGCTGGAGCTGCGAATGGTAGTGAAGCTCCACATCCTCCGTCATCGGTGAGCTCCAACCATTGATCACACGACGGAGGAAGCCATGTACTGATGAGAATTCACATATTGAACTGGCACAGCTAGTTTGTGTTCCAGGAAATAAAATAGATGATAGTTCGTTATGATGATGATATTTCAGCATTTCTTCCCATGGCAGAAAATCACCTGAATTTAAAAAGGACTGGAAATCAGTGGCAATGCTCCTGAACTTGGCTTAGACTGGTAGTACAACTTATCGGCTCTCCACACTAGCACTGAAGACATTTACACAAACACAAAATGAACCTCCTATCATTTATTCAGTGAACTTTTCTCAAGGTACACATGTTTCCCTAAATTTGCAATTTGATTTTCTTCTTTCTTTTATCAGATAACTTACACATATCGATCTTCTTTACAAAACTATATAAACAACACCACACGTGTGTACTGGTTTATTTGAACATCCCGTAAGTATAAAGTTTGTATAATTAGAACAAAAGTGTTTTTTGGAGTAACTTAGGGAGTGAATACAAGCTTATTTAGAACATGCTATCAAGAATTCAGCGAGGAGAATGGATGTTCTTCAAGATAATTTAGGGAAGAGAGCGAGGGGAAACCTTGGCGGCAGCAATATGAGGTTGTAGCGACTAATATGACAGTGGGCTTGACCTCATCCGAGCATAGGAACTAGGCGAACGAACTTACCACGACCATGTCGGCACAGGCGATCGAACATTGCCAGGGAGATGTAGGCCTTAGCAGCTTGAGATGTCTGGACCTGCAAAAAAATGGTGAATCAACTGCTAACCTAGTCACATGAACACATTGGTTTACCAGTTAATACATACATCTCATTATTCAGTTTTACCAGTTAATTCAAACAAACCAGAAGTGAAGCTTAGTTGCGAGCACTTGAATACGAGGAAGTCCAACTCTGCTGCAATCATAAGGTCCACTAGAGCATCAGAAAAATGTAATCATCCAAGAGTTCTAGTACAGAGCATGTATAACACTGACTTTGTTTCTTCAAACTTACCAGTTTTTAGGGTCAAAACTTATCTATGCATTTTTCCTATCCTACTGAGGGCTTGCAGATGTCAGCTTGGAAAACATACCCTCCTTTTAGCATTCCCTTCATTGTTTATGGAAGAACGCCAAGAGTTATTGCATGCCAACTCACATCATAACAGCCATAGAACTATCGAGTGACAGAATGAATAAGTACATAGATCAATTTTTGTAGTTATAACCAAAATAGTGAGCTTGAAATAAATCCTTGCTCATGATGTATTTATCAAACCCTCCCGATGCTCATTTTGGATCATTTTTTCCTGAAATCCCAGATTCGAGAACTACCGGGTGTTCTGGGTTTTTTTATGAACTTTTTTGTTATATCTTATTCATAACTTAAAACCTAACTTTTTTGTTATGATGGTACTGATCTGTTTGTATTGATGGTACTGATCTTCTGAAACATACGTCGTGGACCCGTCATACGAGTGACCTGCCATCGCAAACTTAGGATATTGGATTTATCTCCAAGATTAGACAGTAAATCAAGTGGCCTTCTACTGATTGCTGAAGCGTTTGTACATGTAAACTTTTTTTGCTGAACTGCTACAATTTTTCTGCTCCACACTTACTACCTCTCAATGGTGAACTGATATCAAACTTCTATTTTTGCCAAATTGCTAAAAAAATCTGTGTTGTTTACGTCCATGGCGGTAGTGTGCAACAGTCGAGCATGTGGTGCGTGTGCTGGCTGCCAATGCTGTTTCTGGTCGCCGTTATTACTGAAAGCATGTTGGCCGCATCACCAGCAAGCTTCCATTGAATTGGCTTGCATAATTCAAACTAATATAAAAGATGCTGAATCCATCAGTGATCATACATCAGCTTGGACTATTGTGTGTGCTCAACTTGGACGACCGTGCAGCGCTTGGTGAAGATGGTGGTTGCGATTCTACTTGGACTGATGTCCGCACTCCACTTGGACGACTGCCAATAACCATGGTGGATGAGGGTGGCCAAGGCTACAACCAGGAACTGTAGGTGGTCGTGCTTGTTCTCGGCAGTGAACTCACACGAAGTGGAGGTGATGACGGGAAGCAGGGATCACAGGTGGCCTTCATCTCGCCACTGGATACAGGGTGCTCGCGCTCATGGACACCGAGGACGGGATCGACAGCAAAACAGGACACTAGTGAAATTAGACAACATCGATAGCCATCGATAGCAAAACAGGTAGCCTCCCGAGCTGCGGTGTCGAATGGCTCGGCGCTGTCTGTTGAACGGCCTGGTTTGGTAGCAGTGAACGGCTGGGGCGCTGCAACGACGGAGCCCCACCGGCGGGAGGAGGTAGCGTGGTGAGCTAAAGATTCCATTTGTGCAGGGCAACACCGGGTCTGCACTGTACTATTTAGAAAGGTGTACTTGTACTTCTCAAAGTAATGGAATAGGGTACTTTCTCCTGTAACTTTTTAATTCAAGTATGACGGACCCATCGGTATTTTAAGCACTATGATTTGTAGCCCTCACGAAAGAAAGCATGAGAATTATTGAACAAAACACAAAAAGTGAACAACAAAATATTTTTGATTTACCAAGTGATGTATCTAGAGTGCAAAGCTGCCAAGGAAATGCACAATACTTTTTACTAACACATGAAGTGGATGTACGCGTACCTTGTAGCGTAGGGTTGTACTGAGACACCAGTTCGTGATGCGAAGGCCAGCTGCCTGGCTCGTCGTCATCGAACTGAACCCCGCGCCCCTGTTGAACTGCTGAAACATTTTAGTATGGGTTAGATACAGTTCCAAACTAGTACCTGAAAATCCCATCCGCAAATATGCATGTAAAGCTTCAGAGTTGGAAGTAATCTAAACATAGCCATCTCAAAACATTGAAACTGATACATGCATGCAGGAACGAAACAGGTACAAGCAATACAAACAGGCAACATGAGCAGAAATCTCTAGATGGATAAGAACAGAGCATCAAGAAGATTCATCAAATTCATACCAAAAATGCCGGATCAGGGGGCGGAGCACGGGGTGGCCTGCACGCTACTCTTTTTTGAGTGACCGACAGCTAAGCAATAAGTTGGACTGAGGAGCTACAGATCTTCCAGTTGACTAGCCCCAACGACCACATTGGCAGCGGCATGAACGCTGCCAATTGAACGGGCTCTGGCGTTGGTGGTGAACGGCCTGGTGACTAAGCTTGAACGGACTATGAGCTGAGGCGGCAGAGGGCTACGCTGAAGTGGCAGTAGCAACACACGGTGGATTGGGGAGGCGTGGAGGAACGCGGACGGCAGTATTGTAGGCCACGACGGCCGTGGTGGCGGGTGGCCTCCAGGGCTGGCTGCGTGCAGGGCTGCAGGGAGGCAGCTGGGTGGAGGATGGCGCCACCGGTGGCCACTCCCTGAGCTCGACACCAGCAACAGGAGAGCAGCACTCAGCCCCGATGGCACGTGGTTTGGGGCTAGCGCACGGAGGCGGGAGGCGGGGACGACACGCGGTGGCCGTGGAAGGCCGGGAGGGCGCTTGGCGGCCGTGGGAGGCAGGGACGGCGCGCGGCGGCCGTCAGAGGCAGAGATGGTGGCGATAGTCGGGGGAGGCGAGGTCGGCGCGCGGTGACCGGGCGGCACAGGTGAGGGGGCCGTGGGTGGGGCGGCGGCACGGTGGGGGCGGTGGCCGAGGTGGCGGGCAAGACTGGTAAGGTCGGGTGGTCGGGCGGTCGCTCCGTCCGGCCAAGAAGGAAGTTGGGAGAAGTGGTGGGCCGCGGGGGAGGTTGTCGATCGGGCCCTATAGGAGACCGAGGGTAACAGAATAATATTCTCATTACGATGTAATAACTCTGTCCTATATATATATATATATATATATATATATATATATATATATATATATATATATATATATATATATATATATATATATGCTGGTTGGGTTAGATTTGTTCAAAACTCAACTTTAAAGAGTGTAAAGTAAAAAACATGAGAAGAAGCAGTTGTTGACCGTGGCCTACCCCCTCTCTCGGTGCCGGTCAACTTTCTAGACCGGCACCGAGAGAGAACTTTAAAGAGTGTAAAGTAAAAAAACATGAGTAGAGGTAGTTGTTGACCGTGGCCTACCCCCTCTCTCGGTGCCGGCCAACTTCCTAGAACGGCACCGAGAGAGAACTTTAAGGAGTGTAAAGTAAAAAACATGAGAAGAAGCAGTTGTTGACCGTGGCCTACCCCTCTCTCGGTGCCGGTCAACTTTCTAGACCGGCACCGAGAGAGAATTTTAAAGAGTGTAAAGTAATAAACATGAGAAGAAGCAGTTGTTGACCGTGGCCTACCCCCTCTCTCGGCGCCGGTCAAATTCCTAGACCGCCGGGGCCATCGGATAGCCCATGCATATACATGCGATGGCCTCCTTTGAGAGCACAAGAAGTTTCGAGGCCAACGGAGCAACAGGACCCGCACTTCCTGCACAAATCGGACACATTCCCTCTCGATACCCATAGACTACCTCGAAGAACGGGCCTAGATTTGGTCTCATCATCTCGCGATGACATGCACTAACACAGAGAAGCAGTTATTCACCGTGGACTACACCCTCTCGGTGTCGAACAATGCCCTAGACCGCCGGGGCCACCGGATGGGTGCTCGATATAGAGACCGCCCGAAGGGGGGAGGGCACCCCTACATGCGTGTGGCCCATGCATATGCATGCATGGATGGTGTGCTATTTGAATAAGCAATGCACGTCCTTGACGTGACACGTGCCTCACAAACCACACACATGGGCGGGAACGTCGAGGACCGGGTGCGTCCGTCCCGAAAGTAATCTTGATTGGGTGATCCCGTGATGTAACGAGCCTAGACTTGGTCTGTCATCTCGCGATGACATGCACTAACACGGAGAAGCAGTTATTCACCGTGGACTACACCCTTTCGGTGTCGAATAACGCCCTAGACCGCCGGGGCCACCGGATGGGTTCTCGATATGAAGACCGCCCAAGGGGGGAGGGCACCCCTACATGTGTGTGGCCCATGCATATGCATGCAAGGGTGGTGTGCTATTTGAATAAGCAATGCACGTCCTTGGAGCCGCGGGAGGACCCGGACTCCGAGGAGCCGCCGGAAAGCCCTGAAGAGTATCATGCAGCTTTGTTTGCGGCACCAAAACCCCTTCATGCCCATACAGAGGTTACTCAACTAGATGGTGTTGCACGCCTAATGGCCCTGAAGGCAAACCATAACATGAGCATAATTTTCTTCAATGACTTATTGTCAGTTATTGCTAGCCTGTTGCCTAAAGAAAATATATTGCCAAAGAACATGTACGAGTCGAACAAAATCCTCGGTTCACTTAAGATGCCGTATGAGCAAATACATGCTTGTCCAAGCAGATGCATGTTATTTAGAAATGAACATAAAGATACGAATTATTGTGTCAAGTGCAAATCCTCTAGGTATATTGAGGTAATAGATGATGATGGTAGCAAGAGGCAGCTCACAATTACCATCAATATCCTTCGATATCTTTCATTCACAGAAAGGATCCAGAGGCTTTATATGACCGAGGAAACTGCCCAATATATGAGATGGGCATGAAGGGAAGATATACAATACAAAAAAGATGCAACATCCACGGGATGGTGAAGCATGGAAGAAATTTGTTGAAATTCATAAGAAAACAGATGACTGGAAGAGTGTAGCTGTTGGGATAACAACCGACGGTTCAATTCATATGGTTTGATGGCTGCCATATACAGTTGTTGGCCAGTATATGTTATCCCCCTGAATCTGCCCCCTGGCATTTGCATGCAACGACATCACATGTTTCTGACGTTGATAATTCCAGGTCCTAACTATACCGGGAAGCATATGAGTGTCTATATGGAGCCATTGGTGGACGACTTACTTGTTGCTCGGAACAACGGGGTCCGGACATACGATGTCGTTTCAAAGAAGCACTTCCATATGCATATCTGGTACCACACATCGCTACATGACCTACCGACACGTGCGATATTTTGTGGTTGGTGTGTAAAGGGGAAGTGGCCTTGCCCAGTGTGTCGACAGTGTGTGACTTTCATTTGGCTGGCTAAGGGTCACAAGTATGTATGCTTTGACCAACATCAGCGGTTCCTTTGTCTTGATCACCCATACAAACAAAACGCTATGCACTTCCAAAAAGGTGTTATTGTTGATGACCCGCCACCACCTATTATGACCGGTGCCCAGCTTAAGGATGAGTTAGACGCTCTCGAGGAAAAGCTCGATGGGAAAGGTTTTGTGGGATATGGAGAGACACACCAGTGGACTCACATTCCAAGCTTATGGAGGCTCCCTTACTTTAAAGATCTTCTACTTCCACACAACATTGATGTAATGCACACTGAAAAGAATATTGCCGAGGCCTTACTCGGCACGCTCCTCGACACCGAGAAGTCAAAGGATAACATTTAGGCTAGGATCGATCAAGCCAAACTATGCAACCGGCCAAAATTAAATTTGGTGCCTCGTGCAAAAGGTAATTCTTGGAAGAAGCCACAAGCCCCTTTCACCCCTTCAATGCCCCAAAGGAAGGAGATTCTCCGATGGATTGT
This sequence comes from Aegilops bicornis, assembly GCA_021605145.1. Lineage (NCBI taxonomy): Eukaryota > Viridiplantae > Streptophyta > Magnoliopsida > Poales > Poaceae > Aegilops > Aegilops bicornis. The sequence continues at coordinate 616,138,008 of CM038672.1, read as the reverse complement.
GAACAACTTGTACTTCCCTGATGGATATGCAGCTAATATCATGAGGGGAGTGAATATGGCTACAAAGCGAATAGGAGGCCTCAAGAGTCATGACTACCATGTATGGCTTGAGCGGATAATGCCTGTGATGATTCGAGGGTATGTCAGAGAGGATATTTGGTGAGTGCTGGCGGAGTTGAGCTACTTCTTCCGTCAGCTTTGTGCCAAAGAACTAGATTATGAAGTGGTTGCAAAGTTGGAGGAACAAGCACCTGAGTTGCTATGTAATTTAGAGATGATATTTCCGCCATGTTTCTTTAATCCGATGTAACATATGATCTTACATCTCGCGTATGAGGCTAGAATGGGAGGACCTGTGCAGTTCCGATGGCAGTATGCACCTGAACGGGAGTTCAAGCATCTTCGTGGGAAATGTAAGAATAAAGCCCGCATTGAAGCCTCCATAGCCGAGGCATACACGAACGAGGAGGTGGCCACGACCACGACAAAGTACTATCATGACAAGATTCAGACTAGGTTAAATCCAGCTCCTCGTTACAATGAAGAACCCACCAGTAATGTTTCCGACCTTAGCCTCTTCGAAGGCCAAGGTGGCAAAGCAAGTGGACCGAAGCCCAAGAACTTTTCACCTACTGAGTGGTTGACTATTATGATCAATGTCTTGACCAACATGGAAGAAGTGCAACTGTACATAAAGTAAGTGTAGAACACCTTTATTGACAACTACTCTCTAGTCTTGAGTTCTAACTCGAATTCTTCCCATTGCTAGGGAATTCCAGAATGAATTCTCGAAGCTACCACGGCCTCCTAGCGACGAAGAATCATCGGACCTTCTTGAAGATACCAATGCTGATGGCGGTTTCATTTCTTGGTTCTCAAGAAAAGTAACTTTTCTAACTTTATGTTACTTCAAGTTGATCTTACTTGCCGGTAATGCTTCCACTAATGAACCATACAATCTCCTATTAATCTTGTAGGCATATCATGAGGTTGATATGGACGCCAAAGTGAGAGAAGTAGCCAAAGGTTTTGAATACGAGGCCAAGTCATTTAAGGCTTACGACATGAATGGGTATCGCTTCCACAGTGATAAACACACGCGTGAGAGGCCCAACCGAAGGTTAATAAATAGTGTGGTCTATTGTCTAGGGATAGATGGACGTCACTACTATGGAACCATCGAAGAAATTTATGAGTTGCAGTATTGTGGTTTACAAGGAGTGAAGCCCATCGTATTCAGATGCAGCTGGCTCAATCCTGAGAAGGTGAGACGAACCCCTAGTATTGGCTTCGTCGAAGTTGGACGAGCATCGAAATGTGCAGGAAATGATGTCTATATTATGGCTCAACAGGCTACACAAGTGTTTTTTCTCCCATACACGTGCACATCTACGGAATATATCGATCTCTTGAAGTGGGATGTGGTGTACAAGGTACCCCCGCGTATCAAGGTACCTACCCCAAACAAGGACGATTACCATATAAACCCTAACACATACGAGGGAGAGTTCTTTCAAGAAGCAGACATTGACGAAGACGAAGATGATGCAGAGGAATATGATGGCGTGCATCACGAACATGATGCTATGGAACATGAGGCCATGGATGACATGGACATAGATAATGCAGAGGACGAATACGAGGATGTTTATGACCCTTAAGATTTGGCATTACTTATGCGATGGCACATGGGGCTAGATGAGGATGAGGGGCCCCCTGAAGACTTCGAGGATGAATGTATGAACGGGCGTGATAGCGATGATGAAAGCCCTGATCCAGATGTTGCACCTAATATTGACCCTTATTTCTAACAACTCCATGTAATCGTGTGAGAACTCTATGTATGTGTGTCACAACTCTATGTATTCGTGTGTGTAACAACTCTATGTATTCGTGTGTGCAACAACTCCATGTATTCGTGTGTGCAACAACTCTATGTATTTGTGTGTGTAACAACTATATGTATTATTCTGACAATTCCATTTATTCTTCATATGTGATATATTTATTGTATTTACATCAAGTTGTATGATCTGTACTAACTGGTTTGTTCTTCTTCGTATCAGGTGATTGAAACATGACAGGTAGCAACAAGATTCCAAAGGAAAGTTTGAAAAAAGTGAATGATTTGTACAATGATCAAATTGCTCGACCGATGAAAGCGGTGGCCGCTCCTTCATCGGTTGCCACAACCGCCAAGAAGGCCAAAGGATTGGCGGGTCTAGACACCCGTTCGACAAAACGTGTGAAACAAGGTCGAGTACCACGCGAGGGAGGAGTAGGAGGCGTACGAGGTGGAGGCGAACGATGATGGGGAGTAGGTGAGGCAGGAGGAGGAGGCGGACGAGGAGGCGGACGAGGAGGGGGAGTAGGTGAGGCAGGAGGAGGAGGCGGACGAGGGGGACGAGGAGGGGGAGTAGGGGGACGAGGAGGGGGAGTAGGTTAGGCAGTAGGAGGAGGCGGACGAGGAGTACGTAAAGCAGCCCGGAGTAGAGCACCTCTTTCTTCTCCTCGACCCTCTGATGCAGTGCTTCACCGTGCTTAGGAGGAGGAAACAGAGGATGGGGATGAGGCGTGTGAGGAGGAGGACGAGGAGGATTTTGCGGAGGAGGTGCTGGAGGATGAGGATGAGGAGGTGGTGGAGGACGACGCCGTCGAGAGGAGGCTGGTTGTTCGTCAGGTTTCTGAGGGTGGGGATGGACCCTCACGGGTGACAGAGCACCACGAGGTGAGCGGTTCGCAACCGAGCGGTTCGACTATCAGCACTACTTCCAGAGGGAAAGTGTGGCTGCGTGGTCCTTCAAAGCTTCCAAGACGTCCATATGTGCATAGAGACGTGTTGATTAAACCAATGGGAGAGAAGTAAGTGGTTATCTCGACTCATCCCATATAAATTGTACCTTTTGTCATTTCCTCACATATAATATGACTTCACTTTTCGTAATGCAGAAGCTTAGTAAGGTGGTGAGAGGCGTCTGCCACGGTCGCCGAGTGGCATCATTGGGGGTCTTTGTAGGTTAAATTATCCTGGACTGGTCACTTTGTCGAACGGTATCATTGAGCCAGCTTGGTCATGCGATCACTACAAACTTGCACTGGATTTCCTGGATATGCGTCAGAGGATTTATGATAACAAAGCCATGTGAGTGGTCAACGATTTCTGGGTAAGTCCTTTCAAACACCTAAATGTCAATACAAAAGGTTTAAATTTGCCATAGTCATGATTTAACCCTTCTCACATGTATGCATGTTTGTAGGATTTCTATACATGCGTTGAGGGTCAGAAGGATCGTGCAAATGTGGTGGTTGAGAATATTGCCAAGAAACTAGTCCACGACATGCACTATGAGGAGCGCGTCCGGTTAGTAGTCAAGTATCACGCGGACTATCTCAACCATAGGATTTCCAAATAGGAGGCTCGAGGGACGCATCTTTCACGGGACAATTACTTCAAGGCAAGTGACGATGGATGCTTGCTATTCCCTACATTACCGCAAAATTAGAATCCTTACTAAGATGTATTTGTTTAATTTACAGGTGATTCCTCGGTGGTGTACCGACAAACGTCCGTCTTTGGGAGAAGATCGTCGAACGGTGGACAGATCTAGGGTGGCAGGATGAACACAAAGCAATATCTGAACGGCGTAAGTTGATGGGGGGTCGAGGACACCGTCAAGGCAACCTCACCATCCCAGGTGTCGTCTCAAAACATGTAGGCAACCACATCCTTTTCTTTTCATCATGTTCTCTTTCATTTGTGAGCATTCCCTTGATTGTTTGGATCGCTTTCTTTTGCAGAAAGAAGACACTGGCAAGGATATCACTTACTTCGAGGCATGGACCATCAAACGTACCAAAGAGGACAAGGACAAGGACCCTCTCCACCCGGAGAGGGACTGGATCAGCTCTAAAGCCCGGTCAGATGGAGAGAACTACACCAAAAAATTGAAGGAGACGTACGGGCCTGACGCTGATCCTCACGTGCTACCGTTTGACCCTCTTGTGGCAATTGCCGCGGCAGGCGTTAGACTGAATGGCAGGATGGCGGTTCACCTCAATTCTGTCATAACCTCCTCCCTTCCGAGAGTCAACACGCTCCGTGCTATGAGTACTAGCTCTACTCCATCAGAGAGCGTCCACGCACTACCACATTCCGTGAGCATTATTGAGGATATTCAGGTCCGTGCTTCTTCATTGATCCTTCATGGTCCTGCATATTTGCATTTCAACATGAATGACATTTGCATTGGCATATTGTAGACTCGACTGATTGACACCGAGAAAGAACGAGATGAAAACCGGGCCAAGCTGAAGGCACAAGATGATCTAGTGAAGTCTTTACAACATATGGTGGCCAATCTTTATTCCATGCAAGGCCAACCAGTGCCAGAGATGCCACCGACGCCAGAGTGGAACATTGTGAGTTTCGTTCAAACTATTTCTATCACCATTTTTGGCATTACCATATGCATTCATCTGACAATTGGGTCAATCCATCACAGCTCAACCCATCACAAGGGTCGAACAATGTTCCGGTAGTTTCACCTCAAGTTGGTGGAGTTGGGGCAGCAAACGGAATGATGCCTCTAATGTTGATGTTATCACTCCGGTTGATGGAGTTGGGGCAGCAAACGGAATGCCTTCTAATGTTGATGTTATCACTCCAATCTCCAAAATCGTGTGAACTTCATGTTATGTTATGTTTGAAACTGTTCCTTGTGTGTTGAGAACTCTTGCATCTTGAGACTTGTAAACTTGTGGTAGTCGAGTGTCTTCACTACTATTTCACCTTTTATTCACTATTGCTTTTATGTGGAATGTTTTTCAGAATCAATCATTGCTTCTTTTGTTCAATGATGCCTATATGTGACATGTTCTATGTGTGATGAACTATATGCTGCTGTTGTATATGTTTCGCTGCAGGAAAGAAACAGAAACAAGAAAAAAGGCTCCTGGGCACACCATTACCGAGGGTGGCTCTCGGCAATGACTGTGAAACTGGACCAGAATGCACCCTTTACCGAGAGGCCTCTCGATAAACGATAATAACCTGTGGTGCCCCTGACAACTTTACCTAGAGGGGCTCTCGGTAAAGGGAAAAGGATTGCCGAGGTTGGCTATCGGCAAAGCTAGCCCTCGGCCTCCTAGTGGTTCTCTTTGCCGAGAGGAGCTCTCGGCAAAGTTGGCCCTCGGCCTGTTCTCGTGGTCCCACATGTTAGGAGGTGACACGTGTCATCCTCCTAGTGGTTCTCTTTGCCGAGAGGTGCTCTCGGCAAAGTTGGTCCTCGGCGTGTTCTCGTGGTCCCACATGTCAGGAGGTGACACGCGTCGGCCTCCTACTGGTTCCCTTTGCCGAGAGTGCCTCTCGGCAAAGTTGTCCCTCAGCCTGCTCTCGTGGTCCCACATGTCAGGAGGTGACACGTGTCAGCCTCCTACTTGTTCTCTTTGCCGAGAGTGGCTCTCGGCAAAGTTGGCCCTCGGCCTGTTGTCGTGGACCCACATGTCAGGAGGCGACATGTGTCAGCCTCCTACTGGTTTTCTTTGCCGAGAGTTACTCTCGACAAAGTTGGCCTTCGGCCTGTGGTCGTGGGCCCACATGTCAGGAGGCGACACGTGTCAGCCTCCTAATGGTTCCCTTTGCCGAGAGCGGTTCTCGGCAAAGTTGGGGCTCGGCCTGTTTTCGTGGACCCACATGTCAGGACACGACACGTGTCAGCCTCCTAGTATTTATTTTTGCCGAGAGTGGCTCTCGGCAAAGTTTACGTGGTCCCACATGTCTGGAGCTAACGGACTTATCCGTTAGCGGCTTTATTTTGTCGACACGGGCTGTTTAGCTCTCGGCAAAGGCTTTGCTGAGGGCCCGTGTTATGGCTCTAGGCAAATTCCTGTTTGCCGAAGAGGTGTACGCCGGGTGGCTTTTGCCGAAGATGACACTCGGCAAAGGCGTTGTCGGCGGTTTTTGGGCCTTTGCCAAGTGTCCATGGCACTCGGCGTATAGGGCGATTCCAGTAGTGTAAGTTATTGCATTCGGAATCATCACTACTAAGATGCATGTATTGTTTTCACACGCCACATTCAGACTCCAAACTACATATATAGTACTCCCTCCGTTCCCAAATATAAGTCTTTTTAGAGATTCCAACAAGTGACTACATATGAAGTAAAATGAGTGAATCTATATTTTAAAATATGTCTACATACATCTGTATGTTGTAATCCATTTGAAATGTCTAAAAAGACTTATATTTAGGAACGAAGGGAGTACAGGTCTCTGCTACTATATTAAACTCACCGGTATATCAATAGTTAGTTCCTTTCACTACTTGCTCTTTAAACTAGCAAGCTCAACAATATTTTATTGAACCACAACATTGCATGGTTTAAGTGAATTGATTCCCTGCTGTACGAACTAAAAGCAAGATAGCTCGGCCGCCACAGTGAGACGAAGGATTTCCAGAATTGTGTTAAATCCAAATTCTGAGAAAGCATCTCTTCCACCACCAGCCCTTTACCATAATTTCTGCCCGCTGCAAACCTTGTGGGTCTGTAACAGTTATAAAGGTAGAGTATTATCTCCCTAATAATAATAATAATAATAATAAAGCATCTATTGCTTTTGGTGGTGCGTCACCTAATTTGCTCCCAAAGTTGCTAAATATTACCCATCAATGCCACCTATAAATGAGGAAAAACGATTCAGTTTTTTTTCGCAGCGCTGAACCATGGTTTATGTATCGGCGGTGTCTCTAGGGTAGTAGAAGGATTTAAGCAGTGGATTGGCTGGAGCTAGGTCTTGTATCCGTGAGACGCGGGTTCGAGCCTTGGCTTTCTCATCTTTTTTCATCTTTTTCCTGATAGACTTTTTTTGTTTCTATTTCCTGACAGATTAAAATGGTCTTCAAAATATTTATCTTTCAAATACTAACTCAAAATGTAACATGTTATATATGAAATGGTCTTCAAAATATTTATCTTTCAAACACTAACTCAAAATATAACATGTTATATATGAAAAAACATGAGAAAAAACATGAGAAAAAACACAAACTCAAAATATAACATGTTACTCCTATATATGAAAAAAAAAACTGAGAAAATGTGTATCTCTACCTAATGTTAAAAGGAGGATTGTTTCTCCACTTTTTTTCGTCATCAAAGTGTTTCGTACGTGTTATTTTGTTTTCTTTTCGTACGTCATTCTGTTTTGTCGGTCGTTTGCGTTGCACATAAATGAAACTGGGTTCAAAGGGAAATTATGTTGGCAGGAGGAATCGAACCTCGCCCACTTAGAAAGACAACGATCAATCTAACTAGGTGACCTAACTATAGTTCTTTGAAAATTGTAAGAAAGGAATCCTCTTATCTTAAAGATATTTTCACAACAACAAAAAAACCTTTGAAGCACGCATGCGCGATAAAATTTACACGCTAGCCTCCCCTTCGTACGTAGGACGCTGGCCTCGACCATCGATCTACACTTTTTTTTTGTGAGTAGCACTATCCTTCTCTTATGGGCCTTTTCTTATGGGCTATGATCAAGCTAATCTTTTGGGATATGTGGGAATCAGGGCATTTTATCACCTCAGTAAAAAGAAAGAGCACGTTTAGAAGAATATACAAATGATTCTATAAAAAGAATATACAAATTATAGTCTCATCTTGCTATCTCATACCAATTTCCACAAATTTATATATGTTGATAAGTTACTTGGAATATCAACAAGTGGCTTCCGGAATAAACAAACATATGATGAAAACGGAAGAGAGGCCTTCCAATGAATTAGCAAGCACGGGAGAGACCACTCAAAAAAAAGAAGCACCGGAGAGACATAAAATATTAGTTCATGTAGTCAGTAGTCTTGCATATTTCATCATCAGGGAAGAACCACGACCGAAACGTCCAATTGCACCGGCGAATTGCACTCGCGCACCTAAGTGTGATGCTTCGCCTCTCACAGGTTGATGAGCCTGTAGATGCGACGAGCGGGCATTGAACCCACAACCATCAACTGCACGCAAGATCACATGGCAACTTTCTCGAAATAGATAGAAGGTGTGGTGTGACTATCATCTTCTCCGTGTAGAGAATTGTTCGAGCACATGGCAATGGGATGTCTGACATGAATTTCGCATGAACCAGCCTCCTTTTTCATAAAAGGTCTTTAGCCGAGGCTAAGTGGCAATCCTTCTTTAGTATCCATAAATCATAGAAAACACAGATGTTGTGAGCTAGCATATTTTGCCAGGGGCATGTGATTTTTTTTCTCCCGTTGCAATGCACGGGCCTTTTTGCTAGTTGAAACTAAATTGAACACATGCTTGTTGAAGAATAAGTCGGAGGCTATGAGGATTCCGCCCACATTGGCAACAACGGTAGTGATAAGCATTGTTGGCCATGGGCTGTAGTGTTCACCGATGACACTGGATACATCAATTGGGGGTTTACTGGATAGATGGAACCTTTAGCAAAAGCAAAAAATAGTAAGAGGTAGCAGAAAACTATATTCATGTTAGGAAAAGAACTGTACATAGATTTTTATTTTCTTAATAACTTGATTTCGGAGACCTTAAAGTTCGCAACCTTCAAGTTTTTTAAAAAAGGACAGTTTCATATGACAAGGTTATTACCTGATCCGAATGATTTCAAGCTGGCATGGTGAGACTGTGGCAGATTAGACGGCCATCCGACGGGTGGATGTAGCTGGTAGTTGCTGTCCATAGAAGCTTTCATTGTTGTAGTAGTTGCCATCCATGTCGTCGTTCCACATGTTTTGGTGGGGTGGACACTACAGGAAAAAACTTATAAGCCGTGTATCTGATACACTCGGCTTACGCCTATTTAAACTCGGTTTATGTATAAGCCGAGTAAAATACCCGGCTTATACGGTATAAGCCGGGTATTCAAACAAAAAAACTCGGTTTATGTATAAACCGAGTGTTTTCACAAGGCACTCGGTTTAATAAAGTAACATGACGGCGGCCGGGTGTTAACGGCCACGTGTTACAGTCTGTATAAGCCAAGTGCGTCTGTGCGCACGGTTTACCTATAAGCCATGTGCCTCTTCTCAATGCACGCTTTATATAGAAGGCGAGTGCCTTCACAAGCCGCACGGGTTATATATAAACCGAGTGCCTTATAGCTGCTGTACACGGTTTATATATAGGCTCCAGTGGCTTCCATATGGCCTATAAGCCGGGTGTTTTTGGCTGAGTTACACGGCTTATAACATGCCCTGGCTTATACATGGCCTATAAGCCGAGTTTCTTTGGCTGAGGTACACAACTTATAGCCTACCCGTGGCATATATGACCTATAAGCCGGGTCCTCTTCGCTGGGGTACTCGACTTATAGGCCATATAGCAATTTCTTTTGCTTCCTTCAAGGGAGCAGCAAAATATGCATATCCAGGAATACATGATCAACCAAAATATATCCAGCAATATATATCCAACGAAGGTTCACAACAACAGTATAACAGCGAAAACCGACCTTGAGTTCAAAGTCTGCACATGCATACATACGCAACACAAGTTCACAAACGAATGGACCATGAGTTCCAAGTCCGCACATGCATACATATCCAATGAAGGTTCACAACAACATACATACATATGCATCCAGAGTTCACAAATGAAAGGACCGTGAGTTCCAAGTTGACACCAGGCATGAACCTAAAAGATGCAATGAGCTCCACCGCAGCATGTATGCCCACTCGCAACAGCATCCACGATGCAAACCTATAAGTCAATTATCACACGCATGAGTTTACAAAGTTAAGTTGCAAAGATAGATAAGACACTAGACTCAACAAGCATCAACATATAAGGTTCAGATTGAAGCTAAGATGTATGAACAATATAAGCATCAACATTTGTGGACTCGACCATCAACAATGCACAAGTTGTAAGTTGAGAAGCACAAGCAACGACAAGACGTAACCATCAACAATGCACAAACATAAACAACTACCTCGAGTGATCATTGTTGCGGGCCCTGTTCAAGAATTCATCCGATTAACCAGTTAACTTGCCGATTAATCCCTACTCATAGGGTCATCGAGTAGGCGATAAACTGATAAATCATCCAATTAATTAATTAAATGGCCGATTAACTTGCCGATTAGCCTATTAATCCCCTACTCACCAGCCAACCGAGCAGTTACCAGTTAACGATTTCCTCAACAATGTTGCGGGGAGGTCGAAGCGACATAAACCGTAGTGGGTGTCACTGGCTTGCTTGGCCAGGTGTAGATCCACCTACCACACTGTTATTGGAGCCTTGTCCCGACTGAGAAAACTTCAAACACGAGACGGTGATGTAAGATGCATGATCTTTAAGCAGGATGGTAAGATGCATGATTGAGAAGTTGGAAGACTTACAAAGTTGAAAGTAGGAAGAGGTGGAAGTGAGGGAAGATCCGGCAAAGTGGAACCCCCTGCATATTAGTTCTGAACTGAGCGAACGTCTCCTGCAAGGCTGCCTGTTGTCTAGCCTTGAATTCCTACTGTTGAAATAGGGCTTGCTGCATTTTCATGGCTTGCTCCAGTTGAAGCACGGCATTGGCATAAGCCTCCTGCCGCAACCTGGTTTCTTCCTCCAGGCGGGCCTACAATATGCCATCGCAACAAGTTCACCATCATTGCAATACAAAGAAGAAATCACAAGGAAGGTCAATGAAGCAAAACATACCTCGAATTGATGGAGCATGTGCATCCTGTGCTGTGGGCAACGCCTATAGCAGGTGTCCTGAACTCGACGTGGCAGCACGGAGGTGGGAGAGTTTCGAATGTCCTTCTTCCGGATGGCGCTGCCGCCAACGATAACCGCCACCCTTCTTGCCTTGTCTTGACTAGACGGAAATCAGAAGGCCAATGTCCTCGTGAGGCCGGATCGTAGTCGGGCCCTCGCTTGAACTTCCCACCGTATACATCAATCCTCAAGCCAGCACCTTCGTTGACCCACCCCCTTCCGGTTTCTTTGACAAGCGGGAGAGACATAATCCCATAAATGTATTGAGTGGCTCGGTGCCGGTTGTCCCTCCAACAAGAAGCCCTGCAACGACGGCCCCGTCTTCAAACTAATGCATGTCCTGTAATAAAGTGCAGACTGAGATCAAACATAAAACGAAAATGCTTCTTTTATCATCAAAAATCTCTTCGCAAGGAATAAGCTGCATCTCATACACTTTGTTGTGTCCATCACAATCACATTCATATAAAATTGCAAACTATTTAAGTGCTTCTTTTAATCAGTGGACACTCGCACACACTTTTTTTGGCAAGATGAGAATTTTAATATTGGTTTATAATTTGCAGGGATATATGAACTTGGGAATCGATCATTCGAGAAAGTTCATAGAAAGAAAATCTCCACTCCGCATAGGTACTGTTTCTTCTCGACTCCCATAGCCTAACAATTGTTAGTTAGTAAAATCATTTCAGATCATTGAATTTCAATCTTAAGTTATTAAATTTCAAATATGAGACTTTGTTGTTCTTGACTCCGCATAGGTACTGTTTCTTCTCTATTCACATAGCCTAACATAGGTACTGTCATCATTTTGGTTCCTGAAGATGCAATTGGGGGAGGGAGCAGAACCAAGACCTGGTTGTCGTTGTTGTTGCAGACGAGGAGGAGACCAGCAGTGGCACCTTGCTGCCGGAGCACCTTGCAGAGGAGGAGGAGACCAGCAGGGGCAACTTGCCGCCGGAGCACCTTGCACATTATTTGGCTTATTAGTTTCTACTCCCTCCATTCCAAATTACTCGTCGTGGTTTTAGTTCAAATTTGACTAAAACCACTACGGGTAATTTAGAAAGGAGGGAGTACTAGCAGTAGTGTGTATAGTCAAACATTGAGCAAAATTGTTTCTTTAATCATCAAAGCTCTTCACAAGGAAGAACACACTGTATCTCATAAACTTGTTGTTGTGTCCATCAAAATTGCATCAAATAAAACTGCAAAACTACTGTAATGGACAGATGCAAACTGAAACGAACATGTGTATGTACTGAAGATGCAAACTGAACCAAAATCGTGTACAGGGAACACCTTGCCGCTTTGACGCTGGGGGAGCTGAGCACCTTGCCACCGGAGGAGCCGAACCGGATCTGGGTCACCTTCCCGGCATCCTTCTCCTCGGCAAGCACCTTGCCGCCTGAGGAGCCGACCCGGATCTACAGATAACACGGCCGGTCAGAGAGAGAGAGAGAGAGAGAGAGAGAGAGAGAGAGCGAGAGAGGGAGAGAGAGAGAGATGGAGAGAGAGAGAGAGAGAGAGAGAGATAAGTACCTGCCGGTGGAGGGAAGGTGGCACGGCGGAGAAGTCCGGCGACCTCAACCCTAGCAGACAGCGAGGGGCGGCGGGGCGGCGACCGGTCGGAGGGCCTGCTCGGGGGAGCTCATGCTCGGCGAGGGAGGTGGCGGGGTGTGGATCTGGTGGAGAAGGGGGGCGCAGCGCGGGGGCGGGTGGCGGCACGGCCGGCGGTGGGTGCAGGCAGCGGAGTAGCAGGTGATTTTGGGTGCGCGAGGTGGGGGGCGGCGCGGGGAAGAGATTTGGGGGAAGATGAGCGCGCCTGTGTATTGAAAAGTCCCGCGCATTCTTTTTCCTACTAGGCAAGTCCCGCGTTTTGTGCTTCTGTTTTTTATTAGGGTAAGCCGAGCACTACACATGGTTTACAATATATATATATTATCCCTCAAAAAAGATACAATATATATGTTCTATTTCATTAAAAAGTATTTCCCAATTGGTTTTTCAATCTTTTTGTATTTTCTTTTATTACATTTATTACATTTTTATTTTTTTGTTATTGTATTTTTTTGTATTCCTTTTTATTTCATTGTTTTAGAAATGAAATCACCCTTTATTTTGTTATTTCGTACATATATTAGGTCATTGTGAAATGGCATATCAACACTGGGCCATATGCAAGTCGTGGCCTTACGACATGCGTAGGCCTTGTGCAGCAGAACTATCTGAACACTTCCCTCTACGCGGATTGCTCTTCGTGTGTCTGCGATTGTGGCCGGCGGCCTCGGGGGCTAGCCATGCCACCAAATCTTGCGTCGGGGCTTCTTACACGTCTAGAAGTGTGGTGGTGGGTGCCCACATCCGGCACGCATCTCCGGAGTGCGACCCCCTTCACGGACGGCGCCGCCACCACAAGACTGGATGGGGAAACGGGGTCGACACGGAGGGAATCTTGCGGTGGGTTTGGCCCGGACCTTGTTCCGAAGTGTTCCTATGGGCTGACCTACCACAACCGGGTGGAGAGGTCCATTGGTTAAATCCAGTCCGGTGAAAGTCAAAGGGTTAGATCTCCTAGTCAACCGCTCCAGGGTTAGGCGGGACGGGGGCCTTGGGGTAGCAATGCCATTGGAGCATCGCGCGGGGCCCTCATACATGCCCCAAGGTGTGGTGGCATGTCTGAAGAGGTAGCACGCGGCTCTGGGGTGTGGCCCCCCTCACGGACGGTGATGACACGATATAGTAAACGTTTTGCGGTAATTATGCGGCGTGAATATTACTGAACAGTCGAAGCGCGATAAAATCATGATTTTTTACGCGGCGTGGGCACATGTGATATAGGACGGATGGTAATTTTTCATAATTTTTGGTGATGCAGAAGTATCTGAACACTTCCCTCTACGCGGATTGCTCTTCGCGTGTCTATGATTGTGGCCGGTGGCCTCCGGGGGCTAGCCATGCCGCCAAATCTTGCGTCGGGGCCTCTTACATGTCTAGAAGTGTGGTGGTGGGTGCCCACACCCGGCACGCGTCTCCAGAGTGTGACCCCCTTCAAGGACGGCGCAGCCGCCGACACCTGGAGGGGCGAAACGTCCGCGTTGGGTCGACACGGAGGGAATCTTGCGGTGGGTTTGGCCTGGACCTTGTTCCGAAGTGTTCCTATGGCTGACCTACCACAACCGGGTGGAGAGGTCCATTGGTCAAAGCCCGTCCGGCGAAAGTCAAAGGGTTAGATCTCCTGGTCAACCGCTCCAGTGTTAGGCGGGACGGGGGCCTTGGGAGGTTGCAATGCCACCGGAGCGTCGCGCGGGGCCCTCATACATGCCATAAGGTGTGGTGGCATGTCTGAAGACGCGGCACATGGCTCCGGGGTGTGGCCCCCCTCATGGACGGCGATGCCACGGTATAGTAAACGTTCTGCGGTAACGGTGCGGCGTAAATATTATTGAACACTCAGAGCGCGATAAAAATCATGATTTTTTTACACGGCGTGGGACATGTGATATAGGACGGGTGGTAATTTTTCATAATTTTTGGTGATGCAGAATTATCTGAACACTTTTCTCTATGCGAATTGCTCTTTCCGTGTCTACGATTGTGGCCGGCGGCCTCCGGGGGCTAGCCATGCTGCCAAATCTTGCGTCGGGGCCTTTTGCACGTCTAGAAGTGTGGTGGCGGGTGCCCATACCCGGCACACGTCTTCAGAGTGTGACCCCCTTCACGGACAGCGCAGCCGCCGGCTCCTGGAGGGGGGAAACGATCGCGTCGGATCGACACGGAGGGAATCTTGCAGTGGGTTCGGCCCGGACCTTATTCCCAAGTGTTCCTATGGGCTGACCTACCACAACCGGGTGGAGAGGTCCATTGTTCAAAGCCCGTCCGGTGAAAGTCAAAGGTTTAGATCTCTTGGTCAAACGCTCCAGCGTTAGGCGGGGACAGGGCCTCGGGGGGTAGCAATGCCATCGGAGCGTTGCGCGGGCCCCTCATACATGCCTTTAGGTGTGGTGGCATGTCTGAAGAGGCAGCACGCGGCTCCGGGGTGTGGCCCCCCCTTACGGACGGCGATGACACGGTATAGTAAACGTTTTGTGGTAACGGTGCGGCGTGAATATTATTGAATACTCAAAGCGCGATAAAATCATGATTTTTTTACACAGCATGGGCACATGTGATATAGGACAGATGGTAATTTTCCATAATTTTTGGTGATGCAGAAGTATCTAAAAACTTCCCTCTACGCGGATTGCTATTTTTTTGAGCTAAATGACCCTGAAATTAAAAAGCACTACAAATGAAGTCTGAAAAGGTTGAAACTTGGCATGGTATCATCGTTTCACCCATACATGGGTAGGCCATTTGCAGACAAGGGAGGGTGGGCCCAACCACCGGGGGGATAAAATTACCGCAGCGCCATGCCTGATCCAACCACTTAAATCCTCGAAATCGTATGATGCCGGAAATCCTCGAGAGCTGGCACGGTGTCATCATATGGCCCCTGTAGGGTGTGGTAAAATTTTGGGCACGTTTCGAGTAGGCCTTACCTGAGGCTGCTTGTAAACTACACCATCTCTGATTTAGTCTCTGGGTACCGAGAGGAAACGAGTGAGGTTTGTGAAGGAAGTGCGGGCCATGTTGTTCCGTTGGCCTCAAAACTTCTTGTCCTCTCAAAGGAGTTCATCGAATGACACGTGCCAGGCCCTTGCATTTTTCGGACCCGCCTGGAATATTTGTGACATTTATTGCACCGCTAGTGTTTCGGCGCCGGAAATTGCAGATCTGCAAGGCGGCACATAGCGGGATGGACCGAACGTGTGTGGGGTCCTCGTCGAGCACGTCGAGGACGACGATGCCCCGCCAGAGGTCCACCCAGCCGAGCACGGTTCCTCCGAGCGCGATCACCTTGGTGGGCTCGCAGGGCATGTCGTCCTGCCTGAAGTCGACGAGAGGCGTGAGCGCCCTGGTGCTCCACACGCACGCCTTGGAGGAGAAGAGGTGGAGTTGGTAGGTCATCGGGTAGTCGTGACGCCCACGCCGAGATCGGCGAGGAGGAACGGCCGTCGTCGTCAAAGGGCAAGATGGCGGCGCAGGAAGACAAAGGAGGAGTCGGAGTGGCCGGGATGGGTGTGAGCGAGGGCTTGCTTCCGCTGACTGCAGCTGCAACGTGGTAGACAAAAAGAGAAATTGCTCGTCAGAGGACGCAGACTCTTTGGATGAGCCCATCGGCGGAGGAGGATGAGGTCCTTGGCCTTTGAGATGACCTCGATCGACTAAGGCTGGTATCGCGCTTGCTCCTCCTCGCGCCGGAGTCGACGGTCTCGTGGACTAACAGCGGGAGACGGGGCGGCGGGTCGAGGCAGAAGCTGACCTTGATGCTGCCGCCGGTGCTCATCTTGGCTTCAGCGGTGGTGTCGTTCTCGCAGTCGGCGTAGCCGCCATTCTTATCGAGGAGAACCCAGGGCTTGTGACCGGCGACGGCGGTGGCGGCGGCACCTACGGGATGGAAGCTGCAGGAAGCGTCGGACGATCTATCCATATCCACGGTTACGTACGATCAGGGGATGGCTGCGGGTCAACCCAGCAATCCGACCCATGGGCAGCCGCGCCCATGGGCACCCGACCCGAATGGGTAGGGACCTAGGGTATGGGTTGTCATCCTCATCTATGGGTAAGCCCGATGAGTAACCCAATTAGTCGTGGGTAGGGTATGAACATAAGGTCTTGCTAGTGGGTTACTCAATGGGTCGCCCTTTTATCTGACATGTGGGCCCTTCAGTGCACAAAATACACTAACCCCTATCACCCAATAGCCATCTATGCTGAAAAAACACTAATAAGAAGCACCACACCACGACCAGAAAGATCACATTCACCGATATGAAAGTCCCTCTCCCCCCGCTCAAGGCCTTTGCTCAATTACTTGTTTGGCCCAAGGCCTCATGCAGCTAAAGGTCTGCTCCCTCAAGGAGTGCGGCGATAGAGCATTCGTCCTCGCCTACTCCCGTTAGTGCTGAACAATTGGAGATCGACGCGTCGACTGGCCCCGCTGGCTGGTCGGGGGGGACCGTGATAGGCAACAGATTATATGATGCAGGGCCCTTCTTCACACCGGTAAGTTCAACGGTGCACCGATGTTCCATTATACATAACCGCCAACAAGGCGGTACGTAACACGTCAACATGTAACGGCGTCGATCCTGCGTCCAACGGAAAAATAACCCCCAGCTGCCCATGCCCCGCCAGTGGGGCCTCCGACTTAACTCGGCTTTGAGGCAGGGAAAAAAAAGGAAAGCATATCCCCTGATCCGCCGCACAAGCTCCCGAGCTCGCAGGCATGACGATGGCGGAGGCGGAAAGCAATCGCTTCGAGTTCCTGTCGGATCCCGTCGACAGGTATGTTTGGTACACTTTTCTTCGGCCTCTCTCTCCAAGATGGCGTCGGCGCCATACAGCAAAACATCCAACTATTGCGGTCGTTTTGTTTTTTGATAGATTTCCGTCGATGGATCTATCACACGACAACTCCCTGGACTGTGATGAAGGCGCTGAAGTTCTAATCCGCGTCCGGTCGGATTCCAGCATGGGCAACGCTGGGGATGCAGCGCTCACAGTGGATGCCGATCTGAACAGTACTTGCGAGGCCGTCGACCTGACGGTGGCACCTTCAGAGACGCCAACAGCGAGAGATGATCCTCAGGCGCCTGGGTGGACGAGAAGGTATAACCTCTAAATCACACCAGTTTGCCCAGTTTGTAGTTGTTCTGACTTTTGATTTCCATTGCAAGATCTGACTCACAACCTATATCTGAAACTCCATATCACAAAGAGCAGCCCACTGCGGAACATCTGACAACGGAATTCTCGTCTATGCAGAGTCCGTGTTGGAAGAGCACCAACAGAACGTCCCCCCTGCGCCGGTAGGCCAACTGCCCTGGAAAAAGCACTTCGAGGTTATGCAAATGAGAAAACACCAACAGTCATAGTACCTGCAGTCGGAAACACAAGATAATCAGACTTTCACAAGATAATCCAGCACATGCTAACAGTTGATGAGTTCGAGACTGCATGGAAAGATCTGATTGATAGCCACGGTCCAATCTAGACATATTTTTGTACTCTCGTCCGGTAAGGGTTCACATGTGTATATATACGAGAGACCTCGACCTCGCCTCGAGGGAGGGTAACTACGACGAGAGACGTCGGCAATGCCAGTCCGGCCTAACAAACCAAAGTTTCGTCCATTCCCCATGCACTGGAAAGTATATGGTGCTCGCAGTCTTGGGGTGCTACCTGTACTACATTTTTTTTAAATTACAGTGTTTCAAAACAATTCAAATTTTTGTTTGTGATGAATGTTACTACATGCCCTACAAATTTCAAGTCCAAAATAGAACACACACATTGAGAAACAAAAGGGATGAATTTTCTTAAGTGTTTCAAAATATATTTTTTTCCAAATTTCATGATGAATGTTAGTAGAAGCGCTTCACACTTTCAGATCCAAAATCAAGTACACAATGCTTATTTCAATTTTGCATCTAATATTTTTAGGGGATCTAGTAACATTTCTTGTGCACATTCTCCATTTTTTCGGAAGAAACATTTAAAATTATGTTTAAGCGTTGCAACACCGATAATACCCCAAGGCTGGTAGCACATGATACCTCCTCGCCGCCAAACCCCCGTGTACTACGGATCCGACAACGAGCGACGATCCAACACATGTGAAGATGCAATAGCAATAGGGGTCAACCATCGAGAAAGGAGGATCAAGAAGAAGCCGTTGCACATCTCGATACACTAAAACCAGCGGTCCGCCGTGGTCGCGATTTACCATCACTACCACGCGGTGGTCGCCATGTCGCGACACGCATGCCGCCACCACCGCACCATGCACGCCGCCGCCGAGACCTGTCACATCGCGTCGAACCCCATGTTCGCCGCCACTCCTCTCGACCCCCACCGTCCCCATGGCAGCCAAGACGAAAAACGGATGGTGAGAACCCTCTGCCGCCCAACCCTCCGTGCTTCGCCTACAACGCTCCAATCAAGAAGGAGGAGGGAAAGCTGCTAACAAATTGAGATAAGCGAGTGCTACGGTTTCTCCCCAATTGCCCACGGTGGCGATGCGACAAAGTCGATGCGTCTAATGTCTCGACTCATTTCTTTTACAAGTTTTCTAATTTGTCTGTGAGAAATATACACCTCTCCCACATCGTCCCACATGCAGCACGCTTGCATCGGTTTTCGAGTCCATTAACGAGTGAAGTTTCTATGTTAGCCTGACCTAAATAACTTTGTCTGTTTAATTTTTTTGCTTCAAACAAAAAAAATATATTCTAAACGATCTTTCTGATTCCAGAAGTCCGTTCACGAAGCCACAACGCTGTATGCATTTTTATTAGCGGAAAATTGGGACGACGTGTCATTGCACTGGTCTTCCCCATGCCCCACAAAGAGTCATGGGTTAACCCGCTGAACGGCTGCTGATCGAACGGATTAAAAAAATCCATCCAGTCTCCCATCCGTCCGTGCTTCCGGTACAGGTTGCTACAAACCTTGACGTCGCTGCTATCCACTAACAACCATCCCTCCGCTACGTACAAACGTCGTCCCTCTCCCATCTCCCTTCCCATTAAAATATCTGTATATTACTGCTGCAGTATACGCCACGCGCTAATTCTCTGTACCTCGATGAACGACAACCGATTCCGTGAGCAGGGGCTAATTATCGCTCCCTCAAGTCCATATATTGTGTTAAGTTTTCAGCCCAACTTGCAATATGCAGCCCATGCAGCTAAAGGCTGGTGCTCAGGCAAAGGAACAGACTTGTTTAGTCCCACCTCGCGTAGAGAAGAAGAAGGAACCAGCTTGCTAGCTATATAAGAAGGTGTGACCTTTCCAGCTCTTCCTCACAGGTCGTAGCTGCCCGATGGGCGCACGTACGACAAGACGTGTACTATTTTTGAAGTATATAAAAATAAAAACAAATATTTATTTCAAACCCGATGGGCGCCCTAATGGGTCGGGTCATCCATCGGGTTCGGACGTGGGTCTGCTTGTATACCCATGGATAGGGTCGTGGGCAAAGGGTTAGACCCATTTACTTATCAGGCATGGGTCTGGTAGAGGTCGACCCGGTGAAACCCGACCCGATTTCCAGGTTGAGCTGCGGGGCTAGATCTTGTTGGGTTTTTAATCCCAGAGGTCAAGCAAACGGAGCAAAATTACAGCACGGTCCAAATTTTATCCAATTAATTGCACGCCTCACCAAAACTACTGAGAGCATGAGTAAATCCCAAATGCTAAGGGCATCTCTAGCCGATGCTTTAAAAGGCTATAGAGAAGTAAAAATTCCAGTTTGCTCCTCTGAACCGGACCTAGCCTATCTCTTAAAACCCACATAGGACTAGCCATACCCGCGCGAGGCGGCATGCCGCGCCTAGATATGGTACATATGTATATACTATTTTTGGCTCATCAGATGAAAAAATAAAAGCTTCGTGTAAGTTTGTAGCTATAAATTTGTATTCACAAGATAGCTAGCTGTACACATGATCATTTTGAAAATGATACATCTGCTATCACCATGAGTATTACATCCCTGCAAGATGGAAAGTACACATTATCATTTCTTTCAAGTAAGACTAAACACAGTACATTCATTTGCAGTTTATATCATTCTAATTTAGCCTCCTACAGGATTAGTACATCTAGTGAAATGATACAGAACTTCTGCACATTGTTGCCGGCGACCCACAGATGGCTGAGCACCAGTGTAAGAACTGGTTAGGTCATCAATTCAAGTAACGCTAGAGTACATATGGAGTGGTATGATATTCAAAATTTGTAACAATCCTTTGCCAAGATTTGATTCTGCCTTCTGAATTGACTTTGTTGAGCATTGTTATATTGGCAAGGATGTTTCTTTCACGCAATAGTAGTGGTGTCAGCATGTAGATGGTAGTTTATGTTACTATATACTGTACATAGATACATGTTGATTTAATGTTTTTTATTTATGTTTGTTGCAAATTATTGTTCGTAAGTTGGACCGTCTTTTGTGCTCATTTAATTTTAAAAGATGAGTGAGAGCATGCAAGTGTCAGAAGAACAATTAATTGAAAGAGCCAATAGGTGAAGAAGGATATCCTGGTTCACAACTTTTTCCTTGGCAGACTTTGTTTAACTATGTTATTGCATGTACTTTATTGTATACGTATCTATTGAACGTGCACTCATTTTTTGAAATATTCACTGCTTATTTTTTGTATGGGCCAAAAAGAAGCTAAACTTTAAAATGTTGTGTAGACTCTAAATCGTCGAAAAATATGTTGGCTAGAAAGGTTGGAATGTTTTAATAGTGATGGTATTGTTAACTTGGGAAAAATTATGGCCCGGTAGCCTTTCTTTTAGTGTCATAAAATGTAATATAGGTAACAAATTTTATAAGGAGCACCAAAAATGGCTGTACTTTTTTTTGTAGAGTTAAACTTGCGAGCGAATTTGTTTAGTGTACAAGATTGGTGTGATGTAATGACAAAAAGTTATGTTTTCTGAAAGAGAATAACAATGGAATACATGATATGGAGATGTAAAAACTGCACTGATAGATATATCATGCCTAGTAAAACGAAAATAGATTTATTCAGTGAAGTACATATAGCATATTCCATGAATAAAAATATTATTTTTTGTCATAATACTAAGTGGGCAGTTGTACAACGTCTACCGATTTTCTACTGGATGTGGACCGGTGTACGTGATTGCTGGGATGTAACCTGTTGACGTGCCAAGCAGGCCAATGGCTGCGTCCATTAAACGGCTGGCAGTGAGCAACAGGCAACTGCATGCAAAGAAGAAGGAGGTCGCATGCTAGGCTGAGGAGGCCCCACGCTTGTCTACAGGAGCAAGCAGTTAACACAGGTCGAAGCGGCGAACCTGGAGAGTGGAGACGCTACTCCCATTCTCCCAAGACATTTGAGCTCATTCCGCATGCAGATACGAAAAATGCAAAAGAATCCTGGAACTACCTTGAAGTGTCACCGTACGTGTTCCCGCAAGAACTGACGACCGACGACCGACGCTGCCCAAAAGCACATAAATCTGAACTGCATTACAGAAACTACCTCAGAGTGTCATCGTGTTCCCGCAAGGAGGAGCTCGGCCGCCTCCTCCACTCCGTCACGGCGTCATCGGCCTCGACTTCGCCGGTGAACCTGATCGGGGAGAGAAATTTCAAAAGACGTAAGAGAAAGATTGTCCGAGCAAGACAAAAGTTGCAGTCCAACTCGAACGAACATGGCCACCTTGTCATGGTAGCAAGACACCGTCCAAGCATGAACGAAAGGGCCACCGGACCAGGTCCATGTTGGAAATATGCCCTAGAGGCAATAATAAATTAGTTATTATTATTATATTTCCTTGTTCATAATAATCGTTTATTATCCATGCTATAATTGCATTGATAGGAAACTCAAATACATGTGTGGGTACATAGACAACACCATGTCCCTAGCAAGCCTCTATTGGCTAGCTCGTTGATCAATAGATGGTTACAGTTTCCTAACCATGGACATTGGATGTCATTGATAACGGGATCACATCATTAGTAGAATGATGTGATGAACAAGACCCAATCCTAAGCCTAGCACAAAGATCGTAGTTCAGATGCTAAAGCTTTTCTAATGTCAAGTATCATTTCCTTAGACCATGAGATTGTGCAACTCCCGGATACCGTAGGAATGCTTTGGTGTACCAAACGTCACAACGAATCGGGTGACTATAAAGGTGCACTACGGTATCTCCGAAGTGTCTGTTGGGTTGGCACGAATCGAGACTGGATTTGTCACTCCGATGTAAACGGAGAGGTATCTCCGCCCACTCGGTAGGACATCATCATAATGTGCACAATGTGACCAAGGGGTTGATCACGGGATGATGTGTTACGGAACGAGTAAAGAGACTTGCCGGTAACGAGATTGAACAAGGTATAGGATACCGACGATCGAATCTCGGCAAGTACAATACCGCTAGACAAAGGGAATTGTATACGGATCGATTGAGTCCTTGACATCGTGGTTCATCCGATGAGATCATCGTGGAACATGTGGGAGCCAACATGGGTATCCAGATCCCGCTGTTGGTTATTGATCGGAGAACGCCTCGGTCATGTCTACATGTCTCCCGAACCCGTGAGGGTCTACACACTTAAGGTTCGATGACGCTAGGGTTATAAAGGAAGTTTGTATGTGGTTACCGAATGTTGTTCGGAGTCCCGGATGAGATCCGGGACGTCACGAGGAGTTCCGGAATGGTCCGGAGGTAAAGATTTATATATGGAAAGTTGTTGTTCGGGTTCCGGGAAAAGTTCGGGTTTTTCCGGTATTGTACCGGGAAGCTTCGGAAGGTTCGGAGGATTCGGAGGGGTCCGGAGGTCCGGAAATTGTTCCACCACGTCCAATACAGTAGCATGGGCTGTAGGGGGCGCCCTAGCCATAATGGGCCAAGGGCACCAGCCCCCCCAAGGCCCATGCGCATGGGAAGGGGGAACCCTAAGGGGGAGGGCCTCCACTTGACTTGGGAGGCACTCCTCCCCTCTTGGCCGCCCCAAGTCCCATCTAGGGCTGGCCGCACCCCTGGGGTGGAAACCCTAAAAGGGCGCAGCCCTCTTTCCCTATATATACTTGAGGTTTTGGGCTGCCCAACATAGATGAGTTCTCTCCCTCTTGGTGCAGCCCCGCCTCTCCTCCTCCTCCTCTCCCTTGGTGCTTGGCGAAGCCTGCGGGATTGCCACGCCTCCATCACCACCATGCCGTTGTGTTGCTGCTGGATGGAGTCTTCCTCAACCTCTCCCTCTCTCCTTGCTGGATCAAGGCGTGGGAGACGTCAGCCGGGCTGTACGTGTGTTGAACGCGAGGTGCCGTCTGCTCGGCACTCGGATCTCCGGTGATTTGGATCACGACGAGTACGACTCCTTCAACCCTGTTCTCTTGAACGCTTCGGCTTAGCGATCTACAAGGGTATGTAGATGCACTCTCCTTCCCTCGTTGCTAGTTTCTCCATAGATAGATCTTGGTGACACGTAGGAAAATTTTGAATTTCCGCTACGTTCCCCAACAGTGGCATCATGAGCTAGGTCTATTGCGTAGATTCTTTGCACGAGTAGAACACAAAGTAGTTGTGGGCGTTGATTTTGTTCAATATACTTACCGTTACTAGTCCAATCTTGTTTCGACGGTATTGTGGGATGAAGCGGCCGGACCGACCTTACACGCATTTTACGTGAGACAGTTCCACCGATCGACATGCACTTGGTGCATAAGGTGGCTAGCGGGTGCCGCCTCCCACTTTAGTCGGAACGGATTCATTTAAAAGGGTCCTTATGAAGGGTAAATAGCAATTGGCATATCACGTTGTGGTTTTATGAGGTAAGAAACGTTCTTGCTAGAAACCCAAAGCAGCCATCAGAAACATGCAAACAACAATTAGAGGACGTCTAACTTGTTTTTGCAGGGTATGCTATGTGATGTGATATGGCCAAGAAGAATGTGATGAATGATATGTGATGTATGAGATTGATCATGTTCTTGTAATAGGAATCACGACTTGCATGTCGATGAGTATGACAACCGGCAGGAGCCATAGGAGTTGTCTTTATTTATTGTATGACCATGAGTCATTAAACAACGCCATGTAATTACTTTACTTTATTGCTAACCGGCAGCCATAGTAGTAGAAGTAATAAGTTGGCGAGACAACTTCATGGAGATACGATGATGGAGATCATGGTGTCATGCCGGTGACAATGATGATCATGGAGCCCTCAAGATGGAGATCAAAGGAGCAATATGATATTGGCCATATCATGTCACTACTATATAATTGCATGTGATGTTTATTATGTTTATGCATCTTGTTTACTTAGAACGACGGTAGTAAATAAGATGATCCCTTACACAAATTTCAAGAAGTGTTCTCCTCGATCGTGCACCGTTGCTACAGTTCGTCGCTTCTAAGCACCACGTGATGATCGGGTGTGATGGATTCTTACGTTCACATACAACGGGTGTAAGACAGATTTACACAAAGAAAAACACTTGGGGTTAACTTGACGAGCCTAGCATGTACAGACATGGCCTCGGAAACACAGAGACCGAAAGGTCGAGCATGAGTCGTATGGTAGATACGATCAACATGCAGATGTTCACCGATGTTGACTAGTCCGTCTCACGTGATGATCGGACACGGCCTAGTTGACCCGGATCATGTAATCACTTAGATGACCAGAGGGATGTCTATCTGAGTGGGAGTTCATAAGATGAACTTAATTATCTTGAACATAGTCAAAAGACCTTTTGCAAATTATGTCGTAAGCTCGCGCTTTAGTTCCACTTGTTTAGATATGTTCCTAGAGAAAATATAGTTGAAAGTTGACAAGAGCGATTATGCGGACAGTAAATAGCTTATGTCCTTAATGCACCGCTCGGTGTCTTTGAACCCCAAAGCGTCGATGCGTGGATGTTGCGAACATCGGACATACACGCTTTTTGATAACTACATGATAGTTCAGTTAAACGGTTTAGAGTTGAGGCACCAAAGACGTTTTCAAACGTCGCGGAACATATGAGATGTTTCGAGGGCTGAAATTGGGATTTCAAGCTCGTGCCCACGCCAAAAGGTATAAGACCTCCGACAATCTTCTTAGCCTGCAAACTAAGGGAGAAAAGCTCAATCGTTGAGCTTGTGCTCAGATTGTCCGAGCACAACAATCACTTGAATCGAGTGGGAGTTGATCTTCCGGATGAGATAGTGATGTTTCTCCAAAGTCATTGCCACCAAGCTGCTAGAGCTTCGTGATGAACTATAACATATCAAGGATAGAGATGATGATCCTTGAGGTATTCGCGTTGTTTGACATCACGAAAATAGAAGTCAAGAAGGAGCATCAATTGTTGATGGTTGGTGAAACCACTAGTTTCAAGAAGGGCAAGGGCAAGAAGGGATACTTCATGAAACGGCAAATCAGCTGCTGCTCTAGTGAAGAAACCCAAGGTTAAACCCAAACCCGAGACTAAGTGCTTCTGTAATAAGGGGAACAGCCACTGGAGCGGAACCACCCTAGATACTTGGTAGATGAGAAGGCTGGCAAGGTCAATAGAAGTATATTTGATATACATTAAGTTATTGTGTATTTTACTAGTACTCCTAGTAGCACCAGGGTATTAGATACCGGTTCGGTTGCTAAGTGTTAGTAACTCGAAATAAAAGCTACGGCATAAACGGAGACTAGCTAAAGGAGAGCTGACGATATGTGTTGGAAGTGTTTCCAATTTCGATGTGATCAAACATCGCACGATCCCTCTACCATCAAGATTAGTATTAAACCAGAATAATTATCATTTGGTGTTTGCGTTGAGCATATACATCGCAATACGGTTATTCATTTAAGGAGAATAATGGTTACTCTATTTATTTGAATAATACCTTCGATGGTCTTGCACCTAAATAAATGGTTTAATGAATCTCGATCGTAGTGATACACATTTTCATGCCAAAAGTATAAGATAGTAATGATAGTACCACTTACTTGTGGCACTGCCATGTAAGTCATATTGGTATAAAACGCATGAAGAAGCTCCATGTTGATGGATCGTTTGGACTCACTTGATTTTGAATCACTTGAGATATGCAAAACATACCACATGGGCAAGATGACTGAAAAGCCTCGGTTTCAGTAAGATGGAACAAGATAGCAACTTGTTGGAAGTAACACATTTTGATATGTGCAGTCCAATGAGTGCCGAGGCATGCAAATGAATATCATTATGTTCTTACTTCACAGATGATTCGAGTAGATGTTGAGTACATTTACTTGATGAAACACAAGTCTGAATTATTGAATGGTTCAAGTAATTTCAGAG
Organism: Aegilops bicornis; assembly: GCA_021605145.1. Lineage (NCBI taxonomy): Eukaryota > Viridiplantae > Streptophyta > Magnoliopsida > Poales > Poaceae > Aegilops > Aegilops bicornis. Next base: position 616,111,338 of record CM038672.1, on the reverse strand, counting down.
TGAAGTTTAAGATCTTCGTGACAAGAGGATAGAATGTCTATGATATGATCATAGAGATGAATATCTGAGTTACGAGTTTTGGCACACAATTAAGACATTGTGCAAATTGTTTCACAATTAATACCGCTGGAACACCATAGTGTGATGGTGTCCGAACATCATAGTTGCACCCTATTGGATATGGTGCGTACCATGATGTCTCTTATCGAATTACCACTATCGTTCATGGGTTAGGCATTAGAGACAACCGCACTCACTTTAATAGGGCACCACATTATTCCGTTGAGATGACACCGTATGAACTATGGTTTAGAGAAACCTAAGCTGTCATTTCTTAAAAGTTTGGGGCTGCGACGCTTATGTGGAAAAGTTTCAGGTTGATAAGCTCGAACCCAAAGCGGACAAATGCATCTTCATAGGACACCCAAAACAGTTGGGTATACCTCCTAATTCAGATCCGGAAGCAATAGGGATTGTTTCTTGAATCGGGTCCTTTCTCAAGGAGAAGTTCGTCTCGAAAAGTTGAGTGGGAGGATGGTGGAGACTTGATGAGGTTATTGAACCATCACTTCAACTAGTGTGTAGCAGGGCACGTGAAGTTGCTCCGTGGCACCTGCACCAATTGAAGTAGAAGCTTATGATAGTGATCATGAAGTTTCGGATCAAGTCACCGACGTGCCTCGTAGGGTGACAAGGATGCGTACTACTTGAGTGGTACGCAATCCTGTCTTGAAGGTCATGTTGCTAGACAACAATGAACCTACGAGCTATGGAGAAGCAATGGTGGGCCCAAATTCCGACAAATGGTTAGAAGCCATGAAATCCGAGATAGGATCCATGTATCAGAACAAAGCATGGACTTTGGTGGACTTGCACGATGATCGGCAAGCCATTGAGATGAATGGATCTTTAGGAAGAAGACGGATGTGGACGGTAATATCACCGTCTATGAAGCTCGACTTGTGGCGAAGAGTTTTTCACAAGTTCAAGGAGTTGACTACGATGAGATTTTCTCATCCGTAGCGATGCTTAAGTCCGTCGGAATCATGTTAGAATAAGCTGCATTTATTTAAATCTGGCAGATGGATGTCAAAACGAGTTTCCTTATCGGTTCACGTAAGGAAAGGTTGTATGTGATACAATCAGAAAAGTTTTGTCGATCCTAAGGATGCTAAAAGGTATCTTTGGCTCCAAATGATCCTTCTAAGGACTGGAGTAAGCATCTCGGAGTTGGAATGTGCGCTTTGATGAGATGATCAAAGATTTTGGGTTTATACAAAGTTTATGAGAAACTTGTATTTCCAAAGAAGTGAGTGGGAGCACTATAGAATTTCTGGTAACAATATGTTGTTGACATATTGATGATCAGAAATGATGTAGAATTTCTAGAAAGCATATAGGGATGTTTGAAAAGTGTTTTTCAATAGAAAACCTGGATTAGGCTACTTGAACAATAAGCATCAAAGATCTATAAGATAGATCAAAATGTTTAATAATACTTTCAAATGAGCATGTACCTTGACATGATCTTGAAGGTGTTCAAGATGGATCGATCAAAGAAGGAGTTCTTGCACGAGATGTAAGGTATGAAGTTAAGACTTAAAGCTCGACCACGGCGTAACGCAGAGAAAGGGCGAAGATCGCCCCTATGCCTTAGACATAGGCTCTACAGTATGCTATGATGTGTACCGCACCGGAAGTGTGCCATGCCATGAGTCGGTCAGGGGTACAAGAATGATCCAGAATGGATCATTGGACAATGATCGAAATTGTCCTTGGAGTAAACAAGGACATGTTTCTCGATTATGGAGGTGATAAAGAGTTCGGCGAAAGCGTTACGTCCATGCAAGCTTTAACACCTATCCGGAGTGACTCTGAGTAGCAAACCGGATAATGATAGTGGAACAACCATTTGGAATAAATCCAAGTGGAGCGTGGAAGCAGCATTTACAATATGACATAGAGAATTGCAAAGCACACACGGATCTGAAAGGTTCAGACCCGTTGACTAAAACCCGTTGACTAAAACCTCTCTCACAAGCAAAACATGATCAAACCTCAGAACTCATTGAGTTTAAATCACATGATGATGTGAACTAGTTTACAGACACTAGTAAACTCTTTGGGTGTTAGTCACATGGCGATGTGACATATCAGTGTTAATCACATGACGATGTGAACTAGATTATTGACTCTAGTGCAAGTGGGAGACTGTTGGAAATATGCCCTAGAGGCAATAATAAATTAGTTATTATTATTATATTTCCTTGTTCATGATAATCGTTTATTATCCATGCTATAATTGTATTGATAGGAAACTCAAATACATGTGTGGGTACATAGACAACACCATGTCCCTAGCAAGCCTCTATTGGCTAGCTCGTTGATCAATAGATGGTTACAGTTTCCTAACCATGGACATTGGATGTCATTGATAACGGGATCACATCATTAGTAGAATGATGTGATGGACAAGACCCAATCCTAAGCCTAGCACAAAGATCGTAGTTCGTATGCTAAAGCTTTTCTAATGTCAAGTATCATTTCCTTAGACCATGAGATTGTGCAACTCCCGGATACCGTAGGAATGCTTTGGGTGTACCAAACGTCACAACGAATCGGGTGACTATAAAGGTGCACTCTGGTATCTCCGAAAGTGTCTGCATTGGGTTGGCACGAATCGAGATCGGATTTGTCACTCCGTGTAAACGGAGAGGTATCTCTGGGCCCACTCGGTAGGACATCATCATAATGTGCACAATGTGACCAAGGGGTTGATCACGGGATGATGTGTTACGGAACGAGTAAAGAGACTTGCCGGTAACGAGATTGAACAAGGTATAGGATACCGACGATCGAATCTCGGGCAAGTACAATACCGCTAGACAAAGGGAATTGTATACGGGATCGATTGAGTCCTTGACATCGTGGTTCATCCGATGAGATCATCGTGGAACATGTGGGAGCCAACATGGGTATCCAGATCCCGCTGTTGGTTATTGATCGGAGAACGTCTCGGTCATGTCTACATGTCTCCCGAACCCGTAGGGTCTACACACTTAAGGTTCGATGGCGACGCTTAGGGTTATAAAGGAAGTTTGTATGTGGTTGCCGAATGTTGTTCGAGTCCCGGATGAGATCCCGGACGTCACGAGGAGTTCCAGAATGGTCCGGAGGTAAAGATTTATATATGGAAAGTTGTTGTTCGGGTTCCGGAAAAGTTCAGTTTTTTCGGTATTGTAGGAAGCTTCGAGAAGGTTCCGGAGGATTCGGAGGGGTCCGGAGGTCCGGAAATTGTTCCACCACGTCCAATACAGTAGCATGGGCTGGGGGGCGCCCTAGCCATAATGGGCCAAGGGCACCAGCCCCCAAGGCCCATGCGCATGGGAAGGGGGAAACCCTACGGGGGAGGGCCTCCACTTGACTTGGGAGGCACTCCTCCCTCTTGGCCGCCCCAAGTCCCATCTAGGGCTGGCCGCACCTTGGGGTGGAAACCCTAAAAGGGCGCAGCCCTCTTTCCCTATATATACTTGAGGTTTTGGGCTGCCCAACATAGATGAGTTCTCTCCTCTTGGTGCAGCCCCGCCTCCTCCTCCTCCTCTCCCTTGGTGCTTGGCGAAGCCTGCTGGATTGCCACGCTCCTCCATCACCACCATGCCGTTGTGTTGTCAGCTGGATGGAGTCTTCCTCAACCTCTCCCTCTTTCCTTGCTTTGGATCAAGGCGTGGGAGGCGTCGCCGGGCTGTACGTGTGTTGAACGCGAAGGTGCCGTCCGTTCGGCACTCGGATCTCCGGTGATTTGGATCACGACGAGTACGACTCCTTCAACCCCGTTCTCTTGAACGCTTCCGCTTAGCGATCTATAAGGGTGTGTAGATGCACTCTCCTTCCCCTCGTTGCTAGTTTCTCCATAGATAGATCTTGGTGACACGTAGGAAAATTTTGAATTTCTGCTACGTTCCCCAACAGTCCATGTGCGTCACATGGATGCAGACGAAGAGAACACCTGCGGGCGAGCAGTTGGCGCTAGTCGTTGGAGCAGAGCGGCGGCCACACTGATGACGGAGCCGCCAACGAAGAAGGCGATGTAGAGCAGGGCCTTGATTGTTAAAACGATGGCAATGACGGGGCATTCGACAAACAGCCAGCCCACGACGCACTCGCCTGCAGGGACCTTGCACGTGACGGCGTGAGGAAGGGGAAGGAGCTTGGATCGCGCGCTTCGACCCCGCGCCACTACTCCGTGTGAAGTTCTCCGAGTCTATCATCTGCCTCCCAAGGCAGGGCGCGCGACGGTGCCCACCACCGCCAGTCCTGTCGCCGTGGCCAAAAGGCCTCTTTCTCGCGCGCTGCCCCGTCGGCACCGCGCACGATACATGCAACTCCGGTAGACGGCTACCCCTGGCGCAGCAGTATCCTGAGGCCATCCGGTGAAGCGCTACTCAACGCACGACACACGACACAGCGGCGCTGTCCGGCGTTGCTGGCCGTGGCCGTGCAGGAGAATGCGGCCACGGTGCCCTCCAGCGGCACCACCACGTCCATTGCCTTCGGCCGACAGTGGCTCGCCCCTCCCGGTGTAGCGTGCTTCTCAAAGCGACGGCGACGATGATGGCAAATCAAGCATACGGCGGCGGGGAGTTGATGCACCGGGGAAAGAAGGGCGACAGTGGCGTGCTGGTGGGTAGAGCAGAAAGCAAGGCAGAGATGGAGCTATCTATAAGTGTGCAGTACAACGGTGGAGGATTGGACAGTGTTTTCTAGAACTGGGACACGCTGTGAGAATACAAAGGAGCACAAAGCAAAATCCAATATCTCCATCACAAGCGGTGCATGCATGTGGTCACATCAAGATTGCTTTTAACCACTGCATGCATCGCATGCACCTGCCCGACAAAGCGGCGTTGCCAGAAAAAAAAAAGACTACCCAAATTGGCAACGAAATCGTACGGTTCATCAGGAAAGAAAATCGCCACTGAAATCGCTAAGCGCACACACAGAAACGGTACACCCGTTCAAAAAATTTGAAACAAAACCCTGAATCTACAAAGCATTTCTACCCCACCAGGTACCAAATCAATAGCACGTGTCAGATGCAAATTCACTACAAGTCTTTTTCAAACAAGTGGCATAACCTTGAGGCAAAATTTTGGCCAGGAATAGAGGCTTGGCTATTTTTAACTCCGAGCGGTGGCCGAGGAGTAAATATACTCGCCCGCTCGGTCGAGGAGTAAAACTTTTCCCCTTTATTCCCCTCCCATGCGCTGCTCAATCCTCGCCGCCCCCACCACAACCTGCAGCCCGTCCACTGTGACGCCCGAATATTTAGGCTACAGTAATTCCACGCTAATAATGCCACGTCACCTCGGTTACTGTTGTTAATCTCGTGGTCACCTCGGTTACTGTTGTTAATCTCGTGGTGGTTCAAAGTACGATTCAAATTCAAATTTAAAATCAAGTCAAACAATTAAAGTATTCAAAAGTCAAAACTAAAATGTTCTTAATGTGACAAATAAATCATGGATATTATTGGTGGAGTAACAACATCTTTATAAGATATTAAAATACCCTAAAGTGATTAAAACAACATCAAAACAATTAGTTATATTCCTAATATATTTTACCAAATACTAAACTATTTCTATTCTGAGGTAAAACTTCTTAGAACAGTGGATTATTTGACACACTATTTTTGGGGCTATTTTCATATTTTACTAAACCAAAAAAATAAAGTGCAACTAAAATAAAACAGAAAAGAATAAAAAGAAAACAACAACAAAAGAAAATAAAGCCCTCTTTGGGCCTCGGCCCACCGGCCATTAAACTAGCCAGCGGCCCACCGACCACCCCCCACTCCCCTTACCCACTTTGAGCCGAACCCTAGCCGGTTCCATCCCCACTCGCTCCTCCACGTTCCCCACTCCTCGCTACCTTCCTCCTTCGCTTCGATCTGGATCGGGCACTTCGATCCTATCGGCCCGACGCCGTGCCGATTCCTGCCGCCACTGCGACCGGGCGCCTCACGGACCATTCCGCCATCGCTAAGCCGCCTCCTTGCCGGAGGAGGACGGATCCCGGCGGCCTGTCATGATCCGGCCTCCTCGCCACCCTTCCACGACCACGATGACGCGGGACCCCGCCGAGCTACTCTCGCCCGTCGACGAGGCCGCGCGCGGACTGCTCCCGCCGCTGTCGTCCCCGTCCTCCTCCTCGCCCGGACCACCCCAAGCCGCCTCGAGCCTGCCCCTCCCACAACCGCGGTGAGCCGCCCGCGCGGATTCGCCTCCCTCTCCTCCCTCTCTGCTCTCGTACTCCGCCCGTGCATGCAACCCGACCACGCCGGATGGACACACCCGCGCCGGCCTCGTCCTGCCCCGGACGGCGTCGCCCTCCGCTCGGGGCGTCGCCTTGCCTTGCCTCGCCGTGATCCCTGCGCCCGTCCCGCGGTCGCCACGCCCTACCTCCCGAACCGCCTGCGCCCGTGCGTGGCGCGCCCGTGACCCTCTCCGGCTCGGCCCCTACCACCTGCGCCAGCCGCTTCGCCCTCCGGCCTCGTGCCCGGCCCGCTCTCCGGCGCATCGATGCGCCGTCGCTGGTCCGCCCAGCGCGCCAGCGCCTGCGCCCGTTCTGTGGCGCCATCCCCACACGGCTGTGGCCGCCCGTGCCAGCCACGGCCACCTGAACCTTGCCCAGCCTCCTCGCCCGGCGATTTGGCGAATGCTCAGGGCGCCATAACGCCCGCCCGTGGCGCCCGAGACCCGCTAGGGCCCCAATGCCTATGAGGGGGGCCCCACACCACAGGACGTTAAAAAAAAGAAGAAGAATTAAAAATAAAAATAATAAATAAAAATAAAAATGATTTAATAGAATTAATTATTAATTGATTAATTATCTAATGAATTAATTAAGTTAATTAATCCGGTTTAATTAATTTAATTAAATAGTAATTAAATTAGCCTAAACCCTTATTAAATCTATACGATTAGATGATGTGGGTCCCATCGGACCCAATCGTCAGTTGACCGAGTCAACTCTGTTGACTGCCGATGTCAGCATGACATCATGCTGATGTCATTAATCTGTTTTCCGAATTAATTAAATAATTAATTAAATTTTCTAGAAATTAATAAAATCTTTAGAAAATCATATCTTTTAATCCGTAACTCGGATTAAAATATTTTCAACATGAAAGTTGCTCGAGCATTTAGATGATTCCGATCACGCAACCCGCTCATCCGCCACACCCCCTAACCTATCGAACTCGCAACTTTCCCTCCGGCTCCTTCGCTCAAAATAAACACCGGAATACTTTCCGGATGTTTCTTAACCGGTACCACCTCATACCACGTTAGGGCACGCCTAGCATCGTTACTTGTCATGTCATGCATCGATATGCATATGTTTACATGGTATTCATTGTTTCTTCCCCCTCTCCTCTCCGGTAGACCTCGAGACCGACGCTGCTGCTGCCCAGTTCGACTACGGAGTTGACGACCCCTCTCTCTTGCTAGAGCAACCAGGCAAGCCCCCCCCCCCTTGATCACTAGATATCGCCTACTCTTCTCTATACTGCTTGCATTAGAGTAGTGTAGCATGTTGTCGCTTTTCCGTTATTCCTATCCCGATGCATAGCCTTGTTTTGCTACTACATTGATACCTTACCTGCATTCCTACTTGCCTAGTAAAGGATGCTAGTATTTCCATCTGTGGCCCTACATTCTTGTCCGTCTGCTGTGCTATACTATCGGGCCGTGATCACTCGGGAGGTGGTCACGGGTATATACTTATACTTATACATGATACATGTGGTGACTAAAGTCGGGTCGGCTTTTGGAGCACCCGCGAGTGATTCACTTGATTGGGGCTGAAAGGACCTTTGTCCCGACGGCCCTCTGGATGGATCTTTGTATGAGCGACAGGCAGGTTGAGACCGCCTAGGAGAGAGGTGGATCGCCCTGCTCGGGCGCTCATGGATACTTAACACGCTTAACGAGATCTTGGTATTTGATCCGAGTCCGCTACGGGCCTATACGCACTAACCAACTACGTGGGAAAGATATGGGCACTCGGCGTCGTGGTATCAGCCAAAGCACTTCGTGACGTCAGCGGCTGAGTGGCGCGCGCCGGATTGGACTGGAACGCCTGTAGGCTAGGTCTGCTTCCGGCGTCATAGCGTGCGCAGGTGTGCTAAGGCGATGGGCCTGCACTGTGCGCTTTAGGTTTAGACCGGCGTGCTGACCTCTCTGTTGTGCCTAGGCGGGGCTGCGACGTGCTGATCTTCCGCGGCCGGGCATGACCCAGAAAAGTGTGTCCGGCCAAATGGGATCAAGCGCGTTGGGTAATGTGGTGCACCCCTGCAGGGAAGTTAATCTATTCGAATAGCCGTGATCTTCGGTAACAGGACAACTTGGAGTTGTACCTTGACCTTATGACAACTAGAACTGGATACTTAATAAAACACACCCTTCCAAGTGCCAGATACAACCGATGGTCGCTCTCTCTCGGGGATACGAGGAGGGGATCGCCGGGTAGGATTATTGCTATGTGATGTTACTTGGAGGACTTCAACCTACCCTCTTCTACTCGTTGCAAGACGAAGGTGACCAGAAGCATAGTCTTCGATAAGACTAGCTATCCCCCTCTTATTCTGGCATTCTGCAGTTCAGCCCACTGATATGGCCCTTTACACATATATCCATGCATAAGTAGTGTAGCTCCTTGCTTGCGAGTACTTTGGATGAGTACTCACGGTTGCCTTGTTCCCCTTTTCCCCTATCTCTACTCGATTGTCTGCGACCAGCGATGGAGCCCAGAGCTGAGACGCCACCGTCGATGGCGACTTCTACACGGAGGTGCCCTACTACGTGCAGCCCACGATTTACCACTGTGAATAGTTAGGAGGATCCTGTGCAGGAGGCCCGCGCCTCTTCGATCTGTATCTCGGCTTTGTGCTAGCCTTCTTAAGGCAAGCATTGTTTAACTTATGTGCGTACTCAGATATTGTTGCTTCCATGACTGCCTATGATCGAGCACTTGTATTCGAGCCCTCGAGGCCCTCGGCTTGTATTATGATGCTTGTATGACTTATTTATGTTTTAGAGTTGTGTTGTGATATCTTCCCGTGAGTCTCGATCTTGATCGTACATTTGCGTGCATGATTAGTGTACGACTGAATCGGGCGCCACAAGTTGGTATCGAGCCGATCGCTGTAGGGAATCCCCTTCCTAACTCCTTGGTCAAGTCGAGTCTAGACATTGCAAAACTTTTACTAACATGGCTGTGTGTGTCTTACGGGCACACGTCGCCATTGGGTGGTATTAGGATCTTTTATTCCTCGTCTATACTCTGGGACTCTGATTTCTCTTCTATTCGGGTTAAATGAATTTTACTAAATCTAACATTAGGATCTCGTTATCACTTTCACCCGGAGAGCCCTTATTATCGATGATCGTCTGCTGCACCAGAAGACCCTGAAGATACTCTCTGTTGTTAACTCGAGAACTTGTGTTCATCGCGTTTGCAATTCCCTTTCCACCGTAAACCCTTATGGATAACTACTTGCAGTTGTTATTCTTACCCTCATCCCCAGTTGGTCTTGTTATTACAAGATACCCTGAAAAACTCGTCGTTGTTTCGATAATCCTTTGAGCTTACTGTCGTGCTGTTCCTTGTCACCTGAATACCTCTACGGTTAATTCTCGCACTTATCGAGTATCCGCTCATCCCCCAGTTGCTCCTGTGTTACACAAAAGTCTTCGAAATACCTTTCGATATTCCGAACATCCTCAGCAACCTATTGCTCTGGAATTTCTTGTTTGCTTTCATTATAATTAATCCCATAAGTATAGCAATCATATTAGCATCCTTTGTCACCATCATTTTTGAGTCCGTTGATTCAATACGTTGTGAATATTCACAATCATCAGTGAGTCCTAGGATTATCTTTCCGGCTCAGACGTCATTTTGAACATGAGCTGGTTCTCGACCAAACTATACGTAAATGCCGATTGTGCCTCGGGTATATACAATTGATCTATCCTTGATCAGAACGTCTGCTTCTGATCCCTTGTTTTGGAAATCATAATTCCTTTGCATTTAAGCTTTGAATTATTCAGATGGTTCCATAACTTATTGCATTCGCATTCATTCTTCCTCTGATTGGGTATCGATACTCACCTCAGCTCCACTGTGGATCGCCTTATCCACTGTTGGATTATTATATTCGACAGTGTCCTTCATAATTAATCACCTTGTGAGTCCTTCTCCGATACATAATGCCTTTGTTAAATTGTATCCTTTCCTATTGTCATCCATGCTCGCTTTCGAGCTGGTGATACTTACTCTTGAAGCTTATGGTATATGTTACTTAAGAAGCCCGATGGGATTGAACCAACGCCTTCCCACATCGGCGTGAACCCGAAAGATTTCACGAGTCATACTTATCTGGTATTGCACCAGGTAAAACTTTCAACAACTAATGTCATCTTCGAATTACGAGAGGTGAATGGAAGATTATGCATTGAGGAAGTGGGAGTCGACCTTGAACTTTGTGTTCATGCCCATGGACGCGATGTATATCCTATCATGGAAGCTTCTTGTAATAATAACTATTTCCTTGATAACTAACATATGGTATCCGTGAATTGATCCCTTGCAACCGTGGTTCCGACCATGATTGTTCTTCTTTGATTCCATTTCTCGACAAGTTAAAACAATTGTCTTCTATGGATCAATACACCAGTCCAACCTTTACTTTGATCTTGTGTCGAGTATTACCCCACGGTATCTCGAGATTATCATGGAACTGCATAACTTCTTATGAGTTCTTCATCAAGTGCTACCTTCCCACCGATTCCAATTTTTCACGGGCTCGAAGTTATTATACACTCAAAGACACCGATAATTGAACCGAGTCCGCACTACGGTTCAACAACTCTTCAAAGAAGCTTCTATAAGTACGAAGTTTGTACCCGGTCACGCCATTCCTAGCCTGTTTGGCTATATCATTGTCGTGATGATTTTAACTGTGCTACCCGGTCCTTCTTCTCGAGCACAATTTTTGACGATGAACTAACCTTACGCCGATCCTCATCGTCATATCATTTCGCCTTTGAACAACAAGCTTGGTTTCGAGTTTGTGTCGCACTTGGTTCCAATAACCTTTCACTTCATCATTACTTTGACTTGATGTCGCCGATCGATTACATCTTCATGAACTCTCGCGACAAAGGTGTCGTGATCATCAACATTACGAGCTCATCCGGGATATCAATTGAATTCATGATGAGAAATACCATCCTTGCCCTCGATGAATTGTATTATCATCGACCACTTTATTGCCTTCCCACCAACACAAGCTTGTTCATGTTTGGTGTTATACCTTGAGTTCCTTGCTATCCAAAGAATTGTTCTTCTTTACCTTGGAGTATTACCATCCTTTATGTCAAGAATGTTCGAGATTTGTTCCACCTCTTGAGAATTCTTGACATAGAAATACTTCTCACCATCACCATTCTTTCTTGGTCCCCGTGTTAATTCCAACAAGTGAACGGTGTTGTTTGGATTCTTTCCTTCTAGCAACCCTATTTCTTGAAGTTAATGGTCGAAAGTTCATTCTTAGGCTATTGATTATTGAATCACCATTACGACATTGGTCGTGCAACCCAACGCATATTTCGGTAGCACCTTTCAACCAACGCTTAAGCTGTATGTTCTCCTCGAGCATACACCATCTTATCATTTGATCCGACAAATGTTATCTCCTTGTTCACATAACTGTGGAAATCCACCTTTTGGAAATCTCGAGGATTTTCGTTGATTCCATCAGCTACCCCCTCATCCTCTCCTTGGTTTAAGGATGAACTATTGCTTCAAGAAACCACTCCCTTAGTTCATTTCCTGAGAATCTTGAAATGTCATTTCGTCTATTTGTGTTGCACCTTTTCTTCTTGGACATCCTGAGTCTGGGGTACCATGACACCAACTGGATCTAAATCTCGGTCAGATATGATGGTTGGGACAACTTTCCAGGAGTTAGGTTGTTGGTCCTTTGATGACCCGGTAATATGATGTCATGCCTAGCACGGCCGGGAGGACCTATCATTATTATTTCTTTTGCAAGGATAACCATTCCTCCCGGAGGAAATTGTAGGACTTATTTTATAAGTTACTCTGATGGATCATTGGTGTATCCAAAGTCCGCCCTTGATTGAAACACCATATCATTGCTACTCAAGCATGTCCGTGGTACTCCGTTCATCACCAAGAACATTTGAAGCACAATGCTAAATTCTCTTTATCAATTATCCAAACACCGTTGTATGGGTAATGTCATGAAATTTTTCTCCCCTTACCTAAAGGGTTTTCTACATTATATCCTGTCATGGATATCACGCTCTCCTTGTCATTGGGAAGGATATACTCCTGAAATATGTGTTTAAACACATTTTCCTTTCAATTATTCTGTTTAATCTGATAATGATACTATCCTTTCCATTGTTTTGTTTAACCTTTCCAGTAACCAGACTTAACCGAGTAGTGATAATTCCCTGCTTAGGTAAGCACCTCGTTGTACCACTGTAAGTAAGACCCTGTTACTATTGTTGATGACATTCCGGTAACCATCGATGGACGAGAACTTTGCCTATTGGTCCGCCTCATTCAACGAGCAGGAAAATGGTTCTCTTCGTCCCTCGCCCTTGGTACCAACGTTGTTGCCGACATAACTGACATGGTACTCTCTGGCATGCCTTGCTATCATGACCGTGCAAGATGTCACTGCTCCTATTAAAAAAAACACACCTGGTGGGCCCATAACCCATAGTTCCACAGGATCGAAGCCTGACTCTCCTGTACACCCCCTATTCCCAAAGTTATTCCTCGCGCGGGGCCTCGTATGTAATTCACGGGCCACCGTCCTAGTGATCTATTCTGGTATCAGACGCAATGCTTATTCCCGTTGCTCTGAACCCCTTTCACGCCTTGTAACAGGCATCGAACGATTGCCTAACCGCTTGGAACTTCTCGTGGTACTTTCTTACTTTGCTCTCGATAATTCGTTAAGTTTCAATTCAAGAGTTACTTCCCGCCACCTTCCTCGTTGTTGTCTACCAGATAGTCTACCCTGCAGAGGTCCATCCTTCCCAGATACCCCTTAATCTCTCGTTAGTATGATGAAGACTCAAGGAAGGATGGCCACTTCATCATGATGACCTAAAGCAGAAAAATGAATACATCAACGAAAAGGATCAACCTCTTCGAAAGGGCAGCCAAGACCGAGAAGACTCGTTAGGTTTTTCGCTACCAACACCTTTCCCCCTTAATCCACCGCTTAAATCTCGGGACGAGATTTTTTGTAGTGGAGGAGAATTGTGACGCCCGGATATTTAGACTACAGTAATTCCACGCTAATGATGCCACGTCACCTCGGTTACTGTTGTTAATCTCGTGGTCACCTCGGTTACTGTTGTTAATCTCGTGGTGGTTCAAAGTACAATTCAAATTCAAATTTAAAATCAAGTCAAACAATTAAAGTATTCAAAAGTCAAAACTAAAATGTTCTTAATGTGACAAATAAATCATGGATATTATTGGTGGAGTAACAACATCTTTATAAGATATTTAAATACCCTAAAGTGATTAAAACAACATCAAAACAATTAGTTATACTCCTAATATATTTTACCAAATACTAAACTATTTCTATTCTGAGGTAAAACTTCTTAGAACAGTGGATTATTTGACACACTATTTTTGGGGCTATTTTCATATTTTACTAAACCAAAAAAAGTGCAACTAAAATAAAAGCAGAAAAAGAATAAAAGAAAACAACAACAAAAGAAAATAAAGCCCCCCTCTTTGGGCCTCGGCCTAAGCCATTAAACTAGCCAGCCCAGCCGACCACCCCCACTCCCTTACCCACCTTGAGCCGAACCCTAGCCGGTTCCATCCCCACTCGCTCCCCCACGTTCCCCCACTCCCCTCGCTACCTCCTCCTTTGCCCGATCTGGATCGGGGCAGACCCCCGATCCTATCGGCCCGCCGCCGCCCGATTCCTGTCGCCACTGGCGCCCCTCGCCGGACCATTCCGCCATCGCTAAGCCGCCTCCTTGCCGGAGGAGGGACGGATCCCGGCGGCCCTGTCGCGGATCCGGCCTCCCTCGCCACCCTTCCACGACCACGATGACGCGGGACCCCGCCCGGAGCTACCTCGCCCCCGTCGCACGAGGACCGCGTCGCCGGACTGCTCCCCCGCCGCCTGTCGTCCCGTCCTCCTCCTCGCCCGGACCACCCCAAGCCGCCTCGAGCCCACCGCCTCCCTACAACTTCACGGTGAGGCCGCGCCTTGCCTCCCTCTCCTCCCCTCTCTACTCTCGTACTCCGCTGCGCACCGCGACTGCCACGCTACGCCGGATGGACACACCAGCGCTGCCTCATCTGCCGGACGGCGTCGCCCGCCGGGGCGTCGCTGCTTTTGCCTCGCCCGTGATCCTGCGCCCGTCCGCGGTCACCACGCCTACCTCCCGGCCGCTGCGCCCGTGCGTGGTCAGCGCCCGTGACCCTCTCCGGCTCCGGCCCTACCACTGCAGCCCGCCGCTTTCGCCTCGGCCTCGTGCTGCCCGGCCCGCTCTCGGCATCGATGCCGCTGCTCAGGTCCGCCCGGGCGCCAGCTCCACGCCGTTCTGGCGGCGCCGTCCCGCCACCGCCTGGCGTGTTAACGCCACGGCCACGGCCTTGCCTGCCCTCCTCGCCCGGCGATTTGGCGACTTGATCGGCGGCCATAACGCCCGACCCGCCCCGTAGCGCCCGAACCCGCTAGGGCCCCCTGTGCCTATGACAGGGGGCCCCACACCACAGGACGTTAAAAAAAAGAAGAAGAAGAATTAAAAATAAAAATAATGAATAAAAATAAAAATGATTTAATAAAATTAATTATTAATTAATTAATTATTTAATGAATTAATTAAGTTAATTAATCCGGTTTAATTAATTTAATTAACTAGTTAGGTTAATTAAATAGTAATTAAATTAGCCTAAACCCTTATTAAATCTAAGCGATTGTATGATGTGGGTCCCACTTTGGACCCACTGGTCAGTTGACCGAGTCAACTCTGTTGGCTAGCGATGTCGACATGACATCATCTTTGATGTCATTAATCTGTTTTCGAATTAATTAAATAATTAATTAAATTCCAGAAATTAATAAAATCTTTAGAAAATCATATCTTTTAATCCGTAACTCGGATTAAAATATTTTCAACATGAAAGTTGCTCATAACGACGAGACGATTCCGGATATGCAACCCGTTCATCCGCCACACCCCCCTAACCTATCGAACTCGCAACTTTCAACCTCCGGCTCCTCTGCCCGAAAACGCGAAACACCGGGAATACTTTCCTGGATGTTTCCCCCCTTAACCGGTACCACCTCATACCACGTTAGGGCACGCCTAGCATCGTTACTTGTCATGTCATGCATCGATATGCATATGTTTACATGGTATTCATTGTTTCTTCCCCCTCTCCTCTCGGTAGACTTGAGACCGCCAGCTGCTTTGCTGCCCAGTTCGACTACGGAGTTGACGACCCCTCTCTCTTGCTAGAGCAACCAGGCAAGCCTCCCCCCCTTGATCACCAGATATCGCCTACTCTCCTCTATACTGCTTGCATTAGAGTAGTGTAGCATGTTACTGCTTTCCGTTATTCCTATCCTGATGCATAGCCTGTTTTTGCTACTTCTGTTGATACCTTACTTGCATTCCTACTTGCCTAGTAAAGGATGCTAGTATTTCCATCTGTGGCCCTACATTCTTGTCCGTCTGCTGTGCTATACTATCGGGCCGTGATCACTCGGGAGGTGATCACGGGTATATACTTATACTTATACATGATACATGTGGTGACTAAAGTCGGATCGGCTTGTGGAGCACCTTGAGTGATTCACGGATTGAAATTTGAAAGGACCTTTGTCGCGACGGCCCTTTGGATGGATCTTTGTGGCGGAGCGGCAGGCAGGTTGAGACCGCCTAGGAGAGAGGTGGGCCTGGCCCTGTTAGGCGTTCGTGGATACTTAACACGCTTAACGAGATCTTGGTATTTGATCTGAGTCTGGCTACTGGCCTATACGCACTAACCAACTACGTGGGAAAGATATGGGCACACGGCGTCGTGGTATCGGTAAGCACTTCGTGACGTCGGCGGCGAGTGGAGAGCGCGCGGATTGGTGGAACGCATGTAGGCTAGGGTCTGCTTCCGGCGCGTCATAGCGTGCGAGTGTGCTAAGGGCGATGGGCCCAGACCCTTCGTGGCGCTTAGGTTTAGACCGGCGTCTTGACCTCTCTGTTGAGCCTAGGTGGGATCTGCGGCGTGTTGATCTTCCGCGGCGGGCATGACCCGAAAAGTGTGTCCGCCAAATGGGATCAAGCGTGTTGGGTTATGTGGTGCACCCTGCAGGGAAGTTAATCTATTGAATAGCCGTGATCTTGGTAGCAGGTGACGACTTGGAGTTGTACCTTGACCTTATGACAACTAGAACCGGATACTTAATAAAACACACCCTTCCAAGTGCGGATACAACGGTGGTCGCTCTCTCTCGTGGATACGAGGAGGATCGCGGGTAGGATTATTGCTATGTGATGTTACTTGGAGGACTTCAACCTACCCTCTTCTACATTTGCAAGACGAAGGTGACCCGAGCGTAGTCTTCGATAAGACTAGCTATCCCCCCTCTTATTCTCGGCATTCTGCAGTTCGGTCCCACCGATATGGCCCTTTACACATATATCCATGCATATGTAGTGTAGCTCCTTGCTTAAGTAGTACTTTGGATGAGTACTCACGGTTGCCTTGTTCCCCTTTTCCCCTATCTCTACTCGATTGCTTGCGACGGCGATGGAGCCCAGGAGCCAGACGCCACCGTCGATGGCGACTTCTACACCGGAGGTGCCCTACTACGTGCAGCCCGGCGACGACGACCAGAAGTAGTTAGGAGGATCCTGTGGAGGCCCGCGCCTTCTTTTCGATCCAGTATCTCAGCTTTGTGCTAGCCTTCTTAAGGCAAGCATTGTTTAACTTATGTCCGTACTCGAGATATTGTTGCTTCCGCTGACTTCGTCTATGATCGAGCACTTGTATTCGAGCCCTCGAGGCCCCTCGGCTTGTATTATGATGCTTGTATGACTTATTTATGTTTCAGAGTTGTGTTGTGATATCTTCCCTGCGGAGTCCTGATCTTGATCGTACACATTTGCATGCATGATTAGTGTACGATATAATCGGGGGCGTCACATCCACCCACCCACCAGGCGACATGGTTCGATCCGGAGGCCGCCACCGCTCCCCCGCCCATCCACAACGTGCGGCTGGCGGATCGACGCTGCGGCTCCACCTCCTCCTCCCGCGTCAGAAATGCCTCCTCCTCCTGCACCAGCGGCGCCTCCTCCTCCAGCGGCTTCCTCGAGATCCCATCGCCCCTGCCGCTGGTGCCGAGGTACCACAGCATGCAACAGCTGTTGGGAAACGTAGTAATTTCAAAAAAAATCCTACGCACACGCAAGATCATGGTGATGCATAGCAACGAGAGGGGAGAGTGTCGTCTACGTACCCTCGTAGACCGTAAGCGGAAGTGTTATGACAACGTGGTTGATGTAGTCGTACGTCTTCACGATCGACCGATCCCAGCACCGAAGTTACGGCACCTCCGCGGACTGCACACGTTCAGCTCGGCGACGTCCCATGAACTCACGATCCAGTAGAGCTTCGAGGGAGAGTTCCGTCAGCATGACAGCATGATGACGGTGATGATGAAGTTACCGACGTAGGGCTTCGTCTAAGCACCACTACGATATCACCGAGGTGGATTATGATGGAGGGGGCACCGCACACGGCTAAGAGAGATCAATGATCAACTTGTGTGTCTATGGGGTTCCCCCTTCCCCCGTATATAAAGGAGTGGAGGAGGGGGAGGGGCCGACCCTCCTAGGCACGCCCCAAAGGGGAGTCCTACTCCCACCGGGAGTAGGATTCCCCCCTTCCAAGATGGAGTAGGAGAGGGAAGGAAAGGGAAGGAGGGAGGAAGGAAAGGGGGGGCGGCCCTCCTCCCAATTCGGATTGGGCTTGGGGGGCCCCTCCTTTCCTCCTTTCCCCTCTTTTCCACTAAGGTCCATATACCTCCCGGGGGGTTCCGGTAACCTCCCGATGCTCCGGTATATTCCCGGTCTCACCCGGAACCATTCCTATGTCCAAATATAGTCGTCCAATATATCGATCTTTATGTCTTGACCATTTTGAGACTCCTCGTCATGTCCGTGATCATATCCGGGACTCCAAACTACCTTCGGTACATCAAAACACATAAACTCATAATACCGATCGTCACCAAACGTTAAGCGTGCGGACCCTACGGGTTCGAGAACTATGTAGACATGACCGAGAAATATCTCGAGTCAATAACCAATAGCGGAACCTGGATGCTCATATTGGCTCCCACATATTCTACGAAGATCTTTATCGGTCAAACCGCATAACAACATACGTTGTTCCCTTTGTCATCGGTATGTTACTTGCCCGAGATTCGATCGTTGGTATCTCAATACCTAGTTCAATCTCGTTACCGGCAAGTCTCTTTACTCGTTTCGTAATACACCATCCCGCAACTAACTCATTAGTTGCTTGCAAGGCTTATAGTGATGTGCATTACCGAGAGGGCCCAGAGATACCTCTCCGACAAGCGGAGTGACAAATCCTAATCTCGATCTATGCCAACTCAACAAGTACCATCGGAGACACCTGTAGAGCACCTTGATGATCACCCAGTTACATTGTGACGTTTGGTAGCACACAAAGTGTTCCTCTGGTATTCGGGAGTTGCATAATCTCATAGTCATAGGAACATGTATAAGTTATGAAGAAAGCAATAGCAACAAACTAAATGACCATAGTGCTAAGCTAACGGATGGGTCATGTCAATCACATGATTCTCTAATGATGTGATCACGTTCATCAAATGACAACTCATGTCAATGGCTAGGAAACTTAACCATCTTTGATCGACGAGCTAGTCAAGTAGATGCATACTAGTGACACTCTGTTTGTCTATGTATTCACACATGTACTAAGTTTCCGGTTAATACAATTCTAGCATGAATAATAAAAATTTATCATGAAATAAGGAAATAAATAATAACTTTATTATTGCCTCTAGGGCATATTTCCTTCAGCAGCGCATAGTGGCGGAGCTTGGGACACGTCTTAGGAGGGGCAAATGGGCTGGGGGGGGCAACCAACATCAGGTTTAGGCTAGATTTCTATGAATCTATGGGCAATTTACTCATGATAATATGAACAAATCTCCTGGGCAGGGGGGCGATGGCCTAGGTTGATCTCCACTAAGCTCCGCCACTGGCAGCGCCAGTGGGGGGCTTGGGTCGCGGAAATATACGACCGTGACAACTGGAAGACCCATTGGCTGGGCTCCTTCCACTCGGCGGAGGCAGCGACGCGCATGCATACGACATCAAGTTGGTTCACCTCTATGGCGCCGCCGGCTGCCACACTTTCCCCGATGGATATTTGCCACCTACGGACCCGCCGGTGGACAACCGGGTGGCCATAGCACGGGAGAGGCGGGAGGACCAAGTGGCCCGCGAGCTGCTAGCGGCGGAGTCCGCCGACGAGGCATACATGGTCGAGCTCTACCGCCGAGGCCGAACGACGGCTCTACACGGAGTAAGCGGCGGGGAGAACCGAGGTCATCAACATATGCAGTGATGAAGACGGTGAGGGCGAAGGCGACGACAACGGACACGACGACGACTCCAACAATGGCGGCAGCGGTAGCGATGGGCCGGACCCGATGATCAGCGGCATGTCTACAAGGGAATGAAAGCAGCTCGAGGAGGAATCCGATGAATCGGATTAGGTTAAATTTCTATCTAAATATGTCAAGTCTAGTTTT
Organism: Aegilops bicornis; assembly: GCA_021605145.1. NCBI lineage: Eukaryota > Viridiplantae > Streptophyta > Magnoliopsida > Poales > Poaceae > Aegilops > Aegilops bicornis. Next base: position 616,091,384 of record CM038672.1, on the reverse strand, counting down.
AGTTCTATGTAATATATTAAATCTTCACCGAATTTAAGTTTATGTAGCTGAATTTGCAATGAACGTGGTTTTATTTGCACCGGATTTGCACTGGTTATGTTTTACTTGGGTAAATTTGGGAGTTCGGCTAGAAACAACTTTTCTAGATAAGTAAATATACTCCACTAAGGTTTACTCGTCGGTTTACTCCTCTAATATTTAGGGGGTCGGCTAGAGATGCCCTAAGGGGTATGTGTATGGTTTTCACTTCTCCGCGATGCGGCGGGCGCAGCGATGAACGAGGTAGTGATGGTGCGTTGGATTGGGTAAAAGCTTCCGTCAAATTAGTTCCTTGACGCTATGATTTTTAATTTGTTTATGCTTCATGCTCACGTTGATAACTGGATCGGTTCTTGCGTGCCGGCGAGTTCATTGAAATCAAATTTGGCGCCATGCTAAACCAGAACTTGAGTTTATTTAGCTAACTGAACTACACCAAATGGCTTCAGACTTTAGGCATTACCTGTCACTCCGCCTTTCTAAGAAGGTCTTTCGCTTAGCTGTCCTTTCTACTCGAACTCCCCTTGAATGGTTCTGGAACATGTACAGTATGCTTGCAAGTCAGTTAAAATGCCTGATTGCTCCTTAACCCGAAGTGAAGTTCTTTTGTGTGCGTCTGAACTGAAGTTGGTCTCACTAACAGAAACTTCAACTTGTTCAAAAAGGTACACTGATTAAGGTAATTGTAAGTTGTAGCAACGGTTTATATGGCCAGTGAATGATGTGTGCATTTTTTTAGTTGACTTGCCACCGTACATGATTGAGTTACATCACGGAATCGATCCATGTGACCCGCATAGTGTTGTACTCTACAGGGTCAACCTACCTTTTCATTTAGTGTGTGTAGCAGTCTTTGTACATTACATAATATAATTGAAACAAAAAATGTGCAATCTTTACAGTGGTGGCGATTCTCGACGATTATTATCATTTTATTTGTGATTTTACTATAACTAAGTTCCAATACTGTAACAAGAAAGCAAATATAGATGCTCATGAGCTTTTTAGGTCGGCTAGATTTCCTTTGACATTGGATTGGTGAGGAACCTCCGGTTGAAATTGGTGCCCTTCCTCATTAACGATGCAACTGTTATTTTCAATGAATAAAGTTTTGCATGTTTTGTGAAAAATATAGATCAGGATTTTTGAAAAAGAAGAAGAAGCATAGCATGATATTTTAACCTTGCATTTGTCTTATCCATTCGTTTTGAGATTAGTGCGAGGAGACCCTTTGCTCGAGCCTTTTCCATAGAGACCCTTGAGGTATATCTCGGAAATCAACGGCTCAAAATAAACCCCGGAAACCGAATCCCTGCGCCCACACAGACTCCTCCAGACAGGAAGATAATGGTGGGCCGGAAGCCGATGCGCCGGCGCCGCGCCGACCACCCGCCTCCGCCGCCGCCGCAGTCCTTCGGTGCCACGGCCCGGCCGACCTCCCCCCGCTCCTCCACCTCCGCCTCCGCCTCCGCCGTGGCCGACCTGGACGAGCTGCTCTACGCGCCGTCCGCGTCGGAGCCCCGGAGCTTCCCGCACGCGGTGAAGCAGCAGTGCTGGGAGAAGGCAGAGAAGGTGCCTGGGCGCGACCCGGAGAGGTGGCGCCGCGACGCGCTCGGCAACATCGTCTTCCGCAAGCTCGTCGGCTGCCCCGGCTGCCTCTGCCACGACTACGACCACATCGTGCCCTACTCCAAGGTCCCAATTAAGAAGCTTCGCTTGCTATTTGCTTAATACGTATTCCTCCGTTCCAAATTACTTAACCCATATTTATCTAGACACGAATGTATCTAGACACTAAAGAAGTATAGGTACATCCGTATTTAGACAAATTCAAGTCAACTAATTTGGAACGGAGGGAGTACATCTTAATTTCATAGTGCTTGTGCATGCTCGTACGCTTTTTTTTCCTGAACTTGTTGTATCACTGATCCTTTTCAATTGACAGGGAGGGAAGAGCACATTGGAGAACTGCCAGGTTTTGCAGGTACAGATTCCATGTTTGATCACTCCAGTCTCTGTTATCTACCCAAAAATGTACTATGTCTAGAGCATGATAATGGATACTGTCATGCTGGTTTATGTCTAAAGCAAGATAACTGATACCACCATGGTCCGGCAGACTTTTTCTGTTTATGCTTATAGGCAACCGAGAGAACCAAACTTCCTATTTTATGCCTACCTGTTTTCATATTGTTTGCGCATGTGTGCTACTTTCTTCAGACACAGATCTTTCAAAGTAGTCGCAAGTAGCCACAGATCCCTGTTTGGCACTCAAGTCTCTGTTGTTTGCCTGAAAATGTGCTATGTCTAGAGCAAGATAGTGGATACTACCATGGTTCAGCAGACTATTTCTGCTTATGCTCATCATAGGCAACTGAGAGAACCAAACTTCATGTTTTATGCCTACCTGTTCGCACATTGTTTGTGCATGTGTGCTACTTTCTTCAGCCACAGATCCGCTGAAGTAATCACCAGTATATTAGTCATTACTGTGATGAGAATCAGTTTATTCTATAGAGCATAACTGATATATCAATTCGTACTTGCAGGCTACTGTGAATCGATCTAAAGGGAACAATACTGAGATATCCAAATCTGAACTAGCACAGAGAAGCGCATATTGTCGGGTTTCAGGTAACGAATGCCTACCTTGAATTAGCCTGCTGCTTTTAGTGAAGCAGTTACTGAACACATATTGATACACCCAACTTGCTAAGTAACTCTTGTCTATTTTCCTCAGGACGTGATATGGATCTTTTTGAACTCTCTGCCTTTGGGAATGTTCGACGAGGGCCAGATTCAGGGGGCTGCAAAATCCAATGAAGAAATGAACATATCTGATGTGATGTTAACCAGCTTTGAGCAGTTGTCTCGAATCTGTGAAGAGAAAGCTTGGTTGATGGTTGTGTCAACTATTTTCAGTTATTTGTCTGTAATTTCACACCTTGAGTGAATTATCGAAGGAAAAAGAATCTGCTATTTTGCAGCCTGATATCTGTTGTGTTCATTACGTAGTATATTTTTTGTTACTCCAGTTCTTTACAATGGCAATTTTACAATCATACAATTTATCTGGAAATAGTAGTGCAAGTAAAAGCCATAGGAAGAATTCAATTTGATTTAATGTTGTGATCCAGATAATCTACAGACTGTCAGCTGAATTTTTTGTGTTCTATCTTAACGTTTGCGCTATTGTATATACTTATAGACTTGTGGTGACTTATTTTTGTAAAATACTGAATCAAGGTTATCACGTATTGAGAAGCTTTGTGCATTCTTTTGTCCACAATCCAGAGGATTGACTATCAGGATGAGCTGTGTCATCTTAGCTGCACTTGGCAGGACGCCAGGATGATGGGCAAACATACTGAATCCTTGTCGGGGGTTGGGTGCAACATATGCCAAAGGATGGCTTATCATGGAGGGGGCGAGTAGAACGTCGCTGGTGCCTGGAAACGGGATGAGGCGAAGACATGCACGCCGGCGAATCTTACCCAACTTCAGGGCTCTCCGAGGAGATAACACTCATCGCTGCTCGCTGGGGTCTCCGCATGATCACTATGGCAAAGTGGGTACAAGAGGCTCCTTGAGCTGTTCGGGGTGAGGAAGCAGAAGGGCACGGCTTGCTCTTCTCTCCCTCTATGTGTGTGTCTAAAACTACTAGCCTCCAACCCTTTGCATGGGTGCCCCGGGGGGTTTATATAGGCTATCCCCCGGGGGTACAACGGTAATCCGGCTGGGGGTGGGTCCAAGCCGTCAGTCTCTAAGTCGCCGTCTTCTCCGCCGACTCTTGGGGCCCGCCGACTAGTGGCCCCGACGGCCCAAAGATGGGGCCGGCCCCTTGTTCGCCGTGGCGGGTCTTGCTTGCCGCAGACATCAGCCGTGCTTCCGATGACGCAGGCTTGATCATGGGGTTATGGCAAGATACGCCGCTGGCGGCGATCATCGCTGCCATTCCCCGCCTTGTCTAGTTAATGACGTGTGGATCGCGGGAGGAGCTGCCGACTCCGGAGGCCGACTCCATCGGGTCCGCCCTGGGGCGCTCGCCGTCTTGATTCTCCGCCGACAGCGGGTCCCGCCGCCTTTCGGGTCAGACAGCCAACGTGGGTACAGGAGCACGCCGCGGTGCGTCGATGTCAGGCGGCATGGCGATCTTTGCGGCCGGATGGAGATCTCCGTCGAGACGGCCTACAGAGCCATACTCGCCTTTATGGGCTGGCGGGGACGGTAGGCGGCTTCACCCCATAGTCGCCAGGCGTGAGGTGGTGAAGGTCGCGGGCCGACTCCTTGTAGCCGGCCTTCTGGAGGTCGCCGGCTTGGAGCCGGCTTGTCTGAAGGCGGCCTGGGACTCGGCCCAGGGGTAGTCGGCGACTCTGCCGACTATCCAAGGCGGCTCGTCGTCTTGGGATCTTGAGGGGCGCAGTCTGCCCCGATGTTTTGAAAGGTTCAGGGGCTCGGGTCGGCCTACCCGTAGTCCATTACTCCGACAGTAGTCCCCGAAGCTGGGGAGGCGCCGAGGGCAGCCCGTCGAGGAGCCTCGACAGCTTCATCTTTTGATGGAAGAATCTGGACTCGGCCCGCCGTCTCCATCTGGAGTCGGCTTTGCAAGGGGCCGTCTTGCTCTTCAAAAGGTTTCGAAGGTCGCAGCGGGATCCGGGCGGCGTGCCTGATAAGCTTCCCAGCAGCCGACCGTCGCGGGCCACGTGACGCCACGCAGCGGGCAGGCTACCGCCACCACGCTGCGTGACAAGACAGTTCGGCGGGGCCCGCCACTACCATGCCCGGCGCGCAGCGGATCCGGCCGATGCGTGCGGGCGGTTGATTTCACGCCGTTCGCGCTGGCAGTAACGCTGTGGGTTAAATCGTGGGGCGTGAGGACGTGGCGCGATTAATCCCACGCGCTCCTCGGCCAGCCTCAGCGCCTATAAGTAGGCGGGGAGAGAGGGCGGCGACGCACGCGCACTCTCTCATCCCCGCTCCCTGCCTCGTCTTCTTCCTTGCTCCTCCGCGCCGAGCCTCGTTTCTTCCTTGCCGCGGAGATGAGCTCCTCATCAACCGTCGCGCCTCCCACCGCGCGCTAAGGCGTGTGGGACGGCTCCATCATTGACGACGACATAATCGAGTTCCTTTGTCAGACGCGCCGCATCCCCGGCAGCCACCTAGTGCGAGCCCGCGCCCTGCATGAGGGCGAAATCACGCCGGCGCCGGAGGAGGGCGAGCGGGTGATCTTCCGCTCGCACCTCACGCGCGGGCTGGGGCTGCCGGCGAGCGGCTTCTTCCGCGCGTTCTTGGAGTTCTTCGGCTCCGGCCAGACCACCTCACCCCAACACGGTGGTGCTGCTGGCCGCCTTCGCATCCTTATGGCGAAGGTTTCCTCGAGTTCTCCCACCATCGAGCTGTGGGAGAGTTCTTTCAAGCGGCTTCGGGACCCACGTTGCTCGCGTGCGGCTCTGTCGCGGCGTTCATCGCCAAGAGGAGGCCGGTGCCCGAGAATCCTTTCCCGCCACCCCCTCATCAAATCGGTGAAGATGTGGCGTCAACAGATTTCTACATCAAGAACGCCGCTCGACGGTGATCGGGTCAACTTGCCGCCCTACGTGGGCGGCGAATCATGAGCCGACCCACCAGCTGGTCCTCGAGGCCCGGACGCTGACTCCGCAGTAACGCCGCCCGTCGCCATGACTCCGTGTAATGATCTGATCGGAGGGCCTCGACCGGGCAGACTTTGCTGCCGCCGCCGTGGCGCGCCGAAGTTCTCCCTCTTCAGGCCGCCCTCATCTGATCTGCCAGATGAGCGGCCGTCGGGACCCCAGCCGGCTGTGCTCCAAGGACATGCCCCACGCGGAGGTGGTGGACACGGTGAACTTCTTGGCGAACTGCGACCTCACGGAGGAATGGCGTTTCGGCAAGGAGCCATACTCGCGCGCCAATCCCCCGCCGATGGTAAGTCGTCTCTTGCTTCTTTGTTTCCTTCTTAGCTGGATCCGCTCTTACTTTCCTTGGTCCTTCGACTCAGAATCCTCTCATGCCGCCGACCGACGCTGCCGGCTCGCGATTGCCCCCGACCGGGCGGAGAGTGACGCCGACGACGACCCGACTTGGGCGTGGCGGCGATGGAGGCCGACGCCAAGGAGGGGGAGGCCGACGACCTCAGCCCTCGGCCACTTTGCAGACCGGCTCGATGATGAAGTCGCCTCACGCTGCCAAGAGAGCCGGCCATCCAGCGCAAGCTCCTCCGCCGCCTTTGGGGGCCGAGGCGGCGCGAAGAAGCTGGCCGGGCCGAGTCAGCCAAGCGGCCAGGCCAAGAGAATCAGGGGAGCGGCCGCTGCAACTCAGCGCGAAGAAGCGGTCGCGAAGGCTAACCGCTTCCGCAAGGAGGTGAAGAAACCACCGCTGTTCTCCGCGTAAGTATCTTTTTATTCTGTCTTGTTTTCTTCTGGTCCGTCTTGCCCAAGTCTTCTCATGTCCTTCTTTTCTCATCAGGGCCCCCCTCACTTTGGAGAGGGTCGCCGCCGCCTCCGTTATGGGGTCGGCGGAGACGTCCGCCAGCAGTCGGCGGGTTGACCCTGCGGCCGCCCTCCGGGAGGCAACAGAGCGGAACGCGCAGGAGAAGCGCGATGAGGAGGCGGCCACCCGTCGAGAGAAGGCGGCGGCCGAGAAGGCGGTCGAAGCCGCAGCAGCAACAAGAAGGCAAGCCGAGGAGGCCGCTACTTCAATCGGGCGCTGCTTGTCACTCATTGAAGCTCAGCGCCACCGCCACGGAGTTCACGGGGCAGTCGGAGGGAATTGGTGGTGAGGTCCCCGTCGCAGGGAGGGAAGGCAGCGAGGTCTCTTCGCCGGGCGCGGCCACGCCACCTTCGCCGCCTCCGCCGCAGTCTGAGGTCGCGCGAGGCAAACAGCCGGCAGACCCACCCGTGCCGCCGACCGACGATGAAGCCGTGGCGCAGCTGCTTCTTCAAGTCGCCTCGCCAGCGCGGCGTCGTCCTGAGAAGGCGACCTCGGCGCCGCGCCCCTTGGAGACCGGCGCCGCCAGCTCGGCCAGCCCCGACGCTGAAGCGACAAGCGCCTGCTGGGTGGGTGCGAGGAGGCGGCACGGGTCTGCTGAACACGGCGCTCCTGGACGTCCAAGCGAAGCTGCGGGCCGAAGGCGTCGCCCTCCAGAACCTCTCCAAGGCGCACCTGGCGTCGCGATCCGCCGTCTTGGTATGTTTTATTTCAATTTTCTTTTGATCTTCTTCGTAAGGCCAACAAGACTCCACTGGTGTAGTCCATTTAGTTTCGGGTCGGTCACGAGCAAAGCGACCGAACTTTATTTGCTTACTTCCAAGTCTTTATCTCGTGGTTCGGAATCCTTGATACAGGAATATCACAACCTTCGCGACTACCGCCTTCAACCGCAACGTTGAAGAGCTGAACAAGCTGGCCGACTGGGCGAGGAGCCGAGGTGAGTTTTCTTCTGGGCGCGCTTGCGCACTCGCTGGCTGTAGTCCTCGAGATTGCCGATCGCCGCTGCAATCGGGCCGGATCTTCTGGCGATCTTCTTAATCGACGACTTCGGCGTCCTTCTTCTTTTTGTTCTTCAGAATCCAACGCCGCTCTGGGGGCAGCTGGTACGGCCGAGACCGCCTTTATGCGCCAAAGAGGAGGAGGCGGCAAGCTTGCCGCAGAGCGCGACCTCTTGGCTACGCTTGTTGGCGGAGCAGAGGGAGCTGCTCAAGGCGGCGTGGCCGAGGCGGAGAAGAAAGAGGCCGCCCTCTTGGCCGAATTTGAGAGCGAACGCCCGCTGGACCGACAGAGAGGCGCAATGACCTCCGCTTCCATGAAATCGAAGATATCGTCGGTGGTAAGTTTGCTTTTACTTTCTCTTTTGGGTTGCCGACTATGGGTTAAGCCGGCTCCTGTTTTTTCTAACTTGCTTTTTTCTTCTTCTTGGCAGACTTCTTCCCTGGTCATACGCAGCGCCAATCGTGCCATCGAGGCCGAACGCGAGGCGCTGGAGGGCGGTGGCGCCGAGATCGTAGCTAACGCCCGGACCCTTGACGAGCAGCTCTCGAGCATTGAGGCTCGTCTGCGCCGCACACATCGGATGCTGCGCCGCCTTCAGCGTCGGGGGCCCAGCGATTGCTGCCTGCGTGGCCGGACTTGCCGATTCTGCAGACTTCCCAGCCGGACCGCCGACCGGCCGGAGGTCGCGGCTGGAGTCTTGAGGCTTGGAAGGGTTCCGCGGCTCGGGCCGGAGCTAGCCGAGCCTCGAGTTTGTCAAGGCGTGGTATCTGTGGCTCGACCTGGACCGGCCGGCTGCGTTCGATCGAAGCCCAGGCGGAGCTGCAGTCGGCGGGCGCTTCGTCGAGCGTGCGGCCGCGATCGCCGACTATACGGACACCAGCGTCTTCGTCCCGGAGCGGGCTGAAGACGGTGGGGAGGCGCCGCCGGAGTGGTTCGGGATGAACCCGGACTATGGCGAGGACTCGGCGGAGGTGATCGACTCTAGCACCGAGGATGAAGACGAGGCGGAGGACGGAGACGGCATGGACACGTCAGAAGACGGAGCAGGCGGCCAGCCTCACCGACCGCGCCTCAAAGAACGAGCCGCGCCCATCTCGAGCCAGCCGCCGAGACGATCAAACCGAGATCGCCAGCCAGCCCGGCGCCCGACGCCGCCTCCGGCCTTCCAACCCCATCCGCTGCTTCTTAGGCTGCTGCCTTGACTTTATTTTATCTGCTTGTTAGTCTTTCGAAAGAACTTTGTTAATTCGCACAATTCCACCCGCGGTATGTATTCTAAACCTCTGTTCGAAGATCCGGCCAAGGGCCTAAGTTTGTGTAAATATTATTCTAATTTCATGTTTCCTTGCTTATTGCTCTTGTGGCTTTTTCCTTTGCCGCCTTCCCTTAGATGCCGCCTTGCCCGGGCAACCGCTCTGCGGATTGCCGTCTAGGTCAAGTGCTTGGCTATTTTGAGAAGGCAAGTACTTGGCCATTTTAGAGTCGTTTAAGCAAGTTGGGTAGGAAACGGCAAGCCGACCTCTTAAGAGTCGGTTTCACGAAACGGGCTGGGCGCCGATTTAAACTATGTTTATGCTTTGGGTCCTTAGCCATTTTTTTCGTGGGCGCCCGCTCTACCTTACTCCCGCCCACCAAACAGCCGCTTCATGAGCTGCGGCTTCGACAGGAGACGGCTTGGGCACCGCACGCTACTTATCTGACTTCAGGAAGCAATTCATAGTTCAAAGGCGGCGAGTCCCCGGGCCGACTAGTCGATCCCGGTGCCAAACAACATAACTCAAAGGGTAACATACTCAAAGGCATAATTCTTATCATACAGATAACAAAAGAGGGCGGTCCCCGAGCTCGTCTCGGGGGGCCCGGAGTCTTGGTATTTCAAACACAAAAGGGTAGCGTGGTACATACTGCATCAATCAGAAAATCTTGAAGGAGATTCAGATTCCATGGCCGCCCGCCTCTTTGCCGAGTCGCCCTCTTATGCGTTTCGGGGCTTCGAAAGGCCGATCAGTAGTAGGAGTCGTTGCCCAGCACTTTATCGATGATGAACGGTCCTTCCCAAGGCGCCGACAACTTGTCCGGCGGCTGTTCGCTGGATGAGCGGAGCACAAGGTCGCCTTCTAGGAACGATCTTGGCTTGACCTTCTTGTTGTAGTAGCGGCGCAGCTCTGGCTGGTAGATGCTTTGGACCGGCCGAGTGCCGACTGCCCTCTTCCAGCCAGATCGACGCCGCCTTGACGTGCTTCTTCCGCTTCCTCCTCGGTGTACATGGTGACTCATGGGAGTCGAACTCTATATCTGTTGGGATGACGGCTTCGCACCGTGAGACGAGGAAGAAGGGTGTGAAGCCGATTGACTTGTTTGGAGTCGACGCAGACTTCCAGAGGACGGCCGGCAACCTCCTCAAAGAGCCGGCCGAACGCCTCCAAAGGGTTCGACCAGACGAGGCTTGATGCCGCATAAGATGAGGCCGTTTGCTCGCTTCCACCGGCCGTTTGATCATGGATGGGCAACGGACGCTAAGTCGATCGGATGCCCCGGCCACGCAGAAACGGGCCAGGGCGCCCTTGGCGAAATTTGTGCCGTTGTCGGTGATGATGCTGTGTGGTACACCGTACCGAGTCGTGATGTCGGCGATAAAAGTCACTGCCATAGGACCGTTCAACTTCTTGATGGGTTTTGCTTCTATCCACTTGGTGAACTTGTCCACCGCAACAAGTAGGTGAGTTAGGCCACCTCGTGCCGTCTTAAATGGTCCCACCATGTCGAGGCCCTGCATGAAAGGGCCAAAGCGATGGGGATAGTCTTGAGTGCCGGGCTTGGTGAAAGCGGCTTGGAGCGGAACACCTGGCACCCCTTGCATTTTTGAACTAATTCCTTGGCTTCTTCTAGGGCAGTCGGCCAGAAGAAACCGTGTCGGAAGGCTTTGGCAATGAGTGCTCTGGAGGCTGCATGATGGCTGCACTCGCCCTGATGGATGTCTTCGAGGATTGCTTGGCCTTGCTCTGATTCGACGCAGCGCTGGTAGACACCGGTGACGCTGCGCCTAACCAGCTCTCTATTGATTATAGTATAGGCTGCCGCCGGGCGCTGCACTTGCCGAGCCAAGGTTTCATCAGTTGGTAGCTCTCCGCCACTAAAACTTCGTGGATGGGCTGGGCCCATGAGGGTGCTGCTATTTGTCTGACCGCCAAGATCGCTACTTGGACGAGGGCGGCTGGGCTGGGTGGCGGCGGGTTGGAGTCTGCAGTAGCTTGCTGCGTTGAAGAAGTCCCCGGGCCGATTGGCGCAGTCCCCGAGCCGAGTACTCGAGTCTTTGCAAAGGTCGCCGCAGTCCCCGGGCCGGGTTCCGCAGTCCCCGGGCCGGGTTCCGCAGTCCCCGGGCCGGCTTCGACTGCCGCGTTCTTGGGGGCGTCTTCAAGGATTCTTGTGCCGTCTGCCGAGGCTCTGGAGTCGGATCTGCCTTCTTCAGGGGGAGCCGCACAAAAATGGAGTCTCGATTACGTGACGGTTTGACGGATGGCTTGAGAAGGCGCCAAGGGCGACGCCGGATGGTATTGCTCGCCGGGTGGAACCGATTCTTGCTGTGGCATCCGCTTGGTCGTTGTCGCCTTGGTACATGGAGGAATTCACATCCCTCAAAATATCCACTTAGCCGCTGCATCGTAAAGCGGTAGCTCGCCATATTTGCATCTTTGGCGCCCTGGGCCGCCGGATGACTGTTGTACCACCAAGTCGGAGTCGCCATAGCACGTGATCCGCGAATGCCGAAGTTCTTGGCAAGCCGGAGCCCGTGGATGAGCGCCTCAGATTCGGGCGACGTTGTTGGAGGCGTGAAATGGATCTGCAGCGTGCCAGGCTTGAGCTTGTCGCCTTTAGGGGAAGTGAGGACCACGCGGCTCCCAAGCCGGTGCGCATCTTGGAGCCATCAAAGTGCATCCGCCAATGGGTGGAGTCGGCACAAGCGGCAGAATCGGGTCTCGCCCAATCGACGAGGAAGTCGGCCAGTGCTTGTGACTTGATGGCGGTGCGGGGCTGGTAAAAGATGGTGTAGGGGGCCAACTCTATGGACCACTTGGCCACTCGGCCTGAAGCATCTCGGCTTCCGATAATCTCCGCTAGTGGGGCCGTGCAAACCACGGTGATCGAATGCTCTTGAAAGTAAGGCTTCAACTTCTTGGCGGCAAAGTGCACGCCGTAACACATCTTCTGGTAGTGGGGGTAGTTCTGCTTGGAGGTCGACAGTACTGTTGGGGAACGTAGCAGAAATTCAAAAAATTTCCTACGTGTCACCAAGATCTATCTATGGAGAAACTAGCAACGAGGGGAAGGAGAGTGCATCTACATACCCTTGTAGATCGCTAAGTGGAAGCATTCAAGAGAACGGGGTTGAAGGAGTCGTACTCGTCGTGATCCAAATCACCGGAGATCCTAGTGCCGAACGGACGGCACCTCCGCTGCTCAACACACGTGACAGCCCGGTGACGTCTCCCACGCCTTGATCTAGCAAGGAGAGAGGGAGAGGTTGAGGAAGACTCCGTCCAGCAGCAACACAACGGCGTGGTGGTGATGGAGGAGCGTGGCAATCCAGCAGGGCTTCGCCAAGCACCGCGAGAGAGGAGAAGGGAGAGAGGTAGGCCTGCGCCATGGAGAGGTGAAAACTCATGTGTTGGGCAGCCCCTAGGCCTCAAGTATATATAGGGGAAGGGGAGGGGCTGCGCCCCCCTCTAGGGTTCCCTCCTAGGGGTGGCGGCCAGCCCAAATCCCATCTGGTGGGGCGGCCAAGGGGGAAAGAGGGGAAACTTGCCCCTGTTAGGTGGGCGCCTCCCAAACCCTAGGCGCCTTGGGCCTTGTGGGGCGCACCAGCCCACCCGGGCTGGTCCCTCCCACACTTGGCCCATGATGCCCTCCGGGATGGTGGCCCCACTTGGTGGACCCCGGACCTCCCGTGGTCCCAGACATTATCGATAAAACCCGAAACTTTTCCGGTGACCAAAACAGGACTTCCCATATATAAATCTTTACATCCGGACCATTCCGAACTCCTCATGACGTCCGGGATCTCATCCGGGACTCAACAACATTCGGTAACCACATACAAACTTCCTTTATAACCCTAGCGCCATCGAACCTTATGTGTAGACCCTACGGGTTCGGGAACCATGCGCATATGACCGAGACGTTCTCCGGTCAATAACCAACAGCGGGATCTGGATACCCATGTTGGCTCCAACATGTTCCACGATGATCTCATCGAATGAACCACGATGTCAAGGACTTAATCAATCACGTATTCAATTCCCTTTGTCTAGCGGTATTGTACTTGCCCGAGATTCGATCGTCGGTATCCCGATACCTTGTTCAATCTCGCTTCCGCAAGTCTCTTTACTCGCTCCGTAACACATCATCCCGTGATCAACCCCTTGGTCACATTGTGCACATTATGATGATGTCCTATCGAGTGGGCCCAGAGATACCTCTCCGTTTACACGGAGTGACAAATCCGATCTCGATTCGTCCCAACCCAATGACACTTTCGGAGATACCTGTAGTGCACCTTTATAGCCACCCAGTTACGTTGTGACGTTTGGTACACCCAAAGCATTCCTACGGTATCCGGGAGTTGCACAATCTCATGGTCTAAGGAAATGATACTTGACATTAGAAAAGCTTTAGCATACGAACTATGAGCTTTGTGCTAAGCTTAGGATTGGGTCTTGTCCATCACATCATTCTCCTAATGATGTGATCCCGTTATCAATGACATCCAATGTCCATGGTCAGGAAACCGTAACCATCTATTGATTAACGAGCTAGTCAACTAGAGGCTTACTAGGGACATGGTGTTGTCTATGTACCCACACATGTATCCGAGTTTCCTTTCAATACAATTATAGCATGGATAATAAACGATTATCATGAACAAGGAAATATACTAATAACTAATTTATTATTGCCTCTAGGGCATATTTCCAACAGTCTCCCACTTGCACTAGAGTCAATAATCTAGTTCACATCGTCATGTGATTAACACTGATAAGTCACATCGCCATGTGACCAACATCCAAAGAGTTTACTAGTGTCTATAAACTAGTTCACATCATCATGTGATTAAGACTCAATGAGTTCTGAGGTTTGATCATGTTTCGCTTGTGAGAGAGGTTTTAGTCAACGGGTCTGAACCTTTCAGATCCGTGTGTGCTTTGCAAATTTCTAGGTCATATTGTAAACGCTGCTTCTACGCTCCACTTGAAGCTATTCCAAATGGTTGCTCCACTATACGTATCCGGTTTGCTACTCAGAGTCATTCGGATAGGTGTTAAAGCTTGCATCGACGCAAATCTTTACGTCGAACTCTTTATCACCTCCATAATCGAGAAACATGTCCTTATTTACTCCAAGGACAATTTTGACCGTTGTCCAATGATCCATTCTTGGATCATTCTTGTACCCCTTGACTGACTCATGGCAAGGCATACTTCTGGTGCGGTACACAACATAGCATACTATAGAGCCTATGTATGAAACATAGGGGAGGACCTTCGTCTTTACTCTCTCTTCTGCCGTGGTCGAGCTTTAACTCTTAACTTCATACCTTACAACTCAGGCAAGAACTCCTTCTTTGACTGGTCCATCTTGAACACCTTCAAGATCATGTCAAGGTATGTGCTCATTTGAAAGTACTTATTAAGCGTTTTTGATCTATCCTTATAGATCTTGATGCTCAACGTTCAAGCAGCTTAATCCGGGTTTTCCATTGATAAACACTTTTCAAATAACCCTATATGCTTTTCCAGAAATTCTACATCATTTCTGATCAACAATATGTCAACAACATATACTTATCAGAAATTCTATAGTGCTCCCACTCATTTCTTTGGAAATACAAGTTTCTCATAAACTTTGTATAAACCCAAAATCTTTGATCATCTCATCAAAGCGTACATTCCAACTCCGAGATGCTTACTCCAGTCCTTAGAAGGATCGCTGGAGCCAGCATACCTTTTAGCATCCTTAGGATCGACAAAAACTTTATGATTGTATCACATACAACCTTTCCTTATTTAAGACCGGTAAGGAAACTCGCTTTTGACATCCATCCGCCAGATTTCATAAATGCAGCTAATGCTAACATGATTCCGACGGACTTAAGCATCGCTACGGATGAGAAAATCTCATCGTAGTCAACTCCTTGAACTTGTGAAAAACTCTTCGCCACAAGTCGAGCTTCATAGACGGTGACATTACCGTCCACGTCTGTCTTCTTCTTAAAGATCCATTTATCTCAATGGCTTGCCGATCATCGGGCAAGTCCACCAAAGTCCATGCTTTGTTCTGATGCATGGATCCTATCTCGGATTTCATGGCTTCTAACCATTTGTCAGAATATGGGCCCACCATCGCTTCTCCATAGTTCGTAGGTTCATTGTTGTCTAGCAACATGACCTTCAAGACAGGATTACTGTACCACTCTGAAGCAGTACACATCCTTGTCACCCTACGAGGTACGTTAGTGACTTGATCTGGAACTTCATGATCACTATCATAAGCTTCTACTTCAATTGGTGTAGGCGCCACGGGAACAACTTCCTATGCCCTGCTACACACTTGTTGAAGTGACGGTTCAATAACCTCATCAAGTCTCCACCATCCTCCCACTCAATTCTTTCGAGAGAAACTTTTCCTCGAGAAAGGACCCGTTTCTAGAAACAATTACTTTTGCTTCCGGATCTAAGATAGGAGGTATGCCCAACCATTTTGGATATCCTATGAAGATGTATTTATCCGTTTTGGGTTCGAGCTTATCACGATGAAACCTTTTCACATAAGCGTCGCAGCCCCAAACTTTTAAGAAACGACAACTTAGGTTTCTCCAAACCATAGTTCAAACGATGTCGTCTCAACGGAATTACGTGGTGCCCTATTAAAGTGAGTGCGGTTGTCTCTAATGCCTAACCCATGAATGATAGTGTTAATTCGATAAGAGACATCATGGTACACACCATATCTAATAGGGGGCAACTATGATGTTCGGACACACCATCACACTATGGTGTTCCAGGCGGTACTAATTGTGAAACAATTTCCACAATGTCTTAATAGCGTGCCAAAGCTCGTAACTCAGATACTCATCTCTATGATCATATCATAGACATTTTATCCTCTTGTCACGATGATCTTTAACTTCACTCTGAAATTACTTGAACCATTCAATAATTCAGACTTGTGTTTCATCAAGTAAATACACTCAAGATTCACTCAAATCATCTGTGAAGTAAGAACATAACGAT
Organism: Aegilops bicornis; assembly: GCA_021605145.1. NCBI lineage: Eukaryota > Viridiplantae > Streptophyta > Magnoliopsida > Poales > Poaceae > Aegilops > Aegilops bicornis. Next base: position 616,075,551 of record CM038672.1, on the reverse strand, counting down.
ATTCTGCGTGCCTCATCATTCATTGGACTGCACAAATCAAAATGTATTACTTCCAACAAGTTGCTTTCTTGTTCCATTTCACTGAAAAACGAGGCTTTCAGTCATCTTGCCCATGTGGTATGATTTGCATGTATCAAGTGATTCAAAATCAAGTGAGTCCAAACGGTCCATTTGCATGGAGTTTCTTCATGCATATACACCAATAGACATGGTTCGCATGTCTCAAACTTTTCAAAAACGAGTGAGTCCAAAGATCCATCAACATGGAGCTTCTTCATGCATTCTATACCAATATGACTCAAATGGCAAAGTACACAAGCAGGTGGTACTATCATTACTATCTTATATCTTTTGGCATGAAAATGTGTATCACTACGATCGAGATTCAATAAACCATTCCTTTAGGTGCAAGACCATTGAAGGTATTATTCAAATAAATAGAGTAACCATTATTCTCCTTAAATGAATAATCAGATTAGATAGACATAATCCAATCATGTCTATGCTCAACGCAATCACCAAATGACAATTATTCAGGTTTAATACTAATCTTGATGGTAGAGGGAGTGTGCGATGTTTGATCAAATCAAACTTGGAAACACTTCCAACACATATCGTCAGCTCACCTTTAGCTAGTCTCCGTTTATTCCGTAGCTCTTTTATTTCGAGTTACTAAGACTTAGCAACCGAACCGGTATCTTAATACCCTCGGTGCTACTAGGAGTACTAGTAAAGTACACATTAACATAATGTATATCCAATATACTTCTATCGACCTTGCCAGCCTTCTCATCTACCAAGTATCTAGGGTAATTCTGCTCCAAAGGTTCTGCTCCCTTATTACGTAAGCACTTAGTCTCGTGTTTGGGTTCAACCTTGGGTTTCTTCACTAGAGCAGCAGCTGATTTGCCGCTTCATGAAGTATCCCTTCTTTCCTTGCCCTTCTTGAAACTAGTGGTTTCATCAACCATCAACAATTGATGCTCCTTCTTGATCTCTACTTTCGGTGTCAAACATCGTGAATACCTCAAGGATCATCATATCTATCCCTGATATGTTATAGTTCATCACGAAGCTCTAGCAGCTTGGTGGCAATGACTTTGGAGAATCATCACTATCTCATCCGGAAGATCAACTCCCACTCGATTCAAGTGATTCTTGCACTCAGACAATCTGAGCACAAGCTCAACGATTGAGCTTTTCCTCCCTTAGTTTGCAGGCTAAGAGAATTGTCGGAGGTCTTATACCTCTTGACGTTGGCACGAGCCTGAAATCCCAATTTCAGCCCTCGAAACATCTCATATGCTCCGCGACGTTTCGAAAAACGTCTTTGGTGCCTCAACTCTAAACCGTTTTAACATTACCGAACTATCATGTAGTCATCAAAACGTGTATATCTGATGTTCGAAACATCCACAAACGACGTTTAGGGTTCATCACACTGAGCGGTGCATTAAGGACATAAGCTTTCTACTGTCCGCATAATCGCTACTGTCAACTTTCAACTATATTTTCTCTAGGAACATATCTAAACAGTGGAACTAAAGCGCGAGCTTACAATATAATTTGCAAAGATCTTTTGACTATGTTCAGGATAATTAAGTTCATCTAATGAACTCCCACTCAGACAGACATCCCTCTAGTCATCTAAGTGATTACATGATCCGAGTCAACTAGGCCGTGTCCGATCATCACGTGAGACGGACTAGTCATCATCGGTGAACATCTTCATGTTGATCGTGATCCACCATATGACTCATGCTCGACCTTTCGGTCTCTTGTGTTCCGAGGCCATGTCTGTACATGCTAGGCTCGTCAAGTTAACCTAAGTGTTTCACAGGTGTAAATCTGGCTTACACCCGTTGTATGTGAACGTAAGAATCTATCACACCCGATCATCACGTGGTGCTTCGAAACGACGAACTTTCGCAACGGTGCACAATTAGGGGGAACACTTTCTTGAAATTTTAATGAGGGATCATCTTATTTACTACCGTCATTCTAAGCAAATAAGATGCATAAACATGATAAACATCACATGCAATCAAATAGTGACATGATATGGCCAATATCATTTTGCTCCTTTTGATCTCCATCTTCGCGGCTCCATGATCATCATCGCCACCGCATGACACCATGATCTCCATCATCATGATCTCCATCATCGTGTCTCCATGAAGTTGTCTCGCCAACTTATTACTTCTACTACTATGGCTACCGTTAGCAATAAAGTAAAGTAATTACATGGCGTTTGTTCAATGACACGAGGGTCATAAAATAAATAAAGACAACACCAATCGCACCAGCCGGTTGTCATACACATCGACAAGCAAGTCGTGACTCCTATTACAAGAACAAGATCAATCTCATACATCACATATCATTCATCACATTCTTCTTAGCCATATCACATCACATAACATACCCTGCAAAAACAAGTTAGACGCCCTCTAATTGTTGTTGCATGTTTTACGTGGCTGCTATGGGTTTCTAGCAAGAACGCTTCTTTCCTACGCAAAACCACAACGTGATATGCCAATTGCTATTTACCCTTCATAAGGACCCTTTTCATCGAATCCGTTCCGACTAAAGTGGGAGAGATCGGCACCGCTAGCCACCTTATGCACCAAGTGCATGTCAGCCGGTGGAACCTGTCTCTCACGTAAGTGTACGTGTAAGGTCGGTCCGGCCGCTTCATCCCACAATACCGTCGAAACAAGATTGGACTAGTAACGGTAAGCATATTGAACATCATCAAAGCCCACAACTACTTTTGTGTTCTACTCGTGCAAAGAATCTACGCAATAGACCTAGCTCATGACGCCACTTGTTGGGAACGAGCAGAAATTCAAAAAATTCCCACGTGTCACCAAGATCTATCTATGGAGAAACCAGCAACGAGGGAAGGAGAGTGCATCTACATACCCTTGTAGATCGCTAAGCGGAAGCGTTCAAGAGAACGGGGTTGAAGGAGTCGTGATTGTCGTGATCCAAATCACCGGAGATCCTAGTGCGAATGGACGGCACCTCCGCTGCTCAACACACGCAGACAGCCGGTGACATCTCCCACGCCTTGATCCAGCAAGGAGAGAGGGAGAGGTTGAGGAAGACTCCGTCCAACAGCAGCACAACAGCGTGGTGGTGATGGAGGAGCGTGGCAATCCAGCAGGGCTTCGCCAAGCACCACGAGAGAGGAGAAGGGAGAGAGGTAGGGCTGCGCCATGGAGAGGTGAAAACTCATGTGTTGGGAAGCCCCTAGACCTCAAGTATATATAGGGGAAGGGGAGGGGCTGCGCCCCCCTCTAGGGTTCCCTCCTAGGGGTGGCGGCCAGCCCAGATCCCATCTGGTGGGGCGGCCAAGGGGGAAAGAGGGGAAACTTGCCCCCCAAGCTAGGTGGGGCGCCCCCTCCCCAAACCCTAGGCGCCTTGGGCCCTTGTGGGGGGGTGCACCAGCCCACCTGGGGCTGGTCCCCTCCCACACTTGGCCCATGCTGCCCTCCGGGGATGGTGGCCCCACTTGGTGGACCCCCGGGACCCTCCCGGTGGTCCCGGTACGTTACCGATAAAACCCGAACTTTTGGTGACCAAAACAGGACTTCCCATATATAAATCTTTACCTCCGGACCATTCCGGAACTCCTCGTGACGTCCGGGATCTCATCCGGGACTCAACAACATTCGGTAACCACATACAAACTTCCTTTATAACCCTAGCGCCATCGAACCTTTATGTGTAGACCCTACGGGTTCGGGAACCATGAAGACATGATCGAGACGTTCTCCGGTCAATAACCAACAGCGGGATCTGGATACCCATGTTGGCTCTACATGTTCCACGATGATCTCATCGGATGAACCACGATGTCAAGGACTCAATCAATCCCGTATTCAATTCCCTTTGTCTAGCGGTATTGTACTTGCCCGAGATTCGATCGTCGGTATCCCGATACCTTGTTCAATCTCGCTTCCGGCAAGTCTCTTTACTCGTTCCGTAACACATCATCCCGTGATCAACCCCTTGGTCACGTTGTACATTATGATGATGTCCTACCGAGTGGGCCCAGAGATACCTCTCCGTTTACGGAGTGACAAATCCAGTCTCGATTCGTGCCAACCCAACAGACACTTTCGGAGATACCTGTAGTGCACCTTTATAGCCACCCGATTACGTTGCCAGACGTTTGGTACACCCAAAGCATTCCTACGGTATCCGGGAGTTGCACAATCTCATGGTCTAAGGAAATGATACTTGACATTAGAAAAGCTTTAGCATACGAACTACGATCTTTGTGCTAGGCTTAGGATTGGGTCTTGTCCATCACATCATTCTCCTAATGATGTGATCCGTTATCAATGACATCCAATGTCCATGATCAGGAAACCGTAACCATCTATTGATTAACGAGCTAGTCAACTAGAGGCTTACTAGGGACATGGTGTTGTCTATGTACCCACACATGTATCTGAGTTTCCTGTCAATACAATTATAGCATGGATAATAAACGATTATCATGAACAAGGAAATATACTAATAACTAATTTATTATTGCCTCTAGGGCATATTTCCAACAAGTACCTCACTCAGGTAATATACTGGTCTCTGGATAGGTAGCGCCTTGCCTTCCTCCTTGCGTTCAACCACAATAACTGTGCTGACTACCCTGCTGGTGGCGACAATATACAGGAGCATGGGCTCCTTTGGAGTCTGAGCCGCTAGCAGGGGAGTAGTCGACATCCTTTTCAACCGGAGAAAAGCCGTCCGCTTTGGAGTTCCATTCAAGAAGGTGGTCTTCTTCATAAGCTGGTACAGAGGAAGGGCTTTCTCACCCAAATTGACCGATGAATCGATCGATAGACGCCAAGCAGCGGTGAACTTCGCACATCCAGCGGTCGGCGGGCACTTCCATTCTCTCAATTGCCTTGATCTTCACGGGTTGCACTCTATGCCGCGCTCGGATACCGGGAAGCCAAGGAGCTGGCCTACCGGTAATTCAAGACGCATTTCTGGGTTGAGCTTGATGCGGAATCGGCGCAGGTTTTCAACGGTCTCTTTGAGGTCTTCCAACAGCGTTCCTCGCTTCTCCGTCTTCACCACCACGTCGCCCACGTAAACGCATGCCGCTAAGCTGCTTGAGGAGGCACTTCGCATGCAACGCCGAAAGGTGGCGCCTGCGTTCCTCAAGCCGAACATCATGGTCGCAGCGTGAAGGCTCCAAATGGCGTGATGAAGGCGGTCTTCAATCTGTCTGCGGGTTCAGCTTGATCCGATGATATCCTGAATATGCATCTAAGAAGCTCAACAGCTCGCATCCGCCGTGGAGTCTATCACCGATCAATTCTGGTAGAGCGAACGGGTCCTTGGGGCAGGCTTTGTTGAGGCTTGTGTAGTCAATACACATCCGCCATCGCTTGTTCTTCTTTAGTACCAGGACCGGGTTCGCCAACCATTCTGGAAAGAAAACTTCCATGATGAAACCGGCTGCAAGGAGCCGGGCTATCTCTTCTCCAACAACTCTTCTCGCGGCGCAAGGGCTGCCTTACGGGCTTCACATCAGGTCGGACATGTAACTTGTGCTCGGCGAAATCCGTCGGTACACCTGGCATGTCTTTGGGGGACCATGCGAAGATGTCCCGATTCTCACGGAGGAAATCGACGAGCTCGCCTTCCTATTTGCCGCCGAGGTTCGCACCTATGACAGCGTATTTCTCTGGGTGCTCCGGGTCCAAGGGTATCTTCTTGGTCTCCTTGGCGGCTTGAACGAGCCCTCACCGACTCCTTGGGGTGGACGATATCTCCGGCTGCTTGCCGGCCATCGCCATACGACCGATCCAGAGCCGCTTCTCAAGCTGCGATTGTGGACTCGGCTAATAGCCGATCGCTTTCACCACCTGGGAATGACTTTCGTAGTCGCCGGCTATGGTCGAAATCCCCTTGGAACTCGGCATCTTCATCTTGAGGTAGGCGTAGTGGGGACCGCCATGAACTTAGCCAAGGCAGGTCGGCCAAGCAAGGCATGGTAGGGCTCTCGAGGTCCACCACTTCGAACCAGACCGGCTCTCGGCGAAGCGATCCTTGTCCCCAAAGAGGACGTTTATCGAATCTTGCCAATCGGTGAGCGGAAAGGCCAGTACAATTCCGTGGAACACGGTCCGACTATGTCAAGTTGCCTCTGCTTGATTCCGAAGCTTCTCCATCGTATCCTTGTACAGGATGTTGATGATGCTGCCTCGCTCTATCAAGATTGGCGAGAAGCGAGCGGCCCGCCTATCCGTGGCAAGGGTGGCTCCCAAGACCGTATGAGGAGCCCGGATTCGGCATCACCTCTGGGTGATCAGCACGGCTCTAGCTGATGGGCTTCTCGGACCAGTGCATGAATTTCGGCGCGCTTGATGCTACGGCATTCACCTCTTGCTGCTGCTGCCGCCTGCTGCGGCAATCATCAGCTACGCTGGTAAACACGACATAGGCGCCGTGCTCTTCTGGGTAATCGTCTTGTACCGCGCCGACTGGCGGGACAGTGACTCTTTGGGCGGTGGTGGAGGCGGCGGCCAAAGAAAGTGAGGGAGGCCGTCTCCCTTGGCGATCCCGTGAGCGATGGCACTTCCGGTTGTGTGATTTGACGGCCCGGCCGCTGTGGAACTTGGTGGTCCGTCCAGAGTTCTGCCAGAAGAGAAAGCCGCAACCAGTTGGACTTGCCGCTTTACGCCGCTAAGGTGAGGTTGCCCCTCTGGCTGCTGGTCTTCGACTGTCGCCACCTGCCGGCTATTGGAAGCCGGTTGCGGGGCCTTGCGCTTGTGATCATTCTGCTGCTGTCGCCGGCTGCCGTCGCCAGCCGGAGTTCTGGGAGCATGAGGAGCTACTTTGCCAGTCGCACTGACTTCGATCTCCATCTTCATGGAGGAGTCGGCAGTGGCATACTTGTCTGCTATGACTAGCAGCTCGTCGAGGGTCTCCGGCTCGTCGCAAAGGAGCTTGTGCTTGAGGAGGGTGCCTTCTATGCACCCGGCGGTGAAGTACTCGATTGCCTGCACCTCGTGCACTCCTTCGCAGGAGTTTCGGAGCTCCCCCCACCGCGTGAGGTAGTCGCGAGTGGACTCGTTGGGGCCTTGCACGCACAAGGACAGCTGACGAGGCTTGGGAGGTCGCTTGTATGTGCTCGTGAAGTTGCGGATGAAGGCCTCGATGAAGTCGACCCAGCCGTTGATACTGCGGGGCCTCAAGTTGTTCAACCATGTCCGGGCCGTGCCCTGGAGCATGAGGGGAACATACTTTACGGCAACGCGCTTGTTGCCGTTCGCTATGCTGACGGCCGTGGAGTAGTCCACCAGCCAGTCCTCCGGCTTCACGGAGCCGGTGTATTTGGGTGTGTCTCGGGGGAGTGTGAATCCTCGGGGGAAGGGCTCGTCGCGGATGCGAGGTCCGAAACAGGGTGGGCCCAACTCATCTTCTTCTTCTAGCGCCAGGGATCGGTGGAGTCGCTCGATCCGGTGGCGGGCGTCGTTCTCTCCGACTCCCTCTCGGCGGCCAAGGCGGTCGCCGAGAGTCGGATGCTCGACGGGTGGCAGGGAGACTCGCCTTTCTCCGCGGGGAGGAGGCCGATAGTCGCCCCGCCGCTTCCACCGCTTCGGGCGGCCGTCTTCGTCGCGTTCGATGGAGATGTGAGTCCGGCTATGGCTGGCGGCGGATCCTGGTTCTTTCTTCCTTGGACGCCGCCCGGTCGGTGTCACGAGATGTCGCGCCTTGATCTCGGCGAGGAGGCAAGTCGCCGTGTTGTCGTCGTGGCGCCTCCGTGCGGCAGCCGGCTTCGTCTTGCGGGGCAGCCGCGTCGAGGAGCTGCTGGACTCGCTCCGTCATCAGGCGGCACTCCTCGCCCTCGAAGTTATCCAGCTCATCCGCCGCCGCCTGGGCGGTGCGAATGTTCTCCGCTGGCGTGGCGTACACAGGGCGACCGGTCCCAAACAGACTGGCGAGGCGCGCGCTGCGGACCGCGCCTAGGCGGTTAGGCCCCGGAGCCGGGCGAGCCGCCCACAACGCGATCCATCTCGCCGATAGGCTTCCGACAAGCGCGCCTCATGCTTGCTACCGTGGCGCCTACGAGGAGCTGAAGGCGGCGCGCCTCCAGCGTCTCGGCGTCGGCGTCCTCCGGAATGGAGGCGGTCAGGTCTTGCAGAACAGCGTCGAGAGGGTCACGAGCCCTTCACGGAGGGCTTCGCCAGGATCGATGACGAGTACTTCTGTGACGGTGCTCCCGCCGCTCTCCGCGCGAGGGAGAGGCTCGTCGTAGACCACCACGTTGGTGGGGAACGCGTCGAGCGACGCGGTGTCGGAATCGACCAGCATCGGGTCGGTGGAGCCTACGGACTCCAGGTCAGCGGCAGGCTCGCCGTCGACGTGGAGCTGCTCGAGGAGGCCCGCGAGGAGGCTTTCGGGGCCGTCCGTGCCTGCGTCGGACGCAGGCTCGTCGGAGGGGCGAACCTCGCCGACAAGTTCGGCGAGGCAACTCACCGCGCAGGCAACCTCAGCGGCATGCAGCGCGTCCGCGCAAACTCCATCTGGCGTGCCGGGCTGGCTGCGCTCGCCAGGGAGGAAGAGGGTTCCCGTCCAGAGCAGGTCTCCAGACGACGGTGCACCAGGCCCCATGGTGGGCGCCAAATGTCGGGGGTTGGGTGCGACATATGCCAAAGGATGGCTTATCATGGAGGGGGCGAGTAGAACGTCGCTGGTGCCTGGAAACGGGATGAGGCGAAGACATGCACGCCGGCGAATCTTACCCAAATGTGGCTCTCCGAGGAGATAACACCCCTATTGCTGCTCTGCGGGGTCTCCGCATGATCACTATGGCAAAGTGGGTACAAGAGGCTCCTTGAGCTGTTCGGGGTGAGGAAGGAGAAGGGCACGGCTTGCTCTTCTCTCCCTCTATGTGTGTGTCTAAAACTACTAGCCTCCAACCCTTTGCATGGGTGCCCCAGGGGGTTTATATAGGCTACCACCGGGGTATAACGTAATCCTACTGGGGTGGGTCCAAGCCGTCAGTCTCTAAGTCGCCGTCTTCTCCGCCGACTCCTGGGGCCCGCCGACTAGTGGGCCCTGCTGGCGGCCCAGCATGGGGCCGACAGCCCTTGTCCGCCGCGGGCGGGTCTTGCCGGCTGCAGATTACTGTAGCCGTGCTTCTGATGACGCGGGCTTGATCATGGGGTTATGGCAACAGTACCGCCGCCTGGCGGGCGATCACTGTTGCCATTCCCCGTCTTGTCTAGTTAATGACGTGTGGATCCCGCGGGAGGAGCCGGCCGACTCCCGGAGGCCGACTCCATCGGGTCCGTCCTTGGGGCGCTCTCGCCGTCTTCGGTACTCCCGCCGACAGGCGGGTCCCGCCGTCTTCGGGTCGTACAGACAGGCCAACGTGGGTACAGGAGCCTGCCCACGGTGCTGATGTCAGGGCCGGCATGGCAACAGTGCTGCGCCGGACGGAGATCTCCGTCGGTACGGCGCCCTGTAGCCATACCTGCCCTTTATGGATCAAGGGACGGGTCAGAGGCGGCTTCACACCATAGTCGCCCTGGCGTGAGGTGGTGAAGGTGGCGGGCCTACTCGTTGTAGCCGGCCTTGCTGGAGGTCGCTGGCTTGGAGTCGGCTTGTCCTGAAGGCGGCCTCTGGGACTCGGCCCAGAGGGGTAGTCGGCGACTCTGTTGCCGACTATCTGAAGGCGGCTCTTTGTCTTGGGGTCTTGAGGGGCGCAGTCTGCCCCGATGTTTTGAAAGGTTCAGGGGCTCGGGTCGGCCTACCCGTAGTCCATTACTCCGACAATCCTTATTCAGGGCTTTTACTTTTTTTTGTGTTCAATACCCAGTTCGAAAGTGCGGTCACTCTATACAGGATTTTGCACAGATAGTGCAGTCTTTCCGTGTGAATTGATTGATCTGACATTTGTATCCACAGATATATGAGTGGATGTGGAGACATGCAGATGTATAATCTTGGTTTAAAGCCACAAATGATGATGCAATATCCAGATCCAAGGCATGGTGATGCCACTGAAGCGACAATGACTGGCTGTCTTGGGATTTTTTGCAGTACTTCCTGAAACTTTTTTCTACATTCTTATACTGCTTCTGAAATCTCAAACCTGAGTATAATTTAACTTCAGTGTCTGAGTTGGAATTTAGTGCAATTCACTGCATGTTTTCTATAGTTTGAAATAGGCAAAATGTTGTGTTAGTGTGAATCTTTTAGTAGTCTATAAAACTCTAAATAGATCTGTCCTTCATATGTTAAGACTGTCCAGTGATCATGGCATATTTATCTTCATAGGTTTATTGATTGTTGTTGATATGCTAAATTACTTCATCAGAAGACGTCAACTCACCATCCTTGATATGTGTATCTTCTTTTAAGAGCACCAGGCCACATGCATACAGTATTTCACTGTTTAAAATTTATTTATTACATCCGAATCTTACTTGCTAATTTTTGTTCGTATTTGAAAAGAAGTATGCTGCAAGATTATCGCCAAAAGTTTCACCTGTAACTAGCCAAATTAATAGCATAAAGATACAGACCGTCTGATGCTCCAGATATAGAGGAACTACAGGAGTGATGATACATACTAATAGAGTAATAGTAACCCAAACCTCACTGTTTCTGTTCATTTCTCTTTTCTTATTCATGCATAGATAGGCCTGAAAATTGAATGTTTACAAATTGCATGTTCTAGGTGTTCCGTTGTAGTCAAACACTCGAGAGATCAGCTTGCTTGCATGCTTTCTTTCTTTCATGCTCTGTGCATGACGTGCTCATTGCTGTAACCGTGTCTATGGTCGGTATGTTGAAATCCCACTATCATATATCTTTACATTTTATTTTTATTTATTTTGGTATTAAGCTTGTCTTCACATATAAATAGTGTTCAAAGCAAGTATGATGAATTTGTTAAATAGTTAGTGTGGACTGAGGACTTGAAAGTAGTTATTCTCCTAGTGAACAGTGTTATCCACTTTAGCACTCTAGTGCAGCTTTTGCGTTATGCGCCTTTGATGGGAAAGTGCGCTACAAAAGTTTGGTAAAGTTAACATCCTTAAGGTTTTAGCTGCCAATTATGTGAAGACACCAAAAGGCAACTGGTGCTATAAAAAAGTGACAACTGCTTGTTGTGTTTGACCTTTAACTCTTTTATTTAAAGTATTGCATCACTTCTTTCATAACGTGGCCGAAAGTCCCATGGATAGACATGATGGCCACTGTGCCCCCAATACTTGAGGAAATACGGTTGTTTTCCTGTTAAGTATGCAGAATAATAGACCTATTTTTAGCACATCATATTAAACATGTGTTCACACCATGAGAAGACTGCTGAAAGAGAAGAAAAAAAAAGAGTCAATAATATTGATAATCACAGGCATGCTTGGTTGGAAAAGCTTTATGCTTCTCTTCTTACAGATTGTCAAGGTTGAGGCAACTTATTTTGAGACGGAGGGAGTATGTTTTATTTTGGGTGTGTCTTTGCCTTAGAGGAGGGAGGGGGCTGCACATTTTGTGTGTGTTCTGATAACCATTGACCAGCAATCAGATGACCATTCTATTGGAAGTTTGATAGAAGGTCAAACATGTGGCCTATTAAAGGTCAAACTGGTTGACGATGGTGTAAGTGGAAGTGGCACTGCCAGAAGCCAACGACTGAAAAGCAGAATGAATGGGCGCAATAATGCATGTTGTTGAAACATTTGAAAGGTAGGATGTTACCTAACAGATAGAAATTTTTGTTTAGTGGTATCTACCAGTCTATACCCGCCGCCCACACTCTGTTTGTTTGTAGGACTACCAGTGTCTTTGTTGATACGATGGCACAACTTTCAGACATTACCTTTTCTGTCAGCTCCTGATGTTACTTCCTTATCACATGATAAAATGTTGATCTACTGAAGTATGCCTCTGAGATATTCATATGACCATGAAAAGAAACGATTCATATGAGACCATGCATGGACTTGCAGATTTTCTTTGTGCTCATCTTTACTTGTTGGTTTTCTTTATGCAGGACAGCTTGCAGTATGTGTGAAGGAGATAATATATTAGTTGTCACATTTAAGGTTAGTGGTCATCCAGTAGTTGTCTATCACTTTCTTTCTTTCTTCCATGCCTTGCTCCACTTTTTGCATCACTTTCATAACCCAATTATCTCAACTATAATGATGAGAAAACAAAGAAAAAGAAAGGGAGAAACGAACAAATATATCAGATATTGTTTCTGCTATCTGTGCAACTTCTTACATTAGAAGAAATAGACAAATGGAAACAAGCTGGAGATATGCACATAGTATCACATTTCCAAGGATGCAGTGGGCTCATTCTTGTTATACAATGGAATCAGACAGCTACCAATTGTTTGGGTGCTATATCGCGCAAAGGTATTCCTGCCAAATATTCCAATCAATATATCATATTTATCTACAGATACAGGAACTTCTGCTCCCAATCTTCCCCAACCCAAATAGCTATCTACAAGTTACCTAGTACAGCTACAGTTACAGGATCTGATTATAGCTATGTGGAACACTCCATGTCTCTTATCTAGTAGTATACAATTATCTAATGTACAAAATTTCAGCTGTATCATGCTACATGGTTTTAGTGTAGCAGAAGGCAGCATGAAGAATTTCCAGATGGTGCTCAAGATCTCTCTTGGAAGTTCACTGAGCGCGACAGTGCAGCTGGGTTCCCCTTCAATAATGACGGGCTATTGTAAACTCTGTGGGTTGTCGTCTTTGCCTCATCCTTTGGATCAAAAACCCTTGCAAGCTTACAGCCTTTGCCATCATCCTTCTCCACCTTGTCGCCCTTGATCCCAATGAGTGACCAGATAGAACTCCTGGCCACCTCATCTACGTCATCGATCCGGATCGTCTTGGGCACCCACACCTTGCCATTACCCTTGGTATCTCTTTCCTCATCACCATCTCTAGGATGCTTTCGGGATTGGAAGCAACTGGACATTGTTGATACCGGAGAAGCAGCACTAGGTGGTGAGCTAGATTGACACTGAGACTGCGGCTGCGGCTGCGGCTGTGGCCGCGGCTGCCATGGAGTATTCCAGGCTCCCGGTACCATGCAGCCCCAGTAGGCAGCAGCAGCAGCTGGATAGAATGGAATTGCTACGTTTGAGGTGAAATAGGCAGGTGATGGTGCACAACTGAATGGCCACATGGCTGCCCCGTTCATGCATGGATGCTGCGCAAAATTTGCGGATCTCTCTGCTGCAACTCTCTCGCTCGAGTTCATTTGGCTTGACTCTTCTCCCTTTGCCCATCCTTCAGCAGAAGACCCTACTGACGGGGCATCGGTGTTCTCAGTCCGGGTCACTGAGGTGAGCTCCTTCATGTGCTTCATCTGTTCTGAGACGTCTAAGGTGGACGCATCAGAGCCAAAGCTGAGCACCGTGCCGTTGGTGTTGACTGGGGTGCAGAGAGGATCACCGGGCAGAGCGGCCCTTATCCTCTGAAGGAAGTGGGAGGCGGCGGATAAGCTCTTGCTCTTGCGGCGCCCCGCACCCACAGGCACGTTGCGCATGGCGCCGCCGGCCGTCCAGTACCTCTGGCAGTTCTTGCAGAAGTGGCGCGGCTGGTTGATGTTGTAGTTGTTGTAGTAGCAGAACTTGGTGTCCATGCTGCTACAGCGTGGGCAGGGCAGGATCTTGTCAGGCTTCTTGAGCTTCTCCTTCTGGTTCGCCGTGTCCCCCTGCTCTTCGTCTTGTTGATCTGCTGCCGAGCTCTTGGCAGCGGATGGATCCTCGACGTCCACAACCTCCGGCTGCTGCGGAGGCGAACCCGTGGAGTCCTGAGGGGCGATTTCTTGCACTTTTGGTTCAGCCGTGGCGCTGCCTCTGTTCTGAAGGTCCTGTAAATATTCACAAAACCTTGATGAGTTCTTTTGCTGTGAATTTAGAAGTTCACACCCATGGTTTATATTCGGGTCATTGACCTGTGACTGCACATGCTTTCCCCCATGCCCAAGCGTAAAATTTGACAAAGTTTGTTCATGTTTCAGTTCTTATATCTGGTAACTAAAAGAAGCTATGGTGCTTTAATTTGCAGTGGGTGATCTACTCCTCAGAGTCGAATGCATCCCAGGTTCTGAAGTCCAATAGGTTACGGCAGCACATAGTAGCAGCCACTTTCAGCAAAATCCTTGGAAGCACGCGAAAACGACCTATTAAAAGAGGCCAAGGCCTTTCTTTCTGAAGCCCAGATGATGTTCAGACAACTAGATCATGTAGTAGTGCTAAAAACTGCTGCTATTAGAGAGCAGCAAAGGCGAAATTCTCTTGCTGATGGGAGCTAAACCTGCCGGCTTAACGCTTAACTGATGCTACTATCTCCCAAAATAGGCAGGGAACTCCATGCTTAAGACCGGATGATCAACTCCAAAGCCAAAGAAAACAGGCTTCAAAAATGAACTTTTTCCCCCTGGGCTCAGTAAACCGATCAAAATCCCCAAGATTCTACACGCAGACCAGATCACCTCCAAACTATATATATACAAGAACACAAAGGAGGAGAGCACCAACCTTGTCGACAACGTCTCCGGCGCCAGCGTCCGGCACGGGGATGGTCTTCCCGAACAGCTTGATCAGGCAGTCCCCGCCGCCTCCCGCCGCCGGCCTGAGCTGCCCCATCTCTCTCGCCGGCCACCTCCCAAACAGCAAACCTGCTCTGGCTATGGCTCCTCTGTTTTCCTTCTTCGGCTATGCTCGTCTGCTCTCTACTTAGATTTTTCCAGGACCAGGCCACCGGCTCGTCTGCTCTACGCTCGCTCGCAGACAAGCTGGAGCAGTAGGCGGCGAGGTATGGCGCGATCGAGGGAGGGAGAGATTTTTTCGCCTCCGGGTTGCTGGAGCTGCTGAGGGTGGATGGGATTGGGGATAGTCCGGTTTTAAGGAGGAAGAAAGGGGGGGTGGCGGGGGCCACGGGCGCGGGCAGAGAGCCACAAGTTGGGTTTGTGGCCTTCAGGGGTGGGGTTTTTGATTCGCTCCACCATCTCGCTTTTGCCCCCGCGTCACCCTCACACCCCCTTGCGTGGCAACCCAACGCTTGGCTGAGGCTGGATGCACATTCACTTGTTTTGTTTTCCTTCTCTCTTGCCTTTGGTGGGTGCTTGTTGCTGGGTGAAAAAAAAATGCCCCGCTTGCTCGGTGTTATTCTTCCCTGGTCTCTCCTCTCTGGGCAGCTTGCGTTGCGTGTGCAATTTCAACCGTATGCTCCGTTCGTTTGGTTTGTATCAAGTCAAACTTCTTTGAGTTTTTTTTTTCGAGTGAAACTTCTTTGAGTTTTACCAACTACTTCCTCCATCCAGAAATACTTGTCATCAAAATGAATAAAAGGGGATGTATCTAGATGTATATTAGTTCTAGATACATCTCTTTTATTCCATTTTGATGACAAGCACTCCCTCCGGTCTTTTTTACTCTGCATATTAGGTTTGTCTGAAGTCAATCTCATCCAACTTTGACCAAGTTTATATAAAAAATTATTGACGTTTGCATAACAACACCAATATCACTAGATTCATCTCGGAATATATTTTCATATTATATTTATTAGATATTATAGATGCTAATAATTTCTAATGTAAATTTGGTCAAACTTAGCTAAGTTTGACTTTCGGCAATCCAATGTGCAGAGTAAAAAGGACCGGAGGGAGTATTTTCGGACGGAGGGAGTATATAGAAACAACTGCTGATATCTATAACATCACATATATATGTGTGTATGTATGCATGTATGTATGTGTGCATGTATGTGTGTGTGTGTGTGTGTGTGTGTGTGTGTGTGTGTGTGTGTGTGTGTGTGTGTGTGTGTAGTATGAAAATATATGTTATGATCAATCTAATGGATTTAATTCGGTGTTGTAGATGTTGGTGTGTTTTTCTACAAACTTGATCGGACATTCAAGTATTTTGAAACAAAAGGAAGGAGTACGCTTCGAAAATCGAAACGGGTTTAGACTTGTGCATAGATTGATTGCTATAGGAGGTTTGGCATGAGGAACATTTAGGAAGCCCGTTTCTTGTTTGAAATGGCTTTTGAAATTTGAGCATTGGTTGTTATAATTTCCTCCCAGCAGTTCCCACAATGTTTGAAAAATAACAAGCAGTGAGCTCATGCCTTTTTTTGTAATGTTGATGAGAAGGTGTTTCACCAAAGAGAGTATGTTAGGGCATATTTCTCTCTAAGTGGTTTTGGTGATTGATGACAATGCTTTTGCGGACTAATCGTGTGCATTGAGCATTTCAGATATTCATTCATATGGCACGAGATGATTTCTTCCCCTCGGTGTTTAAAGTGAAGACGGTGTAGTTTTCCTTCGTTTTAGTCTTGGTGGACTTGAGTCGTAGGAGATACCGCACTATCAAGAGGGGGTCTGTCGTGATTTTGTCACGGCAGATATCCTCATGAAAGGACTTAGTCATGGAGCCATCGCCGCGGGTTAGCTTAAAGGGGTTAAAGCGGACAAGGGACGCAAGAGAGTTTTATACTAGTTCGGCCCCTTACGATGAAGGTAAAAGCCTACGTATAGTTGTGATGGAATTGATGGGGTTTCGATGACCAGGGAGCGAATACGCTTTGCCTGAGTCTCGAGTTGTTTTCTGTTGTTCTGAACCGCCGTCGGGTCGTTCCTTATATACATGGGTTGACGCCCGTCGGTTTACAGAGTCCCGAGGCCGGCTCATAAACGTGTCCAGCTCGGTCTCCGCACTTTCTAGCTTGCAATGCAAGTTACATATCAATGCCGGTTTATAGCTACAGGCCTTAAACCGGTTCTGGGCCTTGGGCCTCTACTCAGCGTCATCGTCTGTCTTCATGGGCTTCATGTTAATCCGACCTCTCTTGTCCGGTTTACGCCCAGTAGTAATATCCCCAACATTAGGCCCCAGACTGATTTGAACTGGTTCATGTCAGTCCTCAAGAAAACTTCATCTTCAACATTTTCACATGATTATGTAAACCGCCGTGACGTCATCTTCCCAAATCATGGTAAACCGTCGTGACGTCGTCTGTTAAACTATGCATGACACATCTTCATTAATGGGTCTCCGACAATCGAGGCGACAACTCCGCTTTCCAAATTTTTGGCTCCTCGATTTTTGCGCCTGACACTTATCCCTTGCCTTTAGGGCCGAGGGGTCATTTTCACCTTTCCCCCTCGTGCCTCTTCGCGTCGTCGTCTTCCTTGCACCGCTCAACCCTTGGAGCTCTGCCGCCACCGTCGACCGTCGCCTCTGCTTCGACTCTGGCCGCTGCATCACCCTGAACGCACCAGAAAACTGCGGCGCCTCTCCGCTTCTTCATCAACACAGGTAAACTTTCTGCTCTTTCCTCCATAGATCTGTTCTAGGGTTCCGGTGTTCGTCGGTGTTCTTTGGTGTTCGTCAGTGTCCATTGCCTGCATAATAGAGTTTGATCCAGACCTTAATAGTTATCCTGTTCCATGATAACCGTAGTTCTTTTTTCCCATCTAATGCGCTTTGCTAAGATAGAAGATCCCATCTGAACCTTCATCCATTGTTTCGGCACCGCTCCTTAAGTCTGTATATATTTTCCTTTTCTGATATGCCGCAGATCCAAAATTGTAATACCAACTTGTGAGATCTGTTTTCCTTCACTTATACATCTGCAGTCTTGACTCCTCAATGTTTAGACTAGGCGGTTTAACTTCGTAGAAAAAATGGCAACCCGGTATATACCATTAGTCCCCTCGTTGAACCGCCAATGTATTTCCACTTATCACCTCCACTGGTGTACTGTTTCACTGTTAAACTCCGGTTTGTAAATAGCTGACTCCGGTTTAGCAATATACTTACATCTTGTATCACTGTATAGCTGTCCAATGTAAATCTTAAACCGGAAATCATTATATTGTAGATCTTCATTGCCATGGCCAAACAAGTGTATGAATGCAATTGGGTCCCTTCTCGAGTAACAGAGGAACAGTTAGACAACCTTGTCAAAACGGGCGCTTTAAGCAAGAAAGATGTCATTCACTGGAGGGTCCCTGGCCCGGAATGTCCTCCTACTCCCAAAGACGGAGAAGTTGTTGTTTTTGTTGATCACCTAAGTCGGGGTTTCAACCCTCCCGGTTCAAAATTCTTCCGGGATGTACTGGCCAACTTTCAACTGCGCTCACAAGACATTGGCCCTAACTCTGTAACCAACATCTGCCACTTTCAAGTGTTTTGTGAGGTTTACCTTCAAGAGGAACCTTCAGTAGAGCTATTCAGGGATTGCTTTCATCTGAACCGCCGCACATAATTCAAAGATGGGCCTAACACAGAACTGGGCGGGATGGCGATTCAGAAAAGAAAAGAAGCCACCTTTCCTCACGCCAATCTCCACAGTCACCCCAAAGATTGGAACTAGACCTGGTTTTATTGCAAGGATACGTCTCCAGCTGATGAAAACCCCCTGCCGGGTTACCGTCCTGAACGTCTGAGCAACACACACCCTTTCCCTCAAAGGCTGACTGCTAAAGAAAGAAGCAAATATGCCCCTCAACTATCCAAGTTTAGGGCCTTTATGGCCAACGGTTTGACAGGAGTTATTTTGCACGCTGCTGGATAAGCTGGAATGTTTTGCCCTTGAGCCAACGCCCCGGTTTGATGTGCGAGTACACAGGGGAATTGAATGATGCTCAGCGGCACATTGATATCCAGCTTACAGATGACGAAGTCACTGAGGCTGTAAAAAAGATGCTGAATGAACCGGAGGCAACCTGTGCTCAAAACGGCCTACCCCCTTTCTGCACCATCAACAAACCGCCAGCTGTAAGAATCATACTATCTGTTTTATCTGAATTTGCTTCTATCCCAATATGCTCTAAAAATGTGATGGCTTTTGGCAGGACAATGATCCGTTCTGGAACAAGAAACCGCAAGACAAACCGGTGAAGCCAAACCGCCAAAAGACCAAAGCTGTGAAAAGACCTGCTAACCGGAAGAGAACCACTGCATCCTCCGATCCACCGGTTGATGATGATGTGGGTAACTCAGATTTTGAGGTAGAACTTGACTCACTTGGTTCATTTTTCATACGCCTTATTGGTGATGATTATTACCAGGACGACGCTGAAGTCAGTCACGCCGATGTTGTAGAGGTAATCGTTCTTTCGTCCGATTCAAATCCTTTGCCTTCACTAAAAACCCGTCGAGCAAACCGGAAAGTTAAATTTTCACATCCTCTTGCTTATTTGGATCCAAAATTTCTTGTGAAGACACAACAACACGAAGCTCGCCGCACAACCCGGCATAGCGGCCAGGTAGTTACCTCCGCCGGTTTACCGAACAGTCCGGTTCGGAAACGCCGATCAGAGGTCTCTAATTCCCTTGACATGTCATGCCCCAAAGTAGGTTGTTTTCGCCAACCTCTTAATCCGTCTGATTCCAATTATCAGGGCACTTCTCATTCATCCTCTGGCGAGTCTTCAGCCACCAAACTTCCACCTCTCAAAACGGTTATTGGGTAAGCTGTCTACTTGCCTTTATTCCTGATATGCATTTTATACGCTATACTGACCTTCATGTTTTACTGTCAGCGCTAAGCCCAGACCAAGCAAGAAAGCTCGCCTGAACAAACCGACAGAAGAAGATACAGCTGCTGAACCGGAGAAAACTCCAGATCCTGTAGAAGCCAACCTTGATGATGTACTGAATGATCCACCGCCTCAAGACTATGAATTTGTTATTGAACCGGTAGAAATTGACACCACAGGCCATGCTGACGAACCGGCCAGTCCTCTCCGGACTGACAAACCGGCAAGTCCAGCAAAGAATATCAACAAATCTGTGACCCCAGTACGAGCTACTGCGGGGAAGGTTGATGATGTTCTGATTACCGGTGTTGGCTATACAGATCCAGGGAATCCTGTCGCTTTGTCGAAGCATACCGCCAAGGAGGAATTTTCTGCAATTGGCAAAGAAAAAATGGAATGCCGATCTGTCCACCTACACCCATTTGAACGCTCAAGATCTTCATTCCGGCTATCTGAATTGTCTGTTCACGAGCCATGACTATGAAGCCGGTCTGGTCAATATGATGAAGGAAAAATATGAGGTAACTTTATGCATGCTTCTCTTTTTGTATTGCTTTTGCAGTTTATCAACTGTAGTAGCCCCCAAGTGACGGTTTAAGATAGCAACTTAAACCGGGACTTTAATAGCAATTTTCGAGCTTGCAACAACGCATTTTAACTTCACCGATGTAGCCTCCAAAGGCCGGTTTAACTGTATAGAGATGAAGCGGGACTTTATAGAAGAATTCCCTTTTTAGCAAGTTATGAGAAAATACACATTAGCCCCCAAGTGCCAAGCTTAATACTTGTATTATGCTTTGGGACTTTGAAAAAATTGTCTGATAGAGCAAATATGCATTAGTCCCCAAGTGCCAAGGGCATAACTTGTTATGGGCCTGGTACTTCAAGTATTCTTGTTACACGACGGATGACCTGCCTCTTTGTAGGTCGAAATGAGCAAAAAAGGAGAGCCAAACCGCTGACCTTCAGGAAAACCTTAAATTGCAACAAGATGAAACCTCCAAGGCAAAGGCAGAGCTGACCAGCGCTTTAGGCGCTATGGAAAAACTGAAAGAAGGCTTCAACAAGGAACAGTCGGTTTGGGAAAGTGAAAAATCCGATTTGATAAAAGGAGCTGAGAAAGCAGAAGCTGCTCTGAAAGCGGTAGCTGATGAACTGACCAGCATAAAGCGGCAAGTTCATGCCATGACCGCAGCCGTGTTTGGTAAGCACTGCAACTTCCGATTTAACCATATTCTTTCATGTATCCACCGGTATACTAACCCTTGCAATGACACAGGAACTCGTATTGGCCACTTGGGATCTGATATTCAGAAGAAGTTAAAAGCAGCCTATACTCTGATAGAGCAGCTTTATACCGGCGCGCAACGAATCATATATACTGCTTCTCACAACAATCCTCCTCCCACCTTGATTAAAGACACTTTAGAAATGTTATCCATGCTACCTGCCCGGGTTGATGAACTAAAAAAGTCTGCTGCTAGGACGGGCGCTTTGGCTGCACTGACCCGGGCAAAGGCATGGGTACATGACTTTGATCCAATTGAAGCGGCTCAAGGCTATCCCAGTTTGAAGGAAGACGGGACAGAATTCGGCGTAGATGATCTCCAGATCATAAACCGGGAGGTACACCCATTGGCTTGTCAACTAGTTGAAGAAGCGGGCCTGTCATACTATCAAGCTAGTTATGATGACAAGAACAAGCGGGTTGCTGCCCCAATCCCCGAAGCTCAGAATCTCATCCCGCCAATCCATAAGCACACTTATGCCCCTGACATTGAACCGTCGACACTGATAAGTGATGAAGCTGTATTCCAAGCCCTAACTGGGATCGACTGGGCAACTGTTGATTTCCAGCCACTGGGTAGAGAAAAAGAAGCTGAACCGGCGCGAGATGACCCGCAACCGTCAGGCCAAGCTGGCGACCCGGTTTAGTCTTCTACATGCTGCGACATGTATTTTGAGAAAACAATGATCCTGTTGAACACTGGAAAGCCTTGTAATAAGCTTAGTTAAAATATTTGTTCTGATATGCCTTCGCGCATACTTATCTGCAATTGACATCGACTTGATTCGTCATACATAAGATATGATCTACATATTCCTTTGTCCAAGCTGTTTCTGCAGACAAGAAGCTCAAAGTGCCCGGGAGGTTTACCACCGGGCGGGTCATGATACCCATATGTATATATATATATATATATATATATATATATATATATATATATATATATAACCAAAGATGATAACTTAGGTTGTGATATATAATCAAAATGGAAATATATAATACCTGCAACTTTTATGCATGGTATTGGCTGGCCAACCTTGTAGCGGGGCTTATAACCCAAATCTTTTTAGGAGAAAACCACTCCTGTTGATATAAGGTCGGTTTACACCGTTCCGGGTTATGATAAACACCGGTTTACTGCTTAATAAAATTTTAATTGAAGATCAGACCGGGCGAATAGCCTCCGGACTATGATTTGATCGTATACCGTCAACTTGTAGTTGACAGTCGGACCGGGTTGTTTTAACGCCGGTCTAAAAAGCAACAAAAAGTCTTTATCAAAAAAAAAGAAAACATAACCCAAACAAAGGCAAATAAAAACCATTATAGGCGAGGCTTTGAACCGATCAAGAGGCGTAACCATGTTTCGGACACGACCAAGCCCCCAAGAAGGCGTAGCTATGGTTCGGATTCGATCAGGCCCCCAAATGATGTTGTGGCATTACGCCGATCAAGAGGTGTAGCCATGGTTCGGGTTCGACCAAAGCCCCCAAGTGATGCTGTCGCATTGCGCCGATCAAGAGGTGTAGCTATGGTTCGGACACAACCAAGCTCCCAAGTGATGCTGTGGCATTGCGCCGATCAAGAGGCGTAGCTATGGTTCGGATACGACCAAAGCCCCCAAGTGATGCTGTGGCATTGCGCCGATCAAGAGGCGTAGCTATGGTTCAGATGCGACCAAGCCCCCAAGTGATGATGTGGCATTGCGCCTATCAAAAGGTGTAGCTATGGTTCGGATACGACCAAGCCCCCAAGTGATATAATATAAAGCCTTTGAGAGGCCAAAACCAAGGGGTAAACCGGATGCCGCTTTAGCAACAGAAGCTCCATGTAACCACACATGATGTAAGAAAACAACAGATACCCCGCTTTAGCTGAGGTTCAAGTTTATTATATTGATCATAATATATACATAGGCATAATATGTACATAAGCAGAGCCTGTAGCTCAAGTATAGTAAGGCCGAAGATGAGCAATATTCCATGGCTGGTTGGTCTCCTCCTCCGATTTACGTGAGTCTTTGCGCTCTCGAACATCGATTAAGTAGTATAACCCGTTGTGTAGATTCTTGCTGACCACAAAAGGTCCTTCCCAAGGTGGGGATAACGTGTGCATATCTGTCTGATCCTGGATGAGCCGAAGCACCAAATCTCCTTCTTGAAAGGTTCTGGTTCTAACCCGACGGCTATGATAGCGACGCAGATCTTGCTGATAAATCACCGAACGGGCGGCCGCTATGTCACGCTCCTCATCTAACAGGTCGAGAGCTTCTTGCCGGGCCTTCTCGTTGTCAGCTTCAATATATGCCGCTACACGAAGTGAATCATGACGGATGTCACTAGGGAGAACCACCTCCGCTCCATAAACCATGAAGAATGGCGTGTATCCTGTCGATCTGTTGAGTGTGGTGTTGATGCTCCATAACACTGAAGGTAGCTCCTCAACCCAACAAACCGGCGTCCGCTGCAAAGGAACCATAAGCCGGGGTTTGATGCCTCTCAAAATTTCTTGATTGGCCCTCTCCGCTTGACCATTGGACTGTGGGTGAGCCACTGATGATACATCAAGCCGTATGTGCTCACGTTGACAGAACTCCTTCATGGCACCTTTTGACAGATTTGTACCATTGTCAGTGATAATGCTATGTGGAAAGACAAATCGGAAAATCACCTTTTTGATGAATTGACCCGCTGTGGCCGCGTCACACTTGCTAACTGGTTCCGCCTCTACCCACTTTGTGAACTTGTTAACAGCCACCAAAAGGTGGGTCTTCTTGTCTTTGGACCTCTTGAAAGGCCCAACCATATCCAGCCCCCAGGTCGCAAACGTCCAAGTAATTGGAATCATCCTCAACTCTTGAGCCGGTACATGAGCACGCCTTGAGAACTTTTGACAGCCATCACATCTTCTGACCAATCCTCAGCATCAGCATGAGCGGTTAACCAATAGAAACTGTGATGAAACGCCTTAGCCACCAAAGATTTTGAGCCGGCGTGGTGACCACAATCTCCTTCGTGGATTTCGCGTAAAATTTCACAGCCTTCTTCAGGAGATACACATTGTTGAAATGCCCCTGTCACACTGCAATGATGCAGCTCTCCATTGATGACAGTCATAGACTTGGACTGCCGGATTATCTGCCTGGCCAATGTCTCATCCTCTGGTAACTCGCCCCGGTTCATATATGCAAGATAAGGAACCGTCCAATCCGGGATAACATGAAGAGCCGCCACCAACTGAGCTTCCGGATCAGGAATAGCCAAATCCTCTTCACGAGGGAGCTTGACGGACGGGTTATGCAGAACATCCAAGAATACATTAGGCGGAACCGGTTTACGTTGTGAACCCAGGCGGCTTAAAGCGTTCGCCGCTTCATTCTTCCGCCGGTCCACATGATCCACCTGATAACCTTTAAAGTGACCTGCAACAATGTCCACCTCACGACGATATGCTGCCATGAGTGGGTCCTTGGAATCCCAAGTGCCAGACACCTGTTGAGCCACTAGGTCCGAGTCACCGAAGCACTTAACTCGGCTTAGGTTCATCTCCTTAGCCATCCGAAGACCATGGAGTAAAGCTTCATACTCAGCTGCATTGTTAGTGCAAGGGAACATTAAACGGAGAACATAACAAAACTTGTCACCTCGTGGGGAAGTTAATACGACTCCAGCCCCCGAGCCCTCCAATTGCCTGGACCCATCAAAGTGAATAGTCCAATAAGCGTGATCCGGCTTCTCTTCAGGCGCTTGTAGTTCTGTCCAGTCGTTGATGAAATCCACAAGTGCTTGAGATTTGATCGCCGTTCGGGGTATATACTTCAACCCGTGAGGCCCGAGCTCTATGGCCCACTTGGCAATCCGGCCAGTTGCTTCCCTGTTCTGGATTATATCTCCCAAAGGAGCAGAGCTGACCACTGTGATGGGATGACCTTAAAAATACTGCTTGAGCTTCCGGCTTGCCATGAAAACCCCATATACCAGCTTCTGCCAGTGCGGGTACCTCTGCTTGGACTCAATAAGCACCTCGCTGACATAATAAACTTGACGCTGAACCGGATACTCCTTTCCTGCCTCCTTGCGCTCCACCACAATAGCCACACTGACAGCCCGAGCATTAGCTGCCACATATAGCAACAATGGCTCTTTGTCAACTGGGGCAGCGAGAACCGGCGGATTAGCTAGCTGCCGCTTTAAATCCTCAAACGCTTCATTCGCGGCGTCACTCCAGACGAAGTTATCCGTTTTCTTCAGCATCTGATACAAAGGAATGGCCTTCTCGCCAAGGCGGCTGATAAACCGGCTCAACGCGGCAATCCGGCCTGCCAAGCGTTGAACGTCATTGATACACTTTGGTTTAGCCAAGGAGGTGATGGCCTTGATCTTTTCCGGATTAGCCTCAATGCCCCTGTTAGATACCAGAAAGCCCAAGAGCTTGCCTGCCGGTACACCAAAAACACACTTAGCCAGATTAAGCATCATCTTGTAAACCCGCAGGTTATCAAAGGTTTCCTTTAAGTCATCAATCAACGTCTCCTTCTTCCTTGATTTGACCACAATAACATTACGGCCGATTTGTGTATGAAGACAATTCTGCACACACCGCTGATAAGTCGCCTGGGCACTCTTGAGGCCAAAGGGCATAGATACATAATAGAAGGCTCCAAAGGGGGTTATGAAAGCCGTCTTCTCCTGGTCCTTGACTGCCATCTTGATCTGATGATAACCGGAATATGCATCCAGAAAGCTCAAACGCTCGCAACCCGTCGTAGCATCAATAATTTGATCAATACGGGGAAGGGAAAAAGGATCTGCTTGGCAAGCTTTGTTGAGATCTGTGTAATCCACACACATCCGCCAAGTGCCGTTCTTCTTAAGGACCAGCACCGGATTAGCCAACCACTCAGGATGGAAGACTTCAATGATAAATCCAGCCGCTAAGAGCCTGGCCACTTCTTCTCCAATAGCTTTGTGTCTTTCTTCATTGAACCGGCGGAGAAACTGTTTAACCGGTTTATACTTAGGATCAACATTGAGTGTGTGCTCAGCGAGTTCTCTCGGTACACCTGGCATGTTAGAAGGCTTCCACGCAAAGATGTCTCGATTCTCACGGATGAACTCGATGAGCGCGCTTCCCTATTTCGGATCCAAGTTAGCGCTGATGTTGAACTGCTTAGACGAATTGTCAGGTACGAAGTCAACAAGCTTAGTCTCATCAGCCGATTTAAACTTCAAGGCCGGATCATGCTCGGTAGTTGGCTTCTTCAACGGAGTCATATCTGCCGGATCAACGTTGTCCTTGTAAAACTTCAACTCTTCCGTGGCAAAACCCAACTCAGCATAAGCCGCATCACCTTCTTCACACTCCAGAGCTATCTTGCGGCTCCCATGGACGGTTATAGTTCCCTTGTGACCCGGCATCTTGAGCTGAAGATAAACATAGCAAGGCCGTGCCATAAACTTAGCATAAGCCGGCCGTCCAAACAAGGCGTGATACGGACTTCTGATTTTCACCACTTCAAAGGTCAAGGTTTCTGATCTCGAGTCATGCTCGTCCCCAAAAGCCACCTCCAGACTATCTTGCCAACAAGATACGCTGATTTACCAGGCACCACACCATGGAACACCGTATGGGACGGTTTAAGATTCTTATCTGTTAACCCCATGCGACGGAAAGTTTCATAATACAGGATATTGATACTGCTCCCTCCGTCCATGAGTACCTTTGTGAACTTATAACCTCCTACGAGGTGCCACTACCAATGCCAAATGACCCGGATTGTCAACCCGGGTGGATGATCCTCCCCGCTTCCACACAATCGGCTGCTCGCATCAGCGTAAGTAACGGGCACCGCCATTCAACGGAGCTATCGCTATCCTATGAAGCTTTTGGTTACGCTTGTCCAAGCTAGTGGTGAAGACATGATATTGCCCGCTATTTAACCGCTTTGGATTGCTCACGGTAACTTTGACTGCTTTCTGCTGCTGATTATTGTAGCCACCTTGGTGGCCTGATTACTTTGATTGGTATGTCCTACGATTACCATGGAAGCTCGAATCGAATTTCCTCCGCCATAACCCGACCCATGAGACCCGGGGCCTGAACCGTCACCCGGTCCGTGATCATACCGGAAGTCATTAGAATTTTTGAACTCTTGCATGATATAGCAGTCCTTCCAGAGGTGTGTGGCCGGCATCTCCTTCGTTCCATGTTTCGGGTAGGGCTGGTTCAATAGGTAAGACAGGCGGTCCGGGTTAGGGTTAGGCGCTCCACTGCGCTTGGACGGTTTACCCTTGCGCCGTTGGCCCTTATCCTGTGCGCTGGCATTGGCCACAAAGTCCATGCTGTGATCCGCTTTACGTTTGCCGCCGTTTCCATGACCCGCCGGGCTGTGGTACTGCCCCTTGGCGTTGCCGCTCTTCTTTCCCTTCCATGTCTTATCATCATCCGGTCGGGATCCTTGGTACTATCAGAGTCAGCATACTTTACTAAAGCGGCCATGAGGGTTCCCATGTCATTGCAATGGCGTTTCATCCGTCCCAACTTCAACTTCAGAGGCTTAAACCGGCAATTGCCTTCCAAATTCAGAACTGCGGTGTCAGCGTTGATGTGGTCCGATGAATGCAAAATTTCCGAGACCCGGCGCACCCACTGGGTTGTTGATTCTCCTTCCTCCTGTACACAGGCAGCTAAGTCCACAATCGACATGGGCTGCTTGCATGTATCCTTAAAATTCTGGATAAACCAGGTTCTCAACTCGGTCCATGATCTGATAGAGTTAGTAGGTAGACTCTTTAACCAAGTACGAGTCGTCCCTTCTAGCATCATGGTGAAGTACTTCGCACAAGCTGCATCATCCACATCTAGCATCTCCATGGCCATCTCATAGCTTTCAACCCATGTCTCTGGAGGTAAATCGGCAGTGTAATTTGGCACCTTGCGTGGGCCCTTGAAATCCTTGGGCAGGCGTACATTGCATAATGCCGGGACGAGACATGGCACCCCCAAAGAGCTAGAGGTAACTCCTGGTTCTCTCAACGTGGTTGGACGAACTGGAGTAAGCTGACGGGCTTCATACTGCGCTGCTAACTCGTCCTCCTTGCGTGTGCGAGCCCGGTCCACCACCTCCTGAGCATCACCAGCACCCCCTGCCGGGTTGTGGCCATGAGGCGGTTCACGGTTCCCCGCATTGTTTGACACGGCCGGTTCATCCATACGTCTACTATAACTCCGTCTTGGACGAGGGGTGGAATGAATTCGATCACGACTGTATGAATAAGCCTCTTGTTGCACCAAGGCTGTCCGAAGAAGTTCTTTAACCCGACGCGTCTCGACCGCCGCCGGAGAATTGCCTTAAATTGGGATAGCTTCCAGCCGTGAAGCGGCAGCAACAAGATTGTCCATTGGAGTAGAGTAATGACCCGGTGGTGTTGGGACAGGCTGCGTCACATTGTTGTTCTGTCAAGGCGGATCCATCAAACGGGACTGAATCGGCGCCCCCGCTCCAGGTGCCTCCGCCCGGTTTGCTACCGGCGGTTATCGTCCTCGCACTGGGTGTTAAAGAGGTTCCTAGCATCATAAACCGGAGGCAGGCGAGACCGGTGCCTTCTCTTTAGGATTTCGTGCGATGCATTCTGATCCAGCATAAGCCAGTAAGCCTGCGCATCCAAAGCGGCCCGCTCTGCGGCCATCCTGGTATCCTCAGCTGCCAAATCGGCCTTGGCCTGAGTAATCTGATCCCTTACTTTCGCGATTTCCGCATTGTGCACATCCTGATCCGCCGGGTTAGCCTCCGCCATCAGTGTTGCCAACGCATCAAACAGATCAGATAAAACCTGAGCCGGTGGCTGCACTGGGCCTCCTGTGTCGGCTGCCGTCGCCGTTGCTGATCCGGAGATCATTGTTGCTGCGGTCGAAGAGTGGAGCGCTGGCTGTGTACCGGCCATGAAGATTCCAACCCGGTTTGGCAGATCAGAGGGGTCCGGAATACCGTCACCATCGGAACAGCCTCCAATCCGGCCGTCTTGTAGCAGATATAACGACTCGGTTTCTCCGGCCGATGACTTCGTCGCCCGGAATAAACGACGGTCTCACCACCAGATTCCGATATGTCCTCGTATTCCTCCATGGATGACTCCCACGAAGGCACGCTTCATGGCAGGCTTGACCGGGCGGATCGCGACGCCGAGCCGTTTCGATGAGGTCGGTGGAGATGTCCGGCTCAGGGCCCGGCTCGCCGATCTTGCTAATGAAAACGTGTATGCCACCAAAGGGGACCCGGTACTCGTACTCGATTGAGCCGGCCTCGCCCCCCCTGCATCGTCGATGTAGAGCTTGCCGCGACGATCTTAGTCATCCGGCCCACAACGTAACCCTTGAGTACTTCGAAGCTGCCCTCCAAGAACTTGAAACCATCATGTGATAGCCCCACGGTGAGCGCCAACTATCGTGGTTTTGTCACGGCAGATGTCCTCATGAAAGTACTTAGTCGTAGAGCCATTGCTACTGGTTAGCTTAAAGGGGTTAAAGCGGACAAGGGACGCAAGAGAGTTTTATACTAGTTCGGCCCCTTACGATGAAGGTAAAAGCCTACGCCTAGTTGTGATGGAATTGATGGGGTTTCGATGACCAGGGAGCGAATACGCTTTGCTTGAGTCTCGAGTTGTTGTCTGTTGTCCTGAACCGCCGCCGGTCGTCCCCTTATATACATGGGTTGATGCCAGTCGGTTTAGAGAGTCCCGAGGCCGGCTCATAAACGTGTCCGGCTCGGTCTCCGCTCTTTCTAGCTTACAATGCAAGTTACATATCAATGTCGGTTTATAGCTACATGCCTTAAACCGGTTCTGGGCCTTGGGCCTCTACTCAGCATCACCGTCTGTCTTCATGGGCTTCATGTTAATCCGGCCTCTCCTGTCCGGTTTACGCCCAGTAGTAATATCCCCAACAGGGTCCGTATCGGAAAGGTTAGGGTGGAATCAACACGTACACATCTCTTTTGCACCCCAACTCTTTCCCGCATCCTTAGAGGATCCTTTGTTGTCATGGAAGTGGCATTGGAGAGGAGCCAACGGTAGTACCGTGGCTGGAAGCGGTACTACCGCCAAGAGCAATAGGCGGTAGTACCGCTATAGCGGCGGTAGTACCACCCAGAGCAACAGGCGGTAGTTCCGCTCCAATTACGCTCTAGTACCGCCTCGACTCGAGACTTGCTGTTTTCGTGTCGGGTTCAGCGGCAGTAGCAGTAACAATAGGAGCGGTAGTACCGCACCTACCATCCCTACTAGTGCCGCTCGAGGGTTCTCTCCACTGTCCCTTCTCCTTATGCTCGTGTAAGCTGCTGAGCGTAGTCCCAACGGTAGTACCGCTGGCCCAAGCGGTAGTGCCGCTCCCCTGAGCGGTAGTACCGCACGCTGCTGACTGAGACTGGGGATAACGGCTGGATCTTTTCCCCCACTATATAAGGGGGTCTTCTTCCTCAAGAAGACCCATCTCTTCTTCCCCCAAACTCCATT
Organism: Aegilops bicornis; assembly: GCA_021605145.1. NCBI lineage: Eukaryota > Viridiplantae > Streptophyta > Magnoliopsida > Poales > Poaceae > Aegilops > Aegilops bicornis. The sequence goes on along the minus strand of CM038672.1, from coordinate 616,045,176 downwards.
GTTGCTCCAAAGCTCATTTTCGCCCGATCTCTCTCCCTAGCCAATAAAACTTGTTGATTTTCTAGGGATTGGTTGAGAAGGCCCCGATCTATACTTCCATCAAGAGAAATTTGATTCCCCCCACTAATCCCTTGCGGATCTTGTTACTCTTGAGTGTTTGAGCCCCCTAGAAGGTTTGAGGTCACCTCGGAGCCACATTCCATTGCGGTGAAGCTCCGTGGTTTGTTGGAAGCCTCCATTTAGGTTGTGGAGAGAGCCCCAACCTTGTTTGTAAAGGTCCGGTTTCCGCCTTCAACAAGTCCACCAGACTCATTGAGGAGACGTGTAACATTGATTTTGATGAAAATAACGGCTCCCAAGTGGAGCAAAGTGGTCTTTGTGATGTAGCTGATGAAATTCCTCCCCAAGCCATAAGAAGAATGGGGATTGGTCAAATACTCCCCATTGAGGAACCCCTTGCGGCCGAAGGAGAAGGACAATGATCTACTCACGTGGAGCCATCACCGACACTAGACCCACACGCTTCCGAAGAACAAAGTGAAGGCCCTCAACCCAATGAACAAGATTAAGGGCAAGATCAACCCCGTGAAGATGGTGATGCACCAAATGATGCCCAAGATCAAGTTCATGCCTTCAAGCTCGCTCAAGATCAAGAGCAAGCTCAAGACGGTGCTCAAGATCAAGAGCAAACTCAAGATGGTGCTCAAAATGAGCAAGATGATCCTCAAATGCCCATCGAGGAACTTCTGGAGCGTCGTGCCGCTAAGGTGGCTTCCAAGCTCGAACGTCAACAACATGTCATGGAGAATGTGCTTGGAAGCTTGAGGAAAGGGGTAACTACTCGTAAACAATTGTCAAACTTTTGTGAGCATCACGCGTTTGTTTCGTGTGTTGAACCCCAAAAGGTACATGAGGCGCTAGATGATGAGGATTGGCTTGAAGCCATGCATGATGAACTCAACAACTTCGAGCGCAATCAAGTTTGGGAATTAGTGCCAAGGCCAACAGAGGAACACAATGTCATTGGGACCAAATGGATCTTCAAGAACAAGCAAGATGCGAACGGTGTGGTTGCTCTAAACAAGGCAAGATTGGTGGCACAAGGCTACTCCCAAGTCCAGGGTATCGACTACGGTGAAACTTTGCCCCCGTTGCACGTCTGGAATCTATTCGCATGTTGCTTGCATATGCATCTCATCATGATTTTAAGTTGCAACAAATGGATGTGAAAAGTGCATTTCTTACTGGTCCTTATTGAATGAGTTGCTATATGTCAAACAACCTCCAGGATTCGAGGATCCCAAGCTCCCCAATCATGTATATAAACTCAAGAAGGTGCTCTATGGCCTTAAACAAGCCCCACGTGCGTGGTATGATCACCTTACCGAGTTTTTGCAAGATCGTGGGTTCAAAATTGGGAAAATCGATCCCACTCTTTTTACTAAGAGGGTCAATAGGGATTTGTTAATATGCCAACTATATGTTGATGATATTACTTTTAGTTCTCCTAACAAATCTTTCAATGATGAGTTTGCCACACTAATGACCGAGAAGTTTGAGATGTCTTTGATGGGAGAGTTGAAGTTCTTTCTTGGGTTTGAAGTCAAGCAAAGAAGAGAAGGAACATTCATCAACCAAGCCAAGTATACCCAAGATATGCTCAAGAGATTCAAGATAGATGATGTCAAGCTGGTCAAGTTTCCCATGCCCACCAAATGCAAGCTTGACAGTGATCCCAATGGTAAAGTGGTGGATCAAAAGGTATATCGCGCCATGATTGGATCCTTGCTTTACCTTTGTGCATCTAGATCGGATATCATGTTGAGTGTGTGAATTTGTGCATGGTTTCAAGCCACAACTAAGGAAAGCCACTATGTGGCAGTCAAGCGAATATTTCGATATTTGGCTCATACCCCAAACTTTGGCTTATGATACCCCAAAGGAGCAAGCTTCGATCTCATGGGTTACTCAGACTCGGATTGGGCGGGAGATTGTGTGGAGAGGAAGTCAACTTCCGGAGGGTGCCAATTCCTTGGTCGCTCTTCGGTGAGTTGGTCTTCGAAGAAACAAAATTGTGTGTCTCTCTCGTCCACCGAGGCCGAGTATGTAGCTGTCGCAAGTTGTTGTGCACAATTGCTATGGATGAGGCAAACTTAAAAGGATTACAGTGTCACTTATGACAAAGTGCCTCTTCTATGTGACAATGAAAGTGCTATCATATTTCCCACAATCCGGTGTAACATAGCATGACGAAACATATCGAGATTCGTCATCATTTCATTCAGGATCACATCAAGCTTGGAGATATTTATATCATCTACATCAACACTCAAGAACGACTAGCGGATATTTTCACCAATCCACTAGATGAAGCAAGATTTCGCGAGTTAAGGCATGAGCTAAATATCATTGATTCGAGCAATGTGGCTTCAATCTAGGCACACCCAGCACGCTCATCATTCTATCTTGTTCTAGATGTAGGCATGGATATAGGGGGAGTGTTGTTCTCTCAACGACCCCCCCCCCCATTATGCATAAATCAATCACGTCTCTCACATGAGCCATTTTTTTGGCACTTGTGCTTCAAAGATGAGTGTTGTTCATGGGCCCAAGGTTAAAATCTTCGTGGTGCCATACCAATTGACTCAAACGTAGGTGGCTTCGGCCACCGCCCTCTCCTTGAGAATTGTTTGGTTTTCTTCGATCGTTTCTAGTCTTGTAGTGTGTGTTTGTGCTTTAAGTCACTCCAAGGGTGCTCCTATTGTTTTGGTTGTTGTCGGTGTCAAAACCGGCGGATCTCGGGTAGGGGGTCCCGAACTGTGTGTATAGGCGGATGGTAACAAGAGACAAGGGACACGATGTTTTTACCCAGGTTTGGGCCCTCTCGATGGAGGTAAAACCCTACTCCTGCTTGATTAATATTGATGATAAGGGTAATACAAGAGTAGATCTACCACGAGATCAGAGAGGCTAAACCCTAGAAGCTAGCCTATGGTATGATTTTTGTTCGTCCTACGGACTAAAACCCTCTGGTTTATATAGACACCGGAGAGGGCTAGGGTTACACAGAATAGGTTACAATGGGAGGAGATCTACATATCCGTATCGCCAAGCTTGCCTTCCACGCCAAGGAAAGTCCCATCCGGGACACGGGGTTAAGTCTTCAATCTTGTATCTTCATAGTCCAGGAATCCGGCCAAAGGTTATAGTTCGGCTATCCGGACACCCCCTAATCCGGGACTCCCTCAGTAGCCCCCGATCCAGGCTTCAATGACGATGAGTCCGGCGTGCAAATTTGTCTTCGGCATTGCAAGGCGGGTTCTTCTCCAAATTCTATGTACCTGTTGAATAGTGTTCGCCTTCTCGTGAATATTGTGCTCCTTGGCTTCCACGCCAAATAATGGCCGTCTTCCACGTGTCAAACGAAATGCGAAAAGCCAGGGTGTTTTTACATTTACCCCCCTAGCTGCACAAATAAGCTGCCTTATAAAAGAGACGAGGATTTAGATCCGAATCACACCATCTTCCCTTCGCGAGCATTCATCGAAGCGCATCCGACAGAGATCCATTCCATCATGGCCAGTCGATGCAGCCCCTCCTCTCGCCCTCGGTCCTCGGCACGGAGGTTGGGAGAGATGTTCCGTCCCGGCCGAGCTAGTGACGCTCCAAACCAAGGGATTCCTTCCCCCAGCCTTCATGGTCCCGGTTCGAGCCGGACTTGCCACCTATAATGGCGGAGAGCAAGCGGAGAGCGTCCCCAGTCCCTCCAAAGGAGAGCGGGTATGCCTTGTCCCTTATCTGATAAGAGGGCTCAGATTTCTAATTCATCTGTTTCTCCGGGGGCTCCTGGAGTTCTACGGCCTCCAGCTGCACATCCTTACGCCTGCCTCCATATTGCATATTGCGGGCTTCGTAGCCCTTTGCAAGCTGTTCTTGGGCGTCGAGGCTCATTTCGTGCTGTGGAAGAAACTGTTCTGCCTTGTGCCCCATTCTCAGGAGGGGTCGATATATCAAGTGGGCGGAGCCGAACTATGGCGCATCGCCGGGACCGAATATCTATCCGGAACCCCAAGGAAGGCATCCGAAGACTGGCCTTCAGAATGGTTTTATATATAAGATGTCCCCCTGCCGGACCCTGTTCGGGTCGGCCTCCCCGAGTTCAATATTTCTCCCTTGAAGAAGCGCCTAAGCTGGCGTCCACGGAGCCCTCAGAGGGAAAATGACAAGGACGTCCTTTACCTGACGTCCCTCATTCTGGACTATATCCGGAGAGGTTTCCAATCGAGCCTCCACCAGCCTGGCTCCAAAGCCAGGCCCAGAAGCGGAGGCGAACACGAAGCGTGCGTCGGACGCTCCTCCGACAGAGGATGCCGACAGGTATACGCCACCAATTCCGAGGTGGAGAGTGCCATGAATCACGCAGTAGCGAGACAGTTCTTCGTGACGCATGTTTCTCCCAAGAGGCATTGGATGCCTTCAATTCGGGAGATGCGCACCTCCGTGCCGCTCAAAATGGTCTAGCCAGAGCCACGGAGCAGTATGTGAAAGACATACGGGTGAGAAAAATTTGATGGTTATATATGCCAGTAGCCCCCGAGACTTGAAACAGTTATAATAACTGATTTAAGGATCATTTGTTATCTGAGATCTTACAAAAAAGAATACCCAACTGTCCCGGGAGCTGGAAGAGTGCAAAGCCCAACTTGAGGCCGCACTAGCCGCTGCAGGGGAGGCCAAGGAGACCCCCTCTGGTAATATACGCTTCGAAAGATAATTGTGTTGTGAAGTGCGACGTGTGTGTAAATCTGACAATATCATTGCAGATGGCGCTGGAGTGGATCCGGACAAGCAACAATTCTTGCACCGGTTAAAGGCCGGCGAGAGCGTGCTTACGAGGGTGAAGTAGGAGAAGAATAATCTCCAAGATGCCAACACCTAGCTGGGCGAGGAACTAAAGGACGTTCGTGCCCAGCTGTCTGACTCCGTGAAGGAGAATCGACGGCTTCGACGCGGCATTTTTAGTAAGTGCTTAAACGAACTTTGAAAAAGAGTTCGGCGAGGAAGTCGACTAACAGAGTTATGTCTGTAGGTATGCTCACTGTGTCGCCCTCTGGAGGAAATGCCTGGTTCTACGGGTGACCTTCTTCCCGAGCTCTTACAACCGCATTTAACGAGTTCAGCAGGTGATGAAAGGCGTCGCCCAGGCCTTGTGGCCATCTGTCTCCCTGCCCGAAGGCCTTGGAGAGCTTGCAGAGAGGCTTAAGGGAGCACGGCGGCGCTTCCGATTATGGAAGATATCGGCCTGCCGTCAAGGCGCCAGGGAGGCCTCGGCCATGGTGAAGACGCGGTACACGAAGGCTGACCCAAACAACAAGGACGAGGTCGGACCTGTGGGGCCCGAAGGGAAAGAGATCCCTGTGAGCTTAGTGTACGTCCAAGTAGAATTGGCCGCCAAGTAATACCAACAGCACTGTAAACTAGACAGCCTATTAGATGGTATTGAGGAGGAATATGCCCAGTCAAATTGACTATGTAATTTAAGATGACATGTGAAAATGCCTTCTAGCCGGATTGTAGATCGTTTGTCATGGTGGACCTTTTCGCTTCAACCTCGGGACCTTATAGTCCGGAGTGTGTCCGAATACCCTCGCGGTTATGTAAGAACCGGGGCATGCGTGGAGACCAGGCGTAGGGGTCACTAGTGCTTGAACAGACAAGTGCCCAACTAGTTATGTTATATTACATGGTTAGTAAGAAACATCTTCCAGGGAGAATAGTTCGTTAAGGGTTCCTTTCCACGGGAGGCATGCCTTAAAGTGCATGTCCGGACTGCGAAAAAAGCGAGAAAAAGCATCTGGGGCAGATAAATAAATAAGTGAGAAATCATCTTTAGTTCACCGACCGAATATTCCCTTAAGAACGCTAGCTTTCGGCTTCACCCAGTCTGAGGTACACATCCGGCTGACCCGGCAGTAACAATCGCAGAGGTGCTCCCTTTACCGCCTAGCCGAATAATCGGGAAGGTAGGGGTAAGCACATGAGCTAGGCAACCCATCTTGGCCAAAACTTAAGTCATATCGATGCATATAATGGTGAATAAAAGGTACATGCGGAAGTGTGACACATGTGTTGGGCATGAAGCTCGTATAAATAAGCTTCTGTTAAAGAAGCCCCCAGGTATAATGAGCGCGGATAGCGCGTCAAGTGTGTGAGAACAATGCACAGACGAGCCTTTAAAGGCTGTAAGAGAAAAGGAGGGAGAAGGAGAGAAATATAAGACAGCTAATGTGTGAAAAAATAGACAGAGGAAGGATACGAACTCAGAATCCGGCGCTAGGCGTAGAATCTTCGGAGACGGGCTGCGTTCCATGGGTTCGGCTCGAGTCGGTTATCCGATGCATCTCGCAGACGGTACGCTCCACCGGTCAGGACTTGGTCGATTATAAAGGGACCTTCCCATTTGGGCTTGAGTTTGTCCTTTTTCTTGTCCGGCAGGCGTAGAACTAACTCTCCAACATTGTAAGTTTTGGCCCGTACTTCTCTGCTTTGATATCGTCGAGCCTGCTGTTGATAGAATGCGGAACGGGCTTTTGCCACGTCAAGCTCCTCCTCCAAGGCGTCCAAACTGTCCTGCCGATCGAGCTCGGCTTCTCTTTCTTCGTACATGCGCACGCGAGGTGAGTCATGAATTATGTCGCAGGGCAGAACTACCTCTGCGCCGTATACCATAAAGAATGGTGTGAATCCGGTGGTGCGATTCGGCGTGGTCCGCAGCCCCGTAGCACGGAGTCGAAGCTCCTCTACCCGGTCGTGTAAGATTCCTTGAGGGACCGCACTAGTCTGGGTTTGATGCCGCTCATGATTAGACCATTTGCTCGCTCGACTTGACCGTTAGTTTGAGGGTGATAGACTGAAGCATAGTCGAGCTTGATGCCCATGTTTTTGCACCAGAGTTTGACCTCGTTGGTCGTGAAGTTCGTGTCGTTATCAGTGATGATACTGTGGGGGACGTCGTAACGGTGTACGACCCCTGACATGAAGTCTATCACCGGTCGGATTCAGCCGTCTTAACAGGCTTGGCCTCTATCCATTTGGTGAATTTATCCACCATGACCAGTAGGTATTTTTGCTTGTGGGTTCCTCCTTTAAGGGGTCCAACCATGTCAAGCCCCTGCATGCCAAGGGCCGGTGATGGGTATAGTTTGGAGGGTGGTGGGTGGCATGTGGCTTTGATTAGCAAAGAGCCGGCAACCGACGCATCGTTGGACTAAGTCCTGAGCATCCGCCTGGGCCGTCGGCCAATAAAATCATGTACGGAAGGCCTTGCTTACAAGGGCCCGGGCTGCGGCGTGGTGCCCGCCGAGTCCGGCATGAATTTCAGCCAAAAGATTCTGCCCTTCCTCTTCGGAGATACACCTTTTAAGGACTCCGGTGGTGCTTTTCTTATAAAGCTCTCCCTCATGGACTTTATAGGCTTTAGATCACCGCACTATGTAGCGTGCCTCGTTTTGGTCCTCGGGAAGTTCCTGCCTGGTTAGGTAGGCTAGGAATGGTTCCGACCACGGGGCAATGACTGCCATTATTACGTGAGCTGAAGATGTTACTTCGTTGGCAGAGCCTCCAATTGTGTCAGAATTTTCGGTGTCGGGCAGTGCGGTTGGGTCCGGGTTGTTATTTCTGGACTCCCCTTCCCATAATACGGATGGCTTGAACAGCCTCTCTAAGAAGATATTGGGGGCGGCATCACGCTTATGCCTAATGCGAGCCAAGGCGTCTGCCGCTCGATTGTTTTCCCGAGCTATATGGTGAAATTCGAGCCCTTCAAACCGAGCTGACATTTTTTAGGACGGCGTTGCGATAAGCTGCCATTTTCGGATCCTTGGCATCAAAGTCTCCATTTATTTGGGATATCGCGAGGTTCGAATCCCCGTGCACCTCTAGGCGTTGAATGCCCATGGATACTGCCATCCGGAGACCATGTAGAAGGGCCTCGTATTCGGCTGCGTTGTTGGAGTCCGTATACATTATCTGGAGTACGTATTGAACTGTATCTCCTGTTGGGGACGTCAGAACGACGCCAGCCCCCAGACCAGCCAACATTTTGGAGCCGTCGAAGTGCATGATCCAGTTGGAATATGTGTTGTACTCTTTAGGGAGTTCGGCTTCAGTCCATTCGGCGACGAAGTCGGCCAAAACTTGCGACTTAATAGCTCGCTGTGGCTTATAGGTTATGTCGAATGGGAGGAGCTCAATGGCCCATTTGGCAATCCGGCCCGTCGCGTCTCGGTTGTTTATAATGTCGTTAAGAGGTACTTCAGAGGCTACTGTTATCGAACACTCTTGAAAGTAGTGTCGCAGCTTCCAGGATGCCATAATCACCGCGTACGCTGTCTTTCGATAATGCGGATACCGTGACTTGCATGGAGTGAGGACAGTGGACACGTAGTAAACTGGTTTTTGAAGGGGGAACTTGTGTCCGTCCGTTTCTCGTTCGACAACGAGCACCGCGCTTACAACTTGATGAGTTGCCGCGATGTATAATAGCATTGGTTCGCCCATGTTGGGCGCGGCCAGGACCGGGTTTGTTGCCAATATGGCTTTTATTTCTTCGAGTCCGGCCGTGGCGGCATCCGTCCACACGAAGTGTTCGGTGCGCCGGAGGAGGCGATAAAGGGGTAATGCCTTTTCTCCCAAATGGGAGATAAAGCGGCTTAGAGCCGCCATGCATCCAGTCAATTTTTGTATTTGTTTGAGGTCCTTTGGGATATCCAATTGTGACAGAGCTCGGATCTTGGCTGGGTTTGCTTCAATTCCTCTACCGGATACAATGAAGCCCAAGAGCTTTCCGGCTGGTACGCCGAAAACGCATTTCTCCGGATTAAGCTTGATGTCATATGTTCGGAGATTATGGAATGTGAGCCTCAAGTCGTCTACTAGAGTTTCGACATGCTTGGTTTTGACGACCACATCACCTATGTATGCCTCCACTGTTTTGCCGATCTGGTTTGCCAGACATGTCTGAATCATGCGCTGCTATGTTGCGCCGGTGTTTTTGAGCCCGAAGGGCATTGTGTTGAAGCAGAATGGGCCGTATGGGGTGATAAATGCCGTTGCGGCTTGGTCAGCTTCGCCATCTTAATTTGATGGTAGCCGGAGTATGCGTCGAGGAAACACAATGAATAGTGTCCTGCGGTAGCGTCGATAATTTGATCGATGCGGGGAGGAAGGGATCCTTTGGGCAAGCCTTGTTGAGGTCCTTAAAATCGACGCATAGGCGCCAGGATTTGTCCTTCTTTGGTACCATCACCAGGTTTGCTAGCCAGTCCGGATGTTTTACGTCTCTGATGAATCCAGCCTCCAATAGTTTGGCTAGCTCCTCTCCCATGGCTTGTTTCTTAGGTTCGGAGAAACGCCGAAGAGCCTGTTTGACTGGATTGAATCCTTTTAGGATGTTTAGGCTGTGCTCGGCCAGCCGGCGTGGGATTCCTGGCATGTCTGAAGGGTGCCAGGAAAAAATGTCCCAATTTTCGCGTAGGAATTCTCGTAGTGCGGCATCTACATCAGGGTTTAATTGTGCCCCGATGGAGGTCGTTTTTGTAGGGTCCGTTGGATGGACTTGGAATTTGACTATTTCGTCCGCTGGTTTAAAGGAGGTGGACTTAGATCTTTTATCGAGTATCACATCATCCCTGTTCACTTTGTGGAGCCTTGTGTGATCCAGTTCCTCGGCCGCTAGGGCTTCGGATAGTGCCTCAAGGGACAGTGCGGCTGTCTTATTTTCGGCACGGAGTGCTATGTCCGGGTCACTAGCAAGAGTGACGATTCCGTTGGGCCCGGGCATTTGGAGCTTCATGTACCCGTAATGGGGTATAGCTTGAAAAATTGTGAATGCCTCTCGCCCTTATAGAGCGTGGTATCCGCTGCTGAACGGGGCCACTTGGAACGTGACCTCCTCGGACCTGTAATTATCCGGCGTGCCGAACACCACATCCAGTGTGATTTTTCCTGTGCAGCATGCTTCCCGATTGGGTGTTATTCCTCTAAAGGTTGTGCTGCTTCCATGGGTTTTTTCGAAGGTTTTCCTCATAAATGAGGTTCAATCCGCTGCCACCGTCCATGAGTACCTTGGTAAGGCGAAAGCCGTCCACTATTGGACTGAGGACCAATGTTGCTGGTGCTCGGGCTGTTCGGAATTTAGGTTCATCACTGGCATTAAAGGTAATAGCCGTGTCACTCCATGGGTTTATTGTTGCTACTTGGTAGACTTCGCAAGGTCAGCGGAGTGTTCGTTTCGCATATTATTTGATGCGAAAGTCTCGAAGACTGTTAATACCGTACTGGTATCCCTGGGCTGGTGCTCTGTGGATGATGGGGTTAGAAGCTCTTCGCCACTTTTGGCCACCTGCCGGAGTATCCAACATGCTCTAAGGCTATGAGTTGGTGTGGCGCCCTCTGTACTATGAATTTTACAGGGTCCGTTGAGCCATCCCTCCAGTACGGTTCCATGCCCTATAGAGGGTTTTTGCTTTTTGGCATTTAACCCGGGTGAATGGCAATAATGCGCCCTTTTATTTTGGACTGGGTTTGTATTCAGGGCCGGATTATCCCAAAATTTTACTTCGGTTTTCCAGGCGCTTTCCATCGCACAGTACTTTCATACTATGGACGCCAAGTCAGCAAAGCGTGTAATTTCACGGTGACTTATGGCGTTGAGGATTCCGTTGTCCGTGCAATTATTGCACAAGAATGAAATTGCGTCCTCCTCGCGGCAGTCCTTTATCCTGTTCACGACCAGGAGGAATCTGGCCCAGTAGTGGTGTACTGTTTCTGCGGGCTCTTGCCTAATTTGGGATAGATCGCTTATGTTTGGGTGGGCGGGTGGAATTAAATCCGGAACTTCACCCAATTTAAGACTCATGGGCCAAGGAGTTTCCGAACTCGGAAGCTTGGGTTCTTGGATGTTGTCCAATGAATCTAGCCCGCTGCCTGACTTTAGGTTCAGGGCTTGAGTGACGTCCTCCCCTCTGCAGGTATCCAGCTTGGAGGGATCAGGAATCCGGACATAACTACTCCTTAAGATAGATGAAGGTTTGCCGCAGTGTTCCTCCACCACTGCAACGTGATGGGTGACCTGGGGAGAGTTAATCTCCCTCGGATCGGGTTTAGGCCCAATCTAATCGTAGTCTGTAGCGACTCCCAGGGTGGCGATGTGATCCAAGAGCTCGTTTAAAGAAGAGAGCTCCATCGGATCTAACTGCTCGGCGAGTTCCGAGTTGACGTGAAGATTGCTTTTGATGACCCGAGATGTCATCGTCGGTGCGGCGGCCAAACAGGCGGTCATAATAAAACCGCCTAGCCGGAGAGTTTGGCCGATAGCCAAAGCTCCTTTAGCAACAGTGTCGTTTTTAAAGACAGGATGAGGCATCCTTCACGATGGCGAACGCAGCGGAACTCTCAATGAAAGCACCAATGTCGGTGTCAAAACCGGCGGATCTCGGGTAGGGGTTCCAATGCGCAAGGCGTCTAGACGGATGGTAACAGGAGACAAGGGACATGATGTTTTTACCTGTGTTCGGGCCCTCTCGATGGAGGTAAAACCCTACTCCTGCTTGATTAATATTGATGATATGGGTAGTACAAGAGTAGATCTACCACGAGATCAGAGAGGCTAAACCCTAGAAGCTAGCCTATGGTATGATTTTTGTTCGTCCTACGGACTAAAACCCTCTGGTTTATATAGACACCGGAGAGGGCTAGGGTTACACAGAGTCGGTTACAATGGGAGGAGATCTACATATCCGTATCGCCAAGCTTGCCCTCCACGCCAAGGAAAGTCCCATCCGGACACGGGACAAAGTCTTCAATCTTGTATCTTCATAGTCCAGGAGTCCGGCCAAAGGTTATAGTTCGGCTATCCGGACACCCCCTAATCCGGGACTCCCTCAGTTGTCTTTTGCTATTGGAGTTGCTCCTTCGATTTGTCGGAGTTTTGTTGTGGTTTTCTATTTCGTTGCTAAGCCTTTCTCTTCTAGTTCTACTTGTTGTCGCTGGGGTGACACTACCGCTGTGGCAGGGTGGTACTACCGTTCATAGCATTAAGCGGTACTACCGCCTGGCCGCGCGGTACTGCCACTGTGAGGCGGGGCGTGGGGGATATGAATCGGGCAGGGGGAGTTTTAACTCCCCCATACCCATTCTCCTTTCTCTCCCTCGTCTCTTCCTCTCTCCAGCAACGAATAAGTAGCGGGGGGGGGGGGGGGGGGGCGCCGTCGGGCCACCGCCTCCGTGCCGTTTTCTGCGTTACCGTCTGGTGAGATTGTTTCCCACCTTCTCCTCTTGCCATGGATGCCGGTATTGCCTCCGTTTGCCTCTCCTTTGTTTCTATTCTTTGAATCTAGGCTTTAGGGAAATATTGTTGGCATTCGTTGATTTTTGGCTAAATCGAGGCTTGAGTAGGGTGTAGAAGTATGCTAGACTAGGTGGATTGGAGATTGGTAGGAGTATTTTTGAATTTGGCACCCTCGGTAGTACCGAATGTGACAGCGGCAGTGGTCAGACCGTTGTCCTCCGCCTCAGGCGGTACTACCGCTTGTAGGCGGCACTACTGCTGCCCCAGGCGGTACTACCGCTCTCGGGATGCCGGTCTTCATTTTCCTCGTACCAATCTTTGATTTTTGTTGCTTCTTTCTGCTGGCTTATGCTTTGTTTTTCTTTTGCTTTCCTTGTTGTTGTGTGGGTTCCAGATGATGGCAATTCAGAGCATCTAGTCCGTTACATCAACCCCGAGCGTCCTGGAGGGTCAAAGCGCTATGGCACTTCTGAGGCAGCTGCTGCATCATCAAGTGCTCAACCAACGCAATCCAAGCCGCTTTCCGAGCAAGTTGCGAGCAAGCCAAAGCCTAAGGTCAAGTCTATGTCAGAGATGTCTTCTAAGGAGTTCTGTGTGGCTCGCCGCTGCAATCCGTATTCCCAGCCTCAAGAACCGGCTCTTGTCAACCGCCCTTTCTAGAACCGACAGCAGTGGTCTATCTACTTTGATGTGCACAAAGCAAAGAAGTACATCTTTATGAGTGTCCGCTCCATTGACATTCCTTATTTGGAGAAGGATCGTACCTACTTTGGAGAGGCTCTTGATATGTGTGCTCAGCTAAATATCCTCAAGCTCATGGAGTTCAACAAGGATTTTGATGCTGACATGGTGGCTCAATTTTATGTCATTGTTCACCTTGGCACTAATGAGGAACGGACCTTGACATGGATGACCAATGGCAGACTCCTCTCCATCAAAAGGAAGGCTTTTATGGAAATTTTGGGTTATGAGGATCAGGGGCTTGACAACCCGGTGGGCTTTCGCCCCCACAAGGAGGCTACTTCTACTCACAAGTCTGCTCTTTATCCCTATAGCACGGTGAAGGTTCGTCCCATCATGTTGAAGAAGACATATGAGTAGTTTCCCTTTCTCGATATTCTTCATCGCATCTTTAGGCACACTCTTTTCCCTCGTATTGGGAACTTGGATCAGGTTCATTTCTATCTTGTGGATATGTTGCTCTTTTGTCAGCATGAGAAGGAGGCAGACACATGAGAGTCTTTGGATGTTTCTAATGTCATGTGGTCGTAGCTCCTCTCGGCCATCACTGAGCGCAAGTGCCCCATCTATGACACTACTTGGTGTTGCTTATTGAGAAGGCATGGGCATACACTTATCCTGATGTCAGGTTGGAGACTGGTGACTTGGTCTCTCATGAGATTGTTCGACTTAGACAGAAGGAGCACTAGGGCACTCCTGTTCCGGAGACTGAGACTCCTTTGGGAGATGATGAGGCTGAGGCCTACGATGATGAGGATTATGAGCCCTCTGGAGTGGAGCCATCTTGGGCTAAGAAGCTCAAGCTGAAGATGAAGAAGCTGTTTTGTATGGATGCTCATGGATAGTGTATGGCGCATACGTCAGAGAAGAAGTCATGCAGTCGTCACAAGGTCCTTATGCGTCAACTGGGTGCAGAGGTTGCTAGTGCGTCAGAGGGCAAGATCACTAACGAGGAGGAGTGGGTCTCTCAGCACTGTCCATGGACGAATTCAAAGACCGATCAGCCTATTGCTACTGCCGATGACGGAGGCGCGGGCGACCACGCGGAGCTATGATGATGGGGATCTTCGGCATTGCTATCCCTTGTGACCGTTCTAGCACTCTTTGCCATTTTGGTGTCTCGATGACAAAGAGGGAGAGAGTTTAGGGATTTGCCGACTTGCGAGTGCGTCTTATTTGCTGTGTCTTCCTCTCTCGTGAACTCCTTTATCGCTCGTTTGCTTTGGTTCGGTTGTGCTTGTGAGACTTGGTTACCCTGTCCTATGGTGTGAAACCTATGCTATCTTATTATTATCGTATGATTGTCTAGTACTTTGGTAGTATGTGAGTTGCTTGCTTAGCTTATGTCCTTCTTATGCTCACTTACTACTTCTTGTATCCTAGCTTAAGTTTCCCATATTGTAGATGCAAGTGTTGTCGGTCTATAAAATATAGGGGGAGTGTCGATCCTAGTGTGTGTGCTTTGCATTCCAAAAGCATTCTTAATTAAGTGCACACATCTAGGGGAGCCCGTCTATATTTTGTAGATTCTAGGGTTTGCTTATTCTCTTGTTATATCTCTATGAAAATCTTGTGTTGTCATCAATCCACCAAAAAGGGGGAGATTGTTAGGGCATATTTCTCTCTAAGTGGTTTTGGTGATTGATGACAATGCTTTTGCGGACTAATCGTGTGCATTGAGCATTTCAGATATTCATTCATATGGCACGAGATGATTTCTTCCCCTCGGTGTTTAAAGTGAAGATGGTGTAGTTTTCCTTGGTTCCAGTTTTGGTGGGCTTGAGTCGTAGGAGGTACCATACTATCAAGAGGGGGTCCATATCGGAAAGGTTAGGGTGGACTCAACACGCACACATCTCTTTTGCACCCCAACTCTTTCCCGCATCCTTTGAGGATCCTTCGTTATCGTGGAAGTGGCATTGGAGAGGAGCCGGCAGTAGAACCGTGGCTGGAAGCGGCAGTATCGCCGAGAGCAACAGGCGGTAGTACCACCCAGAGCAACAGGCGATAGTTCCGCTCCAGTTCCGCCTCGACTCGGGACTTGCTATTTTCATGTCGGGTTCAGCGGTAGTACCACTCATAAGCGGTAGTACCGCACCTACAACCGCTACTAGTGTCGCTCTAGGGTTCTCTCCTCTGTCCCTTCTCCCTATGCTCGTGTAAGCTGTTGAGCGCAGTCCCAGCGGTAGTACGGCTGGGCCAAGCGGCAGTACCGCTGCCGCAAGCAGTAGTAGCGCTCCCCTAAGCGGTAGTACCGCGCGCTGCGTGCTGAGAGTGGGGATACCGGTTGGATCTTTTCCCCCACTATATAAGGGGGTCTTCTTCCTCAAGAAGACCCACCTCTTCTTCCCCCAAACTCCATTGTTGCTCCAAAGCTCATTTTCACCCGATCTATCTCCCTAGCCAATCAAACTTGTTGATTTTCTAGGGATTGGTTGAGAAGGCCCCGATCTACACTTCCACCAAGAGAAATTTGATTCTCCCCACTGATACCTTGTGGATCTTGTTACTCTTGGGTGTTTGAGCGTCCTAGACGGTCGAGGTCACCTCAGAGCCACATTCCATTGTGGTGAAGCTCTGTGGTTTGTTGGGAGCCTCCAATTCATTTGTGGAGAGAGCCCCAACCTTGTTTGTAAAGGTCTGGCTGCCACCTTCAAGGGCACCGTACCACTGGTGGAATCACGCCATCTCGCATTGTGTGAGGGCGTGAGGAGAATACGGTGGCCCTAGTGGCTTCTTGGGGAGCATTGTGCCTCCACACCGCTCCAACGGAGACGCACTTCCCCTCAAAGGGAAGGAACTTCGGTAACACATCCTTGTCTCCACCTGCTCCACTTGTGGTTTTCTCTTACCTTTACTTTGTGCAAGCTATTGTTGTCTTATATCCTTTGCTTGCACTTGTGGTTGGTGGTGGTGGCATCATATAGGTTGCTCACCTAGTTGCACGTCTAGACAACCTTTTGTTGCTAACCCTATTTTGTTAAGAAAAGCTAAAAAATGGTAGTTGCCTATTCATCCCCCTTATAGTCAACCATATCGATCGTTTCAGAGTATATATGGTTTTGTTTGGATTGGGAGTGTTTTTCAAGTTATGCAATGCGCTCACATAACATGGTTGCTCCTCTACTTGATATCACATGTTTTTGTTTCCTGGCCCAGATGAAGGGAGCCTCAGAACAACTGCCTGAGCAATGTGGTTCCACAATGCAATCGTAATTGGCCACCATTGCGGGATAACCTTAAAGCAAGCTATTCAACGGATGTGTGCCTTCAAATTGGGCACCCAAGAGCCACAACGCACCATGGGAAGCCCTGTTGGGGAACGCAGTAATTTCAAAAAAAATCCTACGCACACGCAAGATCCATCTAGGTGATGCATAGCAACGAGCGGGAGAGTGTGTCCACGTACCCTCGTAGACCGAAAGCGGAAGCATTATATCAACGTGGTTGATGTAGTCGTACGTCTTCATGATCCGACCGATCCTAGCACCGAGCGTACGACACCTCCGTGTTCAGCACACGTTCAGCTCGATGACGTCCCTCGTACTCTTGATCTAGTTGAGGCCGAGGGAGAGTTCCGTCAGCATGACGGTGTGGCGACAGTGATGATGAAGTTACCGGCGCAGGGCTTCGCCTAGGCACTACGACGATATGACCCAGGTGTGTAACTGTGAAGGGGGGCACCGCACACGGCTAAGACAAATCTTGAGTCCCTTTGGGGTGCCCCCTAGCCACGTATATAAAGGAAGGGAGGGAAGAGGTGGCCGGCCCAAGGGGGCGCGCCAGGTGAGGGGAATCCTACTAGTCCAAGTAGGATTCCCCTCCTCTTTCCTATTCGGAGTAGGAGAGAAGGAAAGAGAGGGAGAGGCAGAAGGAAAGGGGGACCGCGCCCCCACGCCTTGTCCAGTTCGGTTTGGGCGGGGGGGGGGGGGGAGGAGAGCCACGCGCCACCTCTTGGCCCTTCTCCCCTCTCTCCACTAAAGCCCAATAAGGCCCATTACTTCTCCCGGCGAATTCCATTAACTCTCCGGTACTCCGAAAAATACCGGAATCACTCAGAACCTTTCCGATGTCCGAATATAGCCTTCCAATATATCGATCTTTACGTCTCGACCATTTCGAGACTCCTCGTCATGTCAATGATCTCATCCGGGACTCCGAACAACCTTCTGTAGATCAAATCACATAACTCATAATATAAATCGTCATCGAACGTTAAGCGTGCGGACCCTACGGGTTCGAGAACTATGTAGACATAACCAAGACAAATCTCCGGTCAATAACCAATAGCGGAACCTGAATGCTCATATTGTCTCCTACATATTCTACGAAGATCTTTATCGGTTAAACCGCATGACAACATACGTTGTTCCCTTTGTCATCGGTATGTTACTTGCCCAAGATTCTATCGTCGGTATCCTCATACCTAGTTCAATCTCGTTACCGGCAAGTCTGTTTACTCGTTTCGCAATGCATCATCCCGCAACTAACTCATTAGTCACAATGCTTGCAAGGCTTATAGTGATGTGCATTACCGAGAGGGCCCAGAGATACCTCTCCGATACGCGGAGTGACAAATCCTAATCTCGATATATGCCAACTCAACAAACACCTTCGGAGACACTTGTAGAGATCTTTATAATCACCCAGTTACATTGTGAAGTTTGATAGCACACAAAGTGTTCCTCTGGTATTCGGGAGTTGCATAATCTCATAGTCACAGGAACATGTAGAAGTCATGAAGAAAGTAGTAGCAATGAAACTGAAACAATCATAATGCTAAGCTAACGAATGGGTCCTGTCCATCACATCATTCTCTAATGATGTGATCCCATTCATCAAATGACAACACATGTCCATGGCTAGGAAACTTAACCATCTTTGATTAACGAGCTAGTCAAGTAGAGCCATACTAGGGACACTCTATTTGTCTATGTATTCACACATGTAGTAAGTTTCCGGTTAATACAATTCTAGCATGAATAATAAACATTTATCATGAAATAAGGAAATAAATAATAACTTTATTATTGCCTCTAGGGCATATTTCCTTCAGTCTCCCACTTGCACTAGAGTCAATAATCTAGTTTACATCGCTATGTGATTTAACACCAATAGTTCACATCACCATGTGATTAACACCCATAGTTCACATCGCCATGTGACCAACACTCAAAGTGTTTACTAGAGTCGGTAATCTTAGTTCACATTGCCATGTGATTAACACCCAAAGAGTACTAAGATGTGATCATGTTTTGCTTGTGAGAGAAGTTTAGTCGGTTCTGCCATATTAAGATCCGTATGTATTTTGCAAATTTCTATGTCAACAATGCTCTGCACAGAGCTACTCTAGCTAATTGCTCCCACTTTCAATATGTATCCAGATTGAGACTTAGAGTCATCTGGATCAGTGTCAAAACTTGCATCAACGTAACCCTTTACGAGGAACCTTTTGTCACCTCCATAATCGAGAAACATATCCTTATTCCCCTAAGGATAATTTTGACCGCTGTCCAGTGATCTACTCCTAGATTACTATTGTACTCCCTTGCCAAACTCAGTGTAGGGTATACAATAGATCTGGTACACAACATGGCATACTTTATAGAACCTATGACTGAGGCATAGGGAATGACTTTCATTCTCTTCCTATCTTCTGCCGTGGTCGGGCTTTGAGTCTTACTCAATTTCACACCTTGCAATAAAGGCAAGAACTCCTTCTTTGACTGTTCCATTTTGAACTGATACGTCTCCAATGTATCTATAATTTTTTATTGTTTCATGCTATATTATATTCTGTTTTGGATGTTTAATGGCTTTATTATACACTTTTATATTATTTTTGGGACTAACCTATTAACCGGAGGCTGATGTCTACTACACAACCTTCTTCTTGTAGACGTTGTTGGGCCTCCAAGTGCAGAGGTTTGTAGGACAGTAGCAAATTTCCCTCAAGTGGATGACCTAAGGTTTATCAATCCGTGGGAGGCGTAGGATGAAGATGGTCTCTCTCAAACAACCCTTCAAACCAATAACAAAGAGTCTCTTGTGTCCCCAACACACCCAATACAATGGTAAATTGTATAGGTGCACTAGTTCGGCGAAGAGATGGTGATACAAGTGCAATATGGATGGTAGATATAGGTTTTTGTAATCTGAAAATATAAAAACAGCAAGGTAACTAATGATAAAAGTGAGCATAAACGGTATTGCAATGCTAGGAAACAAGGCCTAGGGTTCATACTTTCACTAGTGCAAGTTCTCTCAACAATAATAACATAATTGGATCATATAACTATCCCTCCACATGCAACAAAGAGTCACTCCAAAGTCACTAACAGCGGAGAACAAACGAAGAGATTATGGTAGGGTATGAAACCACCTCAAAGTTATTCTTTCTGATCAATCTATTCAAGAATCCGTAGTAAAATAACACGAAGCTATTCTTTCAGTTCGATCTATCATAGAGTATGTACTAGAATAACACCTTAAGACACAAATCAACCAAAACCCTAATGTCACCTAGATACTCCAATGTCACCTCAAGTATCTGTGGGCATGATTATACGATATGCATCACACAATCTCATATTCATCTATTCAACCAACACAAAGTACTTCAAAGAGTGCCCCAAAGTTTCTACCGGAGAGTCAAAACGAAAACGTGTGCCAACCCCTATGCATAGGTTCATGGGCGGAACCCGCAAGTTGATCACAAAAACATACATCAAGTGGATCACGTGATAACTCACTGTCACCATAGATAAGCACGGCAAGACATACATCAAGTGTTCTCAAATCCTTAAAGACTCAATCTGATAAGATAACTTCAAAGGGAAAACTCAATCCATTACAAGAGAGTAGAGGGGGAGAAACATCATAAGATCCAACTATAATAACAAAGCTCATGATACATCAAAGGTCATACCACCTCAAGAACACGAGAGAGAGAGATCAAACACATAGCTACTGGTACATACCCTTAGCCCCGAGGGTGAACTACTCCCTCCTCGTCATGGAGAGCGCCGGGATGATGAAGATGGCCACCGGTGAGTGTTCCCCCCCTCCGGCAGGGTGCCTGAACAGGGCCCCGATTGGTTTTTGGTGGCTACAGAGGCTTGCGGCGGCGGAACTCCCGTTCTATTTTGTTCCCCGATGGTTTTAGGGTATATGGATATATATAGGCGAAAGAAGTCGGACAGGGGAGCCACAAAGGGCCCACGAGGGTGGGGGGCGCGTCCAGGGGGCAGGCGCGCCTCCTTGCCTCGTGACCACCTCGAAGCTTCCCTGACGTCTACTCCAAGTCTCCTAGATTGCTTCAGTTCCAAAAATCACACTCCCGAAGGTTTCATTCTATTTGGTCTCCGTTTGATATTCCTTTTTTGCGAAACACTAAAACAAGGGGAAAAACGAAAACTGGCACTAGGCTCTGGGTTAATAGGTTAGTCCCAAAAATAATATAAAAGTGTTTAGTAAAGCCCATAAACATCCAAAACAAATAATATAATAGCATGAATACTTCATAAATTATAGATACGTTGGAGACGTATCAGCATCCCCAAGCTTAATTCCTGCTCGTCCTCGAGTAGGTAAATGATAAAAGAAACAATTTATGAAGTATGAATGCTAGCAGGTGCACAAGTTTGATCAATTATAATTTCAATCACCTTTTCTAGCATAATTATATGTCATAACAGTAGCTCATATCATAAAGCTTCTCATGATCAAGTAACAAGCTATTCACATATTAAAGTATAGATCATAAACTTTCTTGAAAACTAACAAACTATGTTCTCAGTCATCAAACAATTGCAATTCATCTTATTTTCAGGAAGGGTCTATGTAAGAGCTTTGATTAAGCAAACTTCACATACTCAACTATCATTTAGTCTTCCATGATTGCTACGACTCAAAGCATATTTTTAGAACAAATAGTATTCATCGAACACAGAGAAAGATAGGGGCTTAAAGTTTCGCCTCCCAACCTTTTACCTCAAGGGTAATGTTAACAGTAATAATTCATGCTCAAATATATTTGAATGTCCATATATGCTTAGATCTTTCTCCACCACATGATGCTTGCCAACTAAAGAGTAGGTTGGAATGAGAAGGAATACTACTGACTCTTGCATAAAAGTTAAAGATAGGCCCTTCGCAGAGGGAAGCAGGGATTTGCAGAGGTGCCAGAGCTCGAAGCTAAAACAGAGATGAAAATAATTTTGAGAGATATGCTTTCATTGTCAACATAATGACCAAGAGTTCCCAATATCTTCCATACTAGATACATTATAGGCGGTTCCCATGTAGAAAGGTAAAGTTTTTACTCCCCCTCCACCAAAATTCACACTCCACGGCTTGTCCGAAACAACGGGTGTCGTCCAACTATCAACATTCCTGGGGGAGTTTTGTTTAAATTATTTGCGATTTTGTTTTTGATCTTTTGATCATAGGACCGGGCATCCGATTACCAGCCATTTTCTTGTGAATGATGAGCGGAGTCCACTCATCGTGAGAATAACCCACCTAGCATGGAAGATACTGACAGCCCCTAGTCGCTACATGAGCGATTCGGGCATACAAAACAGATTATTATTTGAAGGTTTAGAGTTTGGCACATTCAAATTTACTTGGAACGGCAGGTAAATACCGCATATAGGTAGATATGGTGGACACTCATGGTATAAACTTGGTTCAAGGAATTTGGATGCACAAGCAGTATTCCCACTTAGTACAAATATTTTGGCTAGCAGAGGATTCTAAATAGCAAGCGCCACATGTTAGAGGATCCATAACAATATAACTTCTATACAAATATACCAAAGCATAACTCATTATGTTGTCTTCCTTGTCCAACTTCAACAAATTTGCTCAGGTTTGAAAATAATTAATGGGGCTCACAATCATAGAAGATGTCTAGGATAGTATATTTATATGTGAAGTCTCTCTTCCTTCAATATTCTTTCATGAATTGTTCAAGTGACCAATACAATGTTTGCTAACCTTCAATAAATTTACCACCTCTACTTCTTATATGTGAAGTCATTACTCCCCATGGGATAAGCATATGAAACATATATATTTCAGATTTATGACATTCAAATCATTCAACCATTTACTAATAGGATATAAGTGAAGCACACGAGTAAATGACAAACTACTCCAAAAAGATATAAGTGAAGATCAATGAGTAGTTAAATAATTATGTAGCTATGTGAAGACTCTCTCTCATTTAAGAATTTCAGATCTTGGTATTTTATTCATACAACAAGCAAAACAAAATAAAACGACATTTCAAGGATAGCACTCATCATGTGAAGAAGCAAAAACTTAGGATCAACCTATACTAACCATAATTGTTGAAGAAGAAAGGTGGGATGCCTACCGGGGCATCCCCAAGCTTAGATGCTTGAGACTTCTTGAAATATTATCTTGGGGTGCCTTGGGAATCCCCAAGCTTGAGCTTTTGTGTCTCCTTAATTCCTCTCATATCACGGTTTCCTAAATCTCGAAAGCTTCATCCACACCAAACTCAACAAGAACTCGTGAGATAAGTTAGTATAAATCAATGGAAAAAACTTATCATTCTCTACTATAGCAAATCACAAAAATTATTATTCAAAATTGCATACTAAATGTCTCTGCATATTTAATACTCCTATCCTCAAATAGAATTATTAAACAAGCAAACATATGCAAACAATGCAAACATAATAGCAATCTGCCAAAACAGTACAGTCTGTAAAGAATGCAAGAGTATCAATACTTCCCTAACTCCAAACATTATGAAATTATACCACACTGTAGAAAATTGATCAGAGCTCAATATGCAAAAAGTTTCAACATTTTATCATATTCTGACTTTTCTAGGGAATTTTCGCAACAGCGGTAAACTTTCTGTTTTGAAACAGCAACATGTATACTTGCAAAATAAGCATGGTAAAGGCTATCCTTGACATTTTTTGAAAATAGAGATGCAAAACATTATTCTAAATAATATAAAGTAAATACTAACAAAATAAAATGACGCTCCAAGCAAAACACATATCATGTGGTGAATAAAAATATAGCTCCAAGTAAAGTTACCGATGAACGATGACGAAAGAGGGGATGCCATCCGGGGCATCCCCAAGCTTAGGCTCTTGGTTGTCCTTGAATATTACCTTGGGATGCCTTGGGAATCCCCAAGCTTAGGCTCTTGCCACTCCTTATTCCATAGTACATCGAATCTTTACCCAAAACTTGAAAACTTCACAACACAAAACTCAACAGAAAACTCGTAAGCTACGTTAGTATAAGAAAATAAATCACCACTTAGTTACTGTTGTGAACTCATTATAAATTCATATTGGTGTAATATCTACTGTATTCCAACTTATCTATGGTTCATACCCTTCGATACTACTCATAGATTCATCAAAATAAGCAAACAACACATAAAAAACAGAATCTGTCAAAACAGAACAGTCTGTAGTAATCTGTATCAAACGTATACTTCTGGAACTCCAAACATTCTTCCCAAATAGGAAGACCTAGATAATTTTATTATTTATCTACTTCAATTGTAATCAGTATTTTATCACTTTCTGGTGATTTTTAACAATTTGTTTCGTGAGCCGAAAGTTTATGTCTTTTTCAACAAGATCAAATAATTATCACCCAAGAAGATCCTATAGGTCTTACTTGGCACAAACACTAATTAAAACATAAAACCACATCTAACCAGAGGCTATATGATTTATTTATTACTAAACAGGAACAAAAATAAAATTGGGTTGCCTCCCAGCAAGCGCTAACGTTTAACGCCCCTAGCTAGGCATTTTTCCTATGGCTGCCAATTTCGGTTTGTGAAGCAAGTATATTTTATCTTGCTCCAGTGTGGCTGCCAATTTTTCTAGGCCTTCTATTATCCATATAACCTACCTCCACCCATTTTGGGCATGTTTCATCTAGCCATTTTTCCTCTAGAATTTTTGCAAGTTTCTCGTCAGTGGAAATGTTTGTGAAGGAAGTACCATTTTGGTTTATCCAATTGGTATGAGACCTTTTGAGCATCTTCATAGGACCAGATAACTCTGCCTTGCCCAATTTGAGCTCAAGTTGATGCTTCATCAGAGTGCATCATCCTAATCTAGTTTCTGGACCATATTTGGCAGTTGCAAAGCAACTCTGTTAAATCTTGATCCAAACCCCTCCATAATTACCAGGATGTAAGTCCTTCTTTACCTCAACCTCCCAGACAACTCCATTTGACCGAATCACCTCCCTGTTGAGCAGCAGTACACGATCAAGTTTACTGCAGTAAACATCAAGTGTTAACTGCCATTTAACCATGTCACTTTTAACCAATCTACCACCACAGTTACAACCTACTTTGGAAGGACTATATGCTGTCCAGTATTTTGGGTGTTGTTGAGCATTGAATGCCTTCATTGACGTGGTGACCACGACAATGGCGCGTTCTGCACGCGCTCGCGGCGCAGCGATGTCCGTGTCGCCGCTTCGCTTCGTCCGCTTCCCCTCGCTGCCTTAGCGCCTAAGCATGTCCATTGTCTTCCTCTCGTCATCGCCGATCACCTGGAAACCTCTCCCTCTCCGTCCGCTTCCTCACCGATGCAAGCCCCCACGCGTCCACGAGCGCACAGTGTCGACAAGGCATTAATGGCATTCGGATCCTTCTCTCTGCACTCCCTTGGTCGCCTCTGCCCCGTGAAGCTCTCCCCTGTGCCTCCCCCGTCGTCTACCTTCGAGCTCGAGCGCGTGCACACGCGTCCGTGGCGGTGACAGCTCGGCCTCCTCGCCCGCGGCTATATAAGCCCACCCCAGCCTCGTTCGAGCTCACCACTTGACCTCACGCCCTCCATTACCCCTTCCCAGCCAGTCAAACGAGCTCGAGCAGCTCTCCCCGACCCTCATTGCCGCCATGGCCGCCAAGGGTGCTCCGGCTAATTCGCCGAGTCGAGCCCTCCCATCCTTCTACCCCACCAGAGACCCACCTAGTTCCCATGAGCCTCCCTGCATCTCTCCTTCTTCTCGGTGGCCCCGTTCCGCAAGCTCACCGGCTCGAAGACCTCCGCCCACGGCCTCGGCGACCTAACGCTTGGCCCTCCTAGCTGGCCGGAGATGGTCCTGTGTGATGCGTCGTGCTCGCTGAGCTCATCCATGGCCGGATCTCCTGGGAGATGGCCGAGCTGCCGGAACGAGCTGGCAAGACCAGCGCCTCTCCTTGGTCCTGCGTGCGGTGTCGGGGGAGAAGAAGAAGGAGGCGGGAGGAGAGAGTCAACGCCGGCGGGCCCCGCTTGTCAGCGAAACCACGGCCCGGCCCCGCCACGCTGGCCTGGATAAGTGACGGGCCCCACCCGTGGGACTCGCACACCAGCTGCTCAAAGCCCCTACCGCGCCTCTGCCACATGTTTAAGTGGAGGCGTAAAACACTCCAGTACGCTTTCGCGTAAGGAAAGTGTATTCTCCTCTGAGTACGTTTACTTTTACTGAAAGCGTATTTCCACTCTCTTTCAGCCTAGAATGCGTTTTCTTAGTCAGAAAGCGTATTTCTAACTTTTTGATTCTGCCTTATCCACTCAGGGACTTGTTTGTGATGATATTTTTGCAGAAAAGTCCCTGAATTTCCACCCTTCATATCTTTTTAAACACAACTCCAAATGAGGTGATTCCAAAGCCCACGTCTTCGTTTCGTCAAGCCCGTTCTGTTGGTTTCATTTTCACTATGGTTTGACACTGTCAAAATGACCTTTTTGCCCTTGCACATAAACAGCCCCTCCGAGAGAGAACTGTTTCCGGCATATCTTTCCGCGGCTTCACCGCATTTTTTCCCGGTGCCTTCTTCACCCCCAGGCAAGCCACAATACCCACTTGCATGATAGTCATGCAGTAGCCATGGTTTTCAACTTGAATATTTAATAAATGTTTGCTTGTTTAAAATGGTTATCGTTGTTTCGGTAATGCTTTTTGGGTTAGTGCTTACTTTATTGCTATGTTGTCATGCACCTAGTTGTCATGCCCTGCTAATTGCTAGTATTCCTTTCATATGCTTATGCTTGCTAGTAGTACATGTTGATGTTGGTGATGGTCTTGATTGCATAATGACTATCTCATTCCCGAAATCTTGTTGTTATACATGTTCTATTGCATCCAGTTGGTTAAATGCTCGCATGATAGCATTGTTGATATGTTCTTGCATGATATTTATTGTTGATGCTAGTGGTCATGTTATACCATGAGTAGTGTTGCACTTGTAATATTTATTCTCATCATTATGCCATGTTCAGTTTGAGATTATTTCATAGTTGATATGATGGATAGTTATGTTGCATCCCGTGCTTATGTTGATATCATGCTCATGCTTTGTATATGCATCTGTAAGTGCATCTAGTGCCCCTTAGTGATTTTGATGTATTGAAGACTTATAGGTTAAGAGGCTAATGTGTTTATGAGTGTACACAGGTCTATAAGTCTATGAGGAGTTTGATATTTACAGAGAAAGTCGACCCCTAAAAATGAAGTTCTTCGACTGAAGACTTTGGATTTCTGAAGACTTTCTGAAGACTTTGAAAGTGAAAAAATTGGTGTGACCTTGAAGACTTGGTATTCATTTGAGGAACATGAAGTGTGAAGACTTTTGTTTTCGTAGTTTCGCTTTTCTCTTTCTTGAGTCATAGGAAACACTGCATCGTTAAAGGGGGTCGAGGAAATACTAAGGAAAAATTTCCATGTGATGCTCAACTCAAAATCCTACACCTACCAATCCTTCGAGTGAAGCCTTTGGAAATCTCATACTGATTCAGTCAATTTCTTCAAGGATGAGACGAACTTCTTTGTCGTCACGATTTAATTTGTTCACCGAGGAGTTAGGAATTCGCCAAAGGCGGATTGCCTACATAGTGAGGAACATGATAGCCCCGAGGAATTTGAAAGTCAAATTTCCGACCGTTCTTTATCTTCTTGGCCACTGTTCCAAAATATCTTATCCACCTAACGGTCATATCATTGAAGGGCATTTATGTCTTATCATGTCGGGCTGCTCCCTAGGCTATAAATAGCCGCCCCTTCAACCACTAGCTGGTTGGCTACTCCGAGAGAACTTGACACTTGTCATTTGAGAGCAACCCATCCTCCGAGGACTTTGAGCGAAAATCATCGAAAGTGAGGAAAACCAAAACCAAACCCTACAAACCCAAAGTGATCGAGCATCATCAAGAGATTGATCCTGCATGGATCCGACGCTTGTTACCTTTGTAGACTGTGCTTCTTCCAGACGGTTAGGCGTCATGGTCTAGAGCATCCAAGAGGAATTGTGGATCGCCGAGTGACGAATTCTGTGAAGGTTTGTAAGTCGCCTGAAGAATTTCCACGAGTGATTGGACGTTGTCTGTGTTACCTTAGTTCAAGGAGAATACGGTGAGGACTTGGTGTCTGAGCTGCGTGCTCGGCCGACCGGGTGTCCGGACTGTGTCCTTGAGTTTAAATACTCACCGCTCCAACCAGACGTATTAATCGAGACAGCAGTTGGAACTGCTCTACCAAATCATTGTCTTCACCAACCTTATCGGGTTCTATTTCCTCAACTCTTTCATTTCCTCATTACTGTGTTGAGTGTTTGTTCATATCTGTGTTTGAAGACTTTGACTAAAGACTTTCTCAATTTCCTCAGTTCAATTTCTTCAATCTGTTTGTCTTCATCTTGTGTTATCCTGTTGTAGCGACCATACCTCAAACAGTCTGATCTCTGTGCTCAGTGTCATCCCTGGATCAGTAATGCTGACACCACACAAGACGGAGAATTTATAATGAGTAGCAATCACACACTTATTACAATCGAATGTCTCAAGAGAGAACTTAATAAAAATAAATATGGCTTAAGGCCATCTAATACGATAACAGCGGAAGGCTTGGAAGAATAAGCGAGTCCATCAACTCCAACGGCATCATCGAGTATAGAATCACGACTTAAGCACCTTTACTCGTAAATGCGAAAAGTCTCGCAACATGAAGCGTTGTAGCCCGAAACGGGTCAAAGACATGGAATATGCTGGCAATGTAACACATAGAGGAATAATGGAATAATAAGCCTATACTATATGCATATATGGCTGGTGGAAAGCTCTATGGTCAGTTTTTGCATAAAGCCAATTTTTCCCTACTGCAAAGGAATAAATTTATTTAACTATCATGGTGGTTGTTAAACATTGAGAATGGTTGAAAGCATTCTCAATCCCAATTAAAAGTACTCATTAACAAACCCAACAATATTAATTAGAAGTAACACGATGAGATTCACATGATATCCAAGTACTAGATACTCAAGATGTCCGTAACCGGGGACACGGCTAACCATGATTAGTTTATACACTCTGCAGAGGTTTGCACTTTTCCCCACAAGACTCGATCGCCTCCGTTTGATTTCTCGCACTACATGGTGTTTGAGAAGCGGATGACCGAGACATAGTCTTTCGTAAGCACTAGCACCTTACATGTGGGTAGACGGTACACCTACTTTCCCCTACATCCGCTAGTCTACTCGTAAGAGTTTGCACAACTTAATCAAGTATGCGAGCCCATAATGGCTTGTGGCTGCACACGGAAGTTTCTAGTTTGAATAATCTCATGATCCCTTTGAGCACGGGTGGCGGTCCGAAGAAAATACAGGCAAGTCCTGATAGAAACCAGGTGCCTCAATCCACCCAGATGTGTGTTTAAGTTGCCACCTTAAATAAACCATTAAATAACAATCTCACATCTTTCATGGATTCACTCACCCAATCCACGTTTACTAGCATAGCATGGCATAAAGCAAACGTAGAAGTAACTCCCAAGGGTTTAACAATAAAAGCAGTGTAATAGGTACTACCTCAACTACTTCCCATCCCACAATTTAATTAGATCCTAATCATGCAATGTTTGAGGATAGATCTAATGCATAAAAACTGGGTAGTAGAAAAGGTATGATCAAAGTGTTACTTGCCTTGCTGATGATCCGCGAAACTTAGAGACTCAAAGTAACAAGCGGCGCACTCCGGGTATTCTATCGTAGAAAAACAAACAAGCATACAATAAGTACTCATCTAATGCATAGGTAAAACTCAAATAGATCTAACCAGGTAGTTCAACTTAAGAACTCCAGTTTGCAAAAAGAATCAAATCAAACGAAGCAACGAAAGTCAAACGGCGGAAGAAAACAGCTCCGTTTTACTAATCTGGATCTAACTCAAATTTTACAGAAGCAAAAACTTGTTTAAGTAGATTATTCAGAAAGAGGGTTTCGAGACGAAACTCTAGGCGCTCGAATCGCCTGATTCCGATAAACGAGCGAAAAGTTATACTGAAACGAAAATCGGATCAGGAATCGCGATCAAGAAAATCGCGGATTAAATCTGAGAAAAAGAAAAACGACGAACGGGTTAACGAACGAACGTTCGTTAACTAAATTAATCTGACGAACGCGTTCGTTTAAACGAACTAACGGACGAACGTCCGCTAATTAGCCTAAACCGAAAAAAACCGAATCTAAAAAACGAAACTAAAAAAACCGAAATAAAAACC
Organism: Aegilops bicornis; assembly: GCA_021605145.1. Classification (NCBI taxonomy): domain Eukaryota; kingdom Viridiplantae; phylum Streptophyta; class Magnoliopsida; order Poales; family Poaceae; genus Aegilops; species Aegilops bicornis. The sequence goes on along the minus strand of CM038672.1, from coordinate 616,015,529 downwards.
AAAGAAAAACCGCCCGGTTTTCTAAAAAAAACGGCGGCACGCGGATCGAGGCGGCGGCGAACCTCGTCGGGCGGCGGCGGAGTCCGACCGTCAGCGGCGGGTCCGCGGCGAGGCGCGGCGCGGCGGCGGCGGCGCAGGGCTCGAGGCGCGGCTCGCTAGGGTTTGCCCTCCCCCGGGTGGGCCGGCTTATAAAGCCTCGCGGGCCGGGAGTCCTAGGCGTACACGGCCCGTAGGTCGGTGGCGTTTTTTTAATAATTACGCGCAGAAAAAAAGGAATACTAAACGGACTCCAAAAATCCCGAAATAAATTTTCCCGCTTCTAAAATCAAGCCGGATTTAATGAACATTTATTTGGGGCCTAAATGCAATTTTGAAAAATGCATTTTTCCTAAATTCAAATAAAAGGCAAAAAACTCCAAAATAAAATCTTATTTGATTTTATTATTAAATCTTCATTATTTCTTTATTTTGGGAAAGTCATTTTATTCCCTCTCTCATATTTTGGTAGTAGAAATAATTGAAGATAAAATAATTAAAATCAAATGATCCTATTTTCAAAATTTGAGAAAACTCAAATATGAAAATAACGAAATCCCCAACTCTCTCTATGGGTCCTTGAGTTGTGTAGAATTTCTAGGATCGAGCAAAATGCAACGAAAAAAAAATATGATATGCAATGATGCTCTATGTATAACATTCCAAATTGGAAATTTGGGATGTTACAGCTGTGATTACGCTTTCTATACTCTGTGATTGTCTTCATTTCATCATGATGACCATGCCCGCATTCTGTTATGCTTACTTCTGAGTACTTATTCCGCTGCAAGTAGTTCTTCACCGGCAAATTCCTTAGTGAAGAATTCACAAAACTCGCCTATTCACCCCCCCTCTAGTCGATATAACGCACTTTCAATTGGTATCAGAGCAAGGTACTCCCTTGTTCTGTGTGATTTTGGTTTAATCACCTGGAGTTTTAGTTATGTAGACCGTAGGTATGATCAAGGTCTCGGCTGGGTGTCCTACCTTTGATGGAACAGACTACCCCTACTGGAAGAACAAGATGCGAATGCATCTTGAGGCAATTGACAACGATCTCTGGTATGTTGTGGAAAATGGTGTTCCCTCTGTCTCCCCCTCCGAACGCTACCGATGTGAAGAGATTCAAGCAACTCGATTCTCAAGCAAAGAATATCATATGTGGCCATCTCGAGCAAAGGACGGTATGGAAGAGTGAGTGCTTTGGAAACTGCTAAGCTCATCCGGGACAAAATTTGTCCAAAGTAAATGAAGGAGTCTCAACTCAAGCGTGACTCTCGAGTTGATGTTCTTCGCAATCTCTTCAAGCTGCTTCAAAAGACTCGACAATGAAAATGTTCAACAAACCTTCGATCGCCTTCACCGACATCTCAAATGAGCTTCAAGCGCTTGGTGCCAATCGACATCACCGACCATGAGGTGGTGAAGAAATTTTGAGATCGCTTGATTCGTCATTTAATACTCGCACCGAGGATACAAGAACGTCTTGACTACAAGTCACTTGATCCGGTGATATCCTCGAGAGGCTAAATACTCATGAGTTCGACTTGCTGAAAAGAGAGATCTCTATGGTTCTAGCTATGGCAAATCACGTGCTCAAGGCCAAGGTCAGGCTCGAATCTGATTGTGAAGCCTACGGTAGTAGCCTTGGTGACCACGAAGAATTGAGCAGGAGCTAGCATGCTTTCGTGAAGAAGTTCGAAGTTCTCAAGGCGTGGTCGCCGGAAAATCCTCAAGGAGCGGTGCTTCCTCATCCAAAGGACTATAAGAGAAGGCTATGCCACAAATGCAAGAAACCTGGTCACTACATTCAAGATTGTCCTCAGTGGGAAAAGGAATTAAAGAAGAAGAAATACAAGGATTAGAGTTCTGATGGCGCTAAGAAGAAGAAGGAATCGTCAAAATCTTCATCATCAAAATCCTCAAAGTATTCATCTCACAAGAAGAGCTGCTCCAAGAAGGCTCGGGCATTCATTGGCAAGGAAATGGACTCTGAAGCTGAATCTGAGGAACATGAGGAAGAGGAGGCATCGAGGAGAGTGCAGTGCAGGGCGAGTCGGCTCGCCATCTTGCATTCGTCAGCAAGTCCATCTTCAACTCTGAAGAAAATGACCTCACCGACAAAGCCGATGAAGATAGTGATGACTACACTCCCACCTATTGCTTCATGGCAAAGGGTGCCAAGGTACTCAAATATACCTCCTCTGAATCTAGTGAAAATGAATCTGATGAAGATCTCAAGCCCAGCTACTCTTAACTTGCTAAGATTGTGTAAAACAACAAAGGGCTTTTGAAAAGGTTCAAAACATGCTAGATAAAAGTGATGATATGTTGGGTGAAGAAATGGATCGCACTAAGGCCCTGACTGAAAATCTTCAGAGACTTCAGTCTAGGTTTGACAACCTTCAAGGTCATCATAACACTCTCTTATCTGATCATGAGAAGCTTTATTATGAATTTATTCAAAAAAAAGCAAGATCTTGAGAAGCTAAGAGTAAGTTATGAAGATCTTCAGAAGGAGCGCGATTCATTGCTTGCTCAACAAATCAGCGCTTCTCAGGAAGAATTTGTTCCTCCATGCTTAAAGTGCATCGAACGTGAATCTGCTAATTCTTCACCTGAATGTTCAAATGCTTCAATCATTACAAATTCTTCATCTGCTCCTGCTATCACTAATTCCTCATCCGAGGACATTGCTAGTATCCTTGACGATGCAGGGTTTGAAGGAATTGTACATGATGGCATGTACAAAAGCCTCAAAGGGCATCAGACTCTTTGTGATGTGCTTAAAAGCAGATCCTCAACGAAACCCTAGGAAAGAGGGTATTGCCTTTGATAGGAAACTCAATGCTAATGGAACACATTGGAAGCTTTGGCGGTACCCCAAAACCTCATGGGTTCTTTGCAAAGGGACCTCCAGTTGATCCATCTAACTTATCTGGCTTTATATGTGAATCTCCTCATTCTTCTGATGAGTCATTTGACTCCAACTATAAATTGTTTAAAAATCGGAATGGTGAAGTTTTTGCTAGATATGTTGGCACTAACTGCAGGAACGGTTCTCCTATGAAGAAAATCTGGGTTCCCAAAAGGTGCCTTGAAAGTCTTCAGGTGAATGTCCTCATGACACCACCTATGAAGAATAGGAACCCCAGGTCAAACTATTCATATGGACCAAATTCTTCATATGGATCCAAGTCCTCATACGGACCAAGGTCCACACGTGGATCAAATTCCTCAAAAGGATCAAAGTCCTCATATGATCATCATCGTGCTAACAACTACATTTGTGAGGTAGAGCTAAGGGCTATGAATATGTGCATTATTCTTCAAACCAATATGTTCACAAGTCCTCGAAGAATTTCTCTGCTTATTCATATGCTTACCCTAACCTCTCTTATGCGAAACGAAATGGATTGGCTTCTATGCCACCATTCTCATATGGAGCTCGCAGAGTGATGAACTCTTTGCCACCCCTTGAGATGTGGGTGGTGAAGAAAAGAACTAATTTCCTCTGCGAGGTCAGGTCTCGGGCGTGCTCTAACGTCTGAAGAATTTGCTGGGGGCCTGACAAAATTGCCTGAAAGGACGCAGGCTAATCATGAAGAAATGAACTTTCATTTCACATGTCCTCATACTGCTTGATGAAATTCATCTGATGAAGTTGATATCATATTCTTCACTGATGAAGTATATGAGATCGTAAGTAGCACTAATTCATCTGCAGGATGATCAACCCAAAGCAAATGAGTGGGTCCTCGATAGTGGATGTACAAATCACATGATTTGGTGACAAGAATCTATTGATGGATGCTCCCTTATCACCGTCACATCTGAAGCATATCATCTTTCTTGACAAAGGCAAAAGTCGGTATTGGGTCTTGGTAAGGTTGCGATCTCTAAGGACATACACATGGACAAAGTCATGCTTGTTGAGTCCTTAGGATACAACCTCATGTCGATCTCAATGCTTTGTGATCTTGACATGGTTGTTGTCTTTGGCAAGTATCGTTGTGTTGTGATTATGGAAGCTGACAATTCCAAAGTCTTCGAAGGCTTTAGGAGAGGAGACTTGTATACTGTTGATTTCTCTACAGGACCACAACCAGCCGTGTGTCTACTTGCAAAAGCTTCAGAAGGTTGGCTATGGCATCGACGACTTGGTCACGCAGGCATGAGGATTTGCACACGCTTGCGAAGAAGAAGCATGTCATTGGCATTGAAAATGTCAAATTCCTCAAGGATCACTTGTGTGGATCCTGTGAAGCTGGAAAAATGACCAAGGCCAAGCATCCAGCAAAGACTATCATGACCACTACTCGTCCATTCAATTGATTCACATGGACCTCTTTGGTCCTAATCATTACTCAGCAGTCACTAATGATGCATCTCTATATGGCTTTGTTATTGTTGATGATTACTCTCTTTACACATGGGTACACATTGTTACTTACAAACATGAAGTGCAGGAAGTCTTCAAACAATTTTCCTCGAGGGCTTCAACCAACTTCGGTGTGAAGATCAAGCACATCAGAGTGACAATGGAACTGAGTTCAAGAATTCCGGTCTTGATGACTATCTTGATGAACTTGGTATTACTCATTAGTTATCCGCTCCCTATACTCCTCGGCAAAATGGCGTCATGGAGCGCAAGAACGAGAACTCTTGTTGAGATGGCTCGCACTATGCTTGATGAATACAGAACGCCTCGTCGTTTTTGGATTGATGCAATTGATACCGCGTGCCAAATCATCAATAGAGTATATCTTCACAAATTCTTCAATAAGACTGCCTATTAACTCCACAAAGACAAGAAACCAAATGTGAGTTATTTCAAAGTCTTGATTGCTAAATGTTGGATTAGGGATCCTCATCACAATGCTAAATTTGCACCAAAAGCACATGAAGGTTTTATGCTTGGTTATGGAAAGGACTACGCACACCTCTGAGTCTTCAACAATGTTCTTTACAAGATTGTTGAAACTGTAGATGTGCGGTTTGATGAAACTAATGGCTCGCAAAGAGAGCACCTACCTTCTGTGATAGATGAACCACCACCTGAGGAATCTATCAAGTTCAAGGCAACTGAGGATGTAATTCCTACTAAAGAATCTGCTGGAGAATTCATTCCAGAACGCGAAGAACGTCGAGCTAATGCACCTGAAGATAATCTTTGAAGAAAATGGTCTTTGAAGAAAATCTTGATCAAATTCCTCGGCGACAACCAGCCCATCCTCGTGTTGCAAAAGAAGTGCAAGTTGACAAGATCATCGATGACATTGAAGCGCCAGGTCCTCTCACACGCTCAAAAGCTTCACATTTATCTAACTTTTGTGGGCACTATGCTTTTGTCTCTATCACAGAGCCCACGAAGGTAGATGAAGCATTTCTGGAGCCTGAGTGGATTCAGGCTATGCAAGAAGAATTACATCAGTTCGAGCTCAACAATGTCTGGGAACTGGTCAAACGTTCAAATCCTCGCAAGCATAATATCATTGGCACAAAGTGGATCTACCACAACAAGCAAGATGAAAATGGCCTTGTGGTGAGGAATAAGGCACGACTTGTAGCTCAAGGCTACACACAGGTTGAAGGAATTGATTTCGATGAAACTTTTGCACTGTTGCTAGACTTGAGGCTATTCGCATATTACTTGCTTATGCTAACCATCATAATATCACTTTATATCAAATGGATGTGAAAAGTGCATTCCTCAATGGTAAGCTTGAGGAAGAAGTATATGTTGCTCAACCCCTGTGTTTTGAAGATCCAAAGAATCCCGACAAAGTCTTCAGACTCAACAAGGCCCTCTATGGCCTCAAACAGGCCCCTCGGGCGTGGTTTGATACTTTGAAGGAATTCTTCGTGAAGAATGGCTTCACACCCGGTTCACTCGACCCTACTCTCTTTACTAAATCTTATGATGGTGAACTGTTTGTGTGCCAAATATACGTTGATGATATTATCTTTGGCTGTCTTGACCAACGTTATAGTGATGAATTTACCTATATGATGAGTGAAGAATATCAAATGTCTATGATGGGAGAGTTGAAATTCTTCTTAGGTCTTCAAATTAAATCAACAACACAATGGCATATTCATATCTCGGAGAAATACCTCAAAGATGTTACGAAGAAATTCGGCATGCAAGATTGCAAAGGCGTCAAAATTCCTATGCCCACAAATGGCCATCTATGCAATCGATGAAAATGGTATTGACTTGATCACAAGGTATACCGCTCCATGATTGGTTCTTTATTGTACTTATGTGCATCTAGGCCAGATATAATGCTTAGTGTTTGCATGTGTGCCCGATTTCAAGCTACAAGAAGGAATCACACCATAAGGTGTGAAGCATATTCTTCGATATCTAGCTCACACACCAACACTAGGATTATGGTACCCCAAGGGCTCTACTTTTGATCTCATTGGATATTACGACTCGACTATGCTGGTGATCGTGTGGACCGTAAGTCAACATCTGGTACTTGTCATTTCCTTGGACGATCTTTGGTCTGTTGGTCCTCGAAGAAACAGAACTGCGTATCACTGTCTACTACTGAAGCTGAGTACATTGCTGCTGGTTCTTGCTGTGCTCAATTGCTGTGGATGAAGCAAACTCTCAAGGACTACGGCATCAACGTGAAGAATGTGCCTCTCTTCTGTGACAATGAGAGTGCCATCAAGATTGCTCACAACCCAGTTCAGCACTCAAAGACAAAGCACATTCAGATTCATCATCATTTTCTTCGTGATCATGTGTTGAAGGGCGACATCTCCATCAAGCATGTGAAGACTGAAGAACAGCTAGCCGATATCTTCACAAAGCCCTTAGATGAGAAGAGATTTAGCAAGTTGCGGTGTGAGCTAAATATCTTAGAATCTTTGAATGTTCTTTAAAAAGGACACACATCCTGACACTTATGCAAAATTGATGACTTAGATGTGCAACACATGAAGAAACGTTTTTCTTCAATCAATGAAGAACAACACTCGAAGTGTGAAGAAATTAATGAAGAATTTGATTCTCAGAACCCTACAAAAATTGTACGTGGTGTCTAAAATAATCATTCTTATATGGTGGGTCACGCCACCACCAAAGTTGAAAATCTTCAATTTGAGTTTTTCCTCAGTTTTTGAAATTGTTCAGTTTTTCAAATTCTTCAACTTTGCAAATTCTTCACTGTTTCCGTCGTTTTTCTTCATTGGCTATATTTATATATATATATGGGTTTATGTCCTCTACAGCATTCACTTATGGCTATTTCTTCAAGTTGCTTTTTCTACTAAGTGAATGTGATCGGACCCTTCCCCGTCTATGCTATACTCAACCCAATCTATTCACAAATTCTTCATGTGCGTTCTATTTGAAACTTCGTTCAAAATCTTCCTTTGTGTCCTTGTCAATTTGAAGAAATTGCGAACGGAACTTTTAACTTATCTTATCCAAATTTTCGCCTTGCCGCTCAATCCGTTCCGCTTCCTAAGTTAGACTTATCTATTCACCCACGATCTAACACGATCTCCACTTTTCAAGACGTGGGTGACACATGTCAGCGAATGAGAAGGGTTGAGGCACGTTCGTCCAAAATCTTCGGGCGAACGGTTTTTCACCGTGGCTATATATACCCCCTCTCCCCTTCCTCACTTCCTTTACTCCGCTCGACCGCTCTCTCTCTCGCTCGAGCTTCTCAAACCCTAGCGCCGCCGCTACTCCATCATCGCCGGTGAGGAAGAGCTTCACTGCCTCGACCTCGTCGCCATCGTACTCGCCGACCGCGGAAATCTTCACTCCGCCGCCGCCGTAGCTGTCTTCCTCCGCCGAGTTAGGGCGTGGGAGATCTGAACCGATTTAACTTCTAATCTACACTTCTCGGTTAAATCGTGTTCTTTAGTTCGGGTAATTAAAAGTTACTTTTATTACTCGCTTTGATTCTCAAACCTTCCTGAAAATCTTCAAAGGTGTTTATTCTTCAAATCTTCACACATATGAACACCTCAAACGAAATACGCTCTTGATTTGTTTCTCTAAACAATGATTTTTCTTCAAGATTCCTCAATTGTGTGGATCCTCGATCTATACAACTCTGGAACCTAAGACAAAGATCGCTTAGTAAAATTCTTCAAGGCTCATCTGGTCAAATTCCTCAAACTAATTCTTTTGAAAAATCTTACGAGAGCATATGACCTCTCCAAATTCCTCGCAACTATACTCTGTTCACAGGTACTCATGTCATTCTTTGAATCACTAGGTTCTCATCAACTTAACTCATTTGCAGCGTTAATCGAAGAAAAGTTGCATACTTCTTAATATAATTCGATTGTTCAAAGTCCTCATCTGAAGAATATGGCAGATGGAAAGAAGCCACAGAAAGGATGAAAGGGGGCCGAGTTCATGACTGCTTTTGAGATACCTGAGGACATCTATGCTGACTATTGCACACCTGATGAAGCCAAGTTTGGCAAGGAAAACAAAAATCAGCGCAAGAAGCGCATTCAGAGGATTGAAAGGAGATGGGCAAGAGAATGCAGGGAGTACAGGTATGTTACTCCAAAGTATATGAAGAAATTCGCTCTTAATCCTCCATGCCCAAGAGCTCCATTGGCACCTGGCCAAGAAGCTGACCCCACCAGCATCAAGCGTGGTGAGGACTTTCCTGAAGAATGGGCCAAGCGCCAAGCCAAGTTGTCGAGACAAGCCAAAGAAGCAGTGAGGAAATTCAATGAAGACTACGCTCACTGCCACTGAGGCCCTGTCAAGCCTAGAAAATTCATGGCAAAGAAGCCAGCGCACAAGCCAAGTGCTTCACCAACAGTGCCCTCACGGCCAAAATCCTCAGCAATGCCCTCACGGCCAGAATCTTCAATGCCCTCACAGCCAGTTCCTCATGCTGCTTCTTCTCTTCCCAAATCCTCGGCAGCTCCTCCAAAGTCCTCAGCACCTGTGCATCTGGCCACGTGCCAAAGGACTGCATGCATCTCTATTGCCTCTGGTGTCTCAGCAAGTTCCTCAGCTGCACCAAATTCTTCATCAGGCCCCACTCTGCTGAAGAAAAAGGCAACTGCTGGACGAGGTCCTCGGCCAAGTCCGAAGAAGAAACAGGTTGCCTTCTAAGTGTCATATGACGATGAAGCTGATATTGATGAACTTGCAGAAATCATCAGAGACCGACAAGTTAGGGCCGCTAGAGCCAAAGGCACACCTGTGCCACTGCTTCTGGATCCAAGGGCGATCCTTGAATACATTGATCTATGGCACAAGGATCTAGAGACACCTATGCCTGATTTTCATTTGACTCTTGGACAAAGTCACATGCTGACCCATTTCATCTCTGAAGAGAAATGGAAATTTGAGAAGGCAAGGCAGATCAAGAAGGCTCGATTCAGGAAAGAGAAGTTCACGAGGAAAACGTTGTCGAGAATGACAACCGAGGAACTCCTCAAGATCGATGCGAAATCAAAGCCCTCAGTGATGACTTTGATGCGTTTTATGCTGATTGGCAAGGAGCCATAGTCAGTTTTGTCAATCTGACAAAGAAGTTCACAAATGTTGCAGTCCCAACGCAACAAGAAATTCCTCAGTGGAATCTCTGCTCGGCCTTTGAAGAACATGCCAAAGGCACCGATGATTTTCAGCCTTTGAAGACAATGCTAGTTCGGGGCTGATGACTCCATTCCAGCGCTGAAGAAATTGCGGGGCATCCACTAGTGGTGCGCTTGAAGAAAGCCCGAAGAAGTCGGAGGCTGCATACATTGCGCCTGAGGAAATTCAAACAGATTCCTCAGCTCCTCCTGCGCCTACACCAACTCCTATCCTTCCATCTGCATCAGATGTGAAGAAGACCAAGGCTGCAGAGAAAGCTGCAGTGAAGAAAAGGAAAGGATCAGCTGCTTCAAATTCTTCAGCCCCGAAGAAAATGAAGCCTATGACAAGCTCTTTTGCAAATCCAATCAATCTTGTCCCAATTTCTTCCATTCCATCAAAGGACCTTGTTCCTTTTGGTGAAGAATATGAGATCCCTAGCGGATCTGATGAAGAAAATCATTCTGCTGCTTCGTCAGAGCAGATTGATGAAGAAATTGAAGTGGATGCGATCCCTTCTACTCCTGTCATTTCCTCGCCAATGCCTCAGTTCACAGCTGAAGAGGCTGGTGTTGAAGAAATTGAAGAAGATGTGGATATTGGAAGCACAACACCCGTGATGAACGATGACTTTTGGGACAGTCAGCATCCAAATTCCCCACTCTTCACTCCAATACAACAAATTCTCGGTCCCTGCACCAACGGTTCAAATGGGCTCTGAAGAAACTCATCCCACCTCGTCCGTGCATGAAAAAATTCCAGCCACTAGTGCTGAAGAACCTGCTGCTGCTGATCCTTTGCACACGCAGCCTGCATATGAAGAGGAACCAGAAAATTCTCATCCTGAAGAACCTGAGATTGCGATTCCTGAGGTCGTGATGCAACTCACTGACACTCCACTGCCAAAGCCAAAGAATCCATTCTCAACGAAGCAAAAGTTCAAGGCTGAAGATTTCTTCGGCGAGCATGTGTTCTTCATCGACTACAACCCATATGACTCTGCCGCATAAGGAAGAGGCGTTTACGGACTGCTAGTCAAGCCAACTTCTATTCCTCTCGTATATTCAACAAAGACAAAGTCTTCAATCATGCACATATTCCTCACGTGGACATGGAATCTCTGCCAGGCTTCGAGCCGGTCCTCGGTGTTCTTCACGATCTTTGGTTTGCTGAATTTCTGCATCGACATACGTGATTGGAATGAAGAACTCATTCTTCAATTCTATGCGACGCTGCACATCACCGGAGATTACGAAGATGTGAACTCATGGGTGCTGGACTGGATGATGGAAAATACTCACTACAAGGCACCGGACAATCTGAATTGCTTCGTGCCCTCCCACTCAGTCCTCCCCATGATGGTGCCCGTTGCATCTACAACGAACCTGAGCTTTCAAATCATTACATGCAAGTGCTGATGAAGCCTTTGAAGCCAGGGCAGGCACCTCGAACCAAATTCCTTGTCAAGGAATTATTGTATGTGCCTCGGACTGTCTATCGCATTCTGACGAAGACAATGAGTCCTATCAAAGGCCACGACTCAAATGATGAAGAAGTCGTTGGCATCATGAAGAATATGGTTTTCAATATCATTCATGGCGTTCCCGTCAACTTCCATGATTTTTTCATGAGGACTCTTGCAAATATTGCTATGTCACCTTTTGAGCTGAAGCCTTATGCACCATGGATTATGAGGTTCATCAGGACAAGGTCTTCACTCAATTACAAGGCTAATACTATGAACCACTGCAGCTACTTGCCTCCAATTGAAGTCCTCAAACGAACATTTTCCTTAGCTGATGACAAAGGCAAGGCAACTGCTGTGATAGATGAAGGCATTCATCCATTGGATGGTCAATTTCGCAAGGCTGCATCCTACTCTACCAATGATGACTCTGCCACTCATGACTCTGCCGCCAATACCTCAGCCAAGCAAAATCCTCAAGCCACAGCACCCATGGTGATGACTGATCGTGAGTTACTCCTCAGTCTTCATCAGAAAGTTGATCGCAATCATAAATGGGTCAAGCGTCAGTTTGGTTCAATTCTTCACAACATGACCTCAACACACAATGCAGTGAAGAAAAACCAATACTACCTCCATGAAACCTTCAACCTTACTGGCTGTTCTATCTCATCTCTACTGTATGAAGATCTGAAGAACATAGGTCTCAAGGAAGAATTTGACCGGTCCGCACCTCCTGAAGAAATTCAAGAAGGTCAAGGTTCCTTCCTTGGTGGCCAGCTCCTATTCTTCATCGCGCGACACTAATGAAAATGAAGACTTGGACGACACTGCGGCAGGCCCTACTACGACAACCGACCCCGACAACGCTGGTGCTCCTCCATCTACTTGATATTCTTCGGGGGCGTTAGTCCTCAGTTTCGATCCTTTTGGTCATGACAAAGGGGGAGAAATTTGAGTTAGTCTTCAAGCGGGTCTATTATATGGGCTTTTTTTCTAAGTTACAACTCTCGCTCTTCCGAAACTTTTATTGGATCGAGTTGTAATCTTAAACCCGATGGTGCTCTGATACTTTTGATGTGTTCCTCTGCATGCTTATTCTTTGTTATATGTTAATACATGCATGCTGAATTACATCAGTCACCATATTTCATCATGCATTTCAAATTCTTCATATTATATGTCAAATGCATGTATGAATTACAAGATATAGGGGGAGATCTCCATGATTCAACTCTTGAAATATGCAATGCCTCAAAAGCAAATTCCTCACTATGCACATCTTCAGGGGGAGTTCTTCTATATCTTGCAATCAAATTCCTCAAAGATCGTATTTACACTTCATATGTTTATCCTCGTTGAAAACTTAACCTATATTGTCATCAATCACCAAAAGGGAGAGATTGTAAGTGCATCTAGTGCCCTTAGTGATTTTGGTGTATTGAAGACTTATAGGTTAAGAGACTAATGTGTTTATGAGTGTACGGGTCTATAAGTCTATGAGGAGTTTGATATTTCTGAGAGAAAGTCGACCCGTAAAAATGAAGTTCTTCGATTTGAAGACTTTGGATTTCAAGACTTTTGAAGACTTTGAAAGTGAAGAAATTGGTGTGACCTTGAAGACTTGGTATTCATTTGAGGAACATGAAGCGTGAAGACTTTTGTTTTCATAGTTTCGTTTCTCTTTCTTGAGTCATAGGAAACACCGTACTGTTAAAAGGGTCGAGGAAATACTAAGGAAAAATTTCCATGTGATGCTCAACTCAAAATCCTACACCTACCAATCCCTTCGAGTGAAGCCTTTGGAAATCTCATACAGTTCAGTCAATTTCTTGATGTGAGACGAAGTTCTTCCGGTCGCTAAGGAATTTGTTACGACCGAGGAGTTAGGAATTCGCCAAAGGCAGATTGCCTACGGTGAGGAACATGATAGGCCCGAGGAATTTGAAAGTCAAATTTCCGACCAGATTCTTGTCTTCTTGTACTTTGTTCCAAAATATCTTATCCACCTAACGGCCATATCATTGAAGGGCATTTATGTCTTATCATGTTGGGCTGCTCCCTAGGCTATAAATAGCCGCCCCTTCAACCACTAGCTGGTTGGCTGCTCGAGAGAACTTGACACTTGTCATTTGAGAGCAACCCATCCTCCGAGGACTTTGAGCGAAAATCATCGAGTGAGGAAAACCAAAAACCAAACCCCTACAAACCCAAAGTGATTGAGCATCACTAAAGAGATTGATCCTGCGTGGATCCGACGCTTGTTACCTTTGAAGACTGTGCTTCTTCCAGACGGTTAGGCGTCATGGTCTAGAGCATCCAAGAGGAATTGTGGATCGCCGAGTGACCAAGACTGTGAAGGTTTGGAAGTCGCCTGAAGACTTACCACGAGTGATTGGACGAGGTCTGTGTGACCTTAGTTCAAGGAGAATACGGTGATGACTTGGTGTCCCGAGCTGCATGCTCAGCGACTGGGTGTCCGAGACTGTGTGTCCTCGAGTTTAAATACTCAGCCGCTCCAACCAGATGTACAACTGAGACAGCAGTTGGAACTGGTCTACCAAATCATTGTCTTCACCAACCTTAGTGGTTCTATTTCCTCAACTCCTTCGTTTCCTCATTCTTTGTGTTGAGTGTTTGTTCATATACGTGTTTGAAGACTTTCATCAAGACTTTCTCAAGTTCCTCGGTTCAATTTCTTTAGTCTGTTTGTCTTCATCTTGTGTTATCCTGTGATTACGCTTTACGTACTTTCGGTGATTGTCTTCATTTCATCATGATGACCATGCCCGCATTCTGTTATGCTTACTTCTGAGTACTTATTCTGCTGCAAGTAGTTCTTCGCTAAGGAATTTCCTCACCGGCAAATTCCTCATTGAAGAATTCATAAAAATCGCCATTCACCCCCCCTCTAGTCGATATAACGCACTTTCAGCATCATGTTATTTTATCATGGCTCGGCATATTGCATTCAAGTTTAACCGGATTAAATTGAACTTGAACAACTGTTGGCTGAGTCATGGTGCCACCATATCGAAACTGACCAGTGCAACCACGCTTATCTTATGGGTAAGGTCCTAACTGGGTATATTGTCGTGCATCTCGCCGGTGCCTCCCATGAGGGAAGGTTATGGGCGTGCTTACTGTCGGTGTCAAAACCGGAGGATCTCGGGTAGGGGGTCCCGAACTATGCGTCTAGGCGGATGGTAACAGGAGACAAGGGACACGATGTTTTTACCCAGGTTCGGGCCCTCTCGATTGAGGTAAAACCCTACTCCTGCTTGATTAATATTGATGATATGGGTAGTACAAGAGTAGATCTACCACGAGATCGGAGAGGCTAAACCCTAGAAGCTAGCCTATGGTATGATTGTTGTTCGTCCTAAGGACTAAAACCCTCCGGTTTATATAGACCTTTGGAGAGGGTTAGGGTTACAGAGTCGGTTACAATGGAAGGAGATCTACATATCCGTATCGCCAAGCTTGCCTTCCACGCCAAGGAAAGTCCCATCCGGACACGGGACGAAGTCTTTAATCTTGTAGCTTCATAGTCCAGGAGTCCGGCCGAAGGTTATAGTTCAGCTATCCGGACACCCCCTAATTCGGGACTCCCTCACTTACCCTGATCAGGTAGGCGGACATAAGCTTGTGTGCCCGTTGTTTTATTATTATTATTTTTATGGATCCGGTCCCCGTGAGGGAGGTTTGACCACGACGGTGGTCAGGGTGTCTTTGGTAGACACGGGGCCACCCAGGACTAGCCCAGTTGGGAGTGGGTCGGAGTGGCCGGGAGAGTGTCATGACAATAGATCGGTTTTGTCGGAACACTGTTGGTCCACCCGAATGGGAGTGCGAGGCCATGGGTTCCGTGGTGTGGGTACAGTGTGCTAACCTTTGCAGAGTGTATATTAAATCTATCGATAGCCGCGCCCGTGGATAAGGGCCCAGTTCGTGTCGGTCCCACCATGAGTCAACAGTATTAATAATAACTTGATTAATGACAACCCTGGTTCGATGATGAGATAAGTTGGTTGTGATCGCCGGAAGGATCACGGTTTGAGACCAAGTGTTGTCCATGGTTGTGATCGCCAGAATGATCACCGTGGTATCGAGGATACAGAGTTGTTGGATATTCGTGATCTTGTCCGAGAATCATGGGTAAAGATCAAGCTCCTTGTGGTCATTTAATGATTGCTACGGTATTTTTTATACCAAGCTTGATTTGATCCTGAGATGATCGTGTGATGTCCGAGGTTGGTAAGTGATGCATGTGATGGTTACGAGGTAATCCGAGCAGAATAAATAATGCATATAGTGTCATCATGTTGCATGCTAGTATCGTCAGATTCATATGTTCATGCCGTGCTCATATTGTTCTAGCTGTATCATGTTCATGTTGCCTTTGGATTCTTAGTGGCTATGATGATTATTTTCATGATGGTATCTGGTATTATTTTGGGAGTATTCATTTGGATGTCATGTTGCTCATGTCATGTTGTTATGAGGATCTCATGTTAATACCTGCTTAACATGTAATTGCCATGTTGTTGTTTGTCTTGAATGCTTCTAGTTAGTTGTGATCTTGCAAATACATTAAATGTACTGACCTGGTGTGTCATGCCAGCTTGCAGGTCGTGTCTGGATTGCTTGCTTGTTTGGTGTTGTTCCTGTGTTCGCGAGCTAGGATAAGCGTTCCAGCAATAGTCCCTGCGGAGTGGAGTTCACCACCGTCGTCGTTGTTCCGCTACCAGTAGTTTTTCCGCTGCTTCGAGTTGTTCTGCTGCTTGCATAGAGCAACTGAGGATGGCGTAGTGTCGCCGTGCCGATGTTATTTATTGTAATATCGGAGACCTTGTATTCACATTCGTGTTATAATAGAAAACTGGTTTGTTCTATGCTAAGCAGTGCCGTATTCCAGAAGACTTCTCCTCGGTCTCTGGGCTGGAATATGGGGCGTTCCGGTTTCTCTGAGCCGGGGTGCCACACTACAAGCATAGAATTTTTACTATCCACATAAGCAAATTTTTTCTCATGAGTAAAAGTGGGAGCAAACTCAACAAAATAACTATCATGTGATTGAAAATTAAGATCGAGATGACAAGTTTATGGTTATCATTATTCTTTATAGCATACATGTCATCACAATAATCATCATAGATAGGAGGCATGCTTTCATCATAGTAAATTTGCTCATCAAAGCTTGGGGGACAAAAAATATCATCTTCATCAAACATAGTTTCCCCAAGCTTGTGGCTTTGCATATGATTAGCATCATGGGTATTCAAAGAATTCATACTAACAACATTGCAATAATGCTCATCATTCACATATTTTATGCCAAGCATTCTATGTAATTCTTCTTCTAGTACTTGAGCACAATTTCCCTTCCGATCATTTTCACGAAAGACATTAAAAAGATGAAGCATATGAGGCACCCTTAATTCCATATTTTTTGTAGTTTTCTTTTATAAACTAAACTAGTGATAAAACAAGAAACTAAAAGATTTGATTGCAAGATCTAAAGATATACCTTCAAGCACTCACCTCCCCGGCAATGGCGCCAGAAAAGAGCTTGATGTCTACTACACAACCTTATTCTTGTAGACATTGTTGGGCCTCCAAGTGCAGAGGTTTGTAGGACAGTAGCAAATTTCCCTCAAGTGGATGACCTAAGGTTTATCAATCCGTGGGAGGCGTAGTATGAAGATGGTCTCTCTCAAACAACCCTGTAACCAAATAACAAATAGACTCTTGTGTCCCCAACACACCCAATACAATGGCAAATTGTATAGGTGCACTAGTTCGGCGAAGAGATGGTGATACAAGTGCAATATGGATGGTAGATATAGGTTTTTGTAATCTGAAAATATAAAAACAGCAAGGTAACTAATGATAAAAGTGAGCATAAACGATATTGCAATGCTAGGAAACAAGGCCTAGGGTTCATAATTTCACGAGTGCAAGTTCTCTCAACAATAATAACATAATTGGATCATGTAACTATCCCTCAACATGCAACAAAGAGTCACTCCAAAGTCACTAACAGCGGAGAACAGACGAAGAGATTATGGTAGGGTACGAAACCACCTCAAAGTTATTCTTTCTGATCAATCTATTAAAGAGTCCGTAGTAAAATAACATGAAGCTATTCTTTAAGTTCGATCTATCATAGAGTCCGTACTAGAATAACACCTTAAGACACAAATCAACCAAAACCCTAATGTCACCTAGATACTCCAATGTCACCTCAATTATCTGTGGGTATGATTATACGATATGCATCACACAATCTCATATTCATCTATTCAAACCAACACAAATTACTTCAAAGAGTGTCCCAAAGTTTCTACCGGAGAGTCAAGACGAAAACGTGTGCCAATCCCTATGCATAAGTTCATGGGCGGAACCCGCAAGTTGATCACCAAAACATACATCAAGTGGATCACGTGATATCCCATTGTCACCACAGATAAGCACGGCAAGACATACAACAAGTGTTCTCAAATCCTTAAAGACTCAATCCGATAAGATAACTTCAAAGGGAAAACTCAATCCATTACAAAAGAGTAGAGGGGGAGAAACATCATAAGATCCAACTATAATAGCAAAGCTCGCGATACATCAAGATTGTACCACCTCAAGAACACGAGAGAGAGATCAAACACATAGCTACTGGTACATACCCTCAGCCCCAAGGGTGAACTACTCCCTCCTCGTCACGGAGAGCGTCGGGATGATGAAGATGGCCATTGGTGAGGGATCCCCCCTCCGGCAGGGTGCCGGAACAGGGTCCCGATTGGTTTTTGGTGTCTACAGAGGCTTGCGGCGGCGGAACTGCCGATATATTCTGTTCCCCGATGGTTTTAGGGTATATGGATATATATATAGGCAAAAGAAGTCGGTCAGGGGAGCCGCGAGGGGCCCACGAGGGTGGGGGCACACCCAGGGGGGCAGGCGCGCCTCCCTGCCTCGTGGCCACCTCGAAGCTTCCCTGTCTCTACTCCAAGTCTCCTGGATTGCTTTCGTTCCAAAAATCACACTCCCGAAGGTTTCATTCCGTTTGGACTCTGTTTGATATTCCTTTTTTGCGAAACACTGAAACAAGGGAAAAAGCGAAGCGGCACTTTGGGCTCTGGGTTAATAGGTTAGTCCCAAAAATAATATAAAAGTGTTTAGTAAAGCCCATAAACATCCAAAACAGATAATATAATAGCATGAATACTTCATAAATTATAGATACGTTGGAGACGTATCAGAGGCCCAGTCCGAATTGCTGTTTTTTTTTGCCTATTTCAGTGTTTCGAAGGAAAGGAATATCGAACGGAGTCCAAACGGAATGAAACCTTCGGGAACGTGATTTTCTTAACAAATGTGATCCAGAGAACTTGGAGTGGACGTCAAGCAACCGACGAGGAAGCCACGAGGCAAGGGGGCGCGCCTACCTGGGCGCGCCCTCCACCCTCGTGGGCCCCTCGTGGCTCCACCGACCTACTTCTTCCTCCTATAAATACCTACGTACCCCCAAACCATCAGAGACGGAGCCAAAACCCTATTTCCACCGCCGCAACCTTCTGTACCCATGAGATCCCATCTTGGGGCCTTTTCCGGCGCTTCGCCGGAGGGGGCATTGATCACGGAGGGCTTCTACATCAACACCATAGCCTCTCCGATGATGTGCGAGTAGTTTACTTCAGACCTTCGGGTCCATAGTTATTAGCTAGATGGCTTCTTCTCTCTCTTTGGATCTCAATACAAAGTTCTCCTCAATTCTCTTGGAGATCTATTTGATGTAACTCTTCTTTTTGCGGTGTGTTTGTCGAGATATGATGGATTGTGGGTTTATGATCAAGATTTTCTATGAACAATATTTGAATCTCCTCTGAATTCTTTTATGTATGATTGGTTATCTTTGCAAGTCTCTTCGAATTATCAGTTTGGTTTGGCCTACTAGATTGATCTTTCTTGCAATGGAATGAGTGCTTAGCTTTGGGTTCAATCTTGCGGTGCTCGTTCCCGATGTGATGGGGGAAAGCGACACGTATTGTATTGTTGCCATCGAGGATAAAAAGGTTTATATCATATTGCATGAGTTTATCCCTCTACATCATGTCATCTTGCTTAAAGCGTTACTCTCTTCTTATGAACTTAATACTCTAGATGCATGCTGGATAGCGGTCGATGTGTGGAGTAATAGTAGTAGATGCAGGCAGGAGTCGGTCTACTTGTCACATACATGATGCCTATATACATGATCATACCTAGATATTCTCATAACTATGCACAATTCTATCAATTGCTCGACAGTAATTCGTTTACCCACCGTAATACTTATGCTATCTTGAGAGAAGCCACTAGTGAAACCTATGGCCCCCGGGTCTATTTTCCATCATATTAATCTCCCGACAACTAGCTATTTCTGGTGCCGTTTATTTTGCTTTCTTTATTTTTACTCTTTACCATAAAATACCAAAAGTATTATCTTATCATCTCTATCAGATCTCACTCTCGTAAGTGACCGTGAAGGGATTGACAACCCCTTTATCGCGTTGGTTGTGAGGTTCTTATTTGTTTGTGTAGGTGTGTGGGACTCGAGCGTGGTCTCCTACTGGATTGATACCTTGGTTCTCAAAAATTGAGGGAAATACTTACGCTACTTTACTGCATCACCCTTTCCTCTTCAAGGGAAAACCCACGCTGTGCTCAAGAGGTAGCAAGAAGGATTTCTGGCGCCGTTGCCGGGGAGTCTACGCACAAGTCAAGGCATACCAAGTAGCCATCACAAACTCTTATCCCTCGCATTACATTATTTGCCATTTGCCCCTCGTTTTCCTCTCCCCCACTTCACCCTTGCCGTTTTATTCACCCTCTCTTTCTGTTCGCCTCTTTCCCGTTGTTCTTCTTGTGCCATGGCCGAATCAAAAAGGGCTATGGGCTCTCCCCAGGGTTTTAGTACTTTGGATAGTCCTTCCGTCCTCTCTAAACTCATAAATAATGATGCTATGGAAAGGCCTGCCGGGGTTATCGATGAGTGTTTGAATAATATCGATGAAGATGATCCCGGAATTTTTCGTTATTTGCTTGATGAGTCTTTTAAAGATGCTTGGGATAGGCTTTTAAGGATCCGAGCTAGCTATGTGCCCCAATATCAAATTGAGATATACCTAAAAAGCTTTTATGTTGGGATGCCCGCTTCATTCAAGCAAGTTTTATATTCTATTTTTGAAGAGGGTTTTCTTCAGGGGGATCTCATAGATACCTATGAAAAGATAAAAATTATATTTGGGCAACCTATGAGTGAGAAAGTTGAATACACCTCCCTTTTGTGCTTTTACCAAAACGAAATTATCAAAGAGATGAAGGCTAGCTTAGATGCAAATTTCCGTAGCGTACTTAATCTTTCTTCCACCATTAATGGCCACATGCTTTCTCAAAATAGAAAGATAAATGCTATAGATAATAAATTTTCTCTTTTCTTTCCCAATACCAAAGATGGCAATACCTAGATCAATCCTTGTTTTTATGCCTAGCTAAGGGCGTTAAACGATAGCCCTTGTTGGGAGGCAACCCAATTTTATTTTAGTTTTTTGCTTTTTACTTCTGTTTAGGAATAAATGTTTGATCTAGCTTCTGGTTAGATGTGTTTTTATGGTTGAATTAGTGTTTGTGCCAAGTAAAGCCAATAGGATCTTCTTGGATGATAGTTATTTAATCCTGCTGAAAATTCCAGAAACTTTATGTTCACGAAAACAATTGTTAAATCACCAGAACATGATTAAATACTGATTCCAATTGCAGCAGATCAATAAACAAATTATCTAGGTCGTCCTATTTTGGTGGAATTTTTGGAGTTCCAAAAGTTTGCATTAGTTACACATTACTACATCGCTCTGCTTTTTGACAGATTCTGTTTTTCGTGTGTTGTTTGCTTATTTTGATGAATCTATGGCTAGTAAAATAGTTTATAAACCATAGAGAAGTTGGAATACAATAGGTTTAACACCAATATAAATAACGAATGAGTTCAATACAGTACCTTGAAGTGGTGTTTTGTTTTCTTTCGCTAACGGAGCTCACGACATTTTCTGTTAAGTTTTGTGTTGTGAAGTTTTCAAGTTTTGGGTAAGGATTTGATGGATTATGGAACAAGGAGTGGCAAGAGCCTAAGCTTGGGGATGCCCGAGGCACCCCAAGGTAAATCCTCAAGGACACCAAAAATCCAAAGCTTGGGGATGCCCCGGAAGGCATCCCCTCTTTCGTCTTCGTCCATCGGTAACTTTACTTGGAGCTATATTTTTATTCACCACATGATATGTGTTTTGCTTGGAGCATCTTGTATGATTTGAGTCTTTGCTTTTTTAGTTTACCACAATCATCCTTTCTGTACACACCTTTTGAGAGAGACACGCATGATTCGGAATTTATTAGAATACTCTATGTGCTTCACTTATATCTTTTGAGCTATATAGTTTTTGCTCTAGTACTTCACTTATATCTTTTAAAGCATGTCGGTGGTTGGTTTTATAGAAACTATTGTTTTCCCATGCTTCACTTATTTTATTTTGAGGGTCCTACAAAACAGCATGGTAATTTTCTTTAGTTGAGAAATTAGTCCTAAAAGGATAGGCATTCAAGATTTGTAAAAACTTTCTTATAAGTGCGTTGAATACTAAGAGAAGTTTGATGCTTGATAATTGTTTTGAGATATGAAGATGGTGATATTAGAGTCATTCTAGTTGAGTAGTTGTGAATTTGAGAAATACTTGTGTTAAATTTTGTGATTCCCGTAGCATGCACGTATGGTGAACCGTTATGTGATGAAGTCGGAGCATGATTTATTTATTGATTGTCTTCCTTATGAGTGGCGGTCGGGGATGAGCGATGGTCTTTTCCTACCAATCTATACCCATAGGAGCATGCGCGTAATACTTTGTTTTGATAACTAATAGATTTTTGCAACAAGTATATGAGTTCTTTTAACTAATGTTGAGTCCATGGATTATACGCACTCTCTCTCCCTTCCACCATTGCTAGCCTCTCTATTACCGCGCACTTTTTGCTGGTATCATACACCCACCATTACCTTCCTCAAAACAGCCACCATACCTACCTATCATGGCATTTCCATAGCCATTCCGAGATATATTGCCATGCAACTTACCACCGTTCCGTTTACTATGACATGCTCCATCATTGTCATATTGCTTTGCATGATCATGTAGTTGACATCGTATTTGTGGCAAAGCCACCATTCATAATTTTTATACATGTCACTCTTTATTCATTGCATATCCCGGTACACCACCGGAGGCATTCATATAGAGTCATATTTTGTCGGTGTCAAAACCGGCGGATCTCGGGTAGGGGGTCCCGAACTGTGCATCTAGGCGGATGGTAACAGGAGACAAGGGACACGATGTTTTTACCCAGGTTCGGGCCCTCTCGATGGAGGTAATACCCTACTCTGGCTTGATTAATATTGATGATATGGGTAGTACAAGAGTAGATCTACCACGAGATCAGAGAGGCTAAACCCTAGAAGCTAGCCTATGGTATGATTGTTGTTCGTCCTACGGACTAAAACCCTTCGGTTTATATAGACACTGAATAGGGTTAGGGTTACACAGAGTCGGTTACAATGGTAGGAAATCTACATATCCGTATCGCCAAGCTTGCCTTCCACGCCAAGGAAAGTCATATCAGTACACGGGACGAAGTCTACAATCTTGTATCTTAATAGTCTAGGAGTCCGGCCAAAGATGATAGTTCGCTATCCGGACACCCCTAGTCCAGGACTCCTCGGTAGCCCTGAACTAGGCTTCAATGACGACGAGTCCGGGCGCGCATATTGTCTTCGGCATTGCAAGGCGGGTTCCTCTTCCGAATACTTCATAGAAGATTTTGAACACAAGGATAGTGTCCGGCTCTGCAAAACAAGTTCCACATACTACCGTAGAGAGAATAACCTTTGCACAGATCTGCAGACGTTATCCGCGGTGTGACATCACACCACGGCCAGGCCTTTATACGAATCGTTTTTTACTGTTCCACCTTAGCGCGTTTAGCGAGGCGGTTTCCTTGGCACGTCTTATCAAAGCGGAGATCGTGCCCCCTTATTCCGGGATTCCCATCAATACGGACGTGGTAACCCATCCGCGCCATTGATTACGGCGCTTGGGAGATAAGCGAAGTTTTACCAGGTGGCGGGGGACGCATAGCTTCGTCCGTCCATATAAGGGGATAAGGATCCACCTTTTCACCTACGCCTTCGTCCTCCTTCGCTCATCCATTTCCGCGCACTCGAGCTCTAGCGCCCAAGTCCGCACACCCCACCTCAACCTTCTCACACTATGTCCGGAGCGGGAGGCAAGTGGATGGCCTCCTCTGTCACGGAGGGGCACATCAAAAAGCTGCGGAAGGCCGGATACTTGTCCAGCGACATCGCGCACCGGCTACCCGACGAGGGGCAGCTCATTCCCACACCCAGGCCCCATGAGATGGTGGTGTTCCTCACCCACTTCCTCCGCGGACTAGGTTTTCCACTTCACCCATTTGTCCGGGGGCTCATGTTCTACTACGGCCTGGATTTCCACGATCTGGCCCCGAACTTTATCCTCAACATCTCGGCGTTTATCGTCAGGTGCGAGGCCTTCCTTTGCATCCAGCCCCACTTCGCTTATGGCTGAAGATCTTCAATGTCAAGTCAAGGTAGTGGGCGGCCGCCAAGCGGAGTGCGGAGGCGCCATGGTTGGCAAGATGGCCAAAGTCCTATGGCTCGAGGGCTCCTTTGTGGAGACCATAAAGGGGTGGCAATCGGGGTGGTTCTACATCACCGAGCCGCGCAACTCTCAATGGGCGGCGGCCCCTGAATTCCGATCTGGCTTCCCCACATGGCTCACATCATGGAAAGAGACGGGCCAGACGTGGGGGGATTCAGATGAGCTGTCCGGACTCCAAACTTGCGTCCGAAACCTGGTGGACAAGAATCTCAGGCTTGCCAATGTAATCCAGGTGATGCTCATCCGCCGGATTCTCCCATGCCGACAACGGGCCTTCAAATTGTGGGAGTTCGATCCGGCACAACACCCAACTCTGAAAAGGCTCTTCGACACTATGTACGAAGACGCCTGGAAGGTGATGTTCAAGGGCGCCGAGGCTCCCACATCCGCTACCAAAGATCGCGGATTCAACTCGCAGCGTCAAGCCAGCGAGGTAAGTTATTTTACCCTTTATGGGACTCTTGTTTTCATAGATTGACTCTATGTGGGATCTAAAACTCCCTAACCTTTGACAGGACTGGCTGAAGACATCCAGACAGATTAACTGTCCGGCCCCTTTGCCAGAAGAACCAGCAGACGCCTGCTTGGCGGGGCTGCTCGCTCCGGCGCCTTACGTGGTGCCGGAGAAGAAGGCCAAGAAGAAGGCCACGGGAACTCGAAGGAGCTCCCGGCGCCAGGTGCTGTCGGACTCATCGCCCGACAACCCTGAGGTGGAATCCTCCTCCGAGGAAGAGGAGGAGGAAAAAGAAGCCTCTCCCCCAGCGGGGGGAGAGAAGAAAAAGAGGGCCGCCCCAACTGGGGAGGCCGGAGGGTCCAAGAAGGGAAGGACCATTCCTCCGGACTTCTCCACCAACGCCCACAACAACGAGGAGGAGTGGCCAACAAGGGCCAAGCCCCTGGCGAGATCGTAAGTGTCCGGATACCCATGGCTTTTTTTCATTGCATAGTGTTCTCTAATGCCGAACAATCATGCAGCCCGCCCAAGGATGAGCTCGCCGCTTCGTCGAGCGGGTCTCGAATCGTCGGAAGTGGAGAGTACTTCACTTCGGCCGCCTCCTCACCTCACGCTGCCGACGACGCAGGTGGGGCCCCAAGGGGGCCTGGTCAAGAGGAGGTGGCGCAGGCGTCGCTGCAAGGCAGCCTCCCGGACTCCAGCGCGAGGGAGCGAGACCCCAGGGGCTCTAAGCCCGACCCTTGTCCGGACTCCATACCGAACCTTTAGCGGTTCAAGTCCGCAAGCGCCCTTCGTAGGAAGGTAAGACGCCGTGTCCTCCGTCCCAACCGGAGGCACCGGATAGCATCGAGGCGCTTAACAGGCGCCTCCATCGAGGAGGAGCACCGCACTGTTATGAGTGTGGTGATCCAGAAAGTTCGATCCGCCAAGAGCGGCCGATCAAGCCCTGCAACAGCCTTCTAACAGGCTTTGAGGTAAGTTTTCAATATATGTAAGAAGATTACCGCATAGACAGTAGCCCCTGATGCTTAGTTCGGTGTTCGGAAAGAAAAGCCGGACTGAGGATCTAAAAAGATATACACAGGAGTCTAACATAATTATGTCAATATGGGAATGCAGGCTGCCCTGCTGACCTCTGCCGCACTGACTGCGGAGGTCAATGCATTGAAGGAGAGCCTCGAGCGGTCCGAGAACGAGCTCGGCCAAGCCAAGAAGCATCTCGAGGACAAGGAAGGTAAGTAATACCTTATGGCATTTAAAAAATGTGGTTGCAAAAGATAACAAGAATAACATGGGTACTGCAGGGGCCACGAGTGAGGTGGCGACCCTGAAGGAGGCGGTGTCCGCGGCCGAAAACAAAGCGGTCGCGGAGCGCACCGAGCGAGAGAAGGGGGAGGCGCAGCTGGCGGAGGTACGTCAAGAGCTCCAGGTTCTCATGAAAAAACACGAGGGTTTGGAGCATGACTCAAAGACCCGAGAGTCCGAGCTTGCCTCGGCTCTTGAGAGTGCCAAAGCTGCTAAGGCCGAGGCCCAAAAAGCCCTCCAGGAGATTGAGGCAATAAAGAAGATCGCGGCGGGTAAGGCATTCTTTATGCAGAGCAAGAATGTAAAAGTCAATTATCTAGTACTTACCCGAATCCGGAGCTCTCCAGGAACGTTCGCAGATCTGACGCGGAGTGTCTCCGATGCCGCCGCTTTCAACCGAGCTGAAGAAGGGAGCTCGACGGAAAAGTTGTTTTGGTCTCAGTATGCTGAGGCCGAACACCCGGTGCCCTTGAGCGACCAACTGAAGCAATTGGTCGAGCTCCACAAGGTCGCCGAACAGGCCATGAAGGGCCTTATAGCTCGGCTGTGGCCAAATGAGGCCATGCCTGGGAGCTACTTTGGGCTAGTGCGGCGGCTGGTGGATGCCTGTCCATGGATCGAAGTCATCAAGCGCTCCGTCTGTATTGAAGGTGCCCGTAGGGCCCTTGCCCGTGCCAAGGTGCACTGGGGCAAGCTGGACGCGGAGAAGCTGGTGACAGACAGGCCGCCGCCAGGCAAAGAAAATCGCAAGCCCGAGAAGTATTATGAGGGCGTCCTGAAGGGTGCCCGTCTTATAGCAGGTGAATGCTCCAAAGATGTAATATTTGAGTAGACTCGCATTTGTTATCCTGTACGCTGAAAACTTTTTCATATGCGCTAAGCAAAGCTTTTGAATTTAAAATATTACCTTCTGTGCGGCCATTTATCAAATTTGAGAGATGGCAAGTCGTTGGCTTCAGCCCCCATGCCATGAGTGCTGGGGTGTTCGGGATAAACTTGAGCGCTCTTGTTCCCATTCTTGGGTCCTTCGAGGGAGGCGCTCAACGCAGCGAACCAGGCAACCGGACTATAATGCTTGAACACTCTCACTTAGCCATAGAATTCTATAATTTTAAATTTGGTAAGCCCCTGTGATTCGGAAGACCGAGTTCGGGCGCTATCCACGCCTTTGGCGGACAATGCCGGTTCCTCGCTCTAAGCGGCATAAGTCTTTAGGGACTCGAAGAAACCTCTCGAACAGCGATCGCTCTCGCCTTATCATATTTCAGTTTTAGCTTTCTCCACCGAGGTGCTCAACCCAGCTCAACCGGGCACAATCGCAGTGGTTCTCCCAGCGCTACCTTAGCCGATATAATGGAACGTAAGGTACCAAAACATGGGAGCCGGGCAAACCCAACTATTGACCCAAGACATGATTCAGAGCCGATGCATATAATGCTATAAGTTCGGGGTGCCGCACTTGTGAACGTGTTCGGACTTGTCACACCATGTTTTTTTGGGGTACATAAGCCCCTGGTGTATTGGCCGTACCAAATTGTACGGTTGCGAAATTTCATAAATGAACATATATAATGGGAAAGAATGAAATAATAGGGAAGAGCTATATATTGGTTATTCAAAAGAAACTGCAAATAAAAGCAGAACGATACAAATTGTGCGATAAGCAAGGTACGGGACTTTTGACATGTCCCCCTTCTAGGGGTAAGTTTGCGGTGTGGTATGTAAAACAGGTTATCTTTGCTCGTAATAGAGACCACACGGACACTCGACGCAGTTTTACGCTTCCCCGGCTGTTGCATCGTGTACTCGGCGCGGATGCGAACAGGCTTACGGAGAACAGAGTCACGAAAGTAAAAGGAAGAAAAAGAAAAAAAGGAATGACACAAACGGAGCCCCTAGTGCGGTCTAGCCGCGTGCAGGCGTCTTGTAGTCGTGGCCCGTCCCCTATGCCCATGGTGCTTCAGAGCGCAATTACGTGCGCGTAGTACTGGCTTCGCGAGTTCACGAGGGCTGGGGTTGGGGCTGCATTACTATGCTTGTTTGGAACGTGCCAGGCGGTCTTGCTCTAGGTTACTCCGGGCGCGCTTGACAGTGTCCGATTGTTTATTGGCCGGACTGGAGAATTGCCTTAAGAGGTTGTTCTGCACTTCTGCCGCAAGGGCGGCCGTATGCTCCTCCGTTCGGAGGGAGCGTTCGGTGTTTCCATTGACCGTGATTACGCCTCGAGGGCCTGGCATCTTGAGTTTGAGGTACGGTAGTGCGGCACCGCATTGAATTTTGCGAATGCGGTTCGTCCGAGCAGTGCGTGATAGCCGCTGTGGAACGGGACTATGTCGAAGATTAACTCCTCACTCCGGAAGTTATCTGGGGATCCGAAGACCACTTCAAGTGTAACGGAGCCGGTGCAGTTGGCCTCTACACCTGGAATGACGCCCTTAAAGGTCGTCTTTGTGGGTTTGATCCTTGACGGGTCTATGCCCATTTTGCACAATCGTATCACGATAAATCAGGTTCAGTTGCCGCCGCCGTCCATCGGGACTCGGTAAGGTGAAATCCGTCAATAATTGGGTCAAGAACCAATGCGGCGAAACCGCCGTGGACGGATGCTAGTGGGGTGGTCCTTCGATCGAAGGTGATCGGGCAGGAAGACCATGGGTTGAACTTGGGCGTGGCTCCATCGCAGATATCGTCCCTTTAGTGCGGCGCTCCGCTCCCTTTGGGTATGTGGGTTGCGTATATCATGTTCACCCTCCGCACTTGTGTGGGAAAGCCCTTCATCCTCTATTGTTCGGGCGGCCGGGCTCTTCCTCGTCATCGCTATGCAGCCCCTTGTCATTGTTTTCGGCGCTTAGCTTGCTCGCTTGCTTGAACACCCAACAATCCCTGTTGGTGTGGTTGGCTGGTTTTCGGGGTGCCATGTATCCGCACAAGCGATCGAGTATTCGGTCCAAGTTGTACGGGCCTGGGTATTTATTTTGAATGGATTCTTCCATTGACCGGGTTTAGAGCCTCTGAATCCGGCATTCTTGTCGTGTCTTCAGCATTATCATCGTACGCGGCGTTTATGCTTGTTGCGACGCGACCTGCCATTGCTGCCCTTGGTATCCGAACTACCGTGGTGTTTGGCCAAGTTGTTGCTTCGAGCTAGCGGCTGTCCTCTCCGCGCAAAAAGCGGGTCATGAGTGTGGTGAGGGCTGCCATGGATTTTGGCTTTTCCTGTCCTAGGTGCCGGGCTAGCCACTCGTCGCGGATGTTGTGTTTGAAGGCTGCTAGCGCCTCTACATCCGGAGAGTCGACGATCTGATTTTTCTTTGTTAGGAACCGCGTCCAGAATTGTCTGGCCGATTCTTCTGGCTTCTGAATTATATGGCTAAGGTCATCGGCGTCTAGTGGTCGCACATATGTGCCCTGGAAGTTATCAAGGAATGCGGCTTCCAGGTCCTCCCAACAACCGATTGACTCACCGGCAAGCTGTTGAGCCAATGCCGAGCTGGTCCTTTAAGCTTGAGTGGGAGGTATTTGATGGCATGTAGATCATCACCGTGGGCCATGTGGATATGGAGGAGATAGTCCTCGATCCAAACCGCTGGATCTGTGGTACCATCGTATGATTCGATGTTTACGGGTTTGAAGCCCTCAGGGATTTGATGATCCATTACTTCATCTGTGAAGCATAGTGGGTGTGCGGCGCCTCTGTATTGGGCTATATCACGACGTAGCTCATATGAGCTTTGTCTACTGTGTTCGGCCCGGTCGGGTTTGCTGTATCCAGCATGACGGTAATCATCCCGAATCGTTGGGCGCCCACGCGATCTGTAGATCGATCTTGTATGTTTTGCCTTATCCTCCAATATATCTCGCAAGTCCGACGCGTTTTCCCGTGCCTTGGTACTTTTTGAGCGGCGTCGGGGCGTGGCTTGAGCGGAGGGCCGAGAGGCTTCTCTGTCGCAGCCACGGGGTGGCCGGTCTGCCATGTCGTGCGCTGGTGACATTGGTGCTTCCTCCTCTGATCGAGGAAACGGCCTGCGTTTGGGGTAGCTTTTGGAGGGGCGTTCGAGTTCATACTCTTCGGCTGCAAGGACTTGATCCATCCGTCGACTAGCAGGTCTTGGTCAGCTCTAAGTTGTTGCTGCTTTTCTTGAGGCTGCTTGCCGTGGCCATGAGCCTGCGTTAAAACGCTCTTGTTCGATGGGGTCCTCGGCACGAATTAATTAAATGCCGTCGAGGCTTGCCTCGTCTTTGGAGGGAGGCGCATAATTATCGTCCTCTACCTCTCTTCTCGCCAGACTGTCGTGCAGACTTGCTTCTCCCTCCTCTGCTACCGAGTCCTGGCTGGAGGGGGTCGTCTTGACCTTTGTCCGGGTATTATTGTCTCCGTGCGGAATCGCCGTTTCTTGTGGCGGGATTTAGAACGGCGCTTGTGGCGTCGGCGCTTGGGTTGTTTCTTGGAGGGTCATCCTGCGCCGTTCCATCGCCATTCCCATCTTTTGGGATGTCCACCATGTATATGTCATATGACAAGGTGGCCTTCGATTGCCCGTGGGCGCTGGCTCTTGATCGTCTCCGCACCGTCGTCCATACCGTCGATGTCTTCGGAGTCGAAGTCGAGCATGTCGGTTAAATCATCGACAATGGCTACAAAGTGGGTGGTGGGTGCGCGTTGAATTTCTTCGTCGTCCGAATCCCAACCTTCGACCATAGTTCGCCAGGGCTCCCGACAAAGAGAGAGACTTTAATGAGTTTAGGATATCGCCAAAGGGCGAGTCTTGAAAGATGTCCATGGCGGTGAACTCCATAATCGGCGCCTACCGGATTCGACCGGTAGAGGCGCTGGAGGTTGAGTCGAGAAAGGAGTCCGGCACTGGAGTCACGAGCCATAAGGGCGAGGGATGGTGGTGTTCGGCTCAATCGCCGTAGAGATTTCAGCCCCCGAGGCGGTGTCCAACCAACCGTCCTCGATCGGCGAAACCGGCTCCGGATTAAGGGTCGGAGAGGGCACTGGTGCGGCCTCCACGACACTGTTCGGCGGTAGAGCTAGATCGTACCCATCGAGACAGTGCGGCACGCTCGGCTGTGGCTCGAATTCGTCGAAGACCAAGTCTCCGCGGACATCGGCCGTATAGTTCAAGCTTCCAAATCTGACCTGATGGCCAGGGGCGTAGCTTCGATCTGCTCCGGATGGCCTAGCGAAGTGGCCCGCGGTGCAAAGCCGCCCGAATATGAAGATCTGTCCGGGAGAAAAGTCTCACCACAGGCTGCGTCATTCTTGATGATTGAAGGAGCCATCGGGCCTATAGGTGACGCATACGTAGGAACTCTCAATGAAAGCACCAATGTCGGTGTCAAACCGGCGGATCTCGGTAGGGGGTCCCGAATCGTATGCGTCTAGGCGGATGGTAACAGGAGACAAGGGACACGATGTTTTACCTGTGTTCGGGCCCTCTCGATGGAGGTAATACCCTACTCCGCTTGATTAATATTGATGATATGGGTAGTACAAGAGTAAATCTACCACGAGATCGGAGAGGCTAAACCCTAGAAGCTAGCCTATGGTATGATTGTTGTTCGTCCTACGGACTAAAACCCTTCGGTTTATATAGACACCGAATAGGGTTAGGGTTACACAGAGTCGGTTACAATGGTAGGAAATCTACATATCGTATCGCCAAGCTTGCCTTCCATGCCAAGGAAAGTCCTATCCGGACACGGGACGAAGATGGTGATATTAGAGTCATTCTAGTTGAGTAGTTGTGAATTTGAGAAATACTTGTGTTAAATTTTGTGATTCCCGTAGCATGCACGTATGGTGAACCGTTATGTGATGAAGTCGGAGCATGATTTATTTATTGATTGTCTTCCTTATGAGTGGCGGTCGGGGATGAGCGATGGTCTTTTCCTACCAATCTATACCCATAGGAGCATGCGCGTAATACTTTGTTTTGATAACTAATAGATTTTTGCAACAAGTATATGAGTTCTTTTAACTAATGTTGAGTCCATGGATTATACGCACTCTCTCTCCCTTCCACCATTGCTAGCCTCTCTATTACCGCGCACTTTTCGCTGGTATCATACACCCACCATTACCTTCCTCAAAACAGCCACCATACCTACCTATCATGGCATTTCCATAGCCATTCCGAGATATATTGCCATGCAACTTACCACCGTTCCGTTTACTATGACATGCTCCATCATTGTCATATTGCTTTGCATGATCATGTAGTTGACATCGTATTTGTGGCAAAGCCACCGTTCATAATTTTTATACATGTCACTCTTTATTCATTGCATATCCCGGTACACCACCGGAGGCATTCATATAGAGTCATATTTTGTCGGTGTCAAAACCGGCGGATCTCGGGTAGGGGGTCCCGAACTGTGCATCTAGGCGGATGGTAACAGGAGACAAGGGACACGATGTTTTTACCCAGGTCCGGGCCCTCTCGATGGAGGTAATACCCTACTCCTGCTTGATTAATATTGATGATATGGGTAGTACAAGAGTAGATCTACCACGAGATCAGAGAGGCTAAACCCTAGAAGCTAGCCTATGGTATGATTGTTGTTCGTCCCTACGGACTAAAACCCTTCGATTTATATAGACACTGAATAGGGTTAGGGTTACACAGAGTCGGTTACAATGGTAGGAAATCTACATATCCGTATCGCCAAGCTTGCCTTCCACGCCAAGGAAAGTCCTATCCAGACACGGGACGAAGTCTTCAATCTTGTATCTTCATAGTCTAGGAGTCCGGCCAACGATGATAGTTCAGCTATCCGGACACCCCCTAGTCCAGGACTCCCTCAGTCATATTTTATTCTAAGTATGGAGTTTTAATTCTTGAGTTGTAAGTAAATAAAAGTGTGATGATCATCATTATTAGAGCATTGTCCCAGGTGAGGAAAGGATGATGGAGACTATGATTCCCCCATAAGTCGGGATGAGACTCCGGACGAAAAATAAAAAAAAGAGAAAAAAATAGGCCATAAAAAGAGAAAAAAGGCCCCAAAAAATGAGAGAAAAGAGAGAAGGGACAATGTTACTATCCTTTTTCCACACTTGTGCTTCAAAGTAGCATCATGATCTTTATAATAGCGAGTCTCCTATGTTGTCACTTTCATATACTAGTGGACATTTTTCATTATAGAACTTGTCTTGTATATTCCAATGATGGGCTTCCTCAAATTGCCCTAGGTCTTCGTGAGCAAGCAAGTTGGATGCACACCCACTTAGTTTTCATTATTGAGCTTTCATATACTTATAGCTGTAGTGCATCCGTTGCATGGCAATCCCTACTCACTCACATTAATATCTATTAATGGGCATCTCCATAGCCCGTTGATACGCCTAGTTGATGTGAGACTATCTTCTCCTTTTGTCTTCTCCACAACCACCATTCTATTCCACATATAGTGCTATGTCCATGGCTCACGCTCATGTATTGCGTGAAGATTGAAAAAGTTTGAGAACACCAAAAGTATGAAACAGTTGCTTGGCTTGTCATCGGGGTTGTGCATGATTTAAATATTTTGTGTGGTGAAGATAGAGCATAACCAGACTATATGATTTTTTAGGGATAACTTTCTTTGGCCATGTTATTTTGAGAAGACATGATTGCTTTATTAGTATGCTTGAAGTATTATTACTTTTATGTCAATATTAAAATTTTATCTTGAACCTTTCGGATCTGAATATTCATACCACAAATAAGACAATTACATTGAAAATTATGCTAAGTAGCATTCCACTTCAGTTTTTATCATTTACCTACTCGAGGACGAGTAGGAATTAAGCTTGGGGATGCTTGATACGTCTCCAACGTATCTATAATTTTTTATTGTTCTATGCTATATTATATTCTGTTTTGGATGTTTAATGGGCTTTATTATACACTTCTATATTATTTTTGGGACTAACCTATTCACCGGAGGCCCAACCCGAATTGTTGTTTTTTGCCTATTTCAGTGTTTCGAAGGAAAGGAATATCAAACGGAGTCCAAACGGAATGAAACCTTCGGGAACGTGATTTTCTTAACAAACGTGATCCAGAGGACTTGGAGTGGACGTCAAAGCAACCGATGAGGAAGCCACGAGGCAAGGGGGTGCGCCTACCCCCGGGCGCGCCCTCCACCCTCGTGGGCCCCTCGTGGCTCCACCGACCTACTTCTTCCTCTATATATACCTACGTACCCCCAAACCATTAGAGACGGAGCCAAAACCCTATTTCCACCGCCGCAACCTTCTGTACCCGTGAGATCCCATCTTGGGGCCTTTTTCGGCGCTCCGCCGGAGGGGGCATTGATCACGGAGGGCTTCTACATCAACACCATAGCCTCTCCGATGATGTGTGAGTAGTTTACTTCAGACCTTCGGGTCCATAGTTATTAGCTAGATGGCTTATTCTCTCTCTTTGGATCTCAATACAAAGTTCTCCTCGATTCTCTTGGAGATCTATTTGATGCAACTCTTCTTTTTGCGGTGTGTTTGTCGAGATTTGAATTGTGGGTTTATGATCAAGATTATCTATGAACAATATTTAAATCTCCTCTGAATTCTTTTATGTATGATTGGTTATCTTTGCAAGTGATACGTCTCCAACGTATCTATAATTTATGAAGTATTCATGCTATTATATTATCCATCTTGGATGTTTAATGGGCTTTACTATGCACTTTTATATTATTTTTGGGACTAACCTATTAACCCAGAGCCCAGTGCTAGTTCATGTTTTTTCCCTTGTTTCAGTGTTTCGAAGAAAAGGAATATCAAACGGAGTCCAAACGGAATAAAACCTTCGGGAGAGTTATTTTTGGAACGGAAGCAATCCAGAAGACTTGGAGTGTATGCCAGGGAAGCAATGAGGTGGCCACGAGGCAGGGAGGCGCGCCTGCCCCCCTGGGCGCGCCCCCACCCTCCTGGGCCTCTCGTGGCTCCCCTGACCGACTTCTTTCGCCTATATATATCCATATATCCTAAAAACATCGGGCAGCAGAATAGATCGGGAGTTCCGCTGCTGCAAGCCTTTGTAGCCACCAAAAACCTATCGGGACCCTGTTCCGGCACCTTGCCGAAGGGAGGATCCCTCACCGGTGGCCATCTTCATCAGCACGGCGCTCTCCATGACGAGGAGGGAGTAGTTCACCATCGGGGCTGAGGATATGTACCAGTAGCTATGTGCTTGATCTCTCTCTCTCTCGTGTTCTTGAGCTGGTACGATCTTGATGTATCGCGAGCTTTGCTATTATAGTTGGATCTTATGATGTTTCTCCCCCTCTACTATTTTGTAATGGATTGAGTTTTCCCTTTGAAATTATCTTATCAGATTGAGTCTTTAAGGATTTGAGAACACTTGATGTATGTCTTGTCGTGCTTATCTGTGGTGACAATGGGATATCACATGATCCACTTGATGTATGTTTTGGTGATCAACTTGCGGGTTCCACCCATGAACCTATGCATAGGGGTTGGCACACGTTTTAAATCTTGACTCTCCAAAGTAGAAACTTTGGGGCACTCTTTGAAGTACTTTGTGTTGGTTGAATAGATGAATATGAGATTGTGTGATGCATATCGTATAATCATGCCCACGGATACTTGAGGTGACATTGGAGTATCTAGGTGACATTAGGGTTTTGGTTGATATGTGTCGTAAGGTGTTATTCTAGTACGAACTCTTGAATAGATCGATCCGAAAGAATAACTTTGAGGTGGTTTCGTACCCTACCATAATCTCTTCGTATGTTCTCCACTATTAGTGGCTTTGGAGTGACTCTTTGTTGCATGTTGAGGGATACTTATGTGATCCAATTATGTTATTATTGTTGAGAGAACTTGCACTAATGAAAGTATGAACCCTAGGCCTTGTTTCCTAGCATTGCAATACCATTTGTGCTCACTTTTATCATTAGTTACCTTGCTGTTTTTATATTTTCAGATTACAAAAACCTATATCTACCATCCATATTGCACTTGTATCACCATCTCTTCGCCGAACTAGTGCACCTATACAATTTACCATTGTATTGGGTGTGTTGGGGAGACAAGAGACTCTTTGTTATTTGGTTGCAGGGTTGCTCGAGAGAGACCATCTTCATCTTACGCCTCCCACGGATTGATAAACCTTAGGTCATCCACTTGAGGGAAATTTGCTACTGTCCTACAAACCTCTGTACTTGGAGGCCCAACAACGTCTACAAGGAAAAGGTTGCGTATTAGACATCAAAGCTCTTTTCTGGCGCCGTTGCTGGGGAGGTGAGTGCTTGAAGGTATATCTTTAGATCTTGCAATCGAATCTTTTTGTTTCTTGCTTTATCACTAGTTTAGTTTATAAAATAAAACTACAAAAAAATGGAATTGAGTTTGCCTCATACGCTTCATCTTTTTAATGTCTTTCGTGAAAATGATGGGAAGGAAAATTGTGCTCAAGTACTAGAAGAAGAATGATGAGCTTGGCATAAAATATGTGAATGATGAGCATGATTGCAATGTTGTTAGTATGAATTCTTTGAATATCCAAGATGCTAATGATATGCAAAGCCACAAGCTTGGGGAAGCTATGTTTGATGAAGATGATATTTTTTGTCCCCCAAGTTTTGATGAGCAAATTTATTATGATGAAAGCATGCCTCCTATTTATGATGATTATTGTGATGACATGTATGCTATAAATAATAAAGATAACCATGAAACTCGTCATCATGATTTTAATTTTCAATTGGATTATGCTTCACATGATAGTTATTTTGTTGAGTTTGCTCCCACTACTATTGGTGAGAAGAATGTTTATTATGTCGAGAGTAATAAAATTTCTATGCTTGTAGATCATGAAAAGAATGCTTTATGTGATGGTTATATTGTTGAATTCATTCATGATGCTACTGAAAATTATTATGAGGGAGGAATATATGCTTGTAGGAATTGCAATAATATCAAGTTTCCTCTCTATGTGCTTAAAGTTTTGAAGTTATGCTTGTTTTGCCTTCCTATGCTAGTTGATTATTGTTCCCATAAGTTGTTTTCTCACAAAATCCCTATGCATAGGAAGTGGGTTAGACTTAAATGTGCTAGTCATATTCTTCTTGATGCACTATTTATGTTTCAATTCTTATCTTTTATGTGAGCATCATTGAAATCATCATGCCTAGCTAGGGGCGTTAAACGTTAGCGCTTGTTGGGAGGCAACCCAATTTTATTTTAGTTTCTTGCTTTTTTGTTCTGTTTAGTAATAAATATTTGATCTAGCCTCTGGTTAGATGTGGTTTTATGTTTTAATTAGTGTTTGTGCCAAGTAAGACCTATAGGATCTTCTTGGATGATAGTTATTTGATCTTGCTGAAAATGCCAGAAACTTTCTGTTCACGAAAACAATCGTTTAAAATCACTAGAACGTGATAAAATACTGATTCCAATTGCAGAAGATCAATAATCAAATTATCTAGGCCGTCCTATTTTGGTAGATGTTTCTGAGTTCCAGAAGTTTGCGTTAGTTACAGATTACTACAGACTGTTCTGTTTTTGACAGATTCTGTTTTTCGTGTGTTGTTTTGATGAATCTATGGCTAGTAAAATAGTTTATAAACCATAGAGAAGTTGGAATACAGTAGGTTTAACACCACTATAAATAAATAATGAGTTCATTACAGTACCTCTAAGTGGTGTTTTGTTTTCTTTCGCTAATGAGCTCATGAGTTTTACATTGAGTTTTGTGTTGTGAAGTTTTCAAGTTTTGGGTAAAGATTTGATGGACTATGGAATAAGGAGTGGCAAGAGCCTAAGCTTGGGGATGCCCAAGGCAACCCAAGGTAATATTCAAGGATAACCAAAAGACAAAGCTTGGGGATGCCCCGGAAGGCATCCCCTCTTTCGTTCTCGTTCATCGGTAACTTTACTTGGAACTATATTTTTATTCACCACATGATATGTGTTCTGCTTGGAGCGTCATTTTATTTTCTTTATCTTGGCTTGTTGTTTGAATAAAATACTAAGATCTGAAATTCTTAAATGAGAGAGAGTCTTCACATAGCTACATAATTATTTAACTACTCATTGATCTTCACTTATATCTTTTTCGAGTAGTTTGTCATTTACTTGTGTGCTTCACTTATATCCTATGAGTAAATGGTTGAATGATTTGAATGTCATAAATCTGAAATTATATATGTTTCACATGCCTTTCCCATGGGGAGTAATGCCTTCACATATAAGAAGTAGAGGTGGTAAATTTTTTGAAGTTTAGCAAACATTGTATTGGTCACTTGAACAATTCATGAAAGAATATTGAAGGAAGAGAGATTTCACATATAAATATACTATCTTGGACATCTTCTATGATTGTGAGCCCCATTAATTATTTTCAAACCTGAGAAAATTAGTTGAAGTTGGACAAGGAAGACAACATAATGAGTTATGCTTGGGTATATTTGTATAGAAGTTATATTGTTATGGATCCTCTGACATGTGGTGCTTGCTATTTAGAATCCTTTGCTAGCCAAAATATCTATACTAATCAGGAATACTGCTTATGCATCCAAATCCCTTGAACCAAGTTTATTCCATGAGTGTCCACCATATCTACCGATATGCGGTATTTACCTGCTGTTCCAAGTAAATTTGCATGTACCAAACTCTAAACCTTCAAATAATAATATGTTTTGTATGCCCGAATCGCTCATGTAGTGACTAGGGGCTGTTAGTATCTTCCATGCTAGGTGGGTTATTCTCACGATGAGTGGACTCCGCTCATCATTCACGAGAAAATGGCTGGTAACTCGGATGCCCAGTCCTATGATCAAAAGATAAAAAACAAAATCGCAGATAATTTAAACAAAAATCCCCCAGGAATGTTGACAGTTGGATGACACCGGTTGTTTCGGACAAGCCATGGAGTGTGAACGTTGGTGGAGGGGGAGTAAATTTTTAACCTTTCTGCGTGGGAACCTCCTATGATGTATCTAGTATGGAAGATATTGGGAACTCTTGGTCGTTATGTTGACAATGAAAGCATACCTCTCAAAACTATTTTCATCTCTGTTTTAGCTTCGAGCTCTGGCACCTCTGCAAATCCCTGATTCCCTCTGCGAAGGGCCTATCTTTTACTTTTATGCAAGAGTCAATAGTATTCCTTCTCATTCCAACCTACTCTTTAGTTGGCAAGCATCATGTGATGGAAAGATCTAAGCATATATGGCCATTCAAATATATTTGAGCATGAATTATTATTGTTGACATTACCCTTGAGGTAAAAGGTTGGGAGGCGAAACATTAAGCCCCTATATTTCTCTGTGTTTGATGAATACTATTTGTTCTAAAAATATGCTTTGAGGGGTAGCAATCATGGAAGACTAAATGATAGTTGAGTATGTGGGATTTAATCAATGCTTTGACATAGACTCTTACCTAAAATAAGATGAATTGTAATTGTTTGATGACTAATAACACTGTTTGTTAGTTTTCAAGAAAGTTTATGATCTATACTTTAACGTGTGAATAGCTTGTTACTTGATGATACGGCTCCAACATATCCATAATTTATGAAGTATTCATGCTATTATATTATCCATATTAGATGTTTTATATGCATTTATATGCTATTTTATATGATTTTTTGGACTAACCTATTAACCTAGAGCCCAGTGCAGTTTACATTTCTCCTTGTTTTTGAGTTTTGCAGAAAAGGAATACCAAACAGAGTCCAATTGACGTGCCAATTTTTGACGATTTTTTATGGACCAAAAGAAGACCCCGGAGTAAAAGATTTGGCCCAGGAGAGTCCCGGGGCGTCCATGAGGGTGGGGGTGCGCCCACCCCCCCCCCCCCCCAGGCGCGTGGGCCTGCCTCGTGGACACCTCGGGCACCTCCTTGACGTGAGACCGACGCCGAAAGTTCCTATAAATACAGAAACCTTGGAAAATTAACCTAGATAAGAAGTTCCGCCACCGCAAGCCTCTGTAGCCACGAGAAGTCAATCTAGGCCCTCTCCGGCACCCTGCCGGAGGGGGCCATCATCACCGGTGGCCATGGAGGAGTATCCCGGAGGGGCCATCATCATCATGAAGGCCAAGGATCAGAGGGTGGAGGCCATGGAGGAGGAAGCACAAGGGGGGAGAACCTCTCCTCGTCTCTCTTTGTGGCACCGGAGTGCCATCGAGAGGGGAATCATCCCCGCTGTGATCGTCTTCATCAACATCACCATCATCATCACCATCCTCATCTCTTTTACGCGGTCCACTCTCCCGCACCCCGCTGTAATCCCTACTTGAACATGGTGCTTTATGCCACATATTATGATCCAATGATGTGTTGCCATCCTATGATGTTTTGAGTAGATATCTTTTGTCTTTGGGTTGATTGATGATCTAGATTGGTATGAGTTGTATGTTTTATTTTGGTGCTGTCCTATGGTGCCCTCCATGTCGGCATAGCGTGAGGGACTCCATTGTAGGGTGTTGCAGTACGTTCATGATTCGCTTATAGTGGGTTGGTGAGTGACTGAAACACAAAGCCGAGTAAGAGGGATTGTTGCATATGGGAATAAAGAGGACTTGATGCTTTAAGGCTATGGTTGGGTTTTACCTTAATGATCTTTAGTAGTTGCGGATGCTTGCTAGAGTTCCAATCATAAGTGCATATGATCCAAGTAGAGAAAGTATGTTAGCTTATGCCTCTCCCTCATATGAAACGCAATAGTGATTACCGGTCTTGTTAACAATTGCCTAGGACAATTCCGCTTTACCGATCCATCATTATTCCACACTCGCTATTTATAATATTTAGTAATATATTCTAACTTTATGATAACAGCAACTATTTTTATGTTTTAGCTCTCTGATATCATACAAAGTTATCCTCTTCATACCCACAACGTAGTTTTATTTCTCGTTGCTAGTTGGAAGCAAGCGTTCGATTGTCGTGAGAGTCGTGTCGATGGCGAATATGGCTTGAGAGAATATTGATCTTACCTTTAGCTCATTGTGGGTTCGACACTCCATACTTATCACTTCCACCTTTGGAAATTGCTACGATGATTCCCTGCACTTGGGGATTATCACTTGATCATGTAAAGTTTTATGATATGAGTTACTGTTATGACATATAATGATGCTAGAAAATGTGATTGAAACTATCATTGATCAAACTTGTGCACCTGCTAGCATTCACACTTCATAAATTATTTCTTTAATCATTTACCTACTCGAGGACGAGCAGGAATTAAGCTTGGGGATGCTGATATGTATCCAACGTATCTATAATTTATGAAGTATTCATGCTATTATATTATCCATCTTGGATGTTTAATGGGATTTACTATACACTTTATATTATTTTTGGGACTAACCTATTAACCCAGAGCCCAGTGCCAGTTCCTATTTTCCCCCTTGTTTCAGTGTTTCAAAGAAAAGGAATATCAAACGGAGTCCAAACGGAATGAAACCTTCGGGAGAGTTATTTTTGGAACGGAAGCAATCCAGAAGACTTGGAGTGTACGTCAGGGAAGCAACGAGGTGGCCACAAGGCAGGGAGGCGCGCCTGCCCCCTAGGTGTGCCCCCCACCCTCGTGGGCCCCTCGTGGCTCCCCTGACCGACTTCTTCCGCCTATATATATATCCATATACCCTAAAAACACCGGGGAGCAGAATAGATCGGGAGTTCCGCTGCCGCAAGCCTCTGTAGCCACCAAAAACCAACCAGGACCCTGTTCCGGCACCCTGCCGGAGGGGGGATTCCTCACCGGTGGCCATCTTCATCATCACTGCGCTCTCCATGACGAGGAGGGAGTAGTTCACCCTCAGGGCTGAGGGTATGTACCAGTAGCTATGTGCTTGATCTCTCTCTCTCTCTCTCTCTCTCTCTCTCTCTCTCTCTCGTGTTCTTGAGGTGGTAAGATCTTGATGTATCGCGAGCTTTGCTATTATAGTTGGATCTTATGATGTTTCTCCCCCTCTACTCTCTTGTAATGCATTGAGTTTTCCCTTTGAAGTTATCTTATCGGATTGAGTCTTTAAGGATTTGAGAACACTTGATGTATGTCTTGCCGTGCTTATCTGTGTTGACAATGGGATATCACGTGATCCACTTGATGTATGTTTTGGTGATCAACTTGCGGGTTCCGCCCATGAACCTATGCATAGTGGTTGGCACACGTTTTAAATCTTGACTCTCCGGTAGAAACTTTGGGGCACTCTTTGAAGTACTTTGTGTTGGTTGAATAGATGAATATGAGATTGTGTGATGCATATCGTATAATCATGCCCACAGATACTTGAGGTGACATTAGGGTTTTGGTTGATATGTGTCTTAAGGTGTTATTCTAGTACGAACTCTTGAATAGACCGATCCGAAAGAATAAATTTGAGGTGGTTTCGTACCCTACCATAATCTCTTCGTTTGTTCTCCGCTATTAGTGGCTTTGGAGTGACTCTTTGTTGCATGTTGAGGGATAGTTATGTGATCCAATTATGTTATTATTGTTGAGAGAACTTGCACTAGTGAAAGTATGAACCCTAGGCCTTGTTTCCTAGCATTGCAATACCGTTTGTGCTCACTTTTATCATTAGTTACCTTGTTGTTTTTATATTTTCAGATTACACAAACCTATATCTACCATCCATATTGCACTTGTATCACCATCTCTTCGCCGAACTAGTGCACCTATACAATTTGCCATTGTAGTGGGTGTGTTGGGGACACAAGAGACTCTTTTTTATTCGGTTGCAGGGTTGCTTGAGAGAGAACATCTTCATCCTATGCCTCCCACGGATTGATAAACCTTAGGTCATCCAATTGAGGGAAAATTGCTACTGTCCTACAAACCACTGCACTTCTACAAGGAAAAGGTTGCGTAGTAGACATCACAAGTCTCTTCGAATTATCAGTTTGGTTTGGCCTACTAGATTGATCTTTCTTGCAATGGTAGAAGTGCTTAGCTTTGGGTTCAATCTTGCGGTACTCGATCCCAGTGACAGTAGGGGAAACGGCACGTATTTTATTGTTGCCATCGAGGATAAAAAGATGGGGTTTATATCATATTGCATGAGTTTATCCCTCTACATCATGTCATCTTGCTTAAAGCGTTACTCTCTTCTTATGAACTTAATACTCTAGATGCATGTTGGATAGCGGTCGATGTGTGGAGTAATAGTAGTAGATGCAGGCAGGATTTGGTCTACTTGTCACAACGTGATGCCTATAATCATGATCATGCCTAGATATTCTCATAACTATGCTCAATTCTATCAATTGCTCGAGAGTAATTCGTTTACCCACCGTAATACTTATGCTATCTTTAGAGAAGCCACTAGTGAAACCTATGGCCCCCGGGTCTATTTTCCTTCATATTAATCTCCCGACAACTAGCTATTTCTGGCGCCGTTTATTTTGCTTTCTTTACTTTTACTCTTTACCATAAAAAA
The DNA here is from genome assembly GCA_021605145.1 of Aegilops bicornis. Taxonomy (NCBI): domain Eukaryota; kingdom Viridiplantae; phylum Streptophyta; class Magnoliopsida; order Poales; family Poaceae; genus Aegilops; species Aegilops bicornis. Next base: position 615,972,498 of record CM038672.1, on the reverse strand, counting down.
TACCAAAAATATTATCTTATCATCTCTATGAGATCTCACTCTCGTAAGTGACCGTGAAGGGATTGACAACCCCTTTATCGCGTTGGTTGCGAGGTTCTTATTTATTTGTGTAGGTGTGTGGGACTCGAGCGTGGTCTCCTACTGGATTGATATCTTGGTTGTCAAAAACTGAGGGAAATACTTACACTACTTTACTGCATCACCCTTTCCTCTTCAATGGAAAACCAACGCAGTACTCAAGGGGTAGCATGAACTACTTCAAAAATTTGTCAAGGTGTGTACTCATTGAAAAAACTTATCAAGTGTCTTGATCTATCCCTATAGATCTTGATGCTCAATATGTAAGCAACTTCATCAAGGTCTTTCTTTGAAAAACTCCTTTCAAACACTCCTTTTATGCTTTCTAGAAAATTCTACATCATTTCCGATCAACAATATGTCATTCACATATACTTATCAGAAAGGTTGCAGTGCTCCCACTCACTTTCTTGTAAATACAGGCTTCATCGTGAAGTGCATATAAAACTATATGCTTTGATCAACTCATCAAAGCGTATATTCCAACTCTGAGATGCTTTGCACCAGTCCATGGATGGATCGCTGGAGTTTGCACATTTTGTTAGCACCTTTAGGATCGACAAAACCTTCTGGTTGCATCATATACAACTCTTCTTTAATAAATCCATTAAGGAATGTAGTTTTGACATCCATTTGCCAGATTTCATAAAATGTGGCAATTTGCTAACATGATTCTAATAGACTTAAGCATCGCTATGAGTGAGAAAATCTCATCATAGTCAACACCTTGAACTTTGTCAAAAACCTTTTTCGACAAGTCTAGCTTTGTAGATAGTAACACTACTATCAGCGTCCGTCTTACTCTTGAAGATCCATTTATTTTCTATGGCTTGCTGATCATCGGGCAAGTCAACCAAAGTCCACATTTTGTTCTCATACATGGATCCCATCTCAGATTTCATGGCCTCAAGCCATTTCGTGGAATCTGGGCTCATCACCGCTTCCTCATAGTTCGTAGGTTCGTCATGGTCAAGTAACATGAACACCAGAACAGGATTACCGTACCACTTTGGTGTGGAACGTATTCTGGTTGACCTATGAGGTTCGGTAGTGACTTGATCTGAAGTTTCATGATCATCATCATTAACTTCCTCACTAATCGATGTAGGCATCACTGGAACTGATTTCTGTGATGAACTACTTTCCAATTCGGGAGAAGGTACAATTACCTCATCAAGTTCTACTTTCCTCCTACTCAGTTCTTTCGGGAGAAACTACTTCTCTAGAAAGGATCCATTCTAAGCAACGAATATCTTGCTTTCAGAACCGTGATAGAAGGTGTACCCAACAGTCTCCTTTTGGTATCCTATGAAGACGCATTTCTCCGATTTGGGTTCGAGCTTATCAGGTTGAAGCTTTTTCACATAAGCATCGCAGCCCCAAACTTTAAGAAACGATAGCTTAGGTTTCTTGCTAAACCACAATTCATACGGTGTCGTCTCAACGGATTTAGATGGTGCCCCTTTTAACATGAATGCAACTGTCTCTAACGCATAACCCCAAAATGATAGTGGTAAATAGGTAAGAGACATCATAGATTGCACTATATCCAATAAAGTATGGTTATGACGTTCGAACACACCATTATGTTGTGGTGTTCCAGGTGGCATGAGTTTGTGAAACTATTCCACATTGTATTAATTGAAGGCCAAACTCGTAACTCAAATATTTGCCTCTATGATCAGATCGTAGAAACTTTATTTTATTGTTACGATGAGTCTCTACTTCACTCTGAAAATCTTTGAACTTTTCAAGTGTTTCAGACTTGTGTTTCATCAAGTAGATATACACATATCTGCTCAAATCATCTGTGAAGGTCAGAAAACAATGATACCCGCCGTGAACCTCAACACTCATTGGACCGCATACATCAGTATGTGTTATTTCCAACAAGTCTGTTGCTTGTTCCATTGTTCCGGAGAACGGAGTCTTAGTCATCTTGCCCATGAGGCATGGTTCGCAAGCATCAAGTGATTCATAATCAAGTGATTCCAAAAGCCCATCGGCATGGAGTTTCTTCATGCGCTTTACACGAATATGACCTAAACGGCAGTGCCACAAATATGTTGCACTATAATTATCAACTTTGCATCTTTTGGCATCACTATTATGAATATGTGTATTATTACGATCGAGATTCAGTAAACCATTTACATTGGATGTATGACCATAGAAGGTTTTATTCATGTAAACAGAACAACAATTATTCTTTGACTTGAATTAATAACCGTATCGCAATAAACATGATCAAATCATATTCATGCTCAACGCAAACACCAAATAACATTTATTTAGGTCCAACACCAATCCCGAAGGTATAGGGAGTGCGCGATGGTGATCTTACCAACCTTGGAATCACTTCCAACACACATCGTCACTTCGCCCTCAACTAGTTTCTGTTCATTTTGCAACTCCCGTTTTGAGTTACCACTCTTTAGTAACTGAACCTGTATCAAATACCGAGGGGTTGCTATAAACACTAGTAAAGTACACATCAATAACATGTATATCAAATATACCTTTGTTCACTTTGCCATCCTTCTTATTCGCCAAGTATCTAGGGCAGTTCCGCTTCCAGTGACCAGTTCCTTTGTAGTAGAAGCACTCAGTCTCAGGCTTAGGGTAGACTTGGGCTTCTTCACTTGAGCAGCAACTCGCTTGCCATTCTTCTTGAAGTTCCCTTTCTTTCCCTTGCCCTTTTATTTGAAACTAGTGGTCTTGTCAACCATCAACACTTGATGTTTTTTTATTGATTTCTACCTTCGCCGATTTTAGCATCGCGAAGAGCTCGGGGAATCGTTTTCGTCATCCCTTGCATATTATAGTTCATCACGAAGTTCCAATAACTTGGTTATAGTGAGTAGAGAACTCTGTCAATCACTATCTTATCTGGAAGATTAACTCCCACTTGATTCAAGCGATTGTAGTACTCAGACATTCTGAGCACATGCTTACTGGTTCAGTTATTCTCCTCCATCTTGTAGGCAAAGTACTTGTCAGAGGTCTCATACCTCTCGACTCGGGCATGAGTCTAAAATACCAATTTCAGCTCTTGGAACATCTCATATGCTCCATGACATTTGAAAACATTTTTGAAGTCCCGGTTCTAAGCCGTAAAGCATGGTGCACTAAACTATCAAGTAATCACCATACCGAGCTTTGCCAAACGTTCATAACGTCTGCATCTGCTCCTGCAATAGGTCTGTCACCTAGCGGTGCATCAAGGACATAATTCTGCTGTGCAGCAATGAGGATAATCCTCAGATCACGGACCAAGTCCGCATCATTGCTACTATCATCTTTCAACTTAGTTTTCTCTAGGAACATATCATAAATAAAACGGGGGAAGCTATACGCGAGCTATTGATCTACAACATAGATATGCAAATACTATCAGGACTAAGTTCATGATAAATTTAAGTTCAATTAATCATATTACTTAAGAATTCCCACTTAGATAGACATCCCTCGAGTCATCTAAACGATCACATGATCCATATCAACTAAACCATGTCTGATCATCACGTGAGATGGAGTAGTTTTCAATGGTGAACATCACTATGTTGATCATATCTACTATATGATTCACGTTCGATATTTCGATCTCAGTGCTCCGAGGCCATATCTGCATATGCTAGGCTCGTCAAGTTTAACCCGAGTATTCTGCGTGTGCAAAACTGGCTTGCACCCATTGTATGTGAACGTAGAGCTTATCACACCCGATCATCACGTGGTGTCTCGGAACGACGAACTTTCGCAACGGTGCATACTCAGGGAGAACACTTGTACCTTGAAATTAGTGAGAGATCATCTTATAATTCTACCGCCGAACTAAGCAAAATAAGATGCATAGAGGATAAACATCACATGCAATCAATATAAGTGATATGATATGGCCATCATCATCTTGTGCCTTTGATATCCATCTCCAAAGCACCGTCATGATCACCATAAATCCTTGGCTTGACACCTTGATCTCCATCGAAGCATCGTTGTCGTCTCGCCAACTATTGCTTCTACGACTATCGCTGCCGTTTAGTGATAAAGTAAAGCAATTACATGGCGATTGCATTTCATACAATAAAGTGACAACCATATGGTTCCTGCCAGTTGTCGATAACTTTGTTACAAAACATGATCATCTCATACAATAAAATTTAGCATCATGTCTTGACCATATCACATCACAACATGCCCTGCAAAAACAAGAACATCCTCTACTTTGTTGTTGCAAGTTTTACGTGGCTGCTACGGGCTGAGCAAGAACCGTTCTTACCTACGCATCAAAACCACAACGATTTTTCATCAAGTATGTGCTGTTCTAACCTTCAACAAGGACCGGCCGTAGCCACACTCGATTCAACTAAAGTTGGAGAAACTGACACCCGCCAGCCACCTGTGTGCGAAGCACGTCGGTAGAACCAGTCACATGTAAGCGTACACGTAATGTCGGTCCGGGCCGCTTCATCCAACAATACCGCCGAATCAAAGTATGACATGATGGTAAGCAGTATGACTATTATCGCCCACAACTCACTTGTGTTCTACTCGTGCATATAACATCTACGCATAGAACTGGCTCGGATACCACTATTGGGGAACGCAGTAATTTCAAAAAAAATCCTACGCATATGCAAGATCCATCTAGGTGATGCATAGCAACGAGCGGGAGAGTGTGTCCATGTACCCTCGTAGACCGAAAGCGGAAGCGTTATATCAACGTGGTTGATGTAGTCGTACGTCTTCACGATCCGACTGATCCTAGCACCGAATGTACGGCACCTCCGTGTTCAGCACACGTTCAGCTCGATGACGTCCCTCGTACTCTTGATCCAGTTGAGGCCGAGGGAGAGTTCCGTCAGCACGACGGTGTGGCGACGGTGATAATGAAGTTACCGGCGCAGGGCTTCCCCTAGCACTATGACGATATGACCGAGGTGTGTAGCTGTGGAGGGGGCACCGAACACGGCTAAGACAAATCTTGAGTCCCTTTGGGGTGTCCCCTAGCCACGTATATAAAGGAGGGGAGGGAATAGGTGGCCGGCCCAAGGGGGGCACGCCAGGTGTGGGGAATCCTACTAGGACTCCCCAGTCCAAGTAGGATTCCCCTCCTCTTTCCTATTCGGAGTAGGAGAGAAGGAAAGAGAGGGAGAGGGAGAAGGAAAGGGGGGCCGCGCCCCCACCCCTTGTCCAATTTGGTTTGGGCAGGGGGGAGGCGCGCGCCACCTCTTGGTCCTTCTCCCCTCTCTCCACTAAAGCCCAATAAGGCCCATTACTTCTCCCGGCGAATTCCAGTAACTCTCCGGTACTCCAAAAAATAACTGAATCACTCGGAACCTTTCCTATGTCCGAATATAGCCTTCCAATATATCGATCTTTACATCTCGACCATTTTGAGACTCCTCGTCATGTCCATGATCTCATCCGGGACTCCGAACAACCTTTGGTACATCAAATCACATAACTCATAATACAAATCGTCATCGAACGTTAAGCGTGCGGACCCTACGGGTTTGAGAACTATGTAGACATGACCGAGACACATATCCGGTCAATAACCAATAGTGGAACCTGGATGCTCATATTGGCTCCTACATATTCTACGAAGATCTTTATTGGTCAAACCGCATGACAACATACGTTGTTCCCTTTGTCATCGGTATGTTACTTGCCCGAGATTCGATCGTCGGTATCGTCATACCTAGTTCAATCTTGTTACCGGCAAGTCTCTTTACTCGTTCCGTAATGCATCGTCTAGCAACTAACTCATTAGTCACAATGCTTGCAAGGCTTATAGTGATGTGCATTACCGAGAGGGCCCAGAGATACCTCTCCGATACACGGAGTGACAAATCCTAATCTCGATATATGCCAACTCAACAAACACCTTCGGAGACACCTGTAGAGCATCTTTATAATCACCCAGTTATGTTGTGACGTTTGATAGCACACAAAGTGTTCCTCCGGTATCCGGGACTTGCATAATCTCATAGTCAGAGGAACATGTATAAGTCATGGAGAAAGTAGTAGCAATGAAACTGAAACGATCATAATGCTAAGCTAACGAATGGGTCTTGTCCATCACATCATTCTCTAATGATGTGATCCTGTTCATCAAATGACAACACATGTCCATGGCTAGGAAACTTAACCATTTTTGATTAACAAGCTAGTCAAGTAGAGGCATACTAGGGACACTCTGTTTGTCTATGTATTCACACATGTACTAAGTTTCTGGTTAATACAATTCTAGCATGAATAATAAACATTTATCATGAAATAAGGAAATAAATAATAACTTTATTATTTCCTCTAGGGCATATTTCCTTCAAGCCCTGCAAAAGATTGGGCACCGGAAGCCCTACAAATTGTTGGCTTGTTCGAGATAAGTGCTTGGAGGTTTACGGTGGCCAGGTTGATCGTCAATGTCGGTCAATTTGATGGTGTGGTTTTCAGGGCTCTCCTAGAGACGAAGAGGGGTCGAGGGCCAGATGTTTGATTTGTGGCCTCAAAGGTGTGGTTTCTTACTCGCTACACCATCTTGCTTTTGCCCCTGTGTCACTCACAACCTCCCCCGCCCTGCATGGCAGTCAAATACTTGGTTGTGGGCATGCACACTTTTTCCCCTTTTTGGTTTCTCTGTTGGTTTAGGTCGGTGCCTGTTGTCATTGCATGGAAAATGCCTTGTTTGTTACTTGGCGTGTCCTCTTTGGGCAGCTTCATGTGCCATTTCGTACCAAAGCAAAACACCTTTCCAAACGGTTTAGGCTTGTTCATAGGCTAACCACCATAGAAAATTTGGTACAAAGGAAGCATCTAGAAGCATGTTTTTGTTTGTAACAACTTCTGAAATTTGAGCATTAGTTGTTGCTCTTGACAAATCAAAGATGAGCATATTTGTAACAAGAGCCCACCTAAGTTCATGAAGCCTCATTTTGAAGCCTGTAGCCAATGAACTAGGGTTAGCCATAAAAAATAAGCCCATGGTGAATTCTCTCTTTTAATATAGCAGATTAGAAGTTGTTTCACCCTACACTATAACGATCAAGTTTGGATTGAAGGTATTTTTTCATAAGTTTGTATAAACATGAATGTTTCATTTATTTGAAACCATGCATAGACACCAGGAGATCTAGCTAGGTCATGAAAGTTGCTTAGAAGACGTTGAAGCAATTTTCTGCCAACGCTCGGCATAAGTTTGGAAAACCTCTTTTTTTAAGCTTGTCGTTGATGAACTAGAGCGACCTTGGGAAGTAAGCAAACGGTAAAATATTTTAATCGAAATAACGGCCAATGTGCACACGGATTTTACATAATGCAAATGAGTAGGTTTTTCACCATGGAAAGTAAGATTTTGTTTAGATTGAGACTATTTATGAAGTTAAGTAATTTGATGGTGTGGTTTTCAAAGATCGCTTGGAGACGAGGAGGGTCAAGGGCCATAAGTTGGTACTTTTGCCTCAGGGGTGTGGTTTCTTATTCGCTCCACCATCTCACTTTTGCCGCTGTGTCACTCACAAACCCCTATTGCCTGGCAGTCAAATACTTGGTTGTGGGCATGCACACTTTTTTCCCTTTTTGGTTTCTCTGTAAGCTTAGTTGAGTGTGTTTTATCCTTGCATGGAAAATACCTTGTTTGTTAATCGGTGTGTCCTCTTTGGCAGCTTCGTGTGCAGTTTCGTACCAAACCAAAATATCTTTCCAAACGGTTTAGGCTTGTGCGTAGGCTAACCACCATTGGAAAGCACGTTTCTTGTTTGAAATGGGTTTTGAAATTTGAGCATTAGTTGTTGCTCTTGTCAAGTTGAAGAAGAGCATGTTTGTACCAAGAGTCTACATAAGTTTAGGGCGTCTCATTTTGAAGCTTGTAGCTAAAGTCCTCGGCCAACCATAGGAAATAAATTCTCGCTTTTAATATAGCAGATAAGAAGTTGTTTCACCCAACAATGTAAAGATCATGTTTGGATTGAAGGTATTTTTCATAAGTTTCTTTTATAGAATGTCTAAACATGAATGTTTCATCTATTTGAAATCATGTATAGACACTAAGGGACCTAACTAGGTCGTGAAGGCCACTTAGTGGGCATTGAAGCAATTTCCTTCCAACGGTCTGCATAAGTTTGCAAAGCCTCTTTTTTTTAAGTTTGTTGTTGATGAACCAGGGTGGCCTTGGGAAGTAAGAGTTTCATGGAAATAACAATCAATGATCTCATAGATTTTTTATGTGAATGAGAAGGTCTTTCACCATAAAAGTAAGACTATGTATGGATTAAGAGTGTTTATTAATTAGCTAAGTAATCTAATGGTGATGTATTCATAACTCGCCATAAGACGAGGAGGGGCCGAGGGCCATAAGTTGGATTTATGGCCTATTGGTTGTGGTTTCTTTTTTGCTCCACCATCTCACTTTTGTCCCCGTGTCACTCACAAATCACACTTGCATGGCTATCAAATACTTGGTTGTGAGCATGCACACCTTCCCCCCCGCCTCGGTTTCTCAGTTAGCTTAGGTGGTGCTTGTTATCATTGCATGCAAAATACATTGTTTGTAATCGGTGCGTCCTCTTTGGGCAGATTCATGTATGATTTCGTACCAAAGTAAACCACCTTTCTAAACTATTTGGCTTGTGCATAGGCTAACCGCCATAGGAAATTCAGTATAAAGGAAGCCTCTAGATGCATGTTTCTTGTTTGAAATGGCTTCCAAAATTTGAGCATTGGTCGTTGCTCTTGTCAAGTTGAAGAAGAGCATATTTGTACCAAGAGTCCACGTAAGCTCAGGAAGCCTCATTTTGAAACTTGTAGGTATTGAATTAGGTCGGTCATAGAAAATAAGTCCATGATAAATTGTCGCTTTTAATATAGCAGATTAGGAGTTGTTTCACCCTACACTGTAAAGATCGTGTTTGGATTAAAGGTATTTTTTCGTAATTTTTTTCCTAGAATGTCTAAACCCGAATGTTTCATCTATTTGAAATCATGTACAAACACTAGGGGACCTAGCTAGGTCGTGAATGCCAGTTAGCGGGCGTTGAAGCATTTTCCTACCAACGGTCCACATAAGTTTGGAAATCCTCTTTTTTATGCTCGTTCTTGACGGACCTGGGCGGCCTTGGGAAGTAAGCACAAGGTAAAAAGTTTCACGGAAATAACAATAATGAGCTCATACATTTTTTTAATGTGCATGAGAAGGTCCTTCGCCAAACAAGGTAAGACTTTGTTTGGATTGAGAGTGTTTATTAAGTTAAGTAATCTGATGGTGTCGTATTCAGAGCTCGCCATGAGATGAGGAGGGGTCGAGGGCCAGAAGTTAGATTTATGGCCTCATGGATGTAGTTTCTTTTTCGCCCCACCATCTCGCTTTTGTCCTGTGTCACTCACAAACCCCACGCGCTTGGTGACAAACACCTGGTTGTGAGCATGCACACAATTTTCCCTTTTTCGGTTTCTCTGTTAGCTTAGGTGGGTGCTTGTTGTCATTGCATGGAAAATACCTTGTTTGTTAATCGGTGTGACCTCTTTGGGCAGATTCGTGTATAATTTCGTACCAAAGCAAAATATCTTTCTAAACGGTTTAGGCTTGTGCATAGGCAAACCACCATAGGAAATTTAGTATAAAGGAAAACTCTAGGAGCATGTTTCTTGTTTGAAACGACTTCCAAGATTTGAGCATTGGTTGTTGCTCTTGTCAAGTTGAAGAAGAGCACATTTGTACCAAGAGTCCAAGTAAGTTTAGGAAGTCTCGCTTTGAAACTTTTAGGTAATGAACTAGGTTGGTCATAGAAAATAAGTCCATCATAAATTGTCGCTTTTAATATAGCAGATCAGAAGTTGTTTCATCCTACACTGTAAAGACCATGTTTGGATTCAAGGTATGTTTTCATCAGTTTTTTTATAGAATGTCTAAATACGAATGTTTCATCTATCTGAAATCATGTATAGACACTAGGGGACCTAGCTAGGTCGTGAATGTCACTTAGGGGCATTGAAGCAATTTCCTACAAACGACCCCATAATTTTGGAAAGCCTGCTTTTAAGCTTGTTGTTGATGGATCAGGGCGGCCTTGGGAAGTAAGAACACATTAAAAAGTTTCATAGAAATAACAATCAATGAGCTCATAGTTTTTTTAATGTGAATGAGAAGGTCGTTCACCATACAAAGTAAGACTTTGTCCAGATTGGGAGTGTTTATCAAGTTAAGTAATCTGATAGTGTGGTATTCAGAGCTCGTCATAAGACGAGGAGGGGTCGAGGGCTAGAAGTCGGATTTATGGCCTCATGGATGTCGTTTCTTTTTCGCTCCACCATCTCGCTTTTGTTCCTGTGTCACTCACAAACCCCACTTGCATGGGTGTCAAATACTTGGTAGTGAGCATGCACACATTTTTCCCTTTTTTGGTTTCTCTATTAGTTTAGGTGGGTGCATGTTCTCATTGCATGGAAAATACCTTGTTTGTTAATCAGCCCTGTTCAAGAATTCATCCGATTAACCAGTTAACTTGCCGATTAATCCCTACTCATAGGGTCACCGAGTAGCCGATAAACCGAAAAATCGTCCAATTAATTGGTTAAATGGCCGATTAACTTGCTGATTAACCGATTAATCCCCTACTCTCTAGCCAACCGAGCAGCTACCAGTTAACGATTTCCTCAACAATGTTAATCAGTGTGTCCTCTTTGGGCAGATTCGTTTATATTTCGTACTAAAGCAAAACACCTTTCTAAACGGTTTAGGCTTGTGCATAGGCTAACCATCATAGGAAATTCGGTATAAAGGAAGCCTCTAGAAGCATGTTTCTTGTTTGAAATGGCTTCCAAACTTTGAGCGTTGGTTGTTGCTCTTGTCAAGTTGAAGAAGAGCATATTTTTATCAAGAATCCACATAAGCTCTGGAAGCCTCATTTTGAAGCTTGTAGGTAATGAGCTAGGTTAGTCATGCATAGAAAATAAGTCCATGATAAATTGTTGCTTTTAATATAGTAGATTAGATGTTGTTCCACCTTACACTGTAAAGATCATGTTTGGACTAAAGGTTGTTTTTGTAAGTTTTTTCATTGAGTGTATAAACATGAATGTTTCATCTATTTGAAATCATGTATAGACACTAGGGGACCTAGCTACGTCGTGAAGGACATTTAGAGGGCGTTGAAGCATTTTCCTACCAATGGTCCACATAAGTTTGGAAAGGCTCTTTTTTAAGCTTGTTGTTGATGGACCATGGCAGCCTTGGAAAGTAAGCACACGGTAAAAAGTTTCATGGCAATAACAACCAATGAGCTCATAGATTTTTTTAATGTGAATGAGAAGGTCTTTCACCATACAAAGTAAGACTTCGTTTGGATTGAGAGTGTTTATTAAGTTAAGTAATCTGATGTTGTGGTATTCAGAGCTCGCCATAAGACGAGGAGCGGTTGAGGGCCAGAAGTTGGATTTATGACCTCATCGATGTCGTTTCTTTTTTGCTCCTCCATCTCGCTTTTGTCCCTGTGTCACTCACAGACCCCAGTTGCACGGGTGTCAAACACTTGGTTGTGAGCATGCACACATTTCCCCCTTTTTCGGTTGCTCTATTAGCTTAGGTGGGTGCTTGTTGTCATTGCATGGAAAATACCTAGTTTTTTAATCGGTGTGTCCTCTTTGGGTAGATTCGTGTATGATTTCGTACAAAAGCAAAACACCTTTCTAAACGGTTTAGGCTTGTGCATAGGCTAACGGCCATAGGAAATTCGGTATAAAGGAAGCGTTTAGAAGCATGTTTCTTGTTTGAAACGGCTTCCAAAATTCGAGCATTGTTTGTTGCTCTTGTCAAGTTGAAGAAGAGCATATTTGTACCAAGAGTCCACATAATCTGAGGAGGCCTCGTTTTGAAATTTGTAGGGAATGAACTAGGCTGGTCATAGAAAATAAGTCCATGATAAATTCTCAAATGTAATATAACAGATTAGAAGTTGTTTCACCCTACACTGTAAAGATCGTGTCTGGATTGAAGGTATTTTTTCATAAGTTTTTTATAGAATGTCTAAACACGAATGTTTCATCAATTTGAAATCATGTATAGACACTAGAGGACCTAGATAGGCCGTGAAGGCCGCTTAGCGGGCGTTAAAGCAATTTGCTACCATCGGTCTGCATAAGTTTGAAAAGCCTCTTTTTAAAGTTTGTTGTTGGTGGACCACAACGGCCTTGGGTGGGCCAGGTGTACGCCACCACCGACATGGAGTATGAGGAGCGGATGGAGTTGATGCTCCAACGCGCCGTGCTCCAACTCAACGGCCTGGCTCCACCACCAGGGACGCTCCTCCTTGTGAAGCCAGAGCCGACATCCCCTCCGCGCTCTCTGCTGCTCAACCGCAATGTCCAAATTGGATGTCGCGTGAAGGAAGAGCGCCTGTCGCCACCACCAATGCGCGTCAAGGAGGAGCACTCTCTCCGCCGCCCCGGCACGTCAAGGAGGAGCGGTTCTCACCGCCGCCTTGGTGCGTCAAGGAGGAGCGCCGCTCGCCGCCACCCATGCCCAATGCGATCGCGAAAGCATGCGGTCGCCTTCGCCACAACCTCCGCAGCGGCGGCGGCGGCAGCTCTTCGCCGTCCCCGAGTGCCCTAACGGCGCAGGAGTACACCGATAGGGAGCGGCGTTGGCGGGATAGGCGCAACCCGGCGTGTCGGTTGGAGTTTGCTGACTCCGACGTCCCACTGCCACACATCGCGGCGGGACTTGGAGCTGTTGTATGCCTTAGCTTTGGGCTGCTTCGCGGCGACAGGTGAGACAAGGAAGCGATGTCTCTGCCACCTCGATGGGGAGATGACCAAGTACGACGAGGAGTGGTCTCAGCGAGAGCGCCACCTCCTCCAAGGGCCGCCGCCATCACCCCCCGCCAACATTGCCGGTGGCCGCGGCCGCACAGCGCAAGAGGAAGCGGAGAGGATCATTCGCGGGCATCAGGCGGCTGCCGGGAAGTCCTGCTGCTGCGCCGTCACCTTCCTCTGCCTGAAGCCCGACTCCAACACCGGATCTGGCGATGATGATGGAGGAGGAGCCGCCGGCCAGCCCGGCATGGCCTACATGGTCACCGTCAAGTATAGGGTAGTTTATGGTTTTATTTTATGTTTTTTTGTTCACCGGACGAAACATCGTCCGGTTTTATGTATAAACTATCCTATTTCAAATGAAATTTGTCGTGTTTATATCAAAATTCGTCCGTTTGCATAAATTTCGTCCGCTTGGTTCGAACTATTGTCAAAATGTATACAGCTACGGTTCGATGGTTGCCTCCTGCATCCATGTCTGCAGACTGGTCCCCCCTATTCATGAACGGATGCAGGAGAAAATTTATAAGTTACCATTAGAGATGCCCTAAGGTAGACCAGCTTTCGTCAAACTCCCCGGGTTATTTAGTCGATCAGGCAGTTTGTTTGTGGCTGAGGCGAGTTGGCGTGACTACTTATCATTGCTATTAAAAGAAGGGCTTACATGGGGAAGCCATCGATAATACTACACTTACCAAAAATCCATTTCTGCATCCGAGCTCATCTGCACCCGCGCTGACGAAAAAATTCAAAACAAATACTAGAAAAAATTCACAAAATTCCAATTGTTTTTTGTGTGGTAGAAAATTTGTTGCGTGAGACCCGCTTCAAATTTCAAGTCAGTTGGACATCTGAGCAGATCTCAGCAAAAAAGATAAATTGGGGGTCTGTAAAAATGTTTACTGTTTATGTACTGTTTTGATCCGATTTGTCGTTTTTGCTGAGAGCTACTCAGATGTCCAAATGACTTGAAATTTGAAGCGGGTCTTACGCATCAAATTGTCTACCACACAAAAAATATTATAATTTCTTGAATTTGTTTTGAATTTTTTTCGATTTTTTTTTTCTAACCGGGTGCAGATGAGGCTGGGCAGTGAAACGCCCTACTCCTCACTCACGGGCTAATTACGGGCTTTTTACATAATATTCCTTGCTAAACTCTAATTTTCAGAGGGTTTGGGCCCCTCACTCTAATCTCCTCCAATTAAATTAGGCCAGCTAAGCATCCATGTAAAATCCGTAATTATAACCCGTGCGTGTAGCATCGCTCGGAAAGTCATGCATGATGGGTTCGAAAAGAACGCCAGGAGCGCATCATCTTTGGTATCTTAATCATGTGGCTGAGCGGTGGCTGTGAGCTTCTGCTCTCTTGACCAGGTGTTTGTTGCTCTCTTTGGGTGAGTGAAATTAGGCGCTTTATGTTGTCTCGTTTTCGTTTGGTCCATTTTGTGTGAGGCTATTCTCTTTCCTATCTGATCTGGACAATTTCTGTTAGCCAGACTAGCTTAAAACGTCTGTGATAAGTTCATGGCTATCTTAGAACCCTGTCTGTCACAAACACACTATATTAGTAAATAAAGAGCTTGCTGGACAGCCGGAGGCCGCACCGGGTAAACGGTTCTCCAGTGCTACCCTCCGTGTTCACAAACATCCAATTCAACGCAGGTCATCCAAAACTATCCCCTAAATGTCACCGAAAATTCATCAAAGTAGATGTTCAACATTACATTTGACCTAGAAATATAAAAATAATCTTCAAACTAATATATTAACACGAGCCCGAAGCCCTGGAAGACACCCCCTTGCCGGACATATCTGAGTGAGCATCCTCGGCTGGAGCAGTGACTGGTACTGCGGCGGTGATCTTAGCGCAACTCTAGCAGACCCCGCAAAACGCCCGGCCCGCAAAAATTCCGGCGAGTATGTGGGCTCGGGCCAATTTTCCGGCCAGAACAGAGCCCGCATACTTTCCTGATCTTCGTGAAACCGCAAACGCGTTTTGCGGGTCGTATTTTTGCGGGGTCTGCTAAAGTTGCTCTTAGCTTCTTCTTTGGCATAGAAGCGGGTGTCGCCGCTGCTCATCCTAGCCATCTTCTTGTGCCCGCCAGTCCGATCGAGGCGTTTTTGATGGGTCTGAATTGTGAGATTTGACGTGTCTGACGTCCGGGCTCCCCTACAACGCCCCTCAATTTGGTGCCGAATCGGAGGATTTTGAACAACCGAGCATGTAAAACCCAATATAAGTGTCCACGTTGAAGGTATAAAATTGTCCAAATCATTCGGTCTGCATATATAAAGGCAAAGCGTTGAAGATGCCTTTATACGGGTTCTAAAGTTTGAGCATAAGTTGTTGTTCTTGTCATGTTGAAGAAGAAATTTTTTGTACCAAGAGTCTGCATAAGTTTAGGAAGCCTCATTTTGAAGCTTGTAGCTAATGAACTAGCGTTACAAATTTGCCTATGATAAGTTCTTGCTTTAATATAGTATGTTAAAAGTTGTTTCACTCTACGCTGTAAAAACCATTTTTTGATTGAGGGTATTTCTTTCATAAGTTTTGTTTAATAATTTATCTAAACATGAATATTTCATTTATTTGAAACCATGTATAGACGCTGTCGGACCTAGCTAGGTTGTGAAGGCCATTTTGCATGAGTTGAAGCAATTTCCTGCCAACGGTCTGTGTAAGTTCCAAAAGCCTCTCTTTTTTAAGTTTGTCACTGGTGAATGATGTCGGCCTTAGGCAGTAAGTGCATGATAATTATTTTTCATTGAGATCATGGTCAATAAGCTCACAGATTCTTTATAGCGCGAATGACAAGGTGTTTCACCATACAAAGTAAGATTTTATTTAGATTGAGGGTGTTTATTAAGTTACGTAATGTGTTTAGTAACATGGTTGTTCATCTACTTGAAACCACCTGGTTATTGACGGTCAACGCCGGCCAATTTGATAGTGTGGTTTTCAGGGCTCGCTTGGAGATGAGGAGAGTTCGAGCGCCGCAAGTTGGACTTGTGACCTCAAGGGTGTGGTTTCTTATTCGCTCCACCAACTCGCTTTTGCCCGTGTGTCACTCACAAACCCACCTTGCACGGCAACGAAATACTTACGTGTAGGCATGCACTTTTTCTTTTTCTTTTTTGGTTTCTATCTTAGCTTAGGTAGGAACTTGTTGTTATTTCATGAAAAATGAATTGTTTGTTAATTGGTTTGTCATCTTTGGGCAGCTTCTGTGTGTGATTTTGTGCAAAAAAAAACACTTTTCCAAATGGTTTAGGCTTGTGCATAGGTTAACTGCCATAGGAAATTTGGAACAGAGGAAGCACTAGTAGAAAACAGGGCATTTGTCCCGGTTCGTAAGGGCCTTTAGTCCCGGTTCAAAGGGTCGTTACTAATGCCTCCCCCTTTTAGTCTCGGTTCTTACACGAACCGGGACAGATGGGCATCCACGTGGCCGTTGCGGGCAGCTCAGGCAGGGGGGCCTTTGCTAGCTAATTAATAGAGAGAGAAGTGTCCTCTCTTATGTCCGTGCTTGATCAACGCTACGTACTATATACATAGAGAGACCCTCGACACGCTAGCTAGTAAGAAAATGAAGGAAACCATTAAGTACAGAAGTTCGTCATGCATACCGAGAGAAGTGATCGATCGACCTCTTCTTCTCCGAGAGATTGGTCAAACAACAAGTTTTCGTATTATCTATCCGACACGCTGCTCGCTACATACATATACAATATGTAAGATCTCTTACAATCCCCTAGCATTTGAAATCAACTTCCACATGGTATTCTCCGGCTTTATTGATGACGTGGTCAAGAAAGAATCCCGCCAATTCCTCTTGAATTGCTTTCATGCGATCTTGTGGTAGGAGTTCTTTCCGCATCTACCACGTCTAATTTGAAGAAGGGAGCTAATACATATATATGAATGAAACTCAACAGAAATGATGGTGTAATAAAATGAAATTGTGAATATTATTGCTTACGCACTTCATATTCTCTTTTAGAGTAGCCCCGCTTATTTTTCAAAGTCGCGTTGTAGATGAACTCGTGCACGTAGTATCCACAGTAATCATTCTCTTGTTCCTGCCACAAGCACTTTACGAGAAATAGAGGTCAATCAAACTGATAATGAAGCATTATAAATGGCATTGATGAAAGTATAGTTATAGAATCAACGGGAGATGCGCGCAACTAGCTAGCCAGTAGTACTTACGTTCGGGTATGTATATCGCAGCTCCTTCGGCAGTTCCGGAGCTTCTGCGGTGAACTGTTTCCAAACCCTGCAAGACAAAGAAAATAATTATTATTACTTGAGATATCAGGAAATAAACAAAAAGTTGCCGATATGGTGCGATAATGATCGATTGAACTTACTTGTTGAGCAATTTAGTCATGTCCGCATAGGTTTTGGGATCTTTTCGTCTCGAGTCTAAGACGGTTACTAGTCCCCGCTCAAGCTTAATCTCCAGAAGAACATAGTGGTAGCTGCACACGCATGCATAACTCATCAATTACATTACTATAACCTCGCTCGAGTAATAACGGAAACCAAATATGCACACGACAGTAACACTCACTTGAAGTTGTAAGGAAAGAGTATGGTATCTTTGTTTTGATTTTTGATCAACGAGCAAGTTGGCCTAGGCCTCTTCGGCGTGCTTTTTAACCTGAATTTCATCTATGATATTTGTGTTAATGCAACCCAATATCATACATTTCTTGTTTTCTGCACTCGACGATCTTCAATCTGCATAATATAGTGAGGATAATTAATTATAAATACATGCAATGAAAGAGCTGAGCTATATATAGAGACTTAATGACAGAAATAGTACTTACAGACAGTAGCAAAAGACCGTTAATTTATCGAGGGCCTTTTGATTGAAGAACTCGAAGAACTCCTCAAATGGAACAGTCAACAGATCAATTCCAACGAGGTCGTGCTCCTCTTTAATGTTCAGATACAAAGTATTCGTCCCCCCAGACTCTCTGCAGGTTTTCATGTACCAATTATGGAATATTCGCATGATCGTTGTTATAGATTTTTCATCTTTGACGAGAGGCTTCCCGTACCCGTATCTGTGTTCGTCCACCTCCATGAAATCAGGAAGTTGATCATCAGGCAGGTAATCTGCAAGATTGCCATAACCGGCCACCGTCCCCGGAGCATTAGCGACGATGTCGCCGCTAGACAAATTGAGCGGGGGCACGATTGATTTGCTTGTTCGCCGAGCTGGGCAATTTTTTTCGCAGCTGCTCGTTCTTTTGACCTTTGATGTCGCGGTACTTCTCGACCTCCCGCCTCTGGCTATCTTGCTAGACGCCCGGAAGCGAGCGGAGCGGCTGCGGCGTCTGTCTTCTTTCGTGCTTGCTTACGAGGCAGAGGAGAAGGACTACGATGCGTCGGAGCAGCCGGGGCGGCGGCGGGTCTCTTCCGCCCTTGCTGGCGAGGCGGAGAAGGAGGAGGCTGCTGGCTGCTCGGGCGCGCCGTGTGGCGGAGAAGGAGGCGGAGTGCCGCCACGCCGGAGAAGGAGGCCGAGTGCCCTGATCGTCACTCGCCCGGAGGAGGCGGTGGAGGCGGAGTGCCTGACTTCGCCCGGAGGAGGCGGTGGAGCGGCGGAGTGCCCCGACTCACGGGAGAAGGAGGAGGAGGCGGAGGCGTCGATTCGGAAGGTTGATGAGCTCCTTCCGCCATAGGCATGGAGTCTTCAGAGCAAAACCCAGCCTAGTATCCCCTTCACCGGTAGGGTGGTCAAGCTGGAGGTCCTCAAATCCCTCCGTTATTTCATCCACCATCACCCTAGCATATCCTTCAGAATCGGCGGCGGTGAAAAGTTGTGCCGGGTTCGATGGGATAAACAGAGCCAACAACCGCTTTGACCTTCAAATTCATCCATTGCATCATCATGTGGCAATTTTGAGACTCCGTGATAGCATCCACGGGATAGCTGGCAGGAGCTGTCAAGACATGCTCCGGCTGAAGCAGCTCGGTGGAAGCCACGCTGCTTCTCCCCTGAGATGGCGGGGTAGCTTCGGGCGAAGCTTCGGCAGGTCGTTTGCTGCATTCTGCTTCTCGTTCGTCTAGCCCCATTACCCTCTCGTGCAGCGCCTGCAGTTGGCTCTGCTCCAATTTCTTCCTCCTCTCCTCGGCTTTGTAACCCCCTGCGTCCTAAAAACCAACCTTCCACGGAATGGAGCCTGGCGTGCCTCGTGTCCGTCCAGGGTGCTCAGGATTCCCGAGGGCCATTGTGAGCTCGTCCTTCTCCTTGTCTGGAACGAACGTCCCTTGCTGCGCTGCATCGATATAGTGCCGAAGCTTGGTGACTAGTATTTTCAGTTGCTCGTCCATCCAACGGCACTTCCCTGATACAGTGTCCAAGGTTCCGCCAGCCCCGAAGAACCAAGTACGGCAACGGTCTGGCCAGTTCATTGTCTCTGGTTCGATCCCTTTATCAAGCAGATCATTCTCAACCTTGGACCACTTAGGCCGGGCTTTGAGGTAGCCACCTCACCCCGTGCGATGGTGAAACTTCTTCTTCGCAGCATTTTTATTGTTTGTCTCCGACATCTTCTTACTCTTTTCCGATTTCTTGGGGGCCACAAATGCGGGCCAGTGATCTTTGATCTTCTCATATTTGCCGATGAATTCTGGTGTCTCTTCTTTGTCGACAAACTTGTTCAGCTCTTTTCTCCACCTCCTGAATAGGCTTGCCATCTTCTTAAGAGCACGGGACTTGATTAATTGCTCTTTAACTGGCTTCTCCGGATCCTCCTCTGGCGGTAGGGTGAAATTTGCCTTGACTCGGTCCAAAGATCATCTTTACGCATATCATTGACATAAGACACCTCGGTCTTCCTCCTTAGGCTTATACCATTGGTGGATGCTGATCGGGATCTTGTCCCTAACAAGAACCCCGCGCTGAGCAGAAAATGCGTTCTTTGTCCGGATGGGTTCAATCGGTTCGCCGACGGGCGCGATTGTTGTGATCTCAAACCTTTCATCCGAGCTCAACTTTTTCTTCGGGCCTCGTCTCCTTACCGAAGTTGTGCTCGATCCGGAGGCTAGAAAAAGGAAGAAAGACGAGAGTTAATTAATATGTGTACATATACCAAAACAATGAATGCATCAATTAACTAGTCAGCACGGGGTTAACTAATATATATATATATACTTGGCCGGACTCGGTTCGGTCACCGGCAGTCAGCACGGTCTCCTTCTTGTACCTCCATTGGGTCATCGGAGCCATCATGAACATAGCCCTCTTCTTGTACTGGCATTAATGGGCCGGAGCCATCATGAACATAGCCCTCTTCTTCACCCAGTCCTTCCTGACCATCGGTGTCGTTGAGAAATGATGCAACGACATCACTTCCTTGTGCGATTATGTCCCCCAACATCGCTTCTGTTGCTTCGTCTTGGGAGTGCTCCATAGTTTCTGCAAATATTTATAACAAGTCAATTATTATTCAAACATGGTACAGATGGATATATATTAGTGGCAAACGTAGAACTAGCTAGCTAATCACAATAAGGAATCATGTTAGTGGCCTCGATGCTGCTTCTCTAGGGTTTGGGGTGGCCTAGACAACGCTTCAAGGGTTTGGGGTGGCCTCGACACAACGCTTCAAGGGTTTGGGGTGGCCTCGACACAACGCTTCAAGGGTTTGGGGTGGCCTCGACGACAACGCTCTTTTAACTTGGTAAATTTGGGTGGCCTCGAGAGAGTTTGTTGGGTAGGGGCGCGGCGGGAGGGGGTAGGAGACCAACATCGTTTTTTCTCTAGGGTTTGGGTGTCCTCGAGAGTTTTGGTCGACCGAGAGGGCCGAGGGGGAAGTCTTCTTAGTGGTATAAGTTATTACGGTCGAGAGGGGGTATATATATCGACCGCCCCTCATGTCGAAGTTATCCGGGAGGGGGTTATATCGACAATGACGCGACATACATATACATGGGAAAATAATGTTAACGGGGAGGGGGTATATCGACCCCCCCCCCTCGTATTGAAGTTATCGGGAGGGGTATATCGACGACGACAGACCCGATAAAACATAAGAAAACGAAGAAGAAATAAAAGAGGAGAAGAAAAAGGAATAGATGAGAAGATCGAAGAAAAAAGAAAAAAAAGGAGAAGAAGAAAGGAATAGAGGAGACCAACAAAAAAATAGAATTTTTTTTTCTTCTTCTCGTCTATTCCTTTCTTCTTCTCCTCTTCTTTTTCTTCTTTTTTATCTTCTTATTTATTTCTCCTCTTCTCCTCCTTTCTTCCTCTTCTTATTTTCCTTTTTCCTCTCATTCTTTTAGTATTGCTTTTTTTTAAAAAATGTTCAAATAGAAAATTTCGAAAAAAAGTAAAGATTTTGCCTAATGCATTGTTCATATTTCATCAACATATATGCATACAAAAAAAGCATACATACATATATATATACATACAAAAAGCATACATACATACATATATAAAAAAGCATACATACTTTCCTAGCTAGCAAAAAGCATATATATATATATATATATATATATATATATATATTCTTGGCGGCAGGGCGGGGGCTCACTATGGGCGTGTCGGGGCGGCGAAAGCGGTGGCCTTGAGGGCAGGGGACAGCGTCGGGGTGTGTGTGCGGCGGGCATCGGCGCGGCGAGCTCGGGGACGACGTCGGCGGCAGCGAGCCTGAGCGGCAGCAGCTGATCGGGCGAAGCTGAGGCGAAGCGGCAGACGGCGTCAGGCAACTGGCGGCGATGAGCTCGGCGGCGTCGTCGGGGGCAAATGAAGATGAGAAACTGAAATTTTCACAAGTCCTGGTTATATACCAAGAGCATTGGTCACGGTTCGTGGCACCAACCGGGACCAATGCACTTTAGTCCCGGTTGGTGCCACCAGGGACCAAACGATTACCGGCAGCCCAAAAGGCGGCGGAAGCGGCGACCTTTGGTCGGTTGGTGGCACCAACCAGACTAAAGGCATTAATCTTGATTGGTGCCAACCGATACCAATGCACACCTTTAGTCCCGGTTGGTGCTACCAACCGGGACCAAAGGCCTTGTGCTGCCCGCGACCAAAGAGTTTAGTCCCACCTCGCTAGTTGAGAGGGGCTCGGAATGGTTTATAAGCCCCACTGCTGCTGCCTTCTCGAGCTCCTCTCAAATGCAGGCTTACGGGCCTAATCTCACACTTTGTCTTGCATGTGGGCCTATTGGGCCTTCTGCGGGCCTGAATCCTGGCCCAGGTTGGGTTTCTAGTCGTATTCAGGCCGTGGTGGCCCAATAGGTGGCAGTTTTTTTCCAGTTTTTGTTTTGTTTTTTGCATTATTTCTTTTCTTTTGTTTTTTGCTTTATTTTTTAATTCTTTTTGCTTTTAGTTTTAGAAAAATTATAAACTTTCTGTTAGTGCCATTAGTTTTCAAATTTGAAAACACTTTTTTTGTTTTCTTTGTTGCTTTATTTATTTTATTTTGTTTCTACTTACAACAAAATACTTATTGTTGTTATTTTTATTTTGCTTCCAGTTTTTTTTGTTTTGTTTTCTGCATTATTTATTTTCTTTTGTTTTTTGCTTTATTTTTTAATTCTTTTTGCTTTTAGGTCAGCAAAATTATAAACTTTCTGTTAGTGCGATTAGTTTTAGAAAAATTATAAACTTTCTGTTAGTGCCATTAGTTTTCAAATTTGAATAATTAAAATTTGAATTCTTTGAAATTTGTGTGAATCAAAAGTTTGTGATTAACTTTACTAAAAAAATGAACATAGATGCGCCTATAGAGAAAATTCAACCTAAATTCTTAATAAAGCATTTCGAATGAACTCTGAAAAAGTTGAAAGTTGGCATGGTATCATAATTTCACCCACATAGCATGTGCATCTACAAAATGGACAATGGTATCATACTCGTCTGTTACAAAGGTTGCATGGTATCATCATAATAGTTGCGGGAGAAAGTCTTCACTTTTTCTTCGCTTGTGTCATTTTCTTATTGCGCCGTAACCATGGATAATCTTCATCGTTTATCAGGATCTTTGGGGTCAGCCTTGACTTTGAAGGGAGGAATTTCATGAAACTTTTCATAATCTTCAGACATGTCTTTCTTGCCCTCCACTCCCACGATGTCCCTTTTGCTGAAAGAACTATGTGGCGCTTTGGCTCATCGTATGATGTATTCGCTTCCTTATCTTTTCTTTTTCTCGGTCTGGTAGACATGTCCTTCACATAGATAACCTGTGCCACATCATTGGCTAGGACGAACGGTTCGTCAGTGTACCCAAGATTTTTCAGATCCATTGTTGTCATTCCATACTGTGGGTCTACCTGTACCCCGCCTCCTGACAGATTGACCTAGTTGCATTTAAACAAAGGGACCTTAAAATCTACTCTGTAGTCAAGTTCCCATATGTCCACTATGTAACCATAATATGTGTCCTTTCCCATCTCGGTGGCTGGATCAAAGCGGACACTGCTGTTTTGGCTGGTGCTCTTTTGATCTTGGGCGATCGTGTAAAATGTATTCCCATTTATCTCGTATCCTTTCCAAATCATTACAGTCGAATATGGCCCCCTGAACAACAAGTACAGCTCATCACAAACAGTGTTTTCACCTCTGAGACGTGTTTCCAACCAACTGTTGAAAGTCCTGATGTGTTCACATGTAATCCGATCGTCGACCTTTGCTCCGGGTGTTTGGGCGCTTCTTGTTCTTGTGTTCATCGACATACGGGTCACCAAGGTAGAGTTATGTAGAATCGTAGTGTGCTTGAGACCAAGAATATCCGTCCATGCATATTATTGAGTTCCTTCCAAGCGTGCCTTTTTTCCGGTCAGTCTCCCCTCATACATGATTTAGGGAGACCTATCTTCTAAAGGCCAGGAATAAAGTCAACACAAAACCCGATGACATCCTCTGTTTGATGGCCCATGGAGATGCTTCCTTCCGCCTAGCGATTACGGACATATTTCTTTAGGACTCCCATGAACCTCTCAAAGGGGAACATATTGTGTAGAAATACGGGCCCCGTAATGACAATCTCGTCGACTAGATGAACTAGGACGTGCGTCATGATATTGAAGAAGGATGGTGGGAACACCAGCAAAACCGACAAGACATTGCGCCACATCACTCATTAGCGTTGGTACGATTTCTGGATCGATCACCTTACGAGATATTGCATTGAGGAATGCACATAGCTTCACAATGGCTAATCGGACGTTTTCCAGAGAAGCCCCTCAATGCAACCGGAAGCAGTTGCGTCATAATCACATGGCAGTCATGAGACTTTAGGTTCGGAACTTTTTCTCCGGCATATTTATTATTCCCTTTATATTCGACGAGAAGCCGGTCGGGACCTTCATATCGAGCAGGCATTGAAAGAAGATTTCTTTCTCTTCTTTCGTAGAGCGTAGCTGGCAGGACCTTCATACCGCTTCCGAGGCATGCCGTCTTTTTTCGTGCAAGCGTTGCAGGTCCTCCGTGCCTCAGTGTATCTTTTGTCTTCCCATACACGCCCAAGAAGCCTAGCAGGTTCACGCAAAGGTTCTTTGTCACGTGCATCACGTCGATCGAAGAGCGGACCTCTAGGTCTTTCCATGAGGGTAGGTCCCAAAATATAGATTTCTTCTTCCACATGGGTGCGTGTTTCTCGGCGTCATTGAACAGCTAGTCCGCGGGACCCTTTCCAAAGATTACGTGTAAATCATTGACCATAGCAAGTGCGTGATCACCAAGACGCATGGCGGGCTTCTTCGGTGATCTGCCTCGCCTTTGAAATGCTTGACTTTCTTTCGACATTGATGGTTGGTCGGAATAAATCGACGATGGCCCGAGTACACATTCTTCCTGCAGCTTCCCAGGTATATACTATTGGTGTCAAGTAAACAGTGCGTGCATGCGTGGTATCCCTTGTTTGTCTGTCCTAAAAGGTTCTTGAGAGCGGGCGATCGTTGATGGTCACGAACAGCAACGCCTTTAGGTCAAATTCCTCCTGTTTGTGCTCATCCCATGTACGTACACCGTTTCCATTCCACATCTGTAAAAGTTCTTCAACTAATGGCCTTAGGTACACATCAATGTCGTTGTCGGGTTGCTTAGGGCCTTGGATGAGAAATGGCATCATAATGAACTTCCGCTTCATGCACATCCAAGGAGGAAGGTTATACATACATAGAGTCACGGGCCAGTGCTGTGATTGCTGCTCTGCTCCCGAAAGGATTAATGCCATCCGCGCTTAAAGCAAACCATACGTTCCTTGGGTCACTTGCAAACTCATCCCAGTACTTTCTCTCGATTTTTCTCCACTGCGACCCGTCCGGTGCTCTCAACTTCCCGCCTTTCTTACGGTCCTCATCGTGCCATCGCATCAACTTGGCATGCTCTCCGTTTACGAACAGACATTTCAACCGTGGTATTATAGGAGCATACCACATCACCTTCGCAGAACCCTCTTCACAGGGGGCTCGCCGTCAACATCACCAGGGTCATCTCGTTCGATCTTATACCGTAATGCACCGTGATACCGGACATGCGTTCAGATCCTTGTACGCACCATGGTAGAGGATGCGATCATTAGGGCATGCATGTATCTTACGCACCTCCAATCCTAGAGGGCATACGACCTTCTTTGCTGCATATGTCTTTGTCGGGCAATTCGTTATCCTTTGGAAGCTTCTTCTTCAATATTTTCAAGAGCTTCTCAAATCCTTTGTCAGTCTGACATTCTCCGCCTTCCACCGCAGTAATTCCAATATGGTACCGAGCTTTGTGTTGCCATCTTCGCAATTGGGGTACAACCCTTTTTGTGATCCTCTAACATGCGATCGAACTTCAGCTTCTCCTTTTGACTTTCGCATTGCGTCCTTGCATCGACAATGACCCGGCGGAGATCATCATCATCGGGCACATCGTGCGGTTCTTCTTGATCTTGATGGCTTAGCCCGTTCTGACATCATCTTGCACATCTTCTGGTTCCTCTTGATGTTCAAGAGCATCACCGTATTCAAGGGGCACATAGTTGTCATCGTACTCTTCTTCTTCGCCGTCTTCCATCATAACCCCTATTTCTCCGTGCCTCGTCCAAACATTATAGTGTGGCATGAAACCCTTGTAAAGCAGGTGGGTGTGAAGGATTTTCCGGTCAGAGTAGGACTCAGTATTCCCACATATAGGGCATGGACAACACATAAAACCATTCTGCTTGTTTGCCTCAGCCACTTCGAGAAAATCATGCACGCCCTTAATGTACTTTCGGAGGTGTGTCTTTCACCGTACATCCATTGCCGGTTCATCTGCGTGCATTATATATAATTAAGTGTGTCAAAAATCATTACAGAACATCATGAATAGATAATTAAGTGACCAAATTAATAGAAGTTCATCATCACATTAAAACCAAAATAATACAAGTATCTATCTAAACATACAAGTAAAAATATTTTTTCTTTCAGAAAGAAGATAAGAACAAGAGGCTCACCACGGTGGTGCCGGCGATGAGATTGGCGCGGACGATCGACGGCGGTGAAGACGGAGATGGGACGTGACAGACCGCTAAACCTAGACAAATATTGAGGAAAATGGAGTTTGGAGGTCGAGCTTGGAGAGGAGAAAGTTAAGTAGTGTGGCTCGGGCATTCCATCGAACACCTCGTGTGCATAGGAGGTGAGCTAGAGCACCACAAAGCTCTCCAACGGCCGGGCAGAAAAACAGAGCCACCAACCGGGACCAATGGTGGTGGGTCAGGAGCGAGGCCCATTGGTCCCGGTTCGTCCCACCAACCGGGACCAAAAGGTCCAGACGAACCGGGACCAATGGCCCACGTGGCCCGGCCGGCCCCCGGGGCTCACGAACCGGGTCCAATGCCCCCATGGGTCCCGGTTCTGGATTGAACCGGGACGAATGGGCTGACCCGGCCTGGACCATTGCCCCCTTTTCTACTAGTGAAGCCTCGAAAAGCATGTTTCAAGGTTTACTATGGCTAGATTGACGGTCAATGGCAGCCAGTTTGGTAGTGTGGTTTTCAGGGCTCGCCCTGGAGACGAGGACGGGTCGAGAGCCACAAGTTGGATTTGTGGCCTCAAGGGTGTGGTTTCTTATTCGTTCCAACATCTCACTTTTGCCCCTGTGTCACTCACAAACCCCTTGCATGGCAATCAAATACTTAGTTTTGGGCATGCACTTTCTTTCCTTTTTTATTTGTCTCTTAGTTTAGGTGGGCGCTTGTTGTTATTTCATGAAAAATGAATTGTTTGTTAATTGGTGTGTCATCTTTGGGTAGGTTCCGTATGCGATTTCATACCAAAGCAAAGCACCTTTCCAAACAGTTTAGGCTTGTGCAATGCTAATGACCATAGGAAATTCGAAATAAAGGAAGCCTCGAGAAGCATGCTTCGAGGTTCATTGTGGCTAGATTGACGGTCAACGCGGGGCAATTTGACAGTGTGGTTTTCAGGGTTTGCTTGGAGACGAGGAGGGGTAAAGGGCCACATGTTGGATTTGTGGCCTCAAGGTGTCGTTTCATATTAGTTCCACCAGCCCGGCTTTGCCCCTGTGTCAGTCACAACCCCCCCCCCCCCCTTGCATGGCAATCAAATACTTAGTTGTGGACATGCACTTTTTTCCTTTTTTTTGGTTTCTCTCTTAGCTTAGGTGGGCTGAAAATGAATTGTTTGTTAATTGGTGTGTCATATATGGGCAGCTTCTGTGTGGGATTTCGTACCAAAGCAAAACACCTTTCCAAACGGTTTATGTTTGTGCATAGGATAACCACCATAGGAAATTCAGAATAAAGGAAGCCTCGAGAAGCATGTTTCTTGTTTGTGAAATTTGAGCATTAGTTGTTGTTCTTGTCAAGTTGAAGAAGATAATTTATGTAGCAAGAGTCGGCACAAGTTCATGAAGCCTCGTTTTGAAGCTTGTAGCTAATGAACTATGTCTGCCTTAGCAAATTTGCCTATGATAAGTTCTAGCTTTTAATATAGTAGGTTACAAACTGTTTCACCATACAAAGTAAGATTTTGTTTGGATTGAGGGTGTTTATTAAGTTACATAATGTGTTTACATAACATGGTTGAAACCACATAGTTTTATTGACTGGCCCAAATGAAGGGAGTTGACATTAACATGTGGAGCAATGTTGTTCGACCACGTAATAATAAATTGCTCACAAGTATGGAAAAGCTTCTTGGTGACGTGGTAAAAAGTTTATTAGTGGCGTGATGGGCACAAGTCACTTGTATTGCGCCACTGACAACAGTTACAAGTGGTGTGCGTCGCGTGTGTCGCTAGTAACTAGGTTCATCCTTGTTTAAACTGACTAGTCCGGTTAGTAGTTGTGTGCCCATTGGCTAGCACACCACTAGTAGACTGTTTTTAGTGGCGTGGGCTTATTTGGGCACTTCACTGGTATTTTGGGTTGATACCAGTGGCGTGCCTATTTTGGGACGTATCACTAATAACTTTCATGTAAAAGGGTTTTTGCACTAGTGGATACCACTGCGGGATAATGTCAAGAAAAACTAAGCTACTCGCAGGTGACGTGCTTTGAAGTTTGGAACCCCAAGAGTCGGCATGCGCCATGGGAAGCTTGCAAAAGATTGTGTGTGCTCGAGATAAGTGCTTGGAGGTTTACTGTGGCGAGACCTACGGTCAACGCCGACCAATTTGACAACGTGGTTTTCAAGATTCGCCAAAAGACGATGAGAGGTCAAGGGCCACATGTTTGATTTGTGGCCTCAAGGGCATGGTTTCTTGCTCGCTCCACCATCTCGCTTTTGCCCCTGCGTCACTCGCAAACACCCCTGCATGGCAATCAAATACTTGGTTGTGGGCATGCACATTTGTTTTCCTTTTTCGGTTCCTCTCGTAGCCTAGGTGGGTGCTTGTTGCTGTTGCATGGAAAATGCCTTGTTTCTTGGCTTGTCCAATTTAGGTAGCTTCAATGTGTGATTTCTCGCACCGAAGAGGATATATCACCTTTCCACAAGTGGTTCGGTATAAGGAGGCCTCAAGAAGCCCGTTTCTTGTTTGAAACAGGTTCTAAAATATTTGACAACTAATTATTATTCTTGTCAAGTTGAATAATAGAGTAGAGCTTTTGTACCTCCTAGAGTTTGTTCGTGTAGGCGTCACGATCGAGCCAGTCAGCTACTAGTTGTACAATAAGGGCCGCGAAAGGGAAAATTTTATGTACCTAGCGCCAAATTCCGGTAATCCGCCCATGGCAAACTCAGGTGCATACGTTCTGACAACGAAGGTAGAGCAGTTTTTGTCAAACTCGCCGGGTTATTTAGCTCGATCGGGTAGTTTGTTCGTGGCAGAGGCGAGTTGGCGTGACTAGTACGAGTAGACAGGAGAACTAGTAGAAAGGAGTAGTCATGCATGATGGGTTCGGAAAGAACGCCAGGAGCGCATCCTCTTTGGTGTCTTTTAATCATGTGGCTGCGAGCTTCTCCTCTCTTGACCAGGTGTTTGTTCCTCTCTTTGGGTGAGTGAAATTAGGCGCTTTATGTTCTCTCGTTTTCGTCTGGTAGCTTTTGTGTGAGGCTATTCCCTTTCCTATCTGATCTGGGCAATTTCTGTTAGCCAGGCTAGCTTAAAACGTGTGCGATCAGTACAATATTTGTTTGTACAAACACACTACTACGTACTACCTCCATCTCATAATATAAGAACATTTTTGACACTAATGTAGTGTTAAAAACGTTTTTATATTTTGGAACAGGGGTAGTAAATAAAGTGATTCGTACATACATGTAGTTAGCTAGCTGGACAGCCGGAGGCCGCAGCGAGTATGAAATGGCTTCACACACGACACGAACTGCACGGTAAACGGGTTGGGATGCATGGAGAAGTGTTAGGGAATCTCCAATGATGTCCCTCGATCTGACGCCCTCAAATTACATGCTCACGGACATCCAACCCGATGGAGGTCATCCAACAGTACCCCTTGAACGTCAACTTTTTTCCATCAAAGTAGTTGTTCAACATTACACTTGACATAAAAATATAAAAATAATCTTCAAACTAGTCTATTATCACGAGGCCGGAGCCCTAGAAGACATCCCCTCGCCGGACAGAGACACATCCGAGTGGGCATCCTCTGTATTGGATGGAGCGACAACTGTTGCAGTGGTGGTGATCTTAGCTTCTTCTTTGGCATAGAAGCGGACGTCGTCGCTGCTCATTCTAGCCATCATCTTCTGCTCGCTGGGCGTTTGGGCTCCCCTCGATTTGGTGCCTAACCGGAGGATTTCAAACCTCTTATACTCTGTCTATCATGACATGACATAGTTATTAGTTGCTACTTGCTCAGATGTATGTCCCTCGTGTCATTTTCGTGTTGCTGTTCATTTAGCATGTTTTTCTCAAGCAGGCAAATCAGACATTCTTGAATTTTCCTCGCAAAAAAAAGAAAGACATTATTGCATTTAATAGCACCAACATTAGCCTCATGTCGTCTACTCGTTTGTAGAACGTTAAACTTTCCTGATCTTCATAGGGAGCAAACTCGTGTGATTCTTAAGCCGCTGATGCATTGTACATGATGCTTCCGTCGGTAACTTGTAAACCACATTTTGAAAGTTATTTTATGAGCTTTGCATCGCATCCTACTTGGGAAATTGTCCTTTTTGGGAAAAGCTCTGCTTTATGTCTTCTTTTTTGCTGAAAAAAGCTCTGCTTTCTCCTTCCTTCTTCTTTGCTGACAAAAAAACCCTTTTTGGCGGCCATGGGAGAAAGGCCTTCGATTATTTGCTCCATGACTAGTAAGAACATATTAGGAAGAAGACTGTTAAGAATTGTCATGATTTTTGATCCGTAATGTTACGAGGTAGTCATATCATGGTACTCCCTTCGTTCTAAATTAATATGGATCGGAGGGAGTAGCTTTTTAGGCATCCTGGAAAAGAACTCCGTGGTTTGTATCTCTGTTGAGAAAATAAAGCATCATGGTCATGCAACGGGTTTCTACTTTCTTGTAGCAAGACCAGTTTGGCCCCGTGTTTTTTCCGTCGATTGTTTGTTTTGACTTTGAGCAACTTCGAAGTAATAGCCGAGAGCTTAATGTGGTGTGTCATCTAGATAGACTCTAGGAAGTCAATCAAGAATTTCCGTTTTAGCAAATGTCATAAAGGTGCACACCTAGAATAAACCCAATTTTCTATTATGTGTTTTAATACCATGTCCATCATCACATGTGATCCACCACATGTAACGTATTCAAGTTCTAATTCACATCTGTATTTATCTTTCCTTGTAAAAGATGAGTACCACCGTCGTTGCTCTTAGGATTAAGTTTAAGAACAAGTTTTGAGATAGGTAAATGACCCCATCGCCAATCAGGTGACGGGATCAACTGAGCGTTCAGGGCGCACCGCTCGCCGCCTTGCCCCCTCCTTGTTCACTTGCACCACGGTTCGCTCGGCGCAGCAACTACTCTCCCATCCCTCATTCTCTCCCTCTATTTAGTGTTATCGTCCTTTGTTCGGCGCCCAATTAACAATGCATCTCTCGATCCGACATGCTCTCCTCCCTTTGTTGCCCCATCCTTCATCCCTTGTCCTCCTCACCCAGTAGGACCAATCACATGCATGGATAACCGTCGAAGATTGATTGTGGTGCTGATGTAGGTAAGATTGGGCGTCAAAAGGAATGTGTCATGTGTTGCTTGATCTGTTCCGATGAGGCTCCGGCGAGCCATATTCATCATTGGCAAGCCCAAACCGCTGAAGATCGGTGCCTTGAATGTAGGCACACTGAGAGGTAAAATAATGTCCATTTTTATGCTTCAACCGGTTGCTGCAACGATTGGAAATTCGTTGCATGCGTTTCGATTTTTTTTATGCATGCACATGTCTGACATGTAACTATAACAGATTTTTAAACTTTTTTCGGCCCTTGAAAGGGAATGTCACCACACTGTTACACACGACACATGCATACCGCATGTACGATTTGAAGTAAGACATTGCAATGGTCAAATAATGGCCCGGAGGGGGGCTGTCCGATCGACGCCTACCGTTGTCATTGAAAACAACAGTAAACCATATGTGTATGGTGGCGTTGGCACTACATACGTTTGTTTGTTCATGTGGTAATTCACCCGGCCCGTCCTGGCTAGTAGAACTCCCTCTTGTAACCTCATAAGAGCATCTTCAACAGGCATCCAAAAACTGCTCCGCGTGCTAAAATTCGGGATTTTTGGGCGCTGGACATCTCCAGCAGAAGCTATAAAATAGTGCGTGCGCAAAAAAAGGTTGGGCGCGCGCTGAAAAACGCTATCGCATGCTGCAAATTTAAGGGGCGAAACTTTTGTGCGCCTGTTGGAGATGTTCTAAGTGAAAAGTGACGCACTCGGTGAAACTTTTTTTCACGGATACGAAAGCTTACGTATCATTCCATTAATAGAAGAAGAGAAAATACAAGGTATGAAACAACACATGCAGGTACACCAGACGGCAATGTCATGGTGCCCGGAGCAAAGGGACATGGGTGCTTGGCCCAAACAAACAGCGACGTGATCGAGATCAACACTGCAGGGCGTGGTCTAGGATGGCTCTGCGGTACTGCAAGCAGAATCTCTAAGATCCAACCCTCCCTGACACTGGGTGAAGAGCATGGCACGATTCTGGAGATCTCTGCCACGCCTGATGATGTGCCTCCTGGGATGAATCCTGCGACTACACCGGAGTTTGTGTTGGCCACCCCAACTCCAACGTCTGATTTTGCCATGGAAGCACCTCCACCATGCCTTGAAGTTGGTCTTGAAGATAGTAACAAGTGCAACAGTCTTGATCTCCCACAAGGCAATGCTCTTTCTCCTACTCAAGCCAAAAATTTGCTTGTGGTGCTTGAAGATGAAGCTCAAGACAAGCATAGTGCCAGCCCAGATCAAACACCAACCCATTTTGCCTTCACTGTCCAACCTGAAGCCGAAGTTGAAGAAAGGGAATTTGACACTTTAGTGGTGTCTCTTGCTCAACCTGAAGATGAGATAGTTGTGCATGAAGACGATATCCACGGTGATAGATCAGATCAAACACCAATCCATGATGCCTCCACTGTCCAACTTGAAACTGCGGTTGAAGAAAGAGAGATTGCCACTCCAATTTTTATCCCTCGCATGCCAGCGCTTCTACCATCTCCCTCAAGATCGACACCTCCAAGACGTCCTACCGCTCGCCGGAAGACGCTGGCTGGAGTCACTGGCTTTCAACTGCCGCGTCAGAGTCCCAGACTTGGTGCTAAGAAGAGGAGGATGCCCATTGCCAGGCTCGCTGAACAACTCTTGTGTCAACGCATGGGGGTGCTTGGCGATGGGGAGCAGGTCACAGAGGCGGCAATTGCTAAGTTTGCCGATATGTTTCAAGGCGTCTCCCCGATATTGCTGTCGCGGCCTTGCGTGCTTTATTCCAGCTGGACTGTGATCTCTCCTCAGCGGTAGAAGAAGCCCTGATGCAGCATGGAGGCGAAGGAGGACCCGACTCAAGCGAGGCTGCCGCGGCTGAGGCCTAAGCTTTGCTACTTAGTCCCAGTTGTAGCTTAGTTTCCTGATGATAGATGAACTGAAATTCGCTAGATGTACGCCTGTTTGCAGCATCATAATGTTGCCTTTGTTGGTCCTGGCGAGACCATTGTTGCCATTGTGGTTCCTTGAGCACTTTACTGATGTAATCTTTGTGCAATCATGTTAGAACAAAACCTTGCTATATTGTGCTGGAATGTTCGTGGTCTAAACTGTCCAGATCGTCAATCCGCCGTCCATGAAACAATTGTTGCCTCCTCCTGCCATCTAGTTTGCATCCAGGAGTCCAAACTCTAGGCCATGGACTCTCATGTGGCTGCTTACCTGGGAGGATACCGCCTCAAGAACTTCGCACACAGACCGGCGGATGGAACTAGAGGTGGAATCTTGCTGTTGTGGGACGACTCTGTGGTAACCATCTCAGGTGTTCAGTATGGCACGTACTTTCTTTCTGCTACGGTTGCTCTCAACAATGCTTCAGATGCAAAGACTTTCAAGTTAACCACGGTCTATGGACCTACCAGAAGCATCCACAAAGACGACTTCTTCCTCGAGCTTACCTCCCAGAAGCCGCCTGATGGAACAAAATGGCTTGTCAATGGAGACTTTAATCAAATTTACCGTGCTAGAGACAAAAACCGAGCTAATGTTGATCGTAGCCGTCTTGTGCGATTTCAAACACTCTTGCAAATTGCAGACTAAAAGAGATTCATCTTCAGAACCGGAAGTTCACTTGGAGCAACAAGCGCTCTAATCCAACATTGTGTAAACTCGACGGATTCTTCTGCAATGATAACTGGGATATCGACTTCGGCTTCCATATTCTACACGCTTTATCATCTTCGCTCTCTGACCACTGCCCGTTACTGCTGGCTAATGACGATGGCCCGCAGAAACCCAAAACCTTCCGCTTCGAGAACTACTGGACTAAGATGCCTGGATTCAAAAGGTTGTCGCTGATGCTTGGGCTGAGGACTCCATTCATGTGGAGCCATACCAAAGGCTTTTCCACAGGCTAAAGACTACAGCTGCTAGACTTCGCTCCTGGAGCAAGTCTCTTTTCTCAAACGCAAAGATCCAGCTTCACATGGCTCTCGAGGTGATCCTTCTCCTCGATTTGGCCCAGGAGCATAGAGAACTCTCCCATGATGAATGTGATATTCGAAGAAGGTTAAAGAGGAAGATCATTGGGTGGGCTGTTTTGGAAAAATCAAGAAAGAGGCAAAATTCGAGGATAACTAATCTGAAAGAGGGAGATGCTAACACCCGTTACTTCCATTTGCGGGTCAACCATCGTAGGCGAAAAAATTTCATTCACCGCCTCAAGCACAACGGTGGCTGGGTCACGGAACACAAGCTTAAGGAGAACATTATCCACTGTCACTTCAAGAACATCACTAAAAAGGCCCCTGCAAGAAAACAGATATCAACTGGGACATTCTTCCTATTCCAGATTGCGACCTTCATGAGTTGGATGAGGCCATCTCCGAGGAGGAGGTTAAAGCCGCAGTTTTTTCATTGCCAAGCGATAAGGCACCGGGTCCGGATGGCTTTACCGGGGCCTTCTTCAAATCTTGTTGGACCATAATTAAGGTCGATGTCATGCTGGCTATAACCCGGTTCTCAAATCTCCATGCCTCCCATTTGCCTTTGGTTGAACACTGCGGATGTCGCCCTTATTCGAAAAAGGATGGTCTTGAAGACATCTCGACTTTCGCCCCATTAGTCCGATTCATGCCATCGCGAAGATCATCGCCAAAGTCATGTCCAACCGTTTGGCTCCCACATGAATGACCTTGTTTCCCAAGCTCAAAGCGCCTTCATCAAAAGAAGATGTATCCATGATAACTTTATATGCGTTCGCAACCTGGCCCGACGCTTTCACCGCAAAAAAAACCCGGCTCTGCTCTTCAAGCTTGATATCAAAAAGGCATTCGACTCAGTCAGATGGGACTTCCTCCTCGACTTGCTGAACCACTTGGGCTTCCCACCTCGCTTTCGAGGCTGGGTCTCGGCCCTCCTGTCTACTGCTTCGTCGAGGGTTCTTCTCAATGGTGTACCTGGATGCCCAATATCACAAGGTTGTGGCTTCAGACAGGGGGACCCCCTCTCCCCCCTCCTCTTTGTGCTTGCAATTGACCCTCTGCACCATATCCTTCAAAAGGCCACTGAGCAAGGCAAGTTACACCCTCTTGATGGAAATGCGATGGTTATCCGTGCCTCCTTATACGCGGACGATGCTGCGGTCTTTCTTGCGTAATTAAATCTGAGGTCAAATTTTTGCGGAAACCCTTACTGTTCGGTGAGGTCACCGGCACGATCACAAACTGCTCTAAAAGCATGGTTGCCCCCATCGATGTGATCACTTGGACCTTGATGATATTCTGCATTCCTTCTCGGCTAATCGATCTACCTTCCCGATGAAGTATCTTGGATTGCCTTTGTCGGTCAAGAGGTTGAATAGGATTCACTTCCAGCCCCTGGAGGACAAGATTGCGTCCAAGCTTTCTCCATGGTTGGGCATGCTAATGGCTTCTCCGGGAAGGGTTGTGTTGGTCAAGTCAGTCATCACGGCCATTGCCATTTATTATATGACATCGTTAAACCTTCCAATTGAGGTTACGGAAAAATTGATTCTCTTGGCGTGCTTTCCTTTGGGCTGGTTGTGACAAGGTCAACGGTGGCAAATGCAAGATCAATCGGGAACAGGTCTGCAAGTCCAAGGTCCATGGGGACTAGGTATCCTAAATATGAGGAAGTTTGCGTCCGCTTCGTATCCGTTGGCTTTGGGCTGAATGGTTGGATCCGGTGAAGCCGTGGGTTCGCTTAGGGTAACCCCTGTGATGAGAATGATAAAAAACATTTTCTTTGCTGCCACCAAGGTGTTGCTTGGCAACGGTATTCGTGCTTCCTTCCGGGAGTCTGCTTGGCTAGATGGCATGAGACCCAAAGACATCGCTCAAGATTTTTGACCTATCAAAAGAAGGGGATGTTCGATGGAAGGCTTTGGATAATAACTTCGGGTCTCTCAAGTCAAAACAGACGGGATCACCTCCGCTACACACCTGACCAAGTTCGTCAACCTTTGGGAGAAATTATCTGTGGTGCAACTCAACCCCGACGTGGCTGATTCTATCTCTTGGAAGCTTTCTAATGATGGCTCTTACTCCGCGTCCTCGGCCTACAAGGTCCAGTTCGTGGGCTTAGTTGACTCCAACATGCAACAGTTGGTGTGGAAGATCTGGGCTCCCCCCAAATGCAAATTCTTTGCTTGGCTTGTGATCAATAATAGGATATGGACGGCCGACAGGCTCCAACGCCGTGGATGGCCTAAGCGTGATCGCTGCCCCTCCGCAAGCAAGTTCAGAAACCGCGGCTCACCTCCTTTTCCAATGCCGCTACACAGTTCGAGTTTGGGAAATGATCAAATCTTGGCTTGGCTTGGTTGATGTGAACCCTCTGACTTGGGTGACGGTCTATTCGGTGAAAGCCTGGTGGAACCTCATTGACTCAACGCATCGCAGTCTCGACGGCCGATGATGTCTCTTATTATGTTGATCTCATGGGAAATTTGGAACGAGAGGAATGCACGCGTCTTCCGTAACACCGCGGTGCGGTTGGGGTTCTTGTTGCAAGAATCAAAGATGTTTCAAAATGTTGGTGCCTTGCAGGGCCAAATATTTGAAATCTTGTAGTGCCGAGAGTGATGTCTTTGTAATTCGGTCTTTGGCCAAAAACTCTAAACCTTCTTCTTAATCAATGAAAGTGGCAAATCTTTTGCCCAGTTTCAAAAAAAAAAACATGACATAACTCTCCTAGCCCTTAGATGCAACTCGAACCTAACGAAGACAACCAACAGATGCAACTCGACTATCGGGACGCCACGAGCAATCAAGACGACGCCTTCATGAAGAGAACGACGTTAAAGACGTCGTCGTCGTCCGGTCCAAGAGCCCAGACCTAGGGTTTCCCCTGATGCTCTCAAAGATGGGCCGGCAAAGACCGTGGCACAACCTCCGAGAAGGGAACGGCACCCTTGGGTCGCCGCTGTCAGCATAAGCAAGCCGAGCAAGGAAATGAGAGAAAATTTCAATGAAAAAAAGGAAAGGACAAGAAACAAAGCAGAATTCGCAGGAGTTGAGATGCATCCTCCGGGGCCGGGGCAGAAGCATGAAACGGGTGTCGGGGCGTGAATGGCCTACGAGTTTGTGAGGCTGCGTGCGGGCGTTGGCGTTTCCGGCGCTTTGTTTGGTGGTGCCGCGTGACTGTGTACGTATTGGCCGCTTTGCCCGCGCTTTGTGTGCCAAGCGAAAAAAGGGAGAGAGCGACGTGGTTTACCTTTGTCCTTCATGCTCACCGCACGGTTGCCTGCCTGCACCGGTGGACAAAGTTCACAGCTTCGCGTGGCTGTGCGTGCGTGCATGTCGACCGCGTCGTTGCTAGGCACTCTGTGCTTTGCTCCGTCCTGCCCATCCATCCATGACCCAGCCGTGTTCTAGATCCTTCCCAAGTACTAGTAGTAGTATTTTTTATGCTAACTCGTAGACTGAGTGTGGGGCCAAGGGCCGGTGGAGTCCAATGTGGGACCAGCTTTGAATCAGATTTCCAACTTTTCCTATACAGACGTCTGTGTGCCCAAAATAAGATAAAATAGAGACGTTTGATTTCGGAGCCTATATATTTTACTTGTGCTTATAGATCAAACTCCCTCCGTAAAGAAATATGAAAATGTTTAGATCACTACTTTCAGAGGGAGTACTGTATTTTCTGTCGCAGAGCTTCCAATGTTTCCCTTTCCTTCATGTCCTAATCCACGAACTGTTTAGCCTGCTCGATCTGCATAAATCAGTGTGGACTTTAGTGCTTTCTTAGCCTTTTGTGCTTTAGTTGATTGTTCCACGGTCTATTCTTCATTTAATATTTCAGTCCAGCAAATACCTTCCTTATCATGCAAAATTGATGCTGCCTATATTCTTTCTCGAAAATGATGTTTGCTATTGAATATTAATATGTATTATTACCTCACCAAACTATATCTCATTTAAGATGCAACTTTGAGTATTTTTTTAAATCATATTAGCGAGAACATTCAAAAATTAGAGCAACTATAGCAGAGTCGCCGCCATATCCGTAATCTCCCAAACGCTTTGGAGCGCACTTGATAAATTTTGGAGATTGCGAAGGTGGTGTGCAAACACATAGGAGCCAAAATGACAACCTCCATTTTTCTTCTTATATCTATTTGCATGTAAACCCTAGCGATCCAGTTTGGCATCACCATCAAACAATTCAACAATGTTATTGCAAACATTGTCTGATAAATCTGATCCCATCATCAATTGAACAACCATTAACAAAATTAGCTCCTCTTCAGCATCCAACAAATCATTCACGGACTTATCCAAAAAATGACGATGAATCTTCAAAAAAAATCTTCTACCACCGATGACACCTATAAAAATTGTGAATCATATGCCATCTACACAGATCTACGAGGTGCAACAATAGCGAGCATAAACAATTTGGGGAAGTATACCTTGGGGAAAGTCGTCAAACACGTTGAGATCTAGTGGGCGAGATGTGGTATGGGTGATGCCAGAGATGGAGTTGACGACAGCGGACATTCAGCATAACACCGGCCTCTTCGGCGAGCTGGAAGGGAGGAATGGTGGCAGGGAAAAGCCCGCATCGAGCTCCCGTCTGCAGCAATGTCGGTGATCAGTCGAACAGTAGGAAGCAAGCGTGGGATGCGACGACATGTGATACGGTCGTGAACGGGTCAGCGAAGGCGAGCGATGCCGAATGGCGATGGTCCACGGAGGCTTTTCGATGTGGACGACGATGAAAGGGGGTGCACTAGCTGAAATGTCTCTGTCTCTAAAACTTTGGTGGATGAAGGGAGCGCTATATTGCCTTCCCTAGACTCCAAATATAGAGGCAGGTGGTTTGGATTTGAAATCCCTCCAAAAATAAGGTGATCGAGGCCAGGATATCAAATCTCCTAGACCAACATTTTTGCCCCCAAAAATGCATACAGACGATTATTATAGCAATCAGGCCTATACAACAACTCTACTAGAGTTGTTTTTACACCATTGTGGTATCATCACGACATACATGGATAATAGTACTTTCGGCGTCTTTGGAGAATCTGGATTATCTTCCCACATGCCTGCACTAAGACAAATCATTCACGGACTAATCCGAAAAATGACGAAGAATCTTCAAAAAAAAATCTTCTACCACCAATGACACCTATAAAAATTGTGAATCATATGCCATACACAGATCTACGAGGTGCAACAATAGCGAACATAAACAATTTGGGGAAGTATACCTTGGGGCAAGTCGTCAAACACGTTGAGATATAGTGGGCGCGATGTGGCATGGGTGATGCCGGAGATGGGGTTGACGACGGCGGACATTCAACGCATAACGCGGGCCTCTTCGGCGAGCTGGGGAAGGGAGGAATGGTGGCAGAGACAAGCCCACATCGACCTCCCTTCTGCGGCCATGTCGGTGATCGGTCGAACAGTAGGAAGCAAGCGCGGGATGCGACGACATGTGATACGGTCGGGAACGGGTCAGCGGAGGCGAGCGATGCCGAATGGCGACGGTCCAGAGAGGCTTGTCGATGTGGGCGATGATGAAAGGGGGTGCACTAGCAGAAATGTCTCTGTCTCTAAAACTTTGGTGGATGAAGGGAGCGCTATATTGCCTTCCCTAGACTCCAAATATGGAGGCAGGTGGTTTGGATTTGAAATCCCTCCAAAAATAAGGTGATCGAGGGCAGGATATCAAATCTGCTAGACCAACTTTTTTGCCCCCCAAAATACATACAACAATTATTATAGCAATCAGGCCTATACAAACAACTCTACTAGAGTTGTTTTTACACCGTTGTGGTATCATGACGACATACATGGATAATAGTACTTTCAGCATCTTTGGAGAATCTGGATTATCTTCCCACATGCCTGCACTGATATAAATCATTCACAGACTCATCCGAAAAATGATGAAGAATCTTCAAAAAAATCTTCTACCACCAATGACACCTATAAATATTGTGAATCATATGCCATACATAGATCTACGAGGTGCAACAATAGCGAACATAAACAATTTGGGAAAGTATACCTTGGGGCAAGTCGTCAAACACGTTGAGATCTAGTGGGCGCGATGTGGCATGGGTGATGCCGGAGATGGGGTTGACGACGGCGGACATTCAGCGCATAACGCTGGCCTCTTTGGCGAGCTGGGGAAGGGAGGAATGGTGGCAGAGACAAGCCCACATCGACCTCCCTTCTGCGACCATGTCGGTGATCGGTCGAACAGTAGGAAGCAAGCGCGGGATGCGACGACATGTGATACGGTCGGGAACGGGTCAGCGGAGGTGAGCGATGCCGAATGGCGACGGTCAGGGGCGGAGCCAGGATTCGGACATGAGGGGGGCGAGGAAGATAATAATTGTTCGAGAGACACAACAAAATAATATAGTCTCAAAAGTATAATTTGATTGTATCGCAACATATGTCTGGTACTCTCTCCGTCCCACTAAAGTTGACATTTATTTTAGGACGGAAGGAGTAATATATAAAAGAAGACTACGTATATGTGAGTTGCATATCAACTGGACTTGGGTTGGAATTATCATGTACAAATATTTGCATTTGCCATGACAGTTTGAGCTAGAAGCAACGGGCTTGAAAAGTGAATATGTTTTAGTTGTATTCTCTCTTCATCCTTCAGTGATGAAACATTAAACGAGCAGTAAAATTAGATTCTTAGATTGTAATTCAACTGTATCTAGTTAGTAAATTAAACCACTGCCTTCAATGGAATTGTTATTAATTCAAATATATTATTGTTTGCCAGTGGTGTGCCTTGATTCATTGAAATAGATCTTGTGATGCATAATGCCGGTGCAGCAGACAAACCAGCATGGTCTCCATCGTGGACTCAGTCGCCGCTGGAGTGGACAGTGGAGTGCCCTCTACCCTGTGACACAGCGGCAGAAGCAGCAAGAGCCGATAGACGGCGGCGGAAGCAGCGAGAGCCGAGTGACGGCGGCGTAGGGGCGTATGGTGCCAGCAGACCTAGAAACCACGATGCCCACGAACGAAATTACAGGGTAGATATAGGAAGGAAACTGACGGCCTGATATTATGGATGCACATAATTCTTTTCTTTCTGATGTGTACAATTAGCGATGTTTTCTCACGTTGGGCTTTGGGCTGGAAAGGTATCGTGCTGGGCCATTAGCTTTAGGTCTACAAGTGGTCTGCACTTTACGTATTCGTACAGATTAGTACTAGTACCTGGTAACGGAAACTCACAGGGGGGCGAAGCCATGGGGGGTGTCTGACCCCTGCTCGCACCCCCCTGCCTCCGCCTCTTGCGACGGTCCAGGGAGGCTTGTCGATGTGGGCAACGATGAAAGGGGGGCACTAGCTGAAATGTCTCCGTCTCTAAAACTTTGGTGGATGAAG
Source organism: Aegilops bicornis (assembly GCA_021605145.1). Taxonomy (NCBI): domain Eukaryota; kingdom Viridiplantae; phylum Streptophyta; class Magnoliopsida; order Poales; family Poaceae; genus Aegilops; species Aegilops bicornis. The sequence goes on along the minus strand of CM038672.1, from coordinate 615,930,619 downwards.
GGAACGCTATATTGCCTTCCCTAGACTCCAAATATGGAGGCAGGTGGTTTGGATTTGAAATCCCTCCAAAAATAAGGTGATCGAGGGCAGGATATCAAATCTGCTAGACCAACTTTTTTGCCCCCAAAAATACATATGGACGATTATTATAGAAATCAGGCCTATACAACAACTCTACTAGAGTTCTTTTTACACTGTTGTGGTATCATGACGACATACATGGATAATAGTACTTTCGGCATCTTTGGAGAATCTGGATTATCTTCCCACATGCTTGCACAGAGACAAATCATTCACGAACTCATCCGAAAAATGACGAAGAATCTTCAAAATTAATCTTCTACCACCAATGACACCTATAAAAATTGTGAATCATATGCCATACACAGATCTACAAGGAGCAACAATAGCGAACGTAAACAATTTGGGGAAGTATACCTTGGGGCAAGTCGTCAAACACGTAGAGATCTAGTGGGCGCGATGTGGCATGGGTGATGCCGGAGATGGGGTTGACGACGGCGGACATTCCGTGCATAACGCTGGCCTCTTCGGCGAGCTGGGGAAGGGAGGAATGGTGGCAGAGACAAGCCCACATCGACCTCCCTTCTACGGCCATGTCGGTGATCGGTCGAACAGTAGGAAGCAAGCGCGGGATGCGACGACATGTGATACGGTCGGGAACGGGTCAGTGGAGGCGAGCGATGCCGAATGGCGACGGTCCAGGGAGGCTCGTCGATGTGGGCGACGATGAAAGCAGGTGCACTAGCTTAAATGTCTCCGTGTCTAATACTTTGGTGGATGAAGGGAGCGCTATATTGCCTTCCCTAGACTCCAAATATGGAGGCAGGTGGTTTGGATTTGAAATCCCTCCAAGAATAAGGTGATCGAAGGCAGGATATCAAATCTGCTAGACCAACTTTTTTGCCCCCAAAAATGCATACGGATGATTATTAGAGCATCAGGCATATACAACAACTCTACTAGAGTTGTTTTTACACCGTTGTGGTATCATCACGACATACATGGATAATAGTACTTTCGGCATCTTTGGAGAATCTGGATTATCTTCTCACATGCCTGCACTGAGACAAATCATTCACGAACTCATCCGAAAAATGACGAAGAATCTTCAAAATAAATCTTCTACCACCAATGACACCTATAAAAATTGTGAATCATATGCCATACACAGATCTACGAGGTGCAACAATAGCGAACATAAACAATTTGGGGGAAGTATACCTTGGGGCAAGTCGTCAAACACGTTGAGATCTAGTGGGCGCGATGTGGCATGGGTGATGCCGGATATGGGGTGGTCGACGGCGGACATTCAGTTCATAACGTTGGCCTCTTCGGCGAGCTGGGGAAGGGAGGAATGGTGGCAGAGACAAGCCCACATCGACCTCCCTTCTACGGCCATGTCGGTGATCGGTTGAACGGTAGGAAGCAAGCGCGGGATGCGACGACATGTGATACGGTCGGGAACGGGTGCGGAGGCGAGCGATGTCGAATGGCGATGGTCCAGGGAGGCTCGTCGATGTGGGCGACAATGAAAGGGGTTGCACTAGCTGAAATGTCTTTGTCTCTAAAACTTTGGTGGATGAAGGGGGCGCTATATTGCCTTCCCTAGACTCCAAATATGGAGGCAGGTGGTTTGGATTTGAAATCCCTCCAAAAATAAGGTGATATATCAAATCTGCTAGACCAACTTTTTTGCCCCCAAAAATGCATACGGACGATTATTAGAGCAATCAGGCCTATCCAACAACTCTACTAGAGTTATTTTTACACCGCTGTGGTATCATCATGACATACATGAATAATAGTACTTTCGGCATCTTTGGAGAATCTGGATTATTTCCCTACATGCCTGCACTAAGACAAATCATTCACGGACTCATCTGAAAAATGACGAAGAATCTTCTACAAAAATCTTCTACCACCAATGACACCTATACAAATTGTGAATCATATGCCATACACAGATCTACGAGGTGCAACAATAGCGAACAGAAACAATTTGGGGAAGTATACCTTGGGGCAAGTCGTCAAACACGTTGAGATCTAGTGGGCGCAATGTGGCATGCGTGATGCTGGAGATGGAGTTGACTACGGCGGACATTTAACGCATAACGCTGGCCTCTTTCGGCGAGCTGGGGAAGGGAGGAATGGTGGCAGAGACAAGCCCACGTCGACCTCCCTTCTGCGGCCATGTCGGTGATCGGTCAAACAGTAGGAAGCAAGCGCGGGATGCGACGACATGTGATACGGTTGGGAACGGGTCAGCGGAGGCGAGCGATGCCGAATGGCGACGGTCCAGGGAGGCTTGTCGATGTGGGCGACGATGAAAGGGGATGCACTAGCTGAAATGTCTCTGTCTCTAAAACTTTGGTGGATGAAGGGAGCGCTATATTGCCTTCCCTAGACTCCAAATATGGAGGCAGGTGGTTTGGATTTGAAGTCCCTCCAAAAATAAGGTGATCGAGGGCAGAAAATCAAATCTGCTAGACCAACTTTTTTGCCTCCAAAAATGCATATAGATGATTATTATAGCAATCAGTCCTATAAAACGACTCTAGTGGAGTTGTTTTTGCACCGCTGTGGTATCATCTGGACATACATTAATAACAGTACTCTCGGCATCTTTAGAGATTCTATCTTCCCACGTCCCTGCACTGAGACAATTTGTTCGATACGGTGAAGTATGCTAAGATAAGATAAGAGACAATTACTTCTCCGTTCCAAATTATACCACAGTTAGGATGGTTATTTGAGTATTACCTTTGTAACTATATCATTCATAGTATTATCTTCATGGATGTCGGACAAGTTTTGCCACATGCCATGTCGGGCATAATCTTTTTTGAATACATGATTACTCCCTCCGTTTCCAAATAATTGTCTTTCTAGCCATCTCAAATAGACTGCAATATACGGATGTATGTAGACATGTTTTAGAGTATAGATTCACTCATTTTGCTTCGTATGTAGTCACTTGTTGAAATCTCTAAAAAGACAATTATTTAGGAACGGAGGGAGTAGTATATATGCACCCATTTCGGGCTCCCTCCCTAGAGAATCCGGTCTATCTCGCACAAAGCTTTGTCCGACACGCTGAAGTACGCTTAGATAAGATAAAGAGACAATTCACATGTAAACCTATGTGCTGAATATTCGGCCAAAATCCTGTCAAAGCCAGCAAGAGACACGAGTACATGTCACTGAGTTCTCTATTCTAGAAAGTTCTCCACCCCCTCCCTGCCTTTATCATCTCACTACTACACAATATTGTGTGGTGAGGTGATGTTCTCTTGTTTACTTTACGCCCTCTTTTTCTAGTGAATCTTCTTTGTGGTTGAAAAGTTGCTGCCATATCTATATCTATCAAACAAATCTAAATACCGAATACTAGAGAGGGCCGGGCCCACGCACGTGTGGGGGCATGGGTGCTCATATCCTAGTGGCGCTCGTCTAAAGCAAGCCATCTCTTTATTAATGTTATCAATCTGGTTCATCTCAAACTGTTTCGTCAAAAAAAAATATTCTGGTGGCCATAATATATATTGTCAATTGTGCAGCATGTTTGAAAGCTCAGTCCATGCATTCCCATGCAGCCTTGGGGTTTATTTTGTTTTTTTTTCTTTTGCAAAGGAAAAAACTTGTTGGTGCACGGAACAGAACAATACGGGGGTATATGCCTCATCTAGCTGCCAGTATAGACCATATATTTATACTACGTATACATGGAGTATTTTCCAAACGTTGATTGAGAGAACGAAGGGATGTGTCGTAGGAGTGGTAAAACAAAACAAAATATTATCCTCCACCGGCGTTTTCTTCTCGCGAGCGAGCAGTCACAGGTGGAAGAACGAGAGGACGTGAGAGTTTTCAACGCCCGCGTACGTGCAGCCCGAGCTCCGGGCGGGCCCACCTGCCAGAGGGGATGCATGGCTGTACCGTGGCACGAGGTCACGTCAGATGACCAATTGGTCGGCCCTTTCTGCATCTTTTTCCTCCTTTTTTACTTACTTTTATCTCTCTCGTGGGAAGAAGAAAAGAAAAGCGGGAGAGGGACGGGCGGAGAAAGTGACGAAAGGAAGGAGCACCGGACTGCAATGCAAGCATCTGCGGAGAGAGGTCAGGTCAATCCGATCCGACGCAGGTGGGTCGAAAGTGATGCTGCGGACGGGAGGGAAAGACCAGGTGTCGATCACTCATCATAGCGGTCTGAATGAAAATGTTTTGTTTTCTTGATGCATGGAAGATTATTAAATGAAAGTGGGAGCGCAGATAAATCCAAGGCTTACGAGATAAGACCGGAGGAAACCGGCTAGATTTTTTCGCTCCTCCGAAAGCAAAAGGTTTCGGCGGTTTCCGCTGGTTGGTGGCGTGATTAGCGGGCTTCTCTCGCTCGTTTTTTTTTTTGAGAAGAATTCTCTCGGTTTTTTTTTAGCATCAGATCAGAAGAATTCTCTCGTTTGCTTAACGGTGCGAAAAGACATGCAGCCACGGCCTGATGGGCTTCTCCATCCAATTCCAGTTCCTGGAGCCCGCGTAGTGTTACTGGGCATGGGCCTCGTGAACGTCGGCTGCTTGCTGTGTTTTCTTTGAGAGGATTGGATGAGGCGCGCCGCGTGCGGTGGCCGACGGCGAGACAGCGCAAGCGCAAGCAGCGACACACGCCCTCGCACTCGTGGCGGTGGCCTCGCGGCGGCGGATTCGTGCACGCCATCGCGGGACAGGGGCTCGCGGCGAGGCGGCGACTTCGGACCTCGCGGCGGCCGGCGGGCCGCGGCATCCGTCGCCCGGCGCCCCGTGTCCTCCGCGGTGCGGCGCTGCAGCAGGGACGGGAGCTCTGACGCAGCGACCAACATAGTGACTTCGGTATGATCCTTGGCTCCAGTTAGGCATATCTCTGTCTGATGGTTATTCGAGAAAATATTCTCTGTCTGTTGAGAGACAGACGCTCACTGTAGAGTTCAGAATCGTGACCATTCGAAACCCCGAACACTGAGTTCAATGCATAGTCGAGGCAGTGTGCCTGGATTTTGCTCTGTTCATTGGTCAAATGCCATGTTCTGCACTGGGTTGTTTCTCTACTTGACAGGAGCTAGGAGTACTAGCTAACTCTTTTTTTTTTTTTTTTTTGAGAAAGCTACTAGCTAACTCTGTCGGTGTTCATCAGAGGAAAATTCACAGGGTGCCGGTGCCACCACTAGGTGTTTTGCGCTGAACTGTTCTTCTACTCTGAAAATCCGCAGGGTGTGAATCCTGTGGCCACCGGCTAGCGGGACTGGGCCGTGGCACCTCGCCCGCGACCTGTTCGACAAATTGCCCTGGCCGAGCTGGTCTCCTCGTGCTGTGGCAATGGCATTGCTAGGCGCCACCCTCGGCCGGCCACCATTGTCGTGTCCCTCCACCTCCGGCTCCCCGGCATTCAGGCCTAACTGCTTCGAGTTCCCTCGCCCGTGCCACACAGGTGAGCCACACCGGCGGCATGCATGCCTTCCGGCTTCTCTTTGTGCCTTATCCAACGGCTCATGCCTAGCTGCCAGTGTCATGTGCTGCTTCCTCTCTGTCTTTCTGCGCGCAGGCGTGGTGGCACGCCGGCGCGGAGCGTACCCAAGGATCGAGGCCACGGCGAGGCACGGCGCGCGCAAGGAGAACGCCAAGGTCAGAAACCGCCGGCTGCAGAAAAAGGTACGCTTTTGTTTTGGTCACGTTTGGGTTTCAACCACCAGCAACAACAATTTGATGCTGCTACCGTTAGCTGCTAACGAGTGTGTTCTCTACCTGTCCCTGACTTCTTTGCTCGCCTGCTGCAGTACAATGGCACGGCGACCAAGCCCAGGCTGTCAGTCTTCTGCTCCAACAGGCAGCTCTACGCCATGCTCGTCGACGACCACGGCAAGAAGATCCTCTTCTACGCCAGCACCCTGCAGGAAGACATCTGCGGCGACCCTCCATGCAGCACCGTGGTAATCCAGACCATCCTCCTTCGTCGTCGGTCCAACTCGCATTGCATTTGCATCTGAAACAAAAACTGCGCGGTGCGTCACCTGAATCTGAGCTGTTTGTTGTCGGCGAGCAGGAGGCCTCTCGGAGGGTCGGGGAGGAGCTGGTCAAGGCGTGCAAGGAGCTGGACATCTCCGAGGTCTCGTGCTACGACCGCAACGGCTTCGCTCGAGGGGAGAAGATGATGGCGTTCGAGGATCCGGTCGCGCAGCACGGGTTCCTGCCCAGATAGCAAAATTATGAGATCCTTGGGAGGCTTGCGCCAGATGCTCAGCGTAGCAGACTATTTAGTGAAGACTAGGAGTGTAGCCTGTAGGAAGTTGTTTGCTCTGTGAATTGCTTCATGTATGATTCAAAGCATATAGCTCAGACTACTTGATATTTCACAGCATGTTACTAAGCCAGACAATAATCACTGACAACCAGAAAATGTTTCTCCACTGTCATTTCAAATAAACAACTCTCCAAAAAAATTTAAAAAATCGAGAACACATAAAGGTTTTGCAAGCTATATCAGTATACCATTTTATTGTTAGAGGGGAAACAACCAATTCAACATTCATCACTGGGACTCCTTATATTACAGAGACTCGATGACTCAATTTCCCAGTGCCCTACATTCTTCAGATTAGTTCATCTGGTGGACCAGATAGCAGTTAAGATAGCATACTTTGCTGCAGCTGTTCCTTCTGTCCCCATCTTGTAAATTAGCCATACACTCCTGATGCATGAGCCAATTGAAGTACGTTCAAGGGACAGTGCAACTTAGTCACCGGCCAATTCTTTGCACCAATTTATTCAGTTCAACATGCTGGATCATGAACAAGCGCACCTGTCATGAATGACACTATTAAGTGTCAACATATCACATATGCAATGTATTAAGCAGCGAACGATGAATAATCTTACAGTCAAGGCTCTTGCAACTCAGAAAAATAGTGATGTTCGTCGTCAGGTTTGTCCCAGTTGTGCCACCTAGCAGGCTGTATGCGGTGACCAGTCTTCCTCCAAAAACAACCCTCAACAAGGTACCACTGTTAATTTTCTGAACCTCAATATGAAAAATGTAGATCACTGGAAGTCTAGTAAGGGAGATTCAGGTAACCATATTATACAGGAGGGCTGGCCCACCTCAATTCAAGGGTAGTCAGTTGAATACCCATTATTTTTGGCAAAAAAAACTAGGTACATTTTTTTTGAGACAATTGCACGAAGCTTTATTAATTCGTCACAATGTTTACAGGGACGGACGAAAAAAAAAACTAAATATATGTAGTATATATACTGTGTATGTATAAGGAAAAACGAAACTGGTACATCAAAACGTGCTAGTTAAGCAATTCAGCCCATAAACGGAGGCTAGCCACCGCCATGACTTGGCCCATCGGCCCACATCGCTGCAGGCTGTACGCACGGCACGCACACACATCCATCATCGCCCAAAAAATAGGTCCATCAATCAGACGCAGCAGAGAAACCGCCAGGTCTGTTGCCATCGCCTGATCTGTTTTGCATGCGAGCCCCTAGCCCTTTCTCTGTTCCATGCGAGCCGCCAGGTCTGTTGCCATCGCCTGATCGGCGATCGCGCGTGCGCACGGCGGCGCAACGAATCCATCCCTCGCTCCCTTTGTTCATCAACTTCTGGACCACTAATTTCAAAGCCACAACCCACAGATTCATCTATCCAAGGTATGATCACTAATTAGATCCTTCAACTTGTGAATTTGGGATCTCTCCTCTCTCATGCCGATCCTTAACCGAACTGAATCCATCCATCACTGCTGGCACGGACACAGTTTTCTTCTCGTGCTATCCAGTGTCCAGCAGGGAGCAGGCTGCAGTACAGACGTACTACTACAAGTTTAAGCAAGTTGGTCTGACCACTTGTCTTTCTATTTTTTAAATCTAAACAAATTAGAGACTTGTTTGCAGTCAATTCCGAATTGTCCAGACAAGATAATTTGCAAAGGAATACTTGAATGATTGCTTGGCCACATCCATTTAAAGGGAATTCTTCTTGCAAGTTACGGATGAGGACATCATCACTCGTCTTCAAAGCATCAAGGATCGCAAAGTTATCTTGTAATTTGTAAGCTTTCTGATCATTTGTTATTTTTCTACACTCTATATATCTTAGATTTTGCTACGCATTGTTGAACAATTATTACTTCCATATGTTGTACAATTCCAAGTTACTACGAATTTTTTTAATGAATAAAATATATTATGTGATATCTTTTATTTATTTTACAACTAGTACATTATGCTACTATAATCGGTTCACGCCAAAAGGAAGCCTGTAGGCTTCCAAAAAAAGGTTCTTAAAGTTTGAATACACAGTCTCTAATTCCTAAACATCCATCAAACATGCAAAATGTTAAGCACCCAAAGTGAAAAGAAATTCCCTTCCCAGGACATGATGAGCTTTTATAACAAAGATGCGAACAGGGAATCGCCGATCATACGTAGCGAATTGGTAAACTTAATCTACATGGAATCTGTGAGGGATCCGCAGAACTTGTTAAAATGAAAATCACAAGACATTTTTGTGGACTTTAACTGTCAATTCATGGGATTCTAAAAAACAGTCAATTTATGGTTCAACAACCACCAAATTAATTCCAAGAAAACCTATCACTTGCTAATAGCTCAACGGAAAATGATTGTAGTGTGCCACACTGCTTTTCTAAAAAAAGTTATACATTATTGCTAAGTTATGCTAACAATCCCTCCAAAACCAGCAAGGCAAGAGTTCAAATTTAAGGACTTCTGGAAATTTAAGTACTTACTTGAAGTTCGTTAAAGTAACTATCGCTGGAGCCCACAAGGTATAATCACTTGAAGTTGGTAATTTCATCAACTTCTGGGTTCTGGCAGCCACGTTTATTAGTGAGCCGCACAAGGTGAGATGATACCAGTCTTGGAAATACGCACTTGTTTCTCGCCCATGCCAGATGCAATCATATAATGACTCTGTGCACCTGGTAGTCAAGACTTAAGATGCCAAAGGGGTTGGTTTAAATTCAGGCCTACCGCAAACGCCACTTTTTTGTGTGTAAGCATCAAGTATGGACTCGTACATAAATACACAATAATGCAAGTGACAGCTAAACTGGGCTGTACTTAACATGCATACATACTGAAACTGGCTTTGGTGTCGCCATGTGTATGTACCATCACCAGACTCAACTTCAAATAGTCTATCAGCACAGGTATTTTGATTACCTGAGCCTTAGTTGCCAGCAGACTTACACCATTGTTATCAATCATCCCACCTTGGCAAGAAGACTCAGACAAATGTGACCAATCCATAGGCTTGACTGGTGTGAAGAGAAGATAGATTGGTATGTACCATCTGGCTGGCATGGCATGCTTGTGAATTGTGATCTTAAGGATAGCCAGAGAATTGTAAACTACAGCCGAGGCAGAAAGGCAGTGCTCCGGCCTGTAGTCTTCTGGACCCCCTTCTCATTCATGGCACGTCTAATCTCTGTGGCCTCAGCTATCCGTCCAGCAGAAGTGTACATATCACTGAGCAAAATGTAGTAACCACCCTCATCTGGGTTTAGGTTCCTTAGCTCCTGCACAGCCATCTCTGCCATGTCAATATCCCCATGGGTCCGACAAGCACCAAGTAGCGAACCCCAGATCACAGCATTGCTCGGAATTGGCATTTGCTCAATCATTTGGTATGCCTCCTGAATTTTCCCTGCCCGGCCAAGCATGTCCACCACACACCCATAGTGCTCGACTGTGAGTTCCACTTTGCCATAGTCGCCCCGTTGCATCGCACTGAACATGGCACGCCCCTCCTCAACACAGCCCTTGTGTGTGTACGCCATTAGCACTGCGAGCAGCGTCACCCCATCTGGCTTCACAACGCTGCCTTCTGCCAGCATCTGATGGAACACAGCAACCGTGTTCTCCAGATCGCCATGTGATGCATATGCCGAGATCAGCGTGTTCCAAGATGCCAAGCTCCTCACCACCATCCCGTCAAACAAAGCTCGTGCTTCAGGGAGGCACCCGCACTTTGCGTACATGTCCATGAGTGCGTTGCGAAGTGACACCATCCATCCAAACCCATGGGAATCAATGTGCCTCCGCACACGCTCCCCAGTTGCAAGATCACCGAGTGTGGTGCACGCGGACACAATACTCACCATGGTCACCTCGTCTGGCTGCATCGGCATGGCATCAAACAATGCCAGGGCCTCCTGTGGCCGGCAAGCCTTGGCATATGCTGAAATCATCGCAGTCCAAGAAACGACATCCCGGTGAGGCATCTTGTCGAACACAACGCGGGCGGCATCCATATCACTGGCTTTGAGATGCGCAGTGAGTAGCCCTGAGAACGAGACCACGTCCCGAACCGGAATTTCCTCAAACACCCTGCACGCGTCGTCGACGGCCGCCCGGCACGCGTAGGCGTGAAGCAGCGCATTGTGCACGTGCGTGTGCGCGCCGAGGCAGCCGTGCCTGATCGCCTGGGCGTGGAGGTCGGAAGGTAAGCGCCGGCCCGAGGGGCAGCGGGAGCAGGACTTGAGGACGAAGGTGAAGGTGAAGGCGTCGGGCGCGGCGCCCGCGCGGCGCATCGCGGAGAAGACCCCGATGGCGTCGCCGGGCGAGGAGGAGGCGGCGAGGCCGCGCATGAGGGTGTTGTAGAAGAAGGCGGGGTGGGAGGAGGCCGAGGTGATGAAGGGGAGGTGGGTGGAGAGCATCGCGGCGGCTTGGCGGAGGTCGCCGGCTGGGGAGACGGCGGCGAACCGGAGCAGCTTTGCGAGCGCCGCGACGGCGTCCGCGGCGGGGAGGAGGTGGCGGCGGCGTAGGAGGGCGCCGTGGAGGAGGCGGAGGTCGTGCTTCGTGGAGCACCGGGCGGAGAGCGCCGGTAGGTCCCCCGGCGAGGTGGACGTCGGTGGCATCGCGGCGGGCCTCGTCTGGATGAGCGTCATCCGTCCGTCCGCCGGCACCGGGAGCCTGTGTGGGTGTGTTCAACTGTTCTGTTCGCTCCATGTGGAAGAGTGTGGCTGTACCACAGCTGAAATTCCTCCACCCTCTGCGGCGAAGTTGAGTGAAGAAGTGAAGTGTGCTGTACTGGTTGTTTTTTTTCTTTTCCCTCCAAAAAGAACACTCATGCTTGTTAAGAGCATCATCAACAGCCGCAAACCAATACCGCTACCGTAAAATTGTTCGCTTTTAAGCGCACGCAATGAGATATATATTGTTTCAATGGCGCCAAAAAATAGCAGCGGCATATATAGTTCATTGTGACGGTAAAACTCAATCACACGCCTCTTATTTGTTGCGCTTTGCTCCGCTCGGCCATAACTCCCACCCCCATCCGGTAGCAGGCGCGCCACGATCGCCGCCACCCGCCCGGCGACTGTTCGGCGCTTCAGCCTATCCCGCCATGGCGGCTTCTCCCCCTCTCTAGTCCGCGCCACCGACGCGTCAGGTCGCCCGACAGCGCCAGCGCTTCATTGCTTTCGGCGCCCGCAAGGTGTTCGACAAAACGCCTATTTGTTGTGTTTATTACACTATTTGTTGAATTGAACGATAAACTATTTGTTTGAGTTGTAATAATGAAATTGAACTATTTATTTTGATTTATTTTTATTTGTGTTTGATCTTTTTGCTTCTGTTTTGAAATGCATATATTGTTTCTGTGAGAGTCGCGCGCTGCATTTTTGCGTCTTCTTTGGAGCCGTTTGTATACCATAAACCAGACGATGGGCGCACGGCAAACCAGTGTTTTGCGTGCGGCGTGTTCGGCGCCTGTTGGAGATGCTCTAACCAAACATAGCAGTACAAACACCCTTAAAAGTAAAGAAAATTACATCAAATTTCCTTGGGACCGACCTTCTTCATCCTCCAACGTCGGAGACAGATTGTCGTTGTCGAGCAAACTGGATTTTGGAATGATTGCTGGTGCAGAGATCAGCCCCTTATGACAATCTTCCCTGAGCTCTACGCAATATGGAATGAAACAGAGAAAACTGTTAGTCAAATGGCTGATGCTGGATGTGCTATGACCTTTAGAAGATGGCTAAACAATCGGCATACGAGGCAGTTGAATGATTTGAGAAGTTTTCTTATAGTACAATAAGCTGAGTCAAGGTGAGTATGCCCCTAGATGGAAATTGAACAAACTGCTTTTTTTAGTGAAAACTACTCCCTCCACTTTAAAATAGGTGACCCTACTTTATATTAATTTTATACTAAAGTTAGTATAAAGTTAAATCATCTATTTTGAAATGAAGGAAGTATTTATTATGCCAGCCTCCTCACCATTGCTTAGCGTTCCACTTGTGATCCTGGAGGATTTGGATAAATGTGCATGACCATGAAGAATGGATTTTTTATTTTCTTTCATGTTCATTTTTATCTTATGCTGGTCCTGGCAGGTCTTTTAAACATCCATGCAAAGCTAAAGTACCGCTAAAATGTAAGATATGGTTGTGGCTTATTTTGGCACAATGCCATTGCAACAGAAGATAACATGGTAAAAAGGAAGTGGATTGGTGACCCTTTGTGTCGCTTTTACCAGGGAAATAAATCTATTTTGCATATGTTCTTTAGGTGTTATACGGCGAAATATGCTTGCTCCTTTTATGCATTATTGTGCAGGTCCTCGAACTGAAGATGAACGGGAGAACTATGCTTGGGAGCAACTGCTCTTCAACGAGAGGCGCTGGGGCAGCATGATGATGGCAATGGAGAGGTTGGGGTTCATCTTATGCAAGTAACAAATGACGAGGCACCTACAAAATAATGAATCGACGGCAACGGAGGATGCTGACGTGACGGAAGAAAATTGAAAGCATGTCTGATTGATGGCGATTTTTGGAGGTGAGAAGGCAAAAAGGATTATGTGTTTTGTTGTGGCATGCTCGAGTTTATCTGTTTCGGGCTTTGTGGTTGCTGGGGTGGGGTCTTCCCCATGTAATATGTATGGTTTGTTTCTCTCGTTTATAGTTTATGCGCGGGTTAGCCTTTTAGGGGCGGCATAATAGTTTCTTTTTCTTATTTGAACTTCGGTCGACTGCATATGGAAGTTTTTTTTTTGTGTTTGTTGTTTTATCAGTTGATAAATGGAACTAGATCTTTCCCCAGGGGAGGGGTGTAAACTATGGACAAAGATTCTGTGGTGTGACATGGCCACTGGATAAAAATGGACAGCCAGAAACAACCACTGTTTTTTTTTTGAAAAGATCATATCTATTATAAAGATTCACCGGAAGTACGAAACGTCTCAAACATAATAAAAATTACATCGAGGTCCATGGACCACCGAACGACCATTGCCGCCGTCAGAACGAGCCGCCGACGTGCCACCGTCGTCTCTCCCATACAAGAGCGGACCTGACCTTGCTGGTGACAGCCGGGAAGTCTTAATGCACGTGCCCCTAAGGACCTGCGTCCCGGAGGCGCAATCATCGCCGTTGAATCCTTGAATCGATCTGAAAAATTTGACACCATATATCATCGTTGCATACGCACAACAAGAAACCCTAACCTCGCCGCCCTAAGGAGCTGGCAGGAATCTACGCCTGAAGCTCCGTTTAATCTGTCCCAGCGAACGAACTTGAAGAGGATCGGAGACCGGAAGACTGACTCGAAAAAGAGGCGCCACCATCTGTCCAAACGCTGCCCTTGCGAGAACTAAAACCCTACCTATCTACTAGCCGGAGACAAGGCACCAGAAATCCCCTCCACGCCACTGGCCACCGGAGCGGCAGGCGGAAGGGAGGCGAATCCACGGGCTCGCCGGTGAAGATCGAGAGGAGGAAGGCTTTCCCTGGTCACTTTGTGTGAGGGGAAAGAAAAGCAATCTAGTCTATTGGCACGGTTATGCTTATGCATTATACCACGGATACTGTTTACTTTCATCCACCCATCGATTCTCAATCGGACGGTCAAAAAGAGGGGGCATGCCACTATGTTTTCATCGGTGCCCATCGCAAGTCACTAGATCTCAATCCGTAAATTATCACTGGGCATGTTGACAACTACTACTACTACTTGTACAAGTTAATATAATTTTTATGCTATGGTATGTTGGTAAACATCAGATATATACTACGGAAAAACTATGAAAATCACAAAATCTAGAAAAACCTAGCCTACAAGAGCTCCCCAAGTCTTGGAACTGCCCTCCGGGTCAAAAAATAAATAAAGTCTTGGAACTGCCCGTCTAATGTACTCCACTAGTGTAGTGCAGTGTGCTAAGCGTAGCCCACCTAGTGATCACACACTACGCTAATGATAATCCATGTCAAGCCAAGCCGCCGGTCCCTCCTCCTACCAGCTACCAACAACACAAGCCACAAGAGCCAAACGCGTAGCCGCAGGCCGCAGCAACACACACAGACACACACACACACACACACACTCTCTCTCTCTCTCTCTCTCTCTCTCTGTGCCCCAGTCTCCCCGCAGCTAGGCCAACAAGATCTTAGCTCCCAACGGGCCCCTCCCCGTCCCCGAGATCCCCCGGAGCCGCCGCCGCCGCCGCCGCGACCTCAAAAAAATGCCGGCGCCGATCGGGGGCCGGCGCCGGCTGTGAGGCTGCGATGGCGCGGTCCAGGCCTAGGTTCTGGCTCGTGGCGGGCTGCGCCGCCCTGCTGCTCTGGGCCTTCGTCGTGCAGCTCGTCGCCGTCGGCCGCCTCCTCGTCCTCTTCGGCCTCGCCGGTGGCGCGCCCGGCCCCTCGTCGCCGCCTCCCTCGCCCCCGCCCCCGCCCCCAAGTGCGTGCCTTTCCGTCTTATTTTTGTTGCTACTGGCTGGTAAATTTTATCGATTGGTTCTGTATCTACGAGCAAATACTCCTTAAGTGATAGAGTTATTCAATGGCGAAATGATACATGAAAGAGCGGGTACATTTTTGTGATCATCCTTTCCCAAATTCGTACCAGTTTTTCCTGCCAAAGAAAGAAATTCGTGCTGTACCAAATTTGTGAAGTTAGAGGGCCTGCTGCTGAAAGCTTAGCTGCCTTTAGTGATAAAAATGGTTTTCCCTGGAAGGCATGAAAAATCGGAAATTGATGAATTAACTGGTTGATATCTCGGTGGGCCGGGGGGATAGAAGCTGCAGTTACCTTGATGTTTTGTTGAGATACTTATTCAAGGGCTTGCAAATACTTTGTCAAGATGTTGCTATTTCAGTCAATCACCACCAACAGCAAATGTGACCTTTTCTCCAGGAATCTACAAAAGCAATGGTTATCTGAAGATATCCTGCAATGGGGGTCTTAATCAGATGCGTTCAGAGGTAAGTTGTCTTTTCTTACTTCGGCATTTCAACCCATTCTAACTCTTCCTGTTGTTTTGTATCTCTGTTATACAAGATATGCGACATGGTGGCAGTGGCACGTTTGCTAAATCTCACGATGGTTGTTCCAGAACTTGACAAGAGATCATTCTGGGCTGATCAGAGGTTCATTCCATTTTCTTGAAGAGGTGCTCTCTGTATTAACCAGGTTCATACCTTAAGCGGCTAGTGTTCTGTATGATTTTCAGCAATTTCGGAGACATATTTGATGTGAGGCATTTCATTACCTCATTAAGAGATGAAGTGCGCATTGTTAAACGGCTGCCAAAGAGGTTTGGTCCAACAGATTCAAGCATCATGCTGGACATGTCACCCGTGAGTTGGTCAGATGAGAATTATTACTTGCACCAGGTTTGTCAGCTTATCTGGGATCCATCCTTGCTTTATGGTACATGCACTATGTGCTCTTCATAGTCTCTCACTTGTGCAGATCTTACCACTCTTCAGCAAATATAAAGTCATCCACTTTAACAAGACAGATGCCCGGTTAGCAAATAATGGCATCAGTACTGAGCTTCAACTTGTTAGATGCCGTGTTAATTTTCGTGCTCTGAAGTTTACCCCTCAAATTGAGGCTCTGGGGAATAAATTGGTACAGAAACTTCGGGACAAGGGATCATTTGTGGCATTGCATTTACGATATGAGATGGACATGCTGGCATTTTCTGGTTGCAATCATGGTCTTAATCCTGAAGAAGCTGAGGAACTCAAAAGAATGAGGTACAATTTTCTGTATAGTCTTTCACCTAACATCAATAAATACACAGCAGCCTTTTGGATATTGAATCAAGTAATTCCTCACAGAAGAAGGATAATGATTACTTTATTGATTCTTGACTTATCTACAGATACTAGCAATGGTGACATAGATGTTGTATATATTAGTTTGTTCCTGTGGTCCTGCATACATTTCTCAAGTTTTTATTGCTCATGCAGTGTAACATCAGTATCAATCTCAACAAATGGAAGCTTTTTCATACATCGTTTCCCATTTCATGATGGATCCATGTCAATGGAATAGAAATTCAATTGCTCATCTGTTGTTATCATAGTCAAATTGTATTAGTGCCATCTTATCTTGGTCTTGCTGTTTTTCTTGAGCTGAAAACTGATGCACAAACTTTGAATCACCAGAATCCTACTTTTTTTTTTCTATCAATCAGATATGCATATCCATGGTGGAGAGATAAAGAAATTGATTCGAAAACCAAGAGATCAGAAGGACTATGCCCACTTACGCCTGAGGAGACGTCACTGGTTTTGAAAGCACTGGGCTTTGAAAAGGATACTCTCATATACATTGCTGCTGGTGAAATTTACGGGGGAGAAAAGAGATTGAAACCATTACGAGCTGCTTTTCCAAAACTTGTAAGTGTGCCCAACACTTTGTCAACTACATACATTGGCTTGTTCATGTTTCGTGGCAATAACTATAGTGCAATTCCTGACTATTCAATTGCAAGGGAGATTTTGCTCGTTTCTGCCAGCATTGCTTACAGTTTCTGACCTTCCATGCCATGTGTCCAGAGTGTGATACTCCCCCTGTATGGACCAAACCTGCTAATCTAAGCAATAACGATTATCTTTCAGGTAAGAAAAGAGATGCTGCTAGATTCAGAACCTCTGCGCCAGTTTCAAAACCACTCTTCTCAGATGGCTGCACTCGATTTCATTGTATCCACTGCTAGTGATGTTTTCCTTCCTACTTTTGATGGTAACATGGCGAAACTTGTTGAAGGCCACAGAAGGTATCTATACAGCAAGATTTCATCTTATAAAAACAATCAAATAGCTTTTCAAGATATAGTGTGTACATATAGCCATCTTCTGCAACAAGATTCGTACTAGTTTACTCTTTATAAAAATAAGCAAATAGTATCATCTAGTCATAATTATCTGGTTGAATTTCTATCTTCAGGTTCCTGGGTTTCCGAAAAAGCGTGTTGCCAGACCGACGGAAACTAGTTGAACTTATAGACTTGTACAACAACAAGACAATTTCCTGGGAGAATTTTACATTTTCTGTCCAAGAAGTTCATAGAGGCCGTGTAGTCCAACCGTCCTGTCGGCGAAAACTCGAAAACAAGCCGAAAGAGGAGGATTACTTCTACGCTAACCCCCACGAGTGCCTGGCCAATTCAAGCCTGTGCAGTGGAAGCAAGGATACAGTCACTGCAAGGTGAGCACATTTGCAGCCTCGCTTGTGCAAGTTACTGCTTGCGATGATCCGCGGACTGAAGCCGGCAAGCAGGCAGAGTCCCCACGATCGTCTAACCGATGTTCCCAGTGTTCTGTTGTATAGGTCAGGTTTTTCTTTTTCTTTCTATCCTGCAATCCATTCATTTATTTTCTAGCTTGCCAAAATAGGGAGGAGGCTTTGTGTAAATTTTTGTTCGTCGTTTGCGCTATTGTTCACTGTTGATTAAATTCATGATTATATCGGAAGGGATATGCAATTGCCACGGTGAACAACCGAGAGACATTTTGGTTTCATCAAGTGTTGTTATTTTTCCTAAACTCCTCATTTCCAGTCATTATCCATGTGAAGCTTTCTCTACCTATCCCAGCCAAAAAATATACTGTATATAGAAAATAAATGAAACTAGGCCGCACTAAAGCTACAAGGTCAGCGGCTGGGTTTCAGGCGGCCGGCGCCACCTCGCCGGCCCCCGAGCCTCGTCCTCCTCTCGTCGGAGAGCTGCCTGGCGAAGCCGGCGAGCGCGTCGGCATTGCTCCCGGCCCCCTTTACCTCCTCGTACCTCCCGGTCTCCACGTTCACCCTGGACACCCTCTGCGCCAGCATCCGCTCGCCGATCCTGAGGAGCTCCGCCATGTTCTCGGGCGTGGCGGCGTCCACCGTCGCCGCCGGGCCGTGGAGCGAGTTGTCCTGGATGCGGAGGTAGTTGGCGTCGCTGTGCAGCGACTGGAAGAGCACGGCGGCGTGGATGTCGACGAGGTCGGAGCTGGCGGCCATGAAGATGTCGATGATGGGCGCCATGCCCTTGTTGCGCAGCCAGCTGATGATGCCCCACCGGGAGCACTGCTTCGCCGTGTACAGCCCCTGGTCGGACGTCGAGCCGGTCCCGACGGACAGCACCAGGAACTTGCCGCAGTCCGACGGCTCCACCGGGTACAGCTCCTCCTGTCCTTGCCCATCATCTTCTTGGTGATCTGCGTCATGGCCACCATCGTCTGCATTTCTCACAGCTCAGTTGGTCAGTGTGCTCGGGCAAGCGTATCTGAACATCTGACGCTTGATTGGTTACCGGATTGTTGGCGGCGACGCCGCCGTCGATGAGGTTGTACTCGCGCTCCTTGCCGTTGCCGTCGTGGGTGTGGAAGTGGTGCGCGGGGAGGTAGGTCGGAGCGGCGGAGGTGCCGATGCACACGTCGGCGAGCCGCGCGTTCTTCAGGGGCATGCTCTTGGCCTGCACGCACGCACGCGTGATCCATCACGTTTTTAGCCCCATGTCTGTCTGATCCAAGGATGGATCTATCTGATCAATGGCGTAAATCAGCATACGTCGTATGTGGAGAAGATGATGGGCTGGAGAAGCTTGACGTCGAAGGTGGGGATGACGACGTCGGTGAGCGCGTCGCACAGCCTCGTCTCGCCGAGCATGCTCCTGATCTTGCCGTGAAGGTACTTGCCATTGTACCTCGGCCGCCTCAGCGACGCGGTCACCGCGGCGAGCGCGCACCTCCTGGCACAGCTCAACACAATCCATACATCAATCACAGGTTCATTTTCGCATGATCCATGTCCATGGGATGAGATCGTCCGTGCTCTCACCTTTGCGGGAAGATGTAGGGCCCGTGGTCGAGGTAGAAGCGGTTGACGTCCCTGGCGGCGAAGAGCGGGCGGCCGTCCTTGCCGGGCGCGGTGATCATGGCGGTGATGAGGCCGCCGGTGCTGGTGCCGGCGATGCAGTCGAAATAGTCGGCCAGGCGCGCGCCCGGCCCGTCCAGCTCCTGCAGCTTGGCCTCGAGGAAGTCGAGGATGGTGCCCGGATGATGCCGCGGATGCCGCCCCGTCGATGGTCAGCACCGTCACCCTCTGCCCCGGCGCCACCGGCTGGCCGACCACGCTGCCCGCCATCGCCCTCGTGCTGCACGACTCGCAGGGGCGCCGGCCCCAGTAGCTTGCCATCGATTGAACCCGGCGGCCACGCGTCCGATCGATCAGCCGCCGTTGCAAACCAACGTACGACACCTCGGCCGAGAATCAAGAGGAAGACGACGAGATCGGTCGCCGCACGAGAGGGTAGTCAGATCGATGGCGGTAATTGGTGGGTTTGCTAGCGGCGAGCGAGTGGCTGCTATGGCTTGTGCCGTAGCGCGCGCTGGTCTATTTTTGGAGTGAGAGAGGGCAACAGTAAACAGTTGCGGGTGTGGTTAACTGAAGACATGCAGACATGCAGTGGAAGAAGAAGGAAGCGGTCGGTCTTGTGTCGTGGCGCAGATAGTGCGAGAGCGCGTTCGCTCTGACCAAACTGAAGACGCCCCAAGGTCCAAGCTGAGTTTTTTTTTTTTTTTTGCGGGAGGAAGAGAGATTTCATTACTCAAGGAGGCTTCTCAGCCTTACACAAGTTCACAATAGAGTCCAGCCCCGAAAACAGTCAAAACAATAGAGTCCAGCCCCGAAAACAGTCAAACCGCTGTCCGAGATGTGCCGCGGCCGTACGCGGCGAGCTCGTGACTAACTTTATTCTGCAGACGACTAATATGAGTAAAAGAAATCTCCCTCGAGTCATCTGCCATCATCCGTCGGATCTTCTCAACAAGTACGCGGTGCTGCGACCGGTTCTCCGAGGGTGCTGTAATCATCGACACGGATTCTGCAGAGTCTAGTTCCACCATGATCGGCAAATTTGTCCCGTGCAGGGCCAACGCTAGGCCCTCTCTACATGCTGCTAGCTCCGCTGAAGACCATTGTCGCATGCATGCAACTCCCTACACGCTGTATATAGAATTTCACCTCTCTCATCCCGCAGAAGCATGCCTCCTCCTGCTGCACCAGTAGCCTGTAC
The DNA here is from genome assembly GCA_021605145.1 of Aegilops bicornis. Taxonomy (NCBI): domain Eukaryota; kingdom Viridiplantae; phylum Streptophyta; class Magnoliopsida; order Poales; family Poaceae; genus Aegilops; species Aegilops bicornis. Next base: position 615,910,245 of record CM038672.1, on the reverse strand, counting down.
GTAACCACCATCACAATTGAGCTTTGTCCATCCTGGAGGTGGTGGCGTCCAAGGTCTCTCAGGCTAACTCCACCGCGCGATCTTAAACGGACGTCCGTTTTGTCCAGATTCTGTCCGTTTGAATAGAGATTTGGGGTCGTGTCCGGGCCTGTGCTGGGATGCGGTGGCCGATCCATTTGCCCCATCTTGTCCGCGTATATTTCTTTGCAAGTCCTTAAACTTATTTTATCATTCATTTTTGGTACATGACAATACATCATTACATTTTGACTAGTAAAGCAAGGCCAAAGAAAACAAGAACCACAAGAATATATTTGAGAAGATACCCAACTTCCATAACTGCTCCCTTGAGTTGGGTTAGGGTCTTCTCGATGCACTCATTGTTGATCTGTGGAGGAGGCACAACGTTGCACCCTCCTTTCTTCTTCAAGCCAGAAGTCGACGTTGCTTCCTCACACGTAGTATCGCGCCTTGTTGCTTCTTCGCACGTAGTATTGTGCCTAGCCTCTAATCTAGCAACAATTGCACTTGTCTCATCTAAAGCCTCTAGGCTAGCTAAAAGTGCATGAACATGCAATACATTTCGCTCTATCAACATATCGATGTACTCTTCTTCCCAATATCAAAACTTGCATCCGTTCTACACAATAAAACTTAAAGTTAGCACCACTAGTCTAATCCAAGAGCACAAACCGAAGTTAAAAGAGCACATACCCCATCGTTTAAGCACTTGATGAACACCCGTCCGGGATGCTCCGGCGTCGCAGACACGCGGCGCACGACCACCCTTGGGCAGTGGTCGCACTTGATGAGGGGCAATGGTGCGCCGACGAGCTTTTGGGCAAGCACCGAGCCCGGCCGGCCGCCATTCGCGTATCTGCCGGCGGGCCACCGACGGTGCAGATCCGAGCGGCTAGAGGACGAGCCACTGCCTGCATGTGGCCTTGCGGCCCTGCCAGGGCCTTCCGGCGAGGTTCCGGCCAGTCCATGGCGCGGCCCGGCCTCCCACAGCCGGGCGAGCTCAAGACCGATCGGATCCGCCCCAAATCCGGCCGGCGGTTGCACAAACAAGGTGGTCGTGCTTGGGTAGCCGGCGGCGACAAGAGGAAGGGGCTGGGCAAGCGACGTCCGAAGGTAAGGCTGCAATGGCAGCGTGCGGCCGGCGGCGGCGAGGGAAAGAGAGGGGAAGAGTGGAGTGGATGCGGCCGGAGGGAGGGAGGGGGGCGGATAGAAAAAGGCCCGTCCTGTGCCACCGACGGGCGGGCCAGGGGAGGACACGCGCAGACGACCGGCGCGTCCGCGTGGTGTCCGTTTCACCCCAAAACGGCGCAAACTTGGGCCGCGGATGGGTCGAAAGCGGACACAAAGTGGACAAAAGTCCGTTTGCGCCCGCGCGCTGGGCCGTCTCGTTTGTCTCTTTTACCCCAAACGGACGGGGGCGAACAAGATAGGGTCGCGCGGTGGAGTTGGCCTCATACCGCTGCACATGTACCTTTTGAGTGGTGCGCTCTCCCTCATGCAGCACCATCTTCCTTTTCTCCATATCAGCTTGAGCAAATTAATGTATCCGGGAAGGAATCCGCGGGATGCTTCTGTTGGCGGTGGCACCTTGTCATGGGTGATCTCGTTGCGGATATACCACCCCCGCCACATGATCATAAGAACCACCATGCGCGCCGTCTCCGTCAGAGGGTCCAGGAGTGTGAAGAGCCATGGCGTGCCACCGTTCCTTGGCGAGTGGGCACCTGCACAGCGCGTGGAAGCCGTCCTCTCGTTCCACACCACACAGGGGACAAACATCAGTAAGTTCGAGGTGGCGGGAAAATGTCTTTGCCCATGTGGCGAGGGAGTTTGAAACAATTCTCCATGCAAACACGCTTACCTTAGGAAGAGCATGGCACCCCCATATGATCTTTCAGATGGCGCGACGACCATCTGATGCCCTGCTCGTGGCGGTTGCCAATGGACGCTCGCGCTCGTCCATGGCTAAGCGATAGGCGGAGCGAACAGTGAAGATACCGTTCCTCTTCGGCGCCCATGCGATGATGTCGTCGATGACACGTGGCGATGTGCGGATGCGTGTGATGGTATCGATGTCAACGGGAAGGAAGTGGCGTCGAAGCAGGTCCATGCGCCACGCGTCGTCCAGGAGCTCTGCCACTCTTCAGAGGCGGCATGTTCCTTACTGAGTGATGGGTTGGTGCGATGGCTCACTAGGGAGCCAGCGATCCCGCCAAATACGAATACTCTGACCATCTCTGGCACGCCACACGATGCCCTTCTTCAAGAGCTCAAGACCATACTGGCTGGATGGCCTGCCATGCCCAAGCTGAGTTCACTGCAAACTGTTCTATGTATCGCTCATGACGAAGCGTAAGTAAAGGCCTGGCTCGAGATCTTGCCCGGGCTGTTTTTCTCTTCTCGTTCGCTAGCTAGCTCGCCGTAGAGTTTCGTTTTTTTTCTTGTTTCTGTCTATTGGTTGGACTGGTCCGGTTTTCATCGGATTTCATCTTTCTTTTCTTTTATGTGTTTTTCTATAATGTTTTTATCAGTTTTTTCTTTCTTTTATGTGTTTCTTTACAATTTCCATGGTTTTCTTTTGGTTTCCATTGATTTTCTTTTATTTCCTTTTTGTATGTTTCTTTACCATTTTCATCGTTTTTTCTTTTTCTGTGTTTCTCTTTGCAGTTTTCAATGGTTTTCAATGTTGTTTTATTCTTTCCTTTTCTATGCGTTTTATCTAATGTTTTCATGCCCTCAACTTCTAAAATGTTTTCATTGATTTTCTTCGGTTTTTGTTAGTTTTTTTATTTCTTTTTTTTGTATGGTTTCCTTTCCCCTTTTTCTTTTTTCCTTATTTAATACATGTCTATTTTTTTCAATACAAATTATACATTTTTCATATATATCTACTTTTTACATATTGAACATTTTTAAGTATATGTTTGGTTGTGAGCTTTTATTCATGTACACTGTACTTTTTTCATATATATATATATATATATATATATATATATATATATATAGACACACACACACACATATGAAACATCTTTCTGTACATGTTGAACAGTTTTCAAATACATGATTAACATGTTGTAAAATATATGTTTTGACGTATACACTGTACATTTTTGTATACATAAAGTACATTTTTACACATGTTTAATATTTTCTAAATACATGATTAACATTATTTTTTCATTATATGCTTTTTATGACTATTTTTCATGCACATTGTACATTTTTTGTAAACATCTGAAACATTGTTTTTATACACAGTTAGCATTTTTAAAATACATAATTAACATTTTTCAACTATATGTTTCGTTGTGTACTTTTTCATACACATTATACATTTTTTTTTATACAGCAAGGATACATTTTTTACATTCAGCTGGTTTTACATTTAAATCAGAACGCTCCTTCGCGAGCGAGCGTCGCGAGACCTCCTCTTTTCCTCACGCTATCGAAAGACGAGGACAGATGGGTAAAGTGAGTTACCTCCCAATTTGTAATATTTAATATGAAGCATGTCTTATTTGTGCCAGATCATACAAATGTGTAAAGTGAGTTATTTTTTATGCGTTTGGATGCCACCTCCAAATTGAGATCTTACACTTTAGAGTATAGAAGGAAATTGCTGGCAATTTAGGTTGGCTGAACATTTTTTTTCACGAATACGCAAGTTGCGTATCATTTCATTGATAGGTAGAAAGCGAGAGTTACAGGGGCCCAATTACAACTCCAACACCAACGGGAGAGCTAGAAACTAGGTTCGTGAAGAGACCGGGATGCTCAGCCCGGAAACAGAGCAGTAGGCGCGCCTAAGGCGGCTCGAATTGCGTGATCGCGACAAGTCCTCGAGCCCCAGCCAGGGCCCAGGTCCGTGACTCGTCAAGAATGTTTTGCGTTACTAGGTCGGTAGATGGGCGGGCGGAGTCAAAGAGCACAACATTACGGTGCCTCCATATGCTCCAAGCAGTAAGAACGGCAAGGGAGGCGAAGCCTTTGCGAAGCGAGCGCGGGGTGTTGAGGGTGGCGGCGCTCCACGGTCGATGAATCTGCCCCGAGCTGTTGGGATCGCCTTGATCCACTCGAGGCCCGATAGCACACGATGCCATACCTCGCGGGAGAACGGGCAACCAACCAGGAGATGGTCGATCGTCTCGAGGGTCTGGTCGCAGCGACATGAGTAGGGCTGTGGGGAGGCCATGGCGGAAAGCGGCGCCCGCAGCCCAAAGATCGGTCGAGAGTGACTAGCCGATGAAGACCTTGTAGCAAAGCGGAGCCCACGTTTTCTAGATCATTTGGGGCGGCGCCGTGGTGGAACCAAGAAAGAGGGCATCATAGCAGGATTTTTGCAGTATCGCCCGAAGCCGTCCACCGCCAGCCGGATGGCGCTGGAGTCGAGGAGAGGGAGTGTCGCGGACTCGACGCCAGAGCTCGGCATCAAGAGCCGCCATGGGGCCAAGAGCTCCTTGGATGTCACAGGTCCAGAGCGAAGATGAAGGCCGTCCCGCCATCGAGCGGGTTTTCCGCGCCGCTTTGGGGAACAAGGGCAAAGATCGCCGAGCAAACTCGCCACGCATTGTCCCCGGATCCGTGATCAGTACAGAAGCGGCAGGTGTGGCCATCACCAATGGTCCAATTGGTAGACGCCATGAAGATCGCGCGGACCTCTGCGTCATGGGGGAGCTCGAGGTGTTTCCACGGCCGGTTTTGGTCAGTGTGCTGGAGCGAGCCACGGACCCGGAGGGCAATGCCCACAAGAAAGAGATCGCGACGCCCGAGCCGCCGAGGCCGAGGGGCATGCACACCGCGCCCGGTTGATGGCAGCATCCTGACGCTGCATCCTTACGCCCGTGCCACAGGAAGTCGCGGATCACCCGGTTGGCGCGCTTGAGGGTGCTGGCATTGAGTGCGATTGCCGCCAGGATGTGAGTCGGCATGGCAGAGAGGACGTGACGAGCCAGCGCAAGCCTCTCGCCCCTAGAGAGCAGGGCAGCTCGCCAGGTGGGCAGCTTCTTCTGGAGGCGAACAATGAGCGGATCGAAGGCGGAGGATGGCAGCTTACGGAGTGACAGAGGGAGGCCGAGGTAGGTAATCGGTAACTGGGCAATAGGGCATGCCAGGGCGGCGCTCGCCTCCGCAGACAGCTCATCAGAGCAGCGAATGGGAGAGATGGAACACTTGGCGTAGTTGGTATGGAGGCCAGAGGCCACCCCAAAAATCCAGAGTATCTCTCGCACCGCGTCGAGGTCGTGGGCATCCGGATGACAGAAGATCACCACATCATCTGCGAAGAGGGATACGCTGGGGGTCGCACATTGCGGAGTGAGGCGTCTGAGAACACCACAGCGGACGGCGTGCTGGATGAGGGAGTGGAGCATGTCGATGACGATCGTGAAGAGCATCGGGGAGACCGGATCCCCCTGGCGGAGGCCCTTGGCATGGGCGATGGGCGGACCAGGATGCCCGTTGATCAATACTCTGGTGCTGGCCGTGGAGAGGAGGATGGAAATCCATTCCCTCCACAGAGGGCCGAATCCAAGATGGCGGAGAGTCTCAAGGAGGAACGGCCAGGAGACCGAGTCGAACGCCTTGGCAATGTCGAGCTTGAGGAGGATTCGAGGCAGCTTGCGATGATGAAGGTGCCTGGCGGTTTGTTGGACAAGGAAGAAGTTTTCATGGATGCAACGGCCCAAGATGAATGCGCTTTGGTTCGGGGAGACCATTTCCCCAAGCCTGGGGGCGAGCCGGAGGGAGAGAACCTTCACAAAGAGCTTTGCGAGGAGGTGGATCAAGCTGATCGGTCGGTAGTCAGAGAGGGAGGCAGCGTCTGGTCTCTTGGGGAGCAGCGTGAGGAGGGCCTCGTTCAACCGCTGGAAGCTCTTGGGGAGCAGCGTGAGGTTGCCTGAACATTCTTTGCCAAGGTATAGTAAATACTTTATTAACTTCTATTTATGCTTGGATACAGCTTTTAATTGTTGTACCTTACTGTACATCACTACATAGATACTTCCTCCATCCGAAAATATTTGTCATCAAAATGGATAAAAAAAATGTATCTAAAACTAAACTGCATCTAGATACATTCCCTTTTATCTATTTTGATGACAAGTATTTCCAAACGGAGGGAGTATATGTTTTCTTAGTAATGATAAATTTCAGAATAAACAAAAGAAATACATTTTTTATGGGAACATGAATATATATATGGTCAAAATTGTTTACTCATCAGATCAGGTAACATCCTGCGTACGATGTTGTGGTCCAGACCCAGGGCGCCCCACACCGCCGGCGAGGCGTCTACGACGTTGTTGGCGCATGGCTCCTCGTAGTTGTGCTCGGCGTCACAACCCTTGACAGAGTCGCACTCGTCCACCACCTTTGCGCTCACTGAGCTGCCACCATTTCCGGTAATCTTGATGGTGCGGCCGCAGCGGGACATGCCGTTGAACCAGCTAGTGAAGAGGGCGACGACCATCTCCGAGTCGTCATGGTACGCGTTGTCGCACTCGGACGGAAGACCTCCGTCCTTGCCCTTCTCGAAGCTAAAGCTATTGAGCGTCAGAACAGCCGGCGTGGTCGCGGACACCGGCCGCGAGCAGAGGAACTGCACGTACTATCTGCCGTCAACGCAGCAGTCCGGGCTGTTGCTCATCTCGCAGTTGCCGGATGAGGGAGTTCCGGACTAGGGGGTGTACGGATAGCCGAACTATCATCATCGGCCGGACTCCAAGACTATGAAGATACAAGATTGAAGACTTCGTCCCGTGTCCGGATGGGACTTTCCTTGGCGTGGAAGGCAAGCTTGGCGATACGGATATGTAGATCTCCTACCTTTGTAACCGACTCTGTGTAACCCTAACCCTATCCGGTGTCTATATAAACCGGAGGGTTTTAGTCCAGAGGATCTAACAACAATCATACCATAGGCTAGCTTCTAGGGTTTAGCCTCTTTGATCTCGTGGTAGATCTACTCTTGTAACACACATCATCAATATTAATCTAGCAGGACGAGGGTTTTACCTCCATCAAGAGGGCCCGAACACAGGTAAAACATCGTGTCCCTTGTCTCCTGTTACCATCCGCCTAGACGCATACCGGGACCCCTACCCGAGATCCGCCGGTTTTGACACCGACATTGGTGCTTTCATTGAGAGTTCCTCTGTGTCGCCACCGATAGGCTCGATGGCTCCTTTGATCATCAACAACGACGCGGTCCAGGGTGAGACTTTTCTCCCCGGACAGATCTTCGTGTTCGGCGGCTTTGCACTGCGGGCCAATTCGCTTGGCCATCTGGAGCAGATCGAAAGCTATGCTCCTGGTCGTCAGGTCAGATTTGGAAGTCTAAACCATACGGCCGATATCCGCGGAGACTTGATCTTCGACGGATTCGAGCCCCAGCCGAGCGCGCCGCACTGTCTCGATGGGCATGATCTAGCTCGGCAACCGAACAGTGCCCTGGAGGCCGCACCAGAATCCGCTCCGACCCTTAATCCGGAGCCGGATTTCCCGATCGAGGACGAGTGGTTGGACACCGCCTCGGGGGCTTCAATCTCTACGGCGATCGAGTCGAACTCCATCCTCGCCTTTGCGAAGACCTCGACCTGTGGTGCCGGACTCCTCCGCATCTCCGAACCCTCCGCGCCTTGCCAATCGAATCCGATTGGGCGCCCGTTATGGAGTTCACGGTCACAGACATCTTCGGCACTTTTCGCCCTTGGCGAGATCCTGAATTCACTAAAGTCTCTCTCTTTATCCGGAGAGCCTGGCCGGACTGCGGTCGGGAAGGTTGGGATACGGACGACGAAGAAATTCAATGCCCACCCACCACCCACTTCATAGCCACTTGCCGATAGCCTACACGACGTGCTCAATTTCGACTCAAGACATCGACGGTATGGACGACGATGTAGGAGACAACAATGAACCAACACCTATAGGATGTCGGACAACCTCACCCCATGATGTATACATGGTGGATACACCTAAGGCAAATGAAGACGAGGAGCAACGGGACGCTACGAAGGATAAATTCCTCGAAAAGCAGTCAAAACGGCAACGTAAACGCCGAACAAAGTCCCGCCTCAACAAAGACCCAGCCATAGAGCAGGGCGAACCGGTGGACAACGAACAAGCTATCGAGCAATCGTCCGAACAAGACAACTTGGATAAACAATATGTCCCGGGCGAAGACAACAGTCTGGACGATCTCACGCTGGACAAACCATTGGAGCAAAATGACCTCAGAAAGGCTCGCCGCCATCGCTGCGTAGCCTGAAAAAGGTAAGCGGAAGCTCAAAACAACGGAAGATGCACTCAGGATTAGATGGAGCAAAGTATTCAGCACCACAGATAAATCTGGCGAATACAACAAAGAGCTACCCGAAGAGAAAACTACTGCCCGAATTCGACGAGGAGGCCTTAGAGCCCCCACAACTAAAAAGCAAGAAGGCCACCCGGTCGGATGGACGACTCACGGCAAAAAGAGAGCGGCGAATGGCGCCGCACACAAGCCAATATGCGATCCGCATAAGGATTCATATCAAGAGGCTGGCCCAGTTAGGTCCATCTATGGGCCAAGAAAGCGTGCTCACAAAGCAATGCAATACGCCAAAAATTCAGAAGATCACGGCACACCCAAATACGGGCGCCAGACACCCCTATGTTTCACCGACGAGGTCTTGGATCATGAATTTCAAATGATTCAAACCCGTAAACATAGAGGCATACGATGTAACAATGCACTCGAGTTCTGGATCGAGGATTACATCCTCCACATACACATGGCTAGAGGAGACGATCTCCATGCCATAAAATACTTACCCTTAAACTCAAAGGGCCAGCTCGGCATTGGCTTAAAAGCCTCCCGAAAATACCATTGGAAGCTGGGAGAGCTCGAGGATGCATTTCGGCAAATTTTCAGGGGACTTATGTCCGCCTCCCGGATGCATACGATCTAATTCACATAACTCAACAGCCGGAGAGTCAGCCCGAAATTTCGGAACAGGTTCCTTACTAAAAGAACCAAATAGTCGATTGTCCGGACGCCAAGCCTTAGCAGCTTTCAAACACAACGTCCCGAGACGAATGGCTCGCCAGACACCTCGCCAAGAAAAGCCAAGAACAATGGCCGCATTAACAAGCCTCATGACCCGCTTTGCGGGAGAGGACAACTGGCTGGCTAGATGCGGCACCAAATGACCGAGTACATCCGAGATCGGGGATGGAAATGGGAAATCACGACGCAGAAAAAGATCGGCCGGAATAAGGAAAATTGCCCAAATAGTACGGCGGTCAACGCCGGATTCAAAAACTCTCGGCGAACAACAAAACACCGCCCTAAAGGATAACGGTGACGAGCTATCCAACCTAAACAAGATTACGGATAAACTGTGGTCAAATACATGGTACCTCCGGAAGCTCGCAAACCATACCCACAGAGATTGTTGGGTCTTCAAACAGTCCGGCAGATCGAACGCTGAACACAAGGGGCTCGACACACCAAGAAAAGATGACGACGAGCACCACAAGCGTAACTCGAAAAACAAAAAACTTTCCCACAGGAGGTTAAAACAGTAAACTCACTTCACATGATCAAAAGGAAAAACAAAGCGGCGCCCCTAAAAGGCGCTACCGCAATCGGGTTGTCAAAACCAATCACCTTCGACCATCGTGACTATTCCGATAATATCCTAACGCAGGATGGACTGCCTTGATATTGGATCCTATAATCGACGGATTCCAATTTACACATGTCCTCATGGATGGCGGCAAAGGATATAAACACGATATATCAGGACACTATCCGCAGGATGGGGATAAACCCAACCAAAATTCGTCAGAAAGCAACACCTCCTTTAAAGGAGTACCGCCTGCCCATACGCCCTCTGCACGGGCTCCATATCGCCGAAGTTGTGTTTGGTTCATCCGACAACTTCCGTCGTGAAAGGTTACTCTTCCATGTCGCCCCGTTTAAAAGTAGCCATCAAGCACTATTGGGACGCGAAGCTTTCGCCCGCTTTAACGCAATACCGCATTATGCATCTCTAATACTTAAAATGCCCGGTCCACGCGGCATCATCTCGTTAAAAGGAAGTATTAAGTGTTACTCGAGCACGGAAGAAGGGGAGACTGCCTTGACAGCCCCACAGCTATCCGGCTCAGCTAGGCAAAGAACCTAAATTGGTCATTCAAACCCGGACACGGCTAGACGAGTCCGGCGCCTTACTAGCGGCATACCCCCATACGAGGGCCGCATGCATGTATAACAAGAGACAATAAAGCTCAATTTTATTTCATTCTTCAAACCATACTCTGTTTATTTAATATTAAGTACACCTTTCGTGACGATCCTTTTTCTTTCAAACTAAGTTCCTCTCTTTACAGATGAACAACATGCTACACCCGTCAGGATACGGCTGCGGAGACACAGGCAGTATGAGCGTGCAACAGGACCCGTTGCAAGGATTCTTTTCAGATTAAGACCCTGCGTAAACCTTTTTTCACTGTTTCTGGTTGATATACACCCCCCCGGTTCCTTAATATAAACGAGTAGGAGGCAGGGGTTTTGGCCTAGGCCGCACCAGAATTTTTTCGCGTGCACGGACATAAGGGGCTTAGGGCATTATTTTGCCCATTTTCATAAAGACCGAATACCTTCGGGAGTATTCGGCGTCTCGAGTTAGGCCTTATATGCATCAGCTCCGAATCATGTCTTTGGTCAAATGTTGGGAGTTTCGGACTAGGGGGTGTCCGGATAGCCGAACTATCATCATCGGCCGGACTCCAAGACTATGAAGATACAAGATTGAAGACTTCGTCCCGTGTCTGTATGGGACTTTCCTTGGCGTGGAAGGCAAGCTTGGCGATACAGATATGTAGATCTCCTACCTTTGTAACCGACTTTGTGTAACCCTAACCCTATCCGGTGTCCATATAAACCGGAGGGTTTTAGTCCCAGAGGACGAACAACAATCATACCATAGGCTAGCTTCTAGGGTTTAGCCTCTTTGATCTCGTGGTAGATCTACTCTTGTAACACACATCATCAATATTAATCTAGCAGGACGTAGGGTTTTACCTCCATCAAGAGGGCCCAACCTGGGTAAAACATCGTGGTACCTTCTCTCCTGTTACCATCCGCCTAGACGTCTGATTCGGGACCCCTACCCGAGATCCGCCGGTTTGACACCGACACGGACCTGCCCGGGAGGTAGCCACTGGTGACGGCCCGGCTGACGTCGCGCCGAACCAGACATGATGCAGTGTGGGAGGCCGAGAGCGCGGCGAGGAGGAAGACGGCCATGGCAGGTCGAGCTCTAGCAGTCGCCATCTTGTTACCACCTAAAAGAACACTTTGATCGAGAGGAACTTGAAGGCTTGATTAATCGTGTTTCTTTCGGCTTGATCGCAATGGAATTAGAGGTGCGTAGGCAGGTGAGCATAAATGAGCGGCCGGAGCCACGCGGAGCCTGGAAACCTCCGCGGGCATAAGCAGCAACTCGATCACAACGGAGGCAGAGTCGATCCCAAACTCATATTGATACTCACACCGGCCGTGTTTTCTTTGCCAGTTTGCCCCTTGAAAATAGTATATGCCATCAAGGTTATTTTTTTTAGTATATGCCATATCTGGATACTGTGATAGGTTTCGTCATTAGACTACCCACAGTGTGAGTAACATAGGTGGTAACATCATACTGAGACTACCTACAGTGGGAGTAACATAGATAATAACATCACGCATATCTAGGTTAAATAGATGATGTGGCATGCAATAAATAAAGAAAGAGATGAAGTGGTAATATAGCTAGTTATTACTAGTATGAGTAACATCACACATATCAAGTCAAGATGTGTCTATAGCCTAATAAATAAAGTGTTATATGTTACCACACATATGGTACTCCCCACTATAGAGGTAGTAACATAGACTAGTAACATGGGCATGTTACTAGTCTATGTTACTACCCGTTGTAGCTAGTCTGAAGAAAGAGAGACACGTAGTAACATATCTAGGCAAAATAAATAATGTGACAAATAACTAATGAAAAAAGAGAGACACGTAATAATTCTGCTAGGGAAACTCAAATAGGTCCATACCTTTTGTGATGTAGGGTAGAACCCTAGACGCCCGATCTTTCACGATTGGAGGGGATCCTATGAAGAACACGAAGAACACGAGGGGAAACGCGAGGGAAATCACAAGGGGAAACGAGAGGAAACACTCAAATAGACAAGAAGCGGTCACACATGTGCTAGATCTTCGAGACACAAAGAGATACACGATCCCAATCCAAAAAACGATGATACATAGGGTAACCGGTTCTTCTCCGTGAGGAGGTCTTGAATCCACGAAGGGATCTTCCCGTGATGGGTCTTGAATCCAAGGTGGATCTTCTCCGTAGAGGCCGCGGTCTCTCTCTCGTGGAGTAGATCCGTATGGATGAGCAAAGCTCGATCTCTAAATGAGCTAATCCTTTGCTAACCCTACAACGTAGGTGGAGGGGAAGTATATAGTCTAAGGGGCGAAGGGGTACATGGGCCTCGGCCCAGATGCACTGCACGCAGGCAGGGGGGCCGCATGTCCGGGCGTCGGGCCGGATGTCCGGGGCTTCAAGGGGAGCCGGATGTCTGGGCTGGCAGGTCGGATGTCCGGGCTGACGGGGCTGGCCTCGGTGCTCTCTGGATAGAGTTGTCCGGATGTCCGGGCTGTAAGCCGGATGTCCGGCGGCTCGGGAAGAGCCGGATGTCCGGGCTGGCGTGGTCCAGCTTCAGTGGTGTTCTGTGATGGACGCCGGATTTCCGGTGGTCGGGCCGGATGTTCGGGCTGGGCCAGATGTCCGGGCTGGGGCCGGATGTCCTGGTCCTGGGGACTTCTCCGGTTTCTTCCGCCATCGCTTACAGGCTTCCCTCGCGGATGGTGTAGTTGTTCCTTGGCGCTTGCACTCCTCCTCGTCGTCCGTAGTGTTCCAACAATACCTATGCATGCACACGAGTGGGGTGTCAAGTAGTATACCATCCTCGACGGTGTCAAGTGAGCACGTGTAAAGAAGATGATTCACCTTTGTGTATGTCAAGTAGATGTCGCACGTGTCACTTGCCAAATGGACTCTTGACATGGTGATGTCCGTAGGATGCTCCGCATCATCTCCCCCCCCTTGGGAAAGATCCGACCTCGGATCGAAAACCAAATCACCATGGGAAAGAGATGGCTTCACCCTGTAGAAGTGGACGTTCACCAAGTAGGCGTCATCTTCAAGCTCGAAATGGGCACTCTCCAATGTCGCACCGTCTTGTGATTCCTTCAAAAGGAGTAAGGACAACAAACACTTGGAAAAATAAATATGGTTAGCGTTAGTGCAAAACCAAGCATTCAAGATGTGAGTCACCAAACAAGTGTCGTCATCATGCAAAGAATATGGTGTGACAAAGGATTGTGACATGGCATGTAAGCATATCAATCGAGCACAAGCAAAGATATCATGGGGACAAGCATGTAAATGTGAGGTAGTGATGCAAATATGTGTAACAAGAGAATAAGCATCTACCTCAAAGTCATAGCAAGCATGGGCAAAGTGCTCAATGAAAGGTCTATCAGAGAGCATAAGAAGCATTCACAACACCAAATAAAATGAAGTGTCTAAACACATGGGTCAAGTGCAAGACAATCCAAGCATAATGTGCATGAGGTGTAGTGAATATCGTGTGTCACTCAACACAAAGGAAAGAGCAATTGTTCATTATGTGTGAGGCAATCAAGGCAAGCATGTAGCAATGAATGGGATATGGCATATGTGAAGTGATGACATTGTTGCAACTAAACATATGAGAGGATCAAGTAATCCAAGAATTGGATGCAACACACAAGGCATATATATCATGATGCATGGAATGGTGAAAATGACGAGTCGAAGCAATATCTCTAACATGTGTGCAATCAAGTTGTCCAAGATGAACAATAAGTCGCATGGTGCAAGCAACACAAGTAGTATGATCCACAATATCAATGCTCATGGTTTTGGGTTTTTTGACAGAAGGATATCACCTTGAAAGCATGTCCTTGTCGTCCTTCACAATGCCAAACGCAAGCAAAAGCGGTGTAGAAGTGAGTTGTAGTAGAATGTATGAGGCTCGCTCTGAAGAGCTTGAATGGTCAACTCATGTGAAGTGGAAGTCGACACGATGTCCAAGTATCCTACACATGCACACAACAAAACAAAGAACGTATGTGCATGGTAGATAAACACATCATCCATCATGATGGTTCTCTTCTTTTGCACATAACCATTAGAAACACAAGTGCATGAATAATATGATGCAACAATGGCAATATTCATGGCACTAGGTATATGGTGCAAAGAGGTAAGACAAACATGCTTCGTAAAAAATATGTCAAAATCTCCAAATACATGTGAGAATGCTATGGGGCAATCTCATTAGCAAGACTAGAAACATTCTTGCACTCAATACATGTCAAATCATCTATCATGATAGAGGCAACATATGGAGATATATGACAAGAAGCAATAAGAATCATGTGCAAAGCATGGAAAGAGATGCTATCAACCGCAGGAAATGAGCAAGTATGAATCGTGGGTGGTGCACTACACAAAGAAATCATAGAAATCATGTCGTGCAAACTAGTGGAGCGAAGATGCAACACACCAGGGAAAATCATGGCAATCATGTCATGTGAGCAAATAATAGTTATAGGCAATGCACATGACATATCGCAAGCACGAACACAAAGAAAGACCATAGTATCATCATAGGCATGGGGCACAAAGCAATCATGGAAATAACAAGCAATATCTCCACCAAGCTTGCAAATACACATACAAGTACTAGAATCAATCATCATGTGTAATGCAAAGAATGGGTCACAAATGCATGCACTACAAAAAAAATACACTTCTGTGATGATACGTGTTTGTCACAGTAGGTCGCGTTTTTTGTCATGCATGTACATCCATGACGATTTTATGGCAGAATCAAGATAGTCATAACTGTGCTGTCGTAGAAGTGTTCCATGACATTACCAAAATTATAATCAAGGAAGTGTCCACTTCCATGACGGTAAATCACGCGTCATAGAAATGCTTTCGTCAAGGGTGACCGACACGTGGCATCCACCGTAACGGGACGCCGTTAAGCTATCGGGTCCGGTTTTGGATCCGATAACCCGCTAACAGCCACGACCAATGCCGATTTTCCATGTGTAAAATTCTCATTGGCCGACGGAACCACGCGTCAGCTCCGCGTTGGCACAGGTGTCACTCATCCAACGGTCGAGATGGGCCTATGATATGTTGACACGTGGACGGGCTCAAAAGTGGCCCATAAAGTTTAAATGGGCCGTGATACGTCTCCAACGTATCTATAATTTTTTATTGCTCCATGCTACTTTATCCACTGTTTTGGACTATATTGGGCTTTACTTTCCACTTTTATATTATTTTTGGGACTAACCTATTAACCGGAGGCCCAACCCAGAATTGCTGTTTTTTGCCTATTTCAGTGTTTCGAAGAAACGGAATATCAAACGGAGTCCAAACGGAATGAAACCTTCGAACGTGATTTTCTCACGAACGTGATCCAGAGACTTGGACCTCACGCTAAGGAACAACAGAGGCGGTCACGAGGGTGGGGGCGCGCCCGCCTCGTGGCCCCCTGTTGCTCCACCGACGCACTCCTTCCTCCTATATATACCTACGCATTCCCCAAACGATCGTAACAGGAGCCAAAACCTAATTCCACCGCCGCAACTTCCTCAGTATCCACGAGATCCCATCTTGGGGCCTGTTAGGAGCTCACGAGGGGGCATCCACCATGGAGGGCTTTTACATCATCACCATAGCCTCTCCAATGAAGTGTGAGTAGTTTACTTCAGACCTTCGGGTCCATAGCTAGTAGATAGATGGCTTCTTCTCTCTTTTTGGATCTCAATACAATGTTCTCCCTCTCTCGTGGAGATCTATTCGATGTAATCTTCTTTTTGCGGTGTGTTTGTTGGAGACCGATGAATTGTGGGTTTATGATCCAGCTTATCTATGAATAATATTTGAATCTTCTCTGAATTCTTTTATGTATGATTGGTTATCTTTGCAAGTCTCTTCGAATTATCCGTTTGGTTTGGCCAACTAGATTGGTAGTTCTTGCAATGAGAGAAGTGCATAGCTTTGGGTTCAATCTTGAGGTGTCCTTACCCAGTGACATAAAGGGTTGCAAGGCACGTATTGTATTGTTGCCATCGAGGGTAACAAGATGGGGTATTTATCATATTGCATGAATTTATTCCTCTACATCATGTCATCTTGCTTAAGGCGTTACTCTGTTTTTAACTTAATACTCTAGATGCATGCTGGATAGCGGTCGATGAGTGGAGTCGTTTCGGTCTACTTGTCACAGACGTGATGCCTATATACATGATCATCGCCTGGATAACCTCATAACTATGCTCAATTCTGTCAATTGCTCAACAGTAATTTGTTCACCCACCGTATAATACTTATGCTCTTGAGAGAAGCCACTAGTGAAACCTATGGTCCCCGGGTCTATTCTCATCATATCAATCTCCATCACTTTATTACTTGCTTTGTTTTTACTTTTCCTTTTACTTTTCACTTTGCATCTCTATACCAAAAATACCAAAAATATTATCTATCATCTCTATCAGATCTCACTCTCGTAAGTGACCGTGAAGGGATTGACAACCCCTAATCGCGTTGGTTGCGAGTAGCTATCGCTTTGTGCAGTGCACGAGGGACTTGTGCGTGGCCTCCACCGGATTGATACCGTGGTTCTCAAAACTGAGGGAAATACTTACGCTACTTTGCTGCATCATCCTCTCCTCTTCGGGAAATCCAACGCAGTGCTCAAGAGGTAGCAAGAAGAATTTGGCGCCGTTCTTGGGGAGTCTCATAAAAAGTCAACATACCAAGTACCCATCACAATCCCTATCTCTCGCATTACATTATTTTCCATTTGCCTCTCGTTTTACTCTCCCCCACTTCACCCTTGCCGTTTTATTCGCCCTCTCTTTCCCAATCTCCTCCTCTTTTTCCCGTTGCCCTTTTCCTCGTCCGTTTGTTTGCTCGTGTGTTAGTTTGCTTGCTTGCTGTCATGACTAGTCTCATATCTTCTCCGTTATCTCCCGAGAATTAAGTTCTAAATTTTAAGCAAAGGGAGGGAGAAAATCTAAAAGACGCTTGGTATAGAATTTGCAATGCTCAAAATAGATCTACCAGGAAGCAATCTACTTGATTCTTCTTCGTAATTTTTACGTAGGTGCTAATCCTTGGTATAGATATATCCTTGATACCATTACCGAGGGAATTTCTTGGGTAGCCATACTTTTGATTCTTATAATGCTTTAATAGATTTATTTGGCTCACCACCTCTTTTGGTTAATGGAACTATGTTAACTTTGGAGCATGTTATGCAAAGACTTGAAATTATTGAGAATAAAGTTGCTGCCATTGAATCGATTGAAAATCTTGATAAAAAGATCCACAATCAAATTACCCAATATGGATCTAAAGTAGGAATGACTTTGAAAATATTAAAGAAAAAGAACCCATAGTTAATGAGAAAATAAATCTAGATTCCACAAGAATCGATAAACTTGAGGGTATCATTACCAACTTGGGAACCGCTTTTTCTTCCGTACAAAACACTCCAAGTTCGTCTACTAAAAATACTAAGCTTATTTATGTTCCTAAGAATAAGGGTGAATCATCTAGTAAGGAAACTGCGGATCTTAAATCTATAAGTGTTCATCCCAATCTTTTTGCCATCATTAAGGAACCATTTGCTATGAATGAATTTTTCGATCTTTTGCCTGAAAATTTGACAACTACTAGAAAGAAAGAAAATTCTAAAGGAGGTAGATGACTCATTGAAGAATTGCCTACCAAAGATGGCAATACCTAGATCTATCCTTGCTTTTATGCCTAGCTAGGGGCGTTAAACGATAGCGCTTGTTGGGAGGCAACCCAATTTTATTTTTAGTTTTTAGTTTTTGCTTCTGTTTAGGAATAAATAATCCATCTAGCCTCTGTTTAGATGTGGTTTTATGTTTTAATTAGTGTTTGTGCCAAGCTAGACCTATTGGATCTTCTTGGATAATAGTTATTTGATCTTGCTGTAATTTCCAGAAACTTTGCACTCAGTGCCCGAATTATTAAAAATTACCAGAACGTGATAAAATACTGATTCCAATTGCTGCTGATCAATAAACAAATTGTCTAGGTGTTCTAATTTTGGTAGATGTTTTGGAGTTCCAGAAGTTTGCGTTAGTTACAGATTACTACAGAATGTTCTGTTTTTGACAGATTCTGTTTTTCGTGTGTTGTTTGCTTATTTTGATGAATCTATGGCTAGTAAAATAGTTTATAATCCATAGATAAGTTGGAATACAGTAGGTTTAACACCAATATAAATAAAGAATGAGTTCATTACAGTACCTTAAAGTAGTCTTTTGTTTTCTTTCTCTAATGAGCTCACGAGATTTCTATTGAGTTTTGTGTTGTGAAGTTTTCAAGTTTTGGGTGAATTCTTTTGATGGATTATGGAACAAGGAGTGGCAAGAGCCTAAGCTTGGGGATGCCCATGGCACCCCCAGATAATCCAAGGACACCAAAAAGTCAAAGCTTGGGGATGCCCGGAAGGCATTCCCTCTTTCGTCTACTTCCATCGGTAATTTACTTGGAGCTATATTTTTATTCACCACATGATAAGTGTTTTGCTTGGAGCGTCTTGTATTATTTGCGTCTTTGATTGTTAGTTTACCACAACCATCCTTGCTGTACACACATTTTTGATAGAGCCATACATGAATTGGAATTTGATAGAATACTCTATGTGCTTCACTTATATCTTTTGAGCTTGATAGTTTTGCTCATAGTGCTTCACTTATATCTTTTGAGCGTGATAATTTTTGCTCTAGTGCTTCTCTTAGATCTTTTAGAGAACGGCGGTGGATTTGTTTTAAAGAAACTATTGATCTCTCATGCTTCACTTAGATTATTTTGAGGGTCGTTAATAGCATGGTAATTTGCTTAATACTAATATACTTGGTATTCAAGATATGTGAAACTTTCTTTTGAGTGCGTTGAATACTAAGACAAGTTTGATGCATGATAATTGTTTTGAGATATGGAGGTGATAATATTAGAGTCATGCTAGTTGAGTAGTTGTGAATTTAAAGAATACTTGTGTTGAAGTTTGTGATTCCCGTAGCATGCACGTATGGTGAACCGTTATGTGATGAACTCGGAGCATGATTTATTTATTGATTGTCTTCATTATGAGTGGCGGCCGGGGACGAGCGATGGTATTTTCCTACCAATATATCCCCTAGGAGCATGCGCGTAATACTTTGCTTTGATAACTTCTAGATTTTTTCAATAAGTATATGAGTTCTTTATGACTAATGTTGAGTCCATGGATTATACGCACTTTTTTCCCATCCTTCCACCATTGCTAGCTTCTCTAATACCGCGCACTTTTCGCCGGTATCATACACCCACCATATATCTTCCTCAAAACAGCCACCATACCTACCTATCATGGCATTTCCATAGCCATTCCGAGATATATTGCCATGCAACTTTCCACCGTTCCGTTTATTATGACACGCTCCATCATTGTCATATTGCTTGCATGATCATGTAGTTGACATCGTATTTGTGGCAAAACCACCTTTCATAATTCTTTCATACATGTCACTCATGAATCATTGCATATCACGGTACACCGCCGGAGGCATACATATAGAGTCATATTTTGTTCTAAGAATCGAGTTGTAATTGTTGAGTTGTAAGTAAATAAAAGTGTGATGATCATCATTTATTAGAGCATTGACCCAGTGAGGAAAGGAAGATGGAGACTATGATTCCCCACAAGTCGGGATGAGACTCGAACGAAAAAATATAAAAAAAGAAAATGAAAGAAAAAAGAGGCCATAAAAAAAGAAAAGGCCCAAATAAAAAAAATTGAGAGAAAAAGAGAGAAGGGACAATGTTACTATCCTTTTACCACACTTGTGCTTCAAATTAGCACCAAGATCTTCATGATAGAGAGTCTCTCATTTTGTCACTTTCATATACTAGCGGGAATTTTTCATTATAGAACTTGGCTTGTATATTCCAATGATGGGCTTCCTCAAATGCCCTAGGTCTTCGTGAGCAAGCGAGTTGGATGCACACCCACTTAGTTTCTTTTGTTGAGCTTTCATATACTTATAGCTCTAGTGCATCCGTTGCATGGCAATCCCTACTCACTCACATTGATATATATTGATGGGCATCTCCATGTTGGAAATATGCCCTAGAGGCAATAATAAAAGTATTATTATATTTCCTTGTTCATGATAATTGTCTTTTATTCATGCTATAATTGTATTATCCGGAAATCGTAATACACGTGTGAATACATAGACCACAATATGTCCCTAGTGAGCCTCTAGTTGACTAGCTCGTTGATCAGCAGATAGTCATGGTTTCACGACTATGGACTTTGGATGTCGTTGATAACGTGATCACATCATTAGGAGAATGATGTGATGGACAAGACCCAATCCTAAGCATAGCACAAGATCGTAGTTCGCTTTTGCTAGAGCTTTTCCAATGTCAAGTATCTCTTCCTTAGACCATGAGATCGTGTAACTCCCGGATACCGTAGGAGTGCTTTGGGTGTACCAAACGTCACAACGTAATCGGGTGACTATAAAGGTGCATTACAGGTATCTCCGAAAGTGTGCATTGGGTTGACACGGATCGAGATCGGATTTGTCACTCCGTATGACGGAGAGGTATCACCGGGCCCACTCGGTAGTGCATCATCATAATGAGCTCAAAGTGACCAAGTGTTTGGTCACGGGATCATGCATTACAAGATCTGAGTAAAGTGACTTGCCGCAACGAGATTGAACGAGGTATTGGGATACCGATGATCGAATCTCGGGCAAGTAAAATACCGATTGGCAAAGGGAATTGTATACGGGTTGATTGAATCCTCGACATCGTGGTTCATCCGATGATATCATCGAGGAGCATGTGGGAGCCAACATGGGTATCCAGATCCGCTGTTGGTTATTGCCCGAGAGCCGCCTCGGTCATGTTCAGATGTCTCCCGAACCCGTAGGGTCTACACACTTAAGGTTCAAAGGACGCTTAGGGTTGTATGAATATGAGTATGCAGCAAACCGAATGTTGTTCGAGTCCGGATGAGATCCGGACATCACGAGGAGTTCCGGAATGGTCCGGAGGTAAAGATTTATATATAGGAAGTCTTATTTTGGTGTGGGAAAAGTTTACGCGCGTTATCGGTATTGTCAGGGAGTGCGAAAGTCGGGGGTCCACTGGGGAGTCCACCTGCCCCGGGGGGCCACATGGGCTGTAGGGAGTGCGCCTTGGCCTATATGGGCCAAGGGCACCAGCCCCAAGAGGCCCATGCGCTGGAGATAAGAGAGAGGAGAGTCCTAAAGGGAAGGCACCTGAGGTGCCTTGGGAGGATGGACTCCACCCCTCTTGGCCGCACCCCTTCCTTGGAGGAAGGGGCAAGGCTGCGGCCTCCCCCCTCTTTTGCACCTATATAAAGGGAGGGGAGGGAGGGATGGCCGCACCCTGAAGCCCTTGGCACCTCCCCTCTCCGCTACACCTCCTCCTCCTCCCGTAGTTGCTTAGCGAAGCCCTGTAGGAGTTCTGCTGCATCCACCACCACGCGTCGTCTGCTTTGGATCTTCATCAACCTCTCCTTCCCCTTGCTGGATCAAGAAGGAGGAGACGCCATCCGCTCCGCACGTGTGTTGAACGCGGAGGTGCTGTCCGTTCGGCACTAGGTCATCGGTTGCTCTGAATCACGGCGAGTACGACTCCATCATCCCGTTCCATTGAACGCTTCCGCACGCGATCTACAAGTGGTATGTAGATGCAATCACTCTTCCATGACTCGTTGCTAGATGAACTCATAGATGGATCTTGGTGAAACCGTAGGAAAAATTTTAATTTTCTGCAACGTTCCCCAACACTCCATAGCCCGTTGATACGCCTAGTTTATGTGAGACTATCTTCTCCCTTTTTGTCTTCTCCACAACCACCATCCTATTCCACATATAGTGCTATATCCATGGCTCACGCTCATGTATTGCGTGAAGATTGAAAAAGTTCTGAAAATGTTAAAGTATGAAACAATTGCTTGGCTTGTCATCGGGGTTGTGCATGATTTAAATATTTTGTGTGGGAAGATGGAGCATAGCTAGACTATATGATTTTGTAGGGATAACTTTCTTTGGCCATGTTATTTTGAGAAGACATGATTACTTTGATTAGTATGCTTGAAGTATTATTATTTTTATGTCAATATGAACTTTTGTCTTGAATCTTTCGGATCTGAATATTCATACCACAATTAAGAGGATTTACATTGAAATTATGCCAAAGTATCACTCCGCATCAAAAATTCTCTTTTTATCATTTACCTACTCGAGGACGAGCAGGAATTAAGCTTGGGGATGTCTGATACATCTCCAACGTATCTATAATTTTTGATTGCTCCATGCTACTTTATCCACTGTTTTGGACTATATTGGGCTTTATTTTCCACTTTTATATTATTTTTGGGACTAACCTATTAACCGGAGGACCAGCCCAGAATTGCTGTTTTTTGCCTATTTCAGTGTTTCGAAGAAACGGAATATCAAACGGAGTCCAAACGGAATGAAACCTTCGGGAACGTGATTTTCTCACCGAACGTGATCCAGGAGACTTGGACCCTACGCCAAGGAACAACAGAGGCGGTCACGAGGGTGGGGGGCGCGCCCCCTGCCTCGTGGGCCCCCTGTTGCTCCACCGACGTACTCCTTCCTCCTATATATACCTACGTACCCCCAAACGATCAGAACAGGAGCCAAAAACCTAATTCCACCGCCGCAACTTCCTGTATCCACGAGATCCCATCTTGGGGCCTGTTCCGGAGCTCCGCCGGAGGGGGCATCCACCACGGAGGGCTTCTACATCATCACCATAGCCTCTCCGATGAAGTGTGAGTAGTTTACTTCAGACCTTCGGGTCCATAGCTAGTAGCTAGATGGCTTCTTCTCTCTTTTGGATCTCAATACAATGTTCTCCCCTCTCGTGGAGATCTATTCGATGTAATCTTCTTTTTGCGGTGTGTTTGTTGAGACCGATGAATTGTGGGTTTATGATCCAGCTTATCTATGAATAATATTTGAATCTTCTCTGAATTCTTTTATGTATGATTGGTTATCTTTGCAAGTCTCTTCGAATTATCCGTTTGGTTTGGCCAACTAGATTGGTAGTTCTTGCAATGGGAGAAGTGCATAGCTTTGGGATCAATCTTGCGGTGTCCTTACCCAGTGACAGAAAGGGTTGCAAGGCACGTATTGTATTGTTGCCATCGAGGATAACAAGATGGGGTATTTATCATATTGCATGAATTTATTCCTCTACATCATTTCGTAGCTAGCAATTTGGAATGTATCCATGCAAGTGACAAATGTATAAAGTGCTTCACACTAACAACATGGAGTGCACTAATTAATGTTTATATATGAATTGCAAAAGCATCCATTGCCTATATTTCAAACCGCTCTCATTCTACGGATTGATAATATGAAATAAACACATGCACATGCTAGAATTCAATAGAGTATTGGTGTTTGATAGACCGATTTTCGTCCATACGCAATTTGCAAAATTCATGATCTCATCCAAAAATAATAATGCCATTTATATTTTAATTTAATGCGTAGAACCGCCTTTTACACGTAGATGCACTATGCCTCGGCCCGTTCTCACAAACACGCTATATATCTCTCTATCTAACGCATAAGTGCACACACTTTATATGCATCGGCATTTCTCTTTCCCACATGCTCACAATCTCTCTCGGGGTGTCGGGGTGTCTCACGCACATGCTCTCTCTGTATCTCTCTCTCTCTCTCTCTCTTTCTGACTACTATGTACCACTCTTTTCACTAATCTCAGTTGGAAAACACTATTTCTCTCACATGGATATATACACACACACGGTCTCTACTAGCACTCTATACACACATATATGTGCCTACGTGTCTCCCGCACACACATTATCTTTAGGCCTCTCTACTTTTGTTGCCCCCAGACACACCTCTCTCTTAGTAGTTGGCAGATATGATTCCATCATATCATTCGGTAGGATATCCACATTTGTTAGGCTGGATGGTAATCTGAGGCAAAGTTTTACCCTAGTTCGGACCCTTGCGGTTGAGGAAAAAGCCTACTCTCGCATCGTATATTAGTGATAGGGGTGTGTACAAAGTACACGTGAATACCAGGCATTGTGCGTGTGGGTATACTATCGACGAACTAGCCCCCAAGCTTCTATAACATACTGGGGGCCTAGGGTTACAAATCGTATATAGTCGGCTTATCACCAGTGGGGATAGAGTCCTCCGCGACTCTGGTAGCTAGCTTCATGTTGTACGCCGAGTCCTCCACATGGGTCTTTCTATAACGCGTCTCGGTCCAACCTATGTGGCGCATGATGGAACCGACCCATGAGTCCTCATGTTGACCCACCATAACTAGAAATGATGTGCCCACCACACCACACACGCAATCGGCCACTAAGAAAATAAGCATATACAATAGTACAATGTTATACATGAAATTTAATTGCATGGTGCATCCAAAAATATTTGTTCTGCATTGTGAATGTTTATATATTCTCCTAAAATATTAGTCACGGGAAAGAGAAACGAAGGGCATACCTCTCCTTGTCTCCACCGGACACCCCCTCTTTCTACACCACTTTAACGTACACACACAAACTATCTCTCAGCCCTCTAAAAGTATGCATGCCCACGACACATTCACGCGTGACGATCACTGTATTTCAAGCTAAAGCACTATATGGTCACTGGACTTCAGAATATGCTCATTACGGTCACCTATACATTCTCGTGGTGATCATACGGTATCTAGCTCACGATACGTCTCCGTATTTTGTTGATGAGACTGACGGACTTTGCATTTGATGCATGCTCCGTATTTTGTTGACGACACTTACGGTCATTGTATTTGAAGCGAAAGCATGATATGGTCACTGGACTTCAGAATAAGCTCATCACGGTCACCACATACATTTTGTCGTGCTAACCAACATGTGGTTGGATGGTTAGGAGGACAGTGGTTTCTTGAGCCCACCAGGGTTAAAGTCCCGGTGCTCGCATTTATCCTGGGTTAATTTCAGTATTTTCCGGCGATGTGCGTTCAGTGGGAGGAGACGTTCCACTCGACTACGAGGCACCTATGGTGACTTCGTAAAATCTCAAGATCATATGCTGGCTCACTCTCTCGAAGGTGCTCATAGGGGTAGGGTCTGCGTGTGTGCGCTTATAGCGGTGAGTGCTTGCGCGTATATATGAGCCCTTGCGTCTGTACCGTGTTAAAAAAATGCATGTCATGATTATGCGGTCACTGGCTCACCCATACAACTTCGTATTTTGTTGATGACACAATCAATTGACCAGTCAAACGTTCCACGTGGCGCAACTAGTGCTGCACCATCGGGGCACGTAACAGTGTGGCCCACCTGTCAGCCCGTATATGAAAGAAAGAAATGGTAGTTTCAGTCTGTACTATGTTAATAAAATACATTTTAGGGTAATCATACGGTCACTAGCTCACCATACAACTCCGTAATTTGTTGATGACACAATCAATTGACTAGTCAAATGGTCCACATTCAGCAGCGCACATTACCATAGGGCCCACCCGTCAGCGCGTATATGAAGGACAGAAATGGTAATAAATTAGTGGTCGGTGGGTACTCAAGTCGTGAGACCTCTGGTTGGCGATCGCCCGGTGGGGCGTTGATTGGGCGGAGGGTGGGGATCATTGGAGAAAAAGCTCGGCCTTGGGGCTAGAGGATGGCGGTGGCGGCGGACGGCGATGGGGAGTGGTTTGGTAGGCGGGCGGCGTGGCGTGGCTGTTGGAACGTTGCAGAAAATTAAAATTTTTCCTACGGTTTCACCAAGATCCATCTATGAGTTCATCTAAGCAACGAGTCAAGGAGAGAGTTTGCATCTACATACCACTTGTAGATCGAGTGCGGAAGCGTTCAAGGGATGGTGATGATGGAGTCGTACTTTCGCCGTGATTCGGATCACCGATGACCAAGTACTGAACGGACAGCACCTCCGCGTTCAACACACGTACGGTACGGACGACGTCTCCTCCGTCTTGATCCAGCAAGGAGGAAGGAGAGGTTGAGGAAGATGGCTCCAGCAGCAGCACGACGGCGTGGTGATGGTGGAGTGACAGTTCTCCGGCAGGGCTTCGCCAAGCACACGCGGAGGAGGAGAGGTGTTGGGGAGGGGAGGGGCTGCGCCTTCAATTGTGTGTGCAGCCCTCCCCTCACCCCTCTATTTATAGGGGGAAGGGAGAGGTGGCCGGCCCCCTCTAGATGGCATCTAGAGGGGGCGGCGGCGGCCAAGGGGAGGGGGCTTGCCCCCAAGCAAGGGGCGCCCCTCTAGGGTTCCCCCTCAACCCCTAGGCGCAAGGGCCCAAGGGAGGGTGCGCCCAGCCCACCAGGGGCTGGCCCCTTCCCACGCAGCCCAAGTGGCCCCGGGAGGTGGCCCCTCAGTGGACCTCCGGAACCCTTCCGGTGGCCCCGGTACAATACCGGTATGCCCCCGAAACTTTCCGATGTCCGTTTGACAACTTCCCATATATAAATATTTACCTCCGGACCCTTTCGGAACTCCTCGTGACGTTCGGGATCTCATCCGGGACTCCGAACAACATTCGATAATCACATACAAGTCTTCCTAATAACCCTAGCGTCACCGAACCTTAAGTGTGTAGACCCTACGGGTTCGGAGACATCGAACATGACCGAGACACTCTCGGTCAATAACCAACAGCGGGATCTGGATACCCATGTTGGCTCCCTACATGCTCCTCGATGATGTCATCGGATGAACCACGATGTCGAGGATTCAATCAACCCCAGATATCTGTTCCCTTTGTCAATCCATGCGTTACATGCCCGAGACTCGATCGTCGGTATCCCAATACCTCGTTCAGTCTCAAGTATCGCAAGTCACTTTACTCGTGCCGTAATGCATGATCCGTGACCAAACACTTGGTCACTTTGAGCTCATTATGATGATGCATTACCGAGTGGGCCCAGTAGATACCTCTACGTCATGGAGTGACAAATCCCAGTCTTGATCCGTGTCAACCCAATGACACTTTCGGAGATACCGTAGTGCACCTTTATAGTCACCCGATTCGTTGTGGCGTTTGGTACACCCAAAGCACTCCTACGGTATCCGGGAGTTACACGATCTCATGGTCTAAGGAAGAGATACTTGACATTGGAAAAGCTCTAGCAAAACGAACTACACGATCTTGTGATATGCTTAGGATTGGGTCTTGTCCATCACGTCATTCTCCTAATGACGTGATCCCGTTGTCAACGACATCTGATGTCCATAGTCAGGAAACCATGACTATCTGTTAACCAACGAGCTAGTCAACTAGAGGCTCACTAGGGACGTATTGTGGTCTATGTATTCACACATGTATTACGATTCCCGGATAATACAATTATAGCATGAATGAAAGACAATTATCATGAACAAGGAAATATAATAATGCTTTTATTATTGCCTCTAGGGCATATTTCCAACAGTCTCCCACTTGCACTAGAGTCAATAATCTAGTTACATTGTGATGAATCGAACACCCATAGAGTTACGGTGTTTATCATGTTTTGCCCATGAAGAGAAGAGGTTTAGTCAACGGATCTGCGACATTCAGATCCGTATGCACTTTACAAATTTCTATGTCTCCATCTTGAACATTTTCACGGATGGAGTTGAAGCGACGCTTGATGTGCTCTGGTCTTCTTGTGAAACCTGGCTCCTTTGCAAGTGCAATAGCTCCAGTGTTGTCACGAGAAGAGTTTGATCGGCCCCGACGCATTGGGTATGACTCCTAGGTCGGTGATGAACTCCTTCACCCAAATTGCTTCATGCGCTGCCTCCGAGGCTGCCATGTACTCCGCTTCACATGTAGATCCCGCCACGACGCTTCCGCTTGCAGCTGCACCGCCATCGCTCCACCATTCAACATATACACGTATCCGGTTTGTGACTTAGAGTCATCCAGATCTGTGTCGAAGCTAAGCGTCGATGTAACCCTTACTGACGAGCTCTTCGTCACCTCCATAAATGAGAAACATGTCCTTTGTCCTTTTCAGGTACTTCAGGATATTCTTGACCGCTGTCCAGTGTTCCTTGCCGGGATTACTTTGGTACCTTCCTACCAAACTTACGGCAAGGTTTACATCAGGTCTGTTACACAGCATGGCATACATAATAGATCCTATGGCTGAGGCATAGGGGATGACGCTCATCTCTTCTTTATCTTTTGCCGTGGTCGGGCATTGAGCTGAGCTCAATCTCACACCTTGCAATACAGGCAAGAACCCTTTCTTGGACTGATCCATTTTGAACTTCTTCAAAATCTTATCAAGGTATGTGCTTTGTGAAAGACCTATGAGGCGTCTCGATCTATCTCTATAGATCTTGATGCCTAATATATAAGCAGCTTCTCCAAGGTCCTTCATTGAAAAACACTTATTCAAGTAGGCCTTAATGTTGTCCAAGAATTCTATATCATTTCCCATCAAAAGTATGTCATCTACATATAATATGAGAAATGCTACAGAGCTCCCACTCACTTTCTTGTAAACGCAGCTTCTCCATAAGTCTCAAGATAAACCCAAACGCTTTGATCATCTCATCAAAGCGAATGTTCCAACTCCGAGATGCTTGCACCAGCCCATAAATGGATCGTTGGAGCTTGCATACTTTGTTAGCATTCTTAGGATCGACAAAACCTTCCGGCTGCATCATATACAGCTCTTCCTTAAGATGCCCGTTAAGGAACGCTGTTTTGACGTCCATCTGCCATATCTCATAATCATAGTATGCGGCAATTGCTAACATGATTCGGACGGACTTAAGCTTCGCTACGGGAGAGAAAGTCTCATCGTAGTCAATCCCTTGAACTTGCCGATAACCCTTAGCGACAAGTCGAGCTTTATAGATGGTGACATTACCATGAGCGTCCGTCTTCTTCTTAAAGATCCATTTGTTTTCTATCGCTCGCCGATCATCGGGCAAGTCAGTCAAAGTCCATACTTTGTTTTCATACATGGATTCTATCTCGGATTTCATGGCTTCTAGCCATTTGTTGGAATCTGGGCCCGCCATCACTTCTTCATAGTTCAAGGTTCACCGTTGTCTAACAACATTATTTCCGGAGACAGGGTTGCCGTACCACTGCAGTGCGGAACGTGTCCTAGTGGACCTCTGAAGTTCAAGAGCAACTTGATCCAAGTACCTTGATCATCATCATTAATTTCCTCTCCAATTGGTGTAGGCACCACAGGAACATTTTCTGAGCTGCACTACTTTCCGGTTCAAGAGGTAGTACTTCATCGAGTTCTACTTTCCTCCCACTTACTCCTTTCGAGAGAAACTCTTTTTCCGAGAAAGGATCCGTTCTTGGCAACAAAGATCTTGCCCTCGGATCTAAGGTAGAAGGTATACCCAATGGTTTCCTTAGGGTATCCTATGAAGACGCATTTTCCGACTTGGGTTCGAGCTTTTCAGGTTGAAGTTTCTTGACATAAGCATCGCATCCCCAAACTTTTAGAAGCTTGACTTAGGTTTCTTCCCAAACCATAATTCATACGGTGTCATCTCAACGATTTAGACGGTGCCCTATTTAAAGTGAATGTAGCTGTCTCTAGAGCGTCTCCCCAAAATGATAGCGGTAAGTCGGTAAGAGACATCATAGATCGCACCATATCCAATAGAGTGCGATTACGACGTTCGGACACACCGTTCTGTTGAGGTGTTCCAGCGGCGTGAGTTGTGAAACGATTCCACATTTTCTTAAGTGTGTACCAAATTCGTGACTTAAATATTCTCCTCCACGATCTGATCGTAAGAACTTTATTTTTCGGTCACGTTGATTCTCTACCTCATTCTGAAATTCCTTGAACTTTTCAAAGGTCTCGGACTTGTGTTTCATCAAGTAGACATACCCATATCTTCTCAAGTCATCCGTGAGAGTGAGAACATAACGATATCCTCCATGAGCCTCAACACTCATTGGACCGCATACATCGGTATGTATGATTTCCGATAAGTTGGTTGCTCGCTCATTTGTTCCGGAGAATGGAGTCTTGGTCATCTTGCCCATAAGGCATGTTTCGCATGTGTCAAATGATTCATAATATAGTGACTCCAAAAGTCCATCAGCATGGAGCTTCTTCATGCGCTTGACACCAATGTGACCAAGGCGGCGATTACCCACAAGTATGTGGGACTATCGTTATCAACTTTACATCTTTTGGTATTCACGCTATGAATATGTGTAACATTACGCCGAGATTCATTAAGAACAAACCATTGACCATCGGAGCATGACCATAAAACATGTCTCTCATATAAATAGAACAACCATTATTCTCGGATTTAAATGAGTAGCCATCTTGCATTAAACGAGATCCAGATACAATGTTCATGCTCAAACTTGGCACCAAATAACAATTATTAAGGTTCAAAACTAATCCCGTAGGTAAATGTAGAGGTAGCATGCCGACGGCGATCACATCGACTCTGGAACCATTCCCGACGCGCATCGTCACCTCGACCTTCGCCAGCCTCCGCTTATTCCGCAGCTCCTGCCGTGAGTTACAAATATGAGCAACGGCACGGTATCAAATACCCAGGAGTTACTACGAGTCTTGGTAAGGTACACATCAATTACATGTATATCAAATATACCTTTGGTGTTCTTGGCCTTCTTATCCGCTTAAGTATTTGGGGCAGTTCCGCTTCCAAAGGACCTTCCCTTGCAATAAAAGCACTCAGTCTCGTGCTTGGGTCCATTCTTTGACTTCTTCTGTAATCGGCTTACCGGGCGCGGCAACATCCTTGCCGTCCTTCTTGAAATTCTTCTTGCCCTTGCCCTTCTTGAACTTAGTGGTCTTATTGACCATCAACACTTGATGTTCTTTCTTGATCTCAACCTCTGCTGACTTCAGCATTGAAAATACTCCAGGAATGGTCTTCACCATCCCCTGCATATTGTAGTTCATCACAAAGCTCTTGTAGCTTGGTGGGAGCGACTG
The DNA here is from genome assembly GCA_021605145.1 of Aegilops bicornis. Classification (NCBI taxonomy): domain Eukaryota; kingdom Viridiplantae; phylum Streptophyta; class Magnoliopsida; order Poales; family Poaceae; genus Aegilops; species Aegilops bicornis. The sequence goes on along the minus strand of CM038672.1, from coordinate 615,879,009 downwards.
AAGGATTCTGTCAATGACCGCCTCATCAGGGAGGTTAATATTCATTGGGTCATACGGTTGTGCAACCTAGACATCTTGAGTATGTGCTCACTGACAGAACTATTTTCCTCCATCTTACAACTATAGAACTTGTCGGAGATGTCATATCTCTCGACCCGGGCGTGAGCTTGGAAAACTAGTTTTAGCTCCTCGAACATCTCATATGCTCCGTGATGCTCAAAACGCTTTTGGAGCCCCGGTTCTAAGCTGTAAAGCATGCCGCACTGAACGAGGGAGTAATCATCAGCACGAGATTGCCAAGCATTCATAATGTCTTGGTTCTCGGTCACCTAGCGGTCCTTCTAGGACATATTGTTTCCTGGCAGCTATGAGGATGATCCTCGTGTTAGGACCCAGTCCGTATAGTTGCTGCCGTCATCTTTCAGCTTGGTTTTTCTCTAGGAGCAGCGTTGAAGTTCAAGTTGACATGAGCGCTGGCAATTTGATCTACAAGACATATTATGCAAAAGTTTTAGACTATTGTTCATGATAATAAAGTTCATCTAATCAAATTATTTAATGAACTCCCACTCAGATTAGACATCCCTCTAGTCATCTAAGTGTTACACGATCCGAGTCGACTAGGCCGTGTCCGATCATCACGTGAGACGGACTAGTCATCGTCGGTGAACATTCTCATGTTGATCGTATCTTCCATACGACTCGTGTTCGACCTTTCGGTCTCCGTGTTCCGAGGCCATGTCTGTACATGCTAGGCTCGTCAAGTTAACCCTAAGTGTTTTGCGTGTGTAAATCTGTCTTACACCCGTTGTATGTGAACGTAAGAATCCATCACACCCGATCATCACGTGGTGCTTAGAAGCGACGAACTTTAGCAACGGTGCATAGTTAGCGGGAACACTTCTTGAAATTGTTGTAAGGGATCATCTTATTTACTACCGTCGTTCTAAGTAAACAAGATGTATAAACATAATAAACATCACATGCAATTATATAGTAGTGACATGATATGGCCAATATCATATAGCTCCTTTGATCTCCATCTTCGGGGCTCCATGATCATCTTGTCACCGACATGACACCATGATCTCCATCATCATGATCTCCATCATCGTGTCACCATAAAGTTGCTCGCCAACTATTACTTCTACTACTATAGCTAACGGTTTAGCAATAAAGTAAAGTAATTACATGGCGTTGAATCAATGACACGCAGGTCATACAATAATTAAGACAACTCCTATGGCTCCTGCCGGTTGTCATACTCATCGACATGCAAGTCGTGATTCCTATTACAAGAACATGATCTCATACATCACAATATGTCATTCATCATTCATCACAACTTGGCCAGATCACATCACATGACAATTGCTGCAAAAACAAGTTAGACGTCCTCTAATTGTTGTTGCATCTTTTACGTGGCTGCAATTGGGTTCTAGCAAGAACGTTTTCTTACCTACGAATAACCACAATGTGATTTTGTCAACTTCTATTTACCCTTCATAAGGACCTTTTTCATCGAATCCGCTCCAACTAAAGTGGAGAGATGCAGACACCCGCCACCACATTATGCAACCAAAGGTGCATGTTAGTCGGTGGAACCGGTCTCATGTAAGAGTACGTGTAAGGTTGGTCCGGGCCGCTTCATCCCACAATACCGCGGAAGCAAGATAAGACTAGTAGCGGCAAGCAAGTTGACAAGATCTACGCCCACAACAAAATTGTGTTCTACTCGTGCAATAGAGAACTACGCATAGACCTAGCTCATGATGCCACTGTTGGGGAACGTTGCAGAAAATTAAAATTTTTCCCTACGGTTTCACCAAGATCCATCTATGAGTTCATCTAAGCAACGAGTCAAGGGAGAGAGTTTGCATCTACATACCACTTGTAGATCGAGTGCGGAAGCGTTCAAGGGATGGTGATGATGGAGTCGTACTTTCGCCGTGATTCGGATCACCGATGACCAAGTACTTGAACGGACATCACCTCCGCGTTCAACACACGTGCAGTGCACGGACGACGTCTCCTCCGTCTTGATCCAGCAAGGAGGAAGGTGAGGTTGAGGAAGATGGCTCCAGCAAAGACGACACGGCGTGGTGATGGTGGAGTGACAGTTCTCGGCAGGCTTCGCCAAGCACACGCGGGAGGAGGAGAGGTGTTGGGAGGGAGGCTGCGCCTTCAATTTGTGTGTGCAGCCCTCCCTCACCCCTCTATTTATAGGGGAAGGGAGGTGGCGGCCCCTCTAGATGGCATCTAGAGGGGCGGCGGCCAAGGGAGGGCTTGCCCCAAGCAAGGGGCCCCCTCTAGGGTTCCCCCCCTCAACCCTAGGCGCAAGGGCCCAAGGGAGGGGGGTGCGCCCAGCCCACCAGGGGCTGGCCCCTTCCCACGCAGCCCAAGTGGCCCCCCGGGAGGGGTGGCCCCTCCCGGTGGACCTCCGGAACCCTTCCGGTGGCCCCGGTACAATACCGGTATGCCCCCGAAACTTTCCGGTGTCCGTTTGACAACTTCCCATATATAAATCTTTACCTCCGGACCCTTCCGGAACTCCTCGTGACGTCCGGGATCTCATCCGGGACTCAACAACATTCGGTAATCACATACAAGTCTTCCTAATAACCCTAGCGCCACCGAACCTTAAGTGTATAGACCCTACGGGTTCGGGAGACATGCGAACATGACCGAGACGCTCTCGGGTCAATAACCAATAGCGGGATCTGGATACCCATGTTGGATCCCACATGCTCCTCGATGATGTCATCGGATGAACCACGATGTCGAGGATTCAATCAACCCCGTGATATCGCTCCCTTTGTCAATCGACACGTTACATGCCCGAGACTCGATCGTCGGTATCCCAATACCTCGTTCAGTCTCGTTACAGGCAAGTCACTTTACTCATACCGTAATGAATGATCCCGTGACCAAACACTTGGTCACTTTGAGCTCATTATGATGATGCATTACCGAGTGGGCCCGTAGATACCTCGTCATACGGAGTGACAAATCCCGGTCTTGATCCGTGTCAACCCAACAGACACTTTCGGAGATACCGTAGTGCACCTTTATAGTCACCCATTCGTTGTGGACGTTTGGTACACCCAAAGCACTCCTACGGTATCCGGGATTTACACGATCTCATGGTCTAAGGAAGAGATACTTGACATTGGAAAAGCTCTAGCAAAACGAACTACACGATCTTGTGATATGCTTAGGATTGGGTCTTGTCCATCACGTCATTCTCCTAATGACGTGATCCCGATGTCAATGACATCTGATGTCCATAGTCAGGAAACCATGACTATCTGTTGACCAACGAGCTAGTCAACTAGAGGCTCACTAGGGACGTATTGTGGTCTATGTATTCACACATGTATTATGATTCCCGGATAATACAATTATAGCATGAATGAAAGACAATTATCATGAACAAGGAAATATAATAATGCTTTTATTATTGCCTCTAGGGCATATTTCCAACAGGCGCGGGCCGGCTGCGGGCGGTGGGTGCCGGCGGTTCGGCCGGTGGTGGCTGGCGGCTCAGGGGGTGGAGTTTGATGATAAACTGCAGGCCCTTGATTTCGTATCCAACGGCTAGAAAATCTAATGACTAGAGATGAAAAAGTCAGTCGACTGACGTGTAGCCTCACCCGCGACGTACACATGCATTACGCAAGACACGCATACGCATGGGCGTGCAACACCGGCTACACGCATATTAACGAACACACGCACGCAGCAGGCGTGCAACACTGACATGTACACATGCACTCACGAACACACGCACGTACGCACACATGCATGCAATACTGAAACGTACCCTTCACGTACACAACATTCGCACGCCTGCATGCACACAACACACGACGCAAGACACACGCTCAACCTATACGTGCATGCACCCTTTGTTAAGGACATGGATTGTTACGGGTATTAATCAATCTTATCTGTGATAAGCAGAACATTGATGTCTGCAGCTGTCTTTATGAATCACAACATATCGAACGGGCTATCAACATAGTAGGCTTATCTACATGAAAAAGATGACGTCACACTCAATGAACAATCATCGGTTTATGAAATGCCCGCTTCTGACCGCCCTGGCTCACCAAAGGTTCCTCTGCTGTGCACTGCCTACGTTGGGTCACTGACATGCATGCCATGTACCCAAAGAGCCCACACGTCAGTGGATGAAAGTGCAACTATCCATGGGTGGTTTTGGTAATTCCTAACAACATATAGCTCATTAAACTAATGCTATTCCAAGATAAATATTTCAGGAAAGCTCAATGTTTGGCATGGCATGGATTAGAAAGTGGACCCTTCAAAATGCTAAGGACAAAGGATTGGCTCAATATCAAAGCACAAGACTCCACATTTTCTATTTTAGTGATCCAAGATCACATTGAGTCTATAGGAAAAGCCAATACTATTAAGAAGGGATGAGGTGTTGCTTAATGAGGATCTTGCTCAAAATGCTTAGTGATATCCTCCAAAACCCTCCACTACTTTCTCATATCCACATAGGTCCTAAACCAAAAGTTCAACTCGGCCCCACCGATTCTGTTCATCCGGAGCCATCGAGTTCAGTTGACATAGCCACTGCCAGAAACCCTAATCAATTCGGTCTCACCGATAGGGATCTCGGTCTCACCGAGGTGGGATTGCAAACTCTCTGTTTCCATTCGTAATGTTTCGGTTAAACCGAGATGAGCGATCGGTCCCACCGATATCGCAATGCAAACTCTCTGTTTCCCCTTCGTAACGTTTCCTTCCAACCGAGATGAGTGAATCGGTCCCACCGAGTTTGCCTGACGAACTCTCTGTTTAGATATTACCAAAATTGGTCTCACCGAGTTTGTGTAATTGGTCTCACCGAGATTATGTTATGCCCTAACCCTAATGACATCGGTCCCACCGAGTTGACATGTCGGTCCCACCGAGAATCCTAACGTTCACATTTTGAACTAAATCGGTCTCACCGAGTTCTCTGAGTCGGTCCCACCGAGTTTGGTGATTTGTGTGTGACGGTTAGATTTTGTGTGGAGGCTATATATACCCCTCCAACTACTCTTCATTTGTGGAGAGAGCCATCAGAACATGCCTACACTTCCAATACATATTTTCTGAGAGAGAACCACCTACACTTGTGTTGAGGTCAAGATATTCCATTCCAACCACATAAATCTTGATCTCTAGCCTTTCCCAAGTTGCTTTCCACTCAAATCTTCTTTCTACCAAATCCAATCCTATGAGAGAGAGTTGAGTGTTGGGGAGACTATCATTTGAAGCACAAGAGCAAGGAGTTCATCATCAACACACCATTTGTTACTTCTTGGAGAGTGGTGTCTCCTAGATTGGCTAGGTGTCACTTGGGAGCCTCCAACAAGATTGTGGAGTTGAACCAAGGAGTTTGTAAGGGCAAGGAGATCGCCTACTTTGTGAAGATCTACCCTAGTGAGGCAAGTCCTTCGTGGGCGACGACCATGGTGGGATAGACAAGGTTGCTTCTTCATGGACCCTTCGTGGGTGGACCCCTCCGTGGACTCGCGCAACCGTTACCCTTCGTGGGTTGAAGTCTCCATCAACGTGGATGTACGATAGCACCACCTATCGGAACCACGGATAAAAAATCTCCGTTTCAACATTGTGTTTGCTCCCTCAATCTCATCCCTTTACCTTCATGTGCAATTGTTTTACATGCCGCTGCTATACTCTTAGAATTGCATGTGTAGGTTGATTGCTTGACTTGTGATAAGTTGCTAAAATCTGCCAAGAACTAAAAATTGGGAAAAGGCTAGATTTTTATTTGGTCAAGTAGTCTAATCACCCCCTCTAGACATACTTTCGATCCTACAAGTGGTATCAGAGCTTTGGTCTCCATTTGCTTTGATTTCCATAGCTTTTGGTGGTCATAGCCTTGGTCTCACAACCTAGGAGAGTATGGCGTCTAGCGAGGGAAATTACCACCGTAGAGGTCCTTACTTTGATGGCACTAGTTTTTCTAGTTGGAAGCATAAGATGAAAATGCATATTCTTGGACATGACCCCGCCGTTTGGGCTATTGTGTGTATTGGCTTGCAAGGTGAATTCTTTGATGGGAGAGAACCGAACCGTGAAGCTACCGCGGAAGAGTTGAAGATGCTACAATACAATGCTCAAGCTTGTGACATTCTCTTCAATGGATTGTGCCCCGAAGAATTCAAGAAAATCAGCCGTCTTGAGAATGCAAAGGAAATTTGTGATACTTTGATTGATATGCACGAAGGTACCGACTCCGTCAAGGAATCCAAATTGGATGTGCTTCAAAGTCAACTTGACAAGTTCAAAATGAAGGATGGTGAAGGTGTCATTTGAAATGTACTCTAGGCTTGCTCTCATCACAAATGAGATTGCCGGCTTAGGAAGTGAAGAGATGACCGACAAATTCATCATCAAGAAGATCCTAAGAGCCTTGGATGGAAAATATGATACCGTGTGCACATTTATCCAAATGATGCCCAATCACAAAGATCTCAAGCCAACGGAAGTCATTGGAAGAATTGTTGCTCATGAGATGTCTCTCAAGGATAAGGAAGAGCTTCACAACAATTCAAGTGGTGCTTACAAAGCCTCATGTGATACTCCCACATCTTCAAGTGAGAAACAAAACTTCAATGAAGAGTTGAGCCTAATGGTAAAGAACTTCAACAAGTTCTACAAGAGTATAAGCAAAGAAAGAAGTTCCAAGTCAAGGTCCTACAATGACAAAAGATCTTCTAGTCGTGAGCGAAATTGCTACAATTGTGGAAGACCCGGACACTACTCCAATGAGTGTATGGCCCCCTACAAAAGACGAGAAGATTCTCCCAAAAGAAGAAGTAGAAGAGAAGAATCACCATCAAGAGAAAGTAGAGATGATCGTTATGAACAAAGAGCCTCTCGGAGAAGCAAGGATTCGGAAAGAAAGGAAAAGTCATCAAGGAGCTACACAAAAAAAGACATCAAACTCATGTTGGTGAGTGGGTATCCGGCTCCGACTCCGACAATCACTCCGAAAGAAGTTATCACTACGACTCCGAATATACTCAAGATGAAGGTTTGCCGGTCTAGCACTTGTGTCAACCAACTCCTGTGACATATTTGACTCACCAAATGAAGGAATTGGAAGATGCTTCATGGCCAAAGGTCCAAAGGTAACACATCCCGAGTATGTTGATTTCAATAGTGATGAAGATGATTTGCTAGGTGATGATGATTTACTTGTTGACAACTCTAGTGATGAAAACTATGATGAAACGTTAATTAATAATGCTAATCAAGATAAAAAGAATGATGATGATAAGAAGGAGATTGAGTGTCTAACCAAAGAACTAAACACTCTTAAGTTAGCTCATGAAAATACCTTGGAAAATCATCGAGAACTTTTAAAGACTCATGATAAGCTACGCTTTGAAAAGCTCAACCTTGAGCAAGAGCATGAGTTTTAAAGGCAATCAATGATGATCATCGCAAGAAAAGTTCTTCTTACATTGCCAAGCGTTTACTCTTGTCTACTTACATGCCACAGTTAAATCTAGCAACAAGAACAAGCAAGATTCTTCATCTAGTGGTAACAACAATCATGCTAAATCCAATGTTGATTCTTCTAGTAGTTCTCTTGATTCCATTAATGATTCTCTTAGCCAAGTTACACTTGAGCAAGAAAATAGCTTATTGAAGGGAATCATAGAGAAAGGTGTTTACAAGAGTCTTGCCGGAAGTAAGCAATTTGAGGAAATTGTGCGCAAGCAAGGAAGACACCGGAAGAATCAAGGTGTTGGTTTTGAATGAAAGTTCAATGCTAATGGAGTTGAGTGGGAAGAAGATCAATACCCCAAGACGTAGTTTGTTCCTCAACAAGATAAGTATGATCCTACTTCTTTCAAAGGGACACAAGCTCAAGATGATCTTCCACCACAAGACCACAAGCAAAAAGGCAAGGATAAGATTCAAGAGTAAATTGATGCATTTGAAGAAGCACCTAAGGCCTTGGTCAAGTGGGTTCCCAAGACTACATCAAGTTCCACTTCATAAAGTACAACTACGACTCCAAGGATTCCCATCAAGATGGTGTGGATCCGGAAGAAGAAGAACTAGAGAGTTCTTGAGGGTGACTCCGCCAACATACTTCACTCCTATCATTTTGGCAAGGACAAGTGCAAACAACTTCCATATCTTGCACTAGTTCAAGGAGTCAGAAACCCTCTTGTTGGTAAGACAAGGTACAAGGTAACCTAATGCTTTCATGGACATCATCCTGTGTATGCATCACTCTATGTCTATGGATATCCTTGTTTGTTCCTTGTGGGACTAACCCGTGTAGGTATTGAAAGTGCAACTCACTCCAAAGGATTGCTCCAAATGGTCTACATCAACATTGAGCATCTACATCTTCAACACCTACATGAAGTAATCATCGACAAAACCCAAGGTTATTTCATTCCCTTTAGGGGGAATATCACATCTAGGGGGAGCTTTACTCAAATCAATGAGCTAAAGCAACTCTAATGGTGTGAACACAACAATGCTTTATGTAAAAGTGGTAACCCCACTTGTGCTTAAACGATGAGTATGACCTATGATCAAATGTTCTCATTTGACTCCTAAGTCAATATACTCATATATAGATGACCTAGTCATCGCCAATTGCTTGATAGATGCTAGAATGTTTGTGCATGCTTTGACACATATTTCATTTGCCATTTTATTGTGTGAGCATGTTGGATGCATATTTTACTCATTCGAGGACATCCATTTGTTGCTATGATTTTTTGGCTCTTTTTCTTTTGCCAAATGGATGGACAAGAATGCCTAAGAACACCCTCTAGCTATCTATGCTTTCCTCGTCTCAAACTCTATTCATGCTACATCACAAAGTTTGATCAAGTCAGATTCAAACCACTCTGTGTGAGGAGCACTTGGAGATCCCGATTCATCATAGACTTAAACCTCCAAAACCTCTTTGTGCATCTCGGTCTGACCGATTCATCCTTTTCAGTCCTACCGATTCACCAAGTTGATCTAGGTTTTCAATCTCGGTGCAACCGATTAGAACTGTTCGGTCACACCGAGTTGCAGTAACTGCTTGCAGTTTTGCATCTCGGTGCCACCGAGTCGTTCCACCCGGTCACACCGACAGGGTCAGGTTATATATATCGCAGGGTCAAAATTTGGAAATGTCTCCGAACCTCTTCGCCCGCGCATAACCTGCTCTGCCTCCTATGGTATCCGGATCGTCCTCTCGTTGCCAGCGACCTCCCGCCGCTGGTCTCCGCCGCCGTCAATGGAAATCTTCTCCACCATTGCCGCCGTAGCAAGTTCGTCGGCGCTCTAGGGTATGGACTTGATCATTGTGCTAATCTTTAACTCCGATTCCTAGCACATTGCTTTGCCATGTTTCTTGCCATAATTGAAATCATCCTGTCCAGCGAAAAAGTCCCGTAGACTATCTTTGATTTGAAAATTTAGGGTTAGGTCTCCGCCGAATTCATCTCGGACCGACCTAGTTGTAGAAATCGGTCTCACCGATTTTGGCTTAGGCCAAAGCACACGCATTTTCGGTCCTACCGAAAATTGAAAATCCGTATGACCGAGTTCGATTCTCTGTGAAACCCTAGCAGTCTCGGTACCACCGAACTGTGACTTCGATGCGGCCGAGTTCACTAGTTCAGGTTCCAAAAGCTGCTTCGGTATCACCGAGTTTACAAATCGGTAGATCCGAAATGCTTTCTTTGAAGAACTAAAACTAAGTTTTAAGTCATCTGTTTTGAAAAACTCACATGCTTTGTGATGCTCATCTACTCTACCTCATCTATAACCTATTCACAGGGTCAGCTGACAGTTTGCTTGCAAGATGTCCGACCAAAGTGACAGCCAGAACAAGTCAGAGGAACAGGTTCAGGTGAGTGAGGGCACTAGGCCCTCTAGCAACTATGATGAAGGCAGCAGGAGCACTCCAAGCAACTTGCCAAAGGCTGCTACCAGAACAAGGAAGAAGAGAACTTCTGATTCAGAGGATGAAGACTATGTGGCTGTTTAAGATGAAGCCACTTCCAAGAAGAAAGTGCTGAAGAAAGAATATGGCTCAGCTGCTGCAACTAAGCCAGGTCTAAAAACTAAAATGTCAGCAAGAAGACAACCCATGTCTAAGGCAAGGAAAGTTTCCACAGAAGAAACAATGGAGTTCACTCTTGAACCTAAGGAAACTGGAGATGGTAAGGAGAGGAAAGAAAGGGTCAAGAAGACCACTGCCAGAGTTATTGGTAAACCTTTTATGATGAGAGATTCTGAAGAAGAGGAAGAGGATGCTGCACCAGCACCCAAAGCTCAAAAGCTTATGGGAGATGCAGTTAGATCAGGGGCTGCTCCATCTAAGCCCAAAGCTGCTCCTAAGACTGCTGCTCCAGCTCCAAAGCCAAAACCCAAGAGGAGCACTAGGAACATCCCTGCTGAGGAGAAAAACAAGGCCCCAGTGCCTCAGGCTGCTGAAGAAGAAGAAGAAGAAGAAGAAGAAGAAGAAGAAGAAGAAGAAGAAGAAGAAGAAGAAGATTCTGTTATTTTGAGGAAGCTGAAGCCAAAGATCCCTGATCACAATGATGCACACCCAGTTGCAGAGAACATGAAAATCAGGAAGTATTCAGGATTAAGGTTATGGAGAGAGTCAGATCCATATGCCACTAGGAGAAGGACTGCTGTGGACTACAGATTCCACACTAAGGAACAACAGGACTTCTATGAGACTGTTTTACTTGACAAGAAGCCCATAGTATGTGACATGAGATGCGTTGATTGGAAATTCATCAAGGAGAATGAGGATCACTTCCCTGGTGTATATGACAGCTTCAAGGCATGTGGAGTTGATGAGTTTGTGGCTCAGAAGTTCACCCAGTGGAATGATGAGCTCATTATGCAATTCTACTCCACTGCACACTTCTATCTAGATGGAAGGATTGTGTGGATGTCTGAGGGTACTAGGTACCAGTCTACTGTTGAATAATGGGCAAAAACTCATAAATGCTCCTGAGGAACATGAGGATGGCTTGGATGTCTATGCCAAGAAGAAAAAAGACCACAACTCTATGGCAAATATGTACAAAGAGATCCCTGATGATGCTTTGGACACACATAAGTTTGGATCTGTACACTATTTGTTGTGCAGTGCGCCTACAATCAATTGGATTCTGAGGCACACACTTCTTCCCAAGTCAGGTGATCACAAGATGACGAGAGGACATGCTATCAACTTGCTGCACATATTTGATGTCCCACAGAAGTTCAAGGTTATGAGCCTGATTGTGGAAAACAAGAGGACTGCAGCTGATCAGAAGAGAAGTTGTGGATATGCCCCACACATCCAGGAGCTCATTAACTCAAAGATGGGCAAGGGCAAGTACATCTTGGACAAAGATCATCTTCCCATCTATCCTGAATTGGAGGACAACACAGTAGTCATGACTGAGAATGAACCATCATCTTTGCAAGTACAAGAGAAGAAAGCCAGAGCTAGAGCTGAGAAGGCTACAAAGATGCCAACTGTGGAAGAGGCATCTCAGGTCTTCTTGAAGAGCAAGCAAGACCAGCTTGGATATCTGATCCAATCCACAATGAGGATTGAGCAGGGCCTGGCTACCCTGACCAAGAACCAGGAGAGCTTGGAAAGGATTGTTAAGACAAAATTCTATGACCTTGATGTCAAGATCACAGAAATCCAAACTGCAGTTGAGCAACTTGGAATGACGAGAGGAGAAGAAGGGCAAGTCTACCACAGATGCATTTGCTAGAGTGCCCAGAAGGATGAGATCTGCTGCGGTGCTAGTGGCAGACACTAGAGCTACAACATCGGCACCGGCAGCTATAGCTCCGGTCACCCGGCAGACTACTGACTCTAGTCCCAGCTCCAGCAGCTACTCCACCAGCTCCAGCCACTTCATCAGAAGCTTTCTTCCTTGGTGTTCGCTCAACACCACCTCCCGAAGATCAAGCCTGAGAGTCGTTTAGCACTATGCATTTTCAAACTTTTTGGTAACTTGTTGCCAAAGGGGGAGAAAAATGTATAGATCATAGGCTTCGAGAGAGAGAGAGAGTGTTGGTTTTTATCTCTCTTTTCACTCTTTTTGGTTGGTTTGAAATTTTCATGTGTGCTTGTGTGATACTACTTTATGTCCTTGTGAGATACTTATTTGGTCAAGTGTTTGATCATATGCTACCCTTAATGCTTGTTGATTAATGCTATCTTTCATATCCTATTATGATCATTCACTTTGCTTGGTGATGAGTGCATGCTTTTAATCTCTATCATTTTGAGTGCTCCACCAAGATGTATGTGACATGGAAGAGTAACCCATGATCCTAATCGATTGTGCATTTGCATTCAAAAGAAAATCTTAAATAATGCACAAATTTAGGGGGAGCTCTTGCTTATCACAGACTTCTCAAAGCGACGATGTTTTTCAATCTTATTTATCATTTGTCGAAGCTTTGATCTATATGTTGTCATCGATTATGAAAAAGGGGGAGATTGAAAGTGCAACTATCCCTGTGTGGTTTTGGTAATTCCTAACAACATATAGCTCATTGAGCTAATGCTATTCCAAGGTAAATATTTCAGTAAAGCCCAATGTTTGGCATGGCATGGATTAGAAAGTGGACCCTTCCAAATGCTAAGGACAAAGGATTGGCTCAAGCTCAAAGCACAAGACTCTACATTTTCTATTTTAGTGATCCAAGATCACATTGAGTCTATAGGAAAAGCCAATACTATTAAGAAAGGGATGAGGTGTTTCTTAATGAGGATCTTGATCAAAATGCTTAGTGATATGCTCCAAAACCCTCCACTACTTTCTCATATCCACATATGTCCTAAACCAAAAGTCCAACTCGGCCCCACCGATTCTGTTCATCCGGAGCCACCGAGTTCAGCTGACATAGCCACTGCCAGAAACCCTAATCAATTCGTTCTCACCGATAGGGATCTCGGTCTCACCGAGATGGGATTGCAAACTCTCTGTTTCCCTTTGTAACGTTTCGGTTAAACCAAGATGAGCGATCGGTCCCACCAAGATTGGAATGCAAACTCTATGTTTCCCCTTCGTAACGTTTCGGTCCAACCGAGATGAGCGAATCGGTCCCACCGAGTTTGCCTGACCAACTCTCTGTTTGGCTATTACCAAAATTGGTCTCACCGAGTTTGTGTAATCGGTCTCACCGAGATTACGTTATGCCCTAACCCTAATGACATCGGTCCCACCGAGTTGACATGTCGGTCCCACCGAGAATCCTAACGTTCACATTTTGAACTAAATCGGTCCGACCGAGTTCTCTGAATCGGTCCCACCGAGTTTGGTGATTTGTGTGTAACGGTTAGATTTTGTGTGGAGGCTATATATACCCATCCACCCACTCTTCATTCATGGAGAGCGCCATCAGAACATGCCTACACTTCCAATACATATTTTCTGAGAGAGAACCACCTACACTTGTGTTGAGGTCAAGATATTCCATTCCAACCACATAAATCTTGATCTCTAGCCTTTCCCAAGTTGCTTTCCACTCAAATCTTCTTTCTACCAAATCCAATCCTATGAGAGAGAGTTGAGTGTTGGGGAGACTATCATTTGAAGCACAAGAGCAAGGAGTTCATCATCAACACACCATTTGTTACTTCTTGGAGAGTGGTGTCTCCTAGATTGGCTAGGTGTCACTTGGGAGCCTCCAACAAGATTGTGGAGTTGAACCAAGGAGTTTGTAAGGGCAAGGAGATCGCCTACTTTGTGAAGATCTACCCTAGTGAGGCAAGTCCTTCGTGGGTGACGACCATGGTGGGATAGACAAGGTTGCTTCTTCGTGGACCCTTCGTGGGTGGAGCCCTCTGTGGACTCGCGCAACCGTTACCCTTCGTGGGTTGAAGTCTCCATCAACGTGGATGTACGATAGCACCACCTATCGGAACCACGGATAAAAAATCTCCGTTTCAACATTGTGTTTGCTCCCTCAATCTCATCCCTTTACCTTCATGTGCAATTGTTTTACATTCCACTGCTATACTCTTAGAATTGCATGTGTAGGTTGATTGTTTGACTTGTGATAAGTTGCTAAAATCTGCCAAGAACTAAAAATGGGAAAAGGCTAGATTTTTATTTGGTCAAGTAGTCTAATCAACCCCCTCTAGACATACTTTTGATCCTACAGTGGAAAAATGGCGCGGTGTCCTACGTCAGAGTCGAGGGCGCCACTCGCTGCATGCCCGGTTGAACACGTCTCCTTGCCGCATTCAAACGCCTCCATGAAACCCGCCCGTGTGGAAGCCGATAAACCCACTCTGGACACACGTCCGTTCATGACCGGGCCGACATTAAACGCAACGCCGGCCAAGCTCCTCCCGTCCGCTGTCTATTTAATCTCGTATTTAAACAAGGCCAAACGCTGGCCAAGAATCGCACACCTCCGTCGCTCCCCTATCTCCTCCTTCACCATTTTGTCCACTCTTACAATGGCTTACGAAGATTAGTTATTCCGCATCCAAGCCGGCTGGGTGGCCCGCCGAGCCCGCCGGATACGAGCTATGCAGCTTGTTGATCCAGCTCCCTCCCCTCGCCCGACGGAGCCAGTTGCAGCCCCAAGCCGGCACACGGTTCAGCAACTCGCCGCTCCAGGCCAGCTCGACGAGGAGCGGTGAGGGAGTCCTGGACTAGGGGGTGTCCGGATAGCCGAACTATCATCTTTGGCCGGACTCCTAGACTATGAAGATACAAGATTGAAGACTTCGTCCCGTGTCCGGATGGGACTTTCCTTGGCGTGGAAGGCAAGCTTGGCGATATGTATATGTAGATCTCCTACCATTGTAACCGACTCTGTGTAACCCTAACCCTATCCGGTGTCTATATAAACCGGAGGGTTTTAGTCCGTAGAACGAACAACAATCATACCATAGGCTAGCTTCTAGGGTTTAGCCTCCTTGATCTCGTGGTAGATCTACTCTTGTACTACCCATATCATCAATATTAATCAAGCAGGAGTAGGGTATTACCTCCATCGAGAGGGCCCGAACCTGGGTAAAAACATCGTGTCCCTTGTCTCCTGTTACCATCCGCCTAGACGCACAGTTCGGGACCCCCTACCCGAGATGCGCCGGTTTTGACACCGACATTGGTGCTTTCATTGAGAGTTCCTCTGTGTCGTCACCTATAGGCCCGATGGCTCCTTCAATCATCAGCAACAACGCGGTCCAGGGTGAGACTTTTCTCCCCGGACAGATCTTAAATATTCGGCGGCTTTGCTGCGGGCAATTCACTTGGCCATCTGGAGCAGATCGAAGCTACGCCCGGCCATCAGGTCAGATTTGGAAGCTTGAACTATACGGCCGATGTCGCGGAGACTTGAACTTCGACGGATTCGAGCCAGCCAAGCACGCCGCCTTGTCTCGATGGGTACGATCTAGCTACGCCGCGAGCGATTGCTCGGAGGCCGCACGTGCCGCTCCGACCCTTAATCCGGAGCCGGTTTCGCCGATCGAGGACGGTTGGTTGGACACCGCCTCGGGGGCTACAATCTCAACGGCGATTGACCCAACTCCATCCCTGTCCTTTGCGAAGACCTTGACTCCAAGGTGCCGGACTCCTCTCCGGACTCCGAACCCTCCGCGCCCCTGCCAATCGAATCCGATTGGGCACCGGTCATGGAGTTCACCGCCATGACATCTTTTCAGCACTCGCCCTTTGGCGACATCTTGAATTCACTAAAGTCTCTCTCTTTATCGGAGAGCCCTGGCGGACTACGGTCGGGAAGGTTGGGATGCGGACGACGAAGAAATTCAACACCCACCCTCCACCCACTTTGTAGCCACTGTCGATGATTTAACCGACATGCTCGACTTCGACCAAGACATCGACGGTATGGACGACGGTGCGGAGATCAAAGAGCCGGCGCCCACGGGCACTTTGGAAGGCCACCTCGTCATATGACATATACATGGTGGACATCCCAAAAGATGGGAATGGCAATGGAACGGCGAAGGATGACCCCTCCAAGAAACAACCCAAGCGTCGACGTCAGCGGCGCCGCTCTAAATCCCGCCACAGTAAAAACGGCGATTCCGGCACGGGAGACAATAATACCCCGGACAGTGGCCGCGATAGAGAGGCCTCTAGACCCTCCATTCAAGCCGCACCCCGGCGCCGCTCGACCAAGGCACGGGGAAACACGCCAGACCTGCGAGACATATTGGAGGACAAGGCAAGGCAAACAAGATAGATCTACGGATCGCGTGGGCGCCTACGACACGCGTGGCGAGTTTAACCGCCACGCCGGATACAGCAACTCCGCCGGGCGAACATGAGACAAAGCTCATTTGAGCTGCGTCATGATATAGCCCAATACAGAGGCGCCGCACACCCACTATGCTTCACAGACGAAGTGATGGATCATCAAATCCCTGAGGGCTTCAAACCCGTAAACATCGAATCATACGATGGCACAACAGATCCTGCGGTTTGGATCGAGGACTACCTCCTCCATATCCACATGGCCCGCGGCGATGATCTACACGCCATCAAATACCTCCCACTCAAGCTTAAAGGACCAGCTCGACATTGGCTCAACAGCTTGCCAGCAGAATAAATTGATTGTTGGGAGGACCTGGAAGCCGCATTCCTTGATAACTTCCAGAGCACATACGTGCGACCACCAGACGCCGATGACCTCAACCACATAATTCAGCAGCCAGAAGAATCGGCCAGACAATTCTGGACACGATTCCTAACCAAGAAAAATCAAATCGTTGACTGTCCGGATACAGAGGCCCTTGCAGCCTTCAAACATAACATCCGCGATGAGTGGCTAGCCCGGCACCTAGGATAGGAAAAGCCGAAATCCATGGCAGCCCTCACCACACTCATGACCCGCTTTTGCGCGGGAGAGGACAGCTGGCTAGCTCGTAGTAACAACTTGACCAAAAACCCTGGTAGTTCGGATACCAAGGACAGCAATGGCAGGTCGGCGTCAGCAAGAACAAGCGCCGTACTAACGGCGACAATGATGAAGATCTGATGGTCAATGCCGGATTGAGGCTCTAAACCCGGTCGTGGAAGAAGCCATTCAAAAGAAATACCGGGGCCCGTCCAACTTGGACCGAATACTCGATCGCTTGTGCGGATACATGGCACCCCGAAAAACCAGCCAACCACACCAACATGATTGTTGGGTGTTCAAACAAGCGAGCAAGTTAAGTGCGAACTCAATGACAAGGGGCTGCATAGCGATGACGAGGAAGAGCCCGACGCCGAACAATAGAGGACAGAAGGGCTTTCCCCACAAGTGCGGATGGTGAACATGATATACGCAACCCACATACCCAAAAGGTAGCGGAAGTGTGCACTAAAGGGGCGTATCTGTGATGGAGCCAGTCGCCCAATTTCAACCCATGGTCTTCCTGCCCGATCACCTTTGATCGAAGGACCACCCCACTAGCATCCGTCATGGCGGATTAAATCGCGTGGTTCTTGACCCAATCATCGACGGATTTCACCTCACTAGAGTCACGATGGACGGCGGTAGCAACCTGAACCTGCTTTATCGGGATACAATGCACAAAATGGGCATAGACCCTCAAGGATTAAACCTACAAAGACGACCTTTAAAGGCGTCATACCGGAGTGTAGAGGCCAATTATGCAGGCTCGATTACACTCGAAGTGGTCGTTCGGATCCCGGATAACTTCCGGCGAAGAGTTAATCTTAGACATAGTCCCGTTCATGGCGGCTATCATGCACTGCTTGGACGAACCACATTTGCAAAGTTCAATGCGGTGCCGCACTACGCATACCTCAAGCTCAAGATGCCAGGCCCTCGAGGAGTAATCACGGTCAATGGAAACACCGAACGCTGTCTCCGAATGGAGGAGCACACGACGGCCCTCGCGGCGGAGGTGCAAAGCAGCCTCTCACAGCAACTCTCGAGTCCGGCCACTAAACATCCGGACACTGTCAAGCGCGCCCAGAGTAACCTACAACAAGACCGTCTGGCACGATCCAAGCACGCGTAGCAATCCGGCCCCAACCCCAGCCCTCGCGAAACCGCGAAGCCAATACTCTGGCGTACATAACTACGCTCTGGAGATACCATGGGCATAAGGGGAGGGGCACGACCACGGCACGCCCAGAATGCGGCTCAACCGCACCAGGGGCTCCCGATTGTGTCATTCTTTTTCTTTTTTTCTTTTTTCTTACTTTCAGGACTCTGTTCTCCAGAAGCCCTGTCCGGCATTCGCGCCGAACTCACGATGCAACAGCCAGGGAAACAGAAAGCTACGTCGAGTGTCCAGGTGGTCTCTACTACGAGCATTATACATTTTACATACCATCCATAGCTTACCCCTAGAGGGGACATGTTAAATAGTCCCATCCCTTGCTTATCGCACAATTTGTATCGTTCGCTTTTATTTGCGGTTTCTTTTAATAACCAATATATAGCTCTTGCCTATTATTGCATTCTTTCCCATTATATATGTTCATTTATGACATTGCGCAACCGTACAATTTGGTACGGCCAATACACCAGGGGCTTAAGTACCCCAAAAATATGGTGTGATAAGTCCGAACACTTTCACAAGGGTGGCACCCCGAACTTATAGCATTACATGCATCGGCTCCGAATCATGTCTTGGGTCAATAGTTGGGTTTGCCCGGCTCCCATGTTTTGGTACCTTACGTTCCGTTATATCGGCTAAGGTAGCGCTGGGAGAACCACTGCGGTTGTGCCCCGGTTGAGCTGGGTTGAGCACCTTAGTGGAGAAAGCTAAAACCGACCGTCATGATAGGGCGAGAGCCAGTCGCTGTTCGAGAGGTTTTTTTGGGTCCCTAAAGACTTATGCCGCTTAGAGCGAGGAGTCGGCATTGTCCGGCCAAGGAGTGGATAGCGCCCCGAACTCGGTCTTCCGAATACTAGGGGCTTCGCGAAATTTAAAATTATAGAATTCTATGGCTAAGTGAGAGTGTTCATGCACTATAAGTCCGGTTGCCTTGTTACGTTGCGTTGAGCGCCTCCTCGACGGACCCAAGAATGGGAACAAGAGCGCTCAAGTTTATCCGAACACCCGGCACTTTCGTGGCATGGGGCTGAAATAACGACTTGCCATCTCTCAAATTTGATAAGCGGCCGCCTGAAGGTAATATTTTAAATTAACAAGCGTTGCTTAGCGCATATGAACAAGTTTTCAGCGTCTGAGGATAACAAATGCGAGTCTATTAAAAATTACATATTTGGAGCACTCATCCGCTATCTGGCGGGCACCCTTAATAGCGCCCTCATAGTACATTTCCGGGCTTGCGATGCTCCTTGCCCTTCGGTGGCCCGTCCGTCACAAGCTTCTCCGCATCCAGCTTGCCCCAATGCACTTTAGCACGGGCAAGGGCCCGACAGGCACCTTCAATGCAGAATGAGCACTTGATGACTTCAATCCATGGACAAAGGCGTCCACCGGCCGCTGCACTAACCCGAAGTAGCTCTGTGCATGGCTTCCAATGGCCACAGCCGAACTATGAGGCCCTTCATGGCCTGTTGGCGACCTTGTGAGCTTCGACCAGCTGCTTCAGCTGGTCGCTCGAGGCATCGGACGTTCGGCCTCGACATCTTGAGACGAACACCTTCTCCGTCGAGCTCCCCTCCTTGGCATGGTAGAACGGCGGCATCGGACACACTACGGGGCAGATCTGCGAATGCTCTGGAGAGCTCGAATCCGGGTAAGTAATAGGTAATTCACTTTCACATGCTTGCTTTGCATAAAGAATGCCTTACCGCCGCTATCTTCTTTAATGATTCAATTTCTTGGAGGGTTTTTTGGGCTTCGGCCTTAGCGGCTTTGGCACTCTCAAGAGCCGAGGCGAGCTCGGACTCTCGAGTCTTCGAGTCACGCTCCAAACTCTCGTCTTTTTCCACGAGAGCCTGGAGCTCTTGCCGCACCTCCGCCACCCGCTCCTCCTGCTTCTCTCGCTCGCTGCGCTCATGTCCAGCTTTGCTTCGACGCGGACACCGCTTCCTTCAGGGTCGCCACCTCGTTCGTGGCCCCTACAATACCCACATTATTCCTGTCATTTTTTGCAACCGAATCCTTTCTATAAGGTATTTCTTTAATAAGGTATTTCTTACCTTCCCTGTCCCCGAGCTGCCTCTTGGCAAGGCCGAGCTCGTTCTCGGACCGCTCGAGGCTCTTCTTCAATGCATTGACCTCAGCCATCGGTCTGGCGGTCAAGCAGTGCAGCCTGTCGCATATTGACATACTTATGTTAGACTCCTGCGTATATCTTTTTAGATCCTTAGTCCAGCTTTTCTTTCGAACACCGAACTAAGCATCGGGGGCTACTGTCTATCACGGTAATATTTTTACATATTCTAAACTTACCTCGAAGCTGTTAGAAGGCTGGTACAGGCTTCAGTCAGCCCGCTCTTGGCGGATCGAACTTTCTGGATCACCACACTCCTTAGATGCGGTGCTCCTACTTGATGGAGGCGTTGTTGGCGCCTCGAAGCTATCCGGTGCCTCTGGTTGGATGGAGGACACGGCGTCTTACCCTTCCTACGAAGGGGCCACTTGCGGACTTGGAACGGCTGAAGGTTCCAAAGATGGAGTCGGGACGAGGTCGGGCTTAGAGCCCCGGGATCTCGCTCCCCTCGCGCTGGAGTCCGGGAGGTTGCCTTGCGGCGCCTCCTGCGCCACCTCCTCTTGACCAGGCCCCCTTGGGGCCCCACCTAGGCGTCGTCCGCGGCGTGAGGTGAGGAGGCGGCGAAAGTGAAGTACCCTCCACTTCCGGCAATTGAGGACCCGCTCGGCAAGCGGCGAGCTTCGCCCTTAGGCGGGCTGCACGATTGTTCGGCATTAGAGAACACTATGCAATGAAAAAAGCCATGGGTATCCGGACACTTACAATCTCGCGAGGGCTTGGCCCTTGTTGGCCACTCCTCCTCGTCGTTGTCGGCGTTGGTGGAGAAGTCGGAGGAAGGTCCTTCCCTTATTGGACCCTCGGCCTCCCGGTTAGGCGACCTTCCTTTATTCTCTCCCGGCTGGGAGAGGCTTCTTCCTCCTCCTCTTCCTCGGAGGAGGATTCCGCCTCGAGTTGTCGAGGCGGTGAGTCCAAACAAGACGTGGCGCGGGAGCTCTTTCAAGTTCCGTGGCCTCCTTCTTGGCCTTCTTCTCGGCACCACGTGAGGTGCCGAACCGCAGCCCAAATCAATCGGGCATCATTTGGAGTCCTCTGGCAAAGGGCGGACGGTTAATCTGCCCGGGCGTCTTGATGATCTGTCAAAGGTTAGGGAGTTTTAGATCCCGCATAGAATCAAACTATGAAAAGCGAGTCCCATAAAGGGTAAAATAACTTACCTCGCTGGCTTGGCGCTGCGAGCTGAATCATGATCTTGATGGCGGATGTGGGAGCCTCGGCGCCCTTGAACAGCACCTTCCAGGCATCTTCGTACATAGTGTCGAAGAGCCTTTTCAGAGTTGGGTGCTGTGCTGGATCGAACTCCCACAATTTGAAGGCCCGTTGTTGGCATGGGAGAATCCGGCGGACGAGCATCACCTGGATTACATTAACAAGCATGAGATTCTTGCCCACCAGGTTTCAGACGCAAGTTTGGAGTCCGGAAAGCTCATCCGAATCCCCCCACGTCAGGCCCGTCTCTTTCCATGATGTGAGCTGCGTGGGGGAGCTAGATCGGAATAAGGGGGCCACCGCCCATTGAGAGTTGCGCGGCTCGGTGATGTAGAACCACCCCGATTGCCACCCCGTTATGGTCTCCACAAAGGAGCCCTCGAGCCATAGGACTTTGGCCATCTTGCCAACCATGGCGCCTCCGCACTCCGCTTGGCGGCGCCCCACTACCTTCGGCCTGACATTGAAGATCTTCAGCCATAAGCGAAGTGGGGCTGGATGCTGAAGGAAGGCCTACTTCTGACGATGAACGCCGAGATGTTGAGGATGAAACTCGGGGCCAGATCGTGGGAATCCAGGCCGTAGTAGAACATGAGCCCCCGGACAAATGGGTGAAGTGGAAAACCTAGTCCGCGGAGGAAGTGGGGGAGAAACACCACCCTCTCATGGGGCCTGGGGGTTGGAATGAGCTGCCCCTCGTCGGGTAGCTAGTGCACGATGTTGCTGGACAAGTATCCGGCCTCCCACAGCTTTTTGATGTGCCCCTCTGTTATGGAGGAGGCCATCCACCTGCCTCCCGCTCCGGACATAGTTGGAGAAGGTTGAGGTGGGATGTGCGGACTGGGGCGCTGGAGCTCGAGTGCGCGGAAATGGATGAGCAAAGGAGGAAGAAGGCGTAGGTGAAAAGGTGGATCCTTATCCTTATATGGACGGACGAAGCTATCGTCCCCCACCAACTGGTAAAACTTCGCTTATCTCCCAAGTGCCGTAATCAATGGCGCGGATGGGTTACCCACGCCCGTATTGATGGGAACCCCAGAATAAGGGGGCATGATCTCCGCTTTGATAAGACGTGCCAAGGAAACCGCCTCGCTAAACGCGCTAGGTGGAACAGTAAAAAACGATTCGTATAAAGGCCTGGCCGTGGTGTGATGTCACGCTGCAGAATACGTCAGCAGATCCGTGCAAAAATTATTCTCTCTACGGTGGTATGTGGAACTTGTTTTGCAGAGCCGGACACTATCCTTGTGTTCAAAACCTTCTATGAAGTATTCGGAGGAGGAACCCGCCTTGCAATGCCGAAGACAATATGCGCGCCGGACTTCGTCGTCATTGAAGCCTGGTTCGGGGAGCTCTTGAGGAGTCTGGACTAGGGGGTGTCCGGATAGCCGAACTATCATCTTTGGCGGACTCCTAGACTATGAAGATACAAGATTGAAGACTTCGTCCCGTGTCCGGATGGGACATTCCTTGGCGTGGAAGGCAAGCTTAGCGACACGGATATGTAGATCTCCTACCATTGTAACCGACTCGTAACGCCGATTGTCAAAACCGCGGATCTCGGGTAGGGGGTCCCAACTGTGCGTCTAGGCAGATGGTAACAGGAGACAAGGGACACGATGTTTTACCTGTGTTCGGGCCCTCTTGATGGAGGTAAAACCCTACGTCCTGCTAGATTAATATTGATGATGTGTGTTACAAGAGTGGATCTACCACGAGATCAAAGAGGCTAAACCCTAGAAGCTAGCCTATGGTATGATTGTTGTTCGTCCTACGGACTAAAACCCTCCGCTTTATATAGACACCGGATAGGGTTAGGGTTACATAGTGTCGGTTACAATGGTAGGAGATCTACATATCCGTATCGCCAAGCTTGCCTTCCACGCCAAGGAAAGTCCCATCCGGACACGGGACGAAGTCTTCAATCTTGTATCTTCATAATCTTGGAGTCCAGCCGATGATGATAGTTCGGCTATCCGGACACCCCCTAATCCGGAACTCCTCGGTAGCCCTGAACCAGGCTTCAATGACGATGGGTCCGGCGCATATTGTCTTCGGCATTGCAAGGCGGGTTCTTCCTCCGAATAATTTATAGAAGATTGTGAACACTAGGATAGTGTCCGGCTCTGCAAAAATAAATTCCACATACCACCGTAGAGAGAATAATATTACACAAGATCAATCTGCTGACATATTTTGTGGCGTGACGTCGCACCACTACCAAGCCTTTATTCAAATTGTTTCTACTGTTCCACCTCAGCGCGTTTAGCGAAGCGGTTTCCTTGGCACGTCTTGTCGGGCAGAGATCGTGTTTCCCTTATTCCGGGATTCCCATCAATACGGACGTGGGTAACCCAACCGCGCCATTGATTGTGGCGCTTGGGAGATAAGCGAGTTTTACCAGGCCGGTGGGGACACATGTTTTTGTCCACCCATATAAGGGGATAAGGATCCATCCTTTTACCTACGCCTTCTTCCTCCTTTGCTCATCCATTCCCGTGCACTCGAGCTCTAGCGCCCAAGTCCGCACTTTCCTCCTCAACCTTCTCCAACCATGTCGAGCGGGAGGCAGATGGATGGCCTCCTCCGTCACGGAGGGGCACATCACAAGATCAAGGAGGCCGGATACTTGTCCGACGATATCGCTCACAGGCTGCCCGACGCGGGGCAGCTTATTCCAACCCCCAGTCCCCATGAGAGAGTGGTATTTCTCCCCCACTTCCTCCGCGGACTAGGTTTTCCACTTCACCCATTTGTCCGGGGGCTCATGTTCTACTACGGCCTGGACTTCCATGACCTGGCCCCGAATTTCGTCCTCAATGTCTCGGTGTTTATCGTCGTGTGCGAGGCCTTCCTCTGCATCCAGCCCCACTTCGGCCTGTGGCTCAAGACCTTCAAAGGTCAAGTCAAGGTTGTGAAGGGCAGCCAAGCGGAGTGCGGAGGCGCCATGGTCGGCAAGATGGCCAAAGTCCTATGGCTCGAGGGCTCCTTTGTGGAGACAATAAAGGGGTGGCAATCGGAGTGGTTCTACATCACCGAGCCACGCGACCCTCAATGGGCGGCGGCCCCCGAATTCAGATCTGGATTCCCCACACGGCTCTCGTCATGGAAAGAGACATGCCTGAAGTGGGGGGATTCGGACGAGCTATCCGGACTCCAAACACGCGTCCTGAACCTG
This sequence comes from Aegilops bicornis, assembly GCA_021605145.1. Taxonomy (NCBI): domain Eukaryota; kingdom Viridiplantae; phylum Streptophyta; class Magnoliopsida; order Poales; family Poaceae; genus Aegilops; species Aegilops bicornis. The sequence goes on along the minus strand of CM038672.1, from coordinate 615,854,388 downwards.
GTGGACAAGAACCGCAGGTTTGTCGACGTAATCCAGGTGATGCTCATCCGCCGGATTCTCCCATGCCAACAACGGGACTTCAATTTGTGGGAGTTCGATTCGCACTGACACCGAACCTTGAGCCGGCTCTTCGATACCACGCACGAAGATGCCCGGAAGGTGCTGTTCAAGGCGCCAAGCCCCGTGATTCGCTAACAAAGATCGCGGATACAGCTCGCAGCGTCAAGCCAGCGAGGTAAGTTATTTTACCTTTACGGGACTCCTTTCCATAGATTGACTCTACGTGGGTTCAAAACTCCCTATTCTTCGACAGTGTCTGGCTGAAGACGCCCGGACAGATTAACCGTCCGGCCTTTGCCGAAGACACAGCCGGATGCCCGATTGACGGAAGAAGGGCTTCGGCACCCCATGTGGTGCCGGAGAAGAAGGCCAAGAAGGAGGCCACGGAACTCGAAGGAGCACCCGACGCCAAGTGCTGTCCGGACTCAAGCAGAATATTCTCCCAAGACGAGGAGGAAGAAGAAGAAGCTTCTCCCCGGCGGGAGGAGAGAAGGAAGGCCCCTAATCGGGGAGGCCGGAAGGTCCAAGAAGGGAAGAACCCTTCCTCCGGACTTCTCCACCAACGTCGACGACGACGAGGGGGATTGGCCTACAAGGGCCAAGCCCCTGGCGAGATCGTAAGTATCCGGACTCCCGAATAACTTCAAGGTTTTTTCTTTTCGCCACATAATGTCTTTCTAATGCCGCATACAACCCTGCAGTCTGCCCAAGGATGATCTTTCCGCTTGCCGAGCGGGTCCTTAGGTGCGTCGGATATGGATTCCTTCGACTGCCTCCACCCCGTGCCGCATGACGGCCGAGGTGGGATCCCGAAAAAGGACCCACCAGGAGGAGGAGGCCTGGAGGTGTCACAAGACACCCTGCCGGACTGTGCACGGACTCAGCCCGGAGGCCACGGTGGCTCGAGTCCGTGGCGACCCTTCGTAGAAGAAGGGCAAGATCATGACGCCGGCTGCCTCCGTCCAACCGGAGGTGCCGGATAATTTCTGGAGGCTCTCAACGGCGCCTCCATCGAAAGAGGAACACCGTGACTGTTATGAGTGCGGTGATTCAAGGTTCAGCTTCGCCAAGAGCGGGCCGACTGAAGCCTGCAGCAGCCTTCTAACAGGCTTTGAGGTAATAATTTCAATATATGTAAAATGGTACCGCATAGACAGTAGCCCCGATGCTCGCTCGGTGTTCGGAAAGAAAAGCCGGACTGAGGATCTTTAGAAAGATAAACGCAGGAGTCATAAAAATATGTCAATATGGGATTGCAGTGTCTGTGACCTCCGCCCTTGACCGATCGTGGAGGTCAATAATTTGAAGAAAAACCTCGAGCGGTCCGAGAACGGGCTCGATCATGCCAAGAAGCAGCTCGAGGAAAAAGAAGGTGAGTAATACCTTATGAAAATTGTACCTTACAGAAAAGGATTTGGTTGCAAGAAAAATGACAAGGATAACGTGGGTATTGTAGGGGCCACTAACGAGGTGGCGACCCTGAGGGAGGCGGTGGCCGCGGCCGAGCGTAATGCGGCCGCGGAATGCACCGAGCGAGAGAAGCAGGAGGCGCGGCTGGCGGAGGTACAGCAAGAGCTCCAGGATCTCGTGAAAAAACATGAGAACTTGGAGCGTGACTCAAGACTCGAGAGTCTGAGCTTGCAACGGCTCTTGAGAGTGCCAAAACCGCTAAGGCCGAAGCCTACAAGGCCCTCCAGAGATTGAGGCGGTGAAGAAAATAGCAGCGGGTAAGGCATTTTTCATGCGAGTAAGCATGTGAGTGTTAATTACCTGCTTACCCGACTCGGAGCTCTCTGGGCGTTGCAGAGCTTCCTCGCAGCGTGTCCGATGCTGCCGCATTCTACCGAGCCGAGGAGGGAGCTCAATGGAGAAGGTCTTACGGTCTCAAGATATCTTTGAGGCCGGCCATCCGGTGCCCCTTAGCGACCAGCTGAAGCAGCTGGTCGAGCTCCACAAGGCGGCCGAACAGGACATGAAGGGCCTCATAGTTCGACTGTGGCCTAAGGAGGCCATGCCAGGGAGCTACTACGGCCTGGTGCGGCGGCTGGTGGATGCGTGCCCGTGGGTTGAAGTTATCAAGCATTCCGCTTGTATCGAGGGTGCCCGTCGGGCCCTTGCCCATAAAGGTGCACTGGGCAAGATGGATGCCTGTAAGCTCGTGACGGACCCGCCACCAGAGGGCAAGGAGCATTGCACGCCCGAGATGTATTATAAGACTGTGCTGAAGGGCGCCCGCACTATTGCGGGTGAGTGCTCCAAAGATGTAACATTTGAGTAGACTCGCATTTTGTTATCCTGTTCGCTGAAAGCTTAGTTCATATGCACTAAGAAACGCTTGTTAATTTAAAATATTTCCTTCTGTGCGGCTGTTTATCAAATCTGAGAGATGGCAAGTCGTCGGCTTCAGCCCCCATGCCACGAAAGTGCCGGGTGTTCGATAAACTTGAGCGCTCTTGTTCCCATTTTTGGGTCCATCTAGGAGGCGCCAAGACAACAAACAAGGCAACCGGACTTATAATGCTTGAACACTCTCACTTAGCCATAGAATTCTATAATTTTAAATTTAGTGAAGCCCCTAGTCTTCGGAAGGTCAATTTGGGGCGCTATTCACGCCTTTGGCCGGACAAGATCCGGCTCCTCGCTCTAAGCAGCATAAGTCTTTAAGGACTCGCAGAAAACCTCTCAAACAGCGACCGGTCTCTCACCTCATCATGACGGTCAGTTTTAGCTTTCTCCACTGAGGCGTTAACCCAGCCGAACTGGGGCGGAATCGCAGTGGTTCTCCCAGTGCTACCTTAGCCGATATAACGGAACGTAAGGTACCAAAACACGGGAGCCGGGCAAACCCAACTATTGACCCAAGACATGATTCGGAGCCGATGCATATAGTGCTATAAGTTCGGGGTGCCGCACTTGTGAAAGTGTTCGGACTCATCACACCAAAACGCAGGAAACATAAGCCCTCGGTGTATATTAGCCGCACCAAAGTGTACGGATGCAGCATGTCGTGAATGAACATATGTATGAAAAAGAAATGCAATTATAAGCAAAAAGGTGCTGCATTGTTTTATTCAATAAGTGCTGCTACGAATGCAGAACGATACAAATAGTGCGATAAGCAAGGTAGGAGACTGTTAAACATGTCCTCTCCGTGGGTAGGCTGCAGATTGGTGTATGAAAAATGCTCTTAATGGAGACCACCAGTATATTCGTTGTAGCCTTTATCCTTCCTCGGCTGTTGCATCGTGAGTTTGGCAGGTCTGCTGCCGGATGTGGCTTCGACAAACGGAGTCCTGTGGTTAAAAAGTAAAAGGTAAAAAGAAAAGAAAAGGAACGACACACTTGAGAGCCCCTTGTGTGGTTGAGCCGCGATCTGGGTGTATTGTGGTCGTGCCCCTCCCCATGCCCATGGTATCTTCGTGAGCGTAATGGTGTACGCGAAGGACACCTTTGACGCTTCGCAGAGCTGGGTTGGGACCGCATCGCCACGCTGCGTGCTCGGAACGTGCTGTGGTCTTGTTGTAAGTTACTCCGGCGCCGCTTGGCTGTGTCCGCCGCTTAACGGCCGGATTCGATAATTGCCTTAAGAGGCTGCATTGCACTTCGCGCGAGAGCCTTGTATGTTCCTCCATGCGAGAGAACGCGTTCGGTGTTTCCGTTGAGCGTAATGACTCCTCGAGGGCCTGGCATCTTGAGCTTGAGGTATCGCCAGAGTGCGGCACCGCGTTGAACTTTGCAAACGCTGACGTCCCGAGCAAGGCATGATAGCCGCTGCGGAACGGGACTATGTCGAAGATTAACTCCTCGCTCGGAAGTTATCCGGGGATCCAAGACCACTTCCAAAGGTAATTGAGCTCGCATAATTGGCTTCTACACTGGTATGGCGCCTTTAAAGGTCGTTTTGGTAGGTTTAATCCTTGAGGGTCTATGCCCATTTTGGCGCCTTTGTATCCCGGTAAAGCAGGTTCAGTTGCCGCCGAATCCATCGGGACTCGGTTAGGTGAAATCCATCGACGATTGGGTCTAGGGACTGGCGGCGCATCCGCCTTGGCGGATGCTGGTGGGGTGGTCCCGTCGGTCAAAAGTGATCGGGCAGGAGGACCATGGATTGAACTTCGGGGCAACTGGCTCCATCGCGTAGACATCCCTGAGTGCACGCTTCCGCTCCCTTTTGGGTATGTGCGTTGCGTATATCATGTTCACCGTCCGCACCTGTGGGGGGAAACCCTTCCGTCCTCTATTGTTCGGCGGTTGGGTCTCGTCCTCGTCATCGCTATGCAGCCCCTTGTCATTTCTTTCGGCAATTAACTTGCCTGCCTGCTTGAATACCCAACAGTCCCTGTTGGTGTGGTTAGCTGGCTTTTCCGGGGTGCCGTGTATCTGGCACAAGCGGTCGAGTATTCGGTCCAAGTTGGACGGACCCGGAGTAGTTCGTTTGAATGGCTTTTTCCGTTGACCAGGTTTAGAGCCTATGAATCCTGCATTGACTGTCGTATACTCAAAATTGTCGCCGTTAGTGCGGCGTTTGTTTTGTTATGACGCTGCCTGCCGTTTTGGTCCTTGAAGTCCGGACCGCTAATTTTGCCGAGGTTGTTGCTGCGTGCTAGCTAGTTGTCCTCACCCGCTAAGACGGGTCATGAGTGATGTGAGGGCTGCCATGGATTTCGGCTTTTCCTGTCCTAGGTGTCGGGCAAGCCACTCATCGTGGATGTTATGCTTGAAGGCCGCGAGGGCCTCCGCATCCGGACAATCGACGATTTGGTTTTTCTTGGTTAAGAACCGTGTCTGTAATTGTCCGGACGATTCGTCTGCTGCTGAATTATGTGGCTTAGGTCATCGGCGTCGGTGGTCGCACATAAGTGCCCCGGAAGTTATCGAGGAATGCGGCTTCAGGTCCTCCCAGCTCCCAATTGACTCTGGCGGCAAGCTGTTGAGCCAATGCCGGGTGGTCCTTTAAGCTTGAGGGGGAGGTATTTGATGGCGTGAAAATCGTCACCGCGGGCCATGTGGATGTGAAGGAGATAGTTTTCGATCCAAACCGCGGGGTCTGTTGTGCCATCATAGGATTCAATATTGACGGGTTTAAACCCTTCGGGGATTTGATGATCCATTACTTCGTCTGTGAAGCATAGTGGGTGTGCGGCGCCTCTGTACTGGGCGATATCACGACGGAGCTCAAAAGAGCTTGGTCTGTTTTGTTCGGCCCGGCCGGACATATCAGGTCCGGCGCGCATGACGGTTGTCGCCACGCGTGGGGCGCCCACGCGATCCATAGATCGATCTTGATTGTCTTGCCTTGTCCTCCAATATATCTCGCAGGTCCGGAGTGTTCCCCTTTGGCCGTGTGCTTTTTGAGCGATGCCGGGGTACGGTTCTAGTGAAGGGCCTAGAGGCCTCTCTGTCGCGGCCACGGGGTGGTCGGTCAGCCGTATTGTCTGCTGGTGATGCGGGTTCATAAGCCTCCTCCTCTAATCGGGGGAGCAGCTTGCGTTTAGGGTAGCTTTTGGAGGGGCGTTCGAGCTCATGCGCTTCAGCCGCGAGGACTTCAGTCCATCTGTCGACTAGCAGATCCTGATCAGCTCTAAGTTGTTGCTGCTTTTTCTTTAGGCTGTTCGCCGTGGCCATAAGCCCGCGTCTAAAACGCTCTTGTTCGACGGGACTCTCGGGCACGACGAATTCGTCGTCGTCGAGGCTTGCTTCGTCTCCGGAGGTAGGCATATAATCATCTACCTCTTCTTCTGCCGCTCTCTCGTGAGGGCTGGCGTCTCCATCTTCCTGCGCTGGATCTTGCTGGAGTGGATTGTCTTCGGCGTTGTCCGGTGTATTGTTATCTCCGGTGCCGGAATCTTCATTCTTGCTGTGGCGGGATTTAGAGCGGCGCCGCTGACGCCGGCGCTTGGGCTGCTTCTTGGAGGGGTCATCCTCCGTTGTTCCATCGCCGTTCCCATCTTTTGGGGTGTCCACCATATATATGTCATATGACGAGGTGGCCTTCCAGTGCCCTGTAGATGCTGGGTCTTGTTCGTCTTCGGCATCGTCGTCCATACCGTTGATGTCTTCGGAGTTGTAGTCTAGCATGTCGGTTAAATCATCGACAGTGGCTACAAAGTGGGTGGTGGGTGGGCGTTGAATTTCTTCGTCGTCCGCATCCCAACCTTCCAGACCGTAATCCGGCCAGGGCTCTCCGGATAAAGAGAGAGAGTTTAGTGAACTCAGGATGTCGCCAAAGGGCGAGTGCTGAAAGATGTCCGCGGCCGTGAACTCCATAACGGGCGCCCAATCGGGTTCGATTGGCAGGGGCGCTGGGGTTCGAGTCCGGATAGGAGTCCGCACCGGAGTCGAGGTCTTTGCAAAGGACAGGGATGGAGTTCGGCTCGATCGCCAGAGAGATTAAAGCCCCGAGGCGGTGTCCAACCACTCGTCCTCGATCGGGGAATCCGCCCGGATTAAGGGTCGGAGCGGATTCGTGCGGCCTGTGGCACCGCTCGGTTGCGAGCTAGATCATGCCCACCGAGACAGTGCGGCGCTTAGTTGGGCTCGAATCCGTCGAAGATCAAGTCTCCGCGGATATCGGCCGTATAGTTTAGGCTTCCAAATCTGACTCGACGGCAGGGGCGTAGCTTCGATCTGCTCCAGATGGCTGCGAATTCGCCGCAGCAAAGCCGCCGAACACGAAGATCTGTGCGGGAGAAAAGTCTCACCACTGGACAGCGTCGTTGTTGATGATCAAAGGATCCATCGAGCCTATCGGTGACGACTACGAGGAACTCTCAATGAAAGCACCAATGTCGGTGTCAAAACCGGCGGATCTCGGGTAGGGTCCCGAGCGTGCGTCTAGGCGGATGGTAACGGAGACAAGGGACACGATGTTTTACCAGGTTCGGGCCCTCTTGATGGAGATAAAACCCTACGTCTGCTAGATTAATATTGATGATGTGTGTTACAAGAGTGGATCTACCACGAGATCAAAGAGGCTAAACCCTAGAAGCTAGCCTATGGTATGATTGTTGTTCGTCCTACGGACTAAAACCCTCCGGTTTATATAGACATCGGATAAGGTTAGGGTTACACAGAGTCGGTTACAATGGTAGGAGATCTACATATCCGTATCGCCAAGCTTGCCTTCCACGCCAAGGAAAGTCCCATCCGGACACGGGACGAAGTCTTCAATCTTGTATCTTCATAATCTTGGAGTCCGGCCGACGATGATAGTTCGGCTATCCGGACACCCCCTAATCCGGAACTCCCTCAGTAACCCTAACCCTATCCGGTGTCTATATAAATCGGAGGGTTTTAGTCCGTAGAACAAACAACAATCATACCACAGGCTAGCTTCTAGGGTTTAGCCTCCTTGATCTCGTGGTAGATCTACTCTTGTACTACCCATATCATCAATATTAATCAAGCAGGAGTAGGGTATTACCTCCATCGAGAGGGCCCAACCTGGGTAAAACATCGTGTCCCTTGTCTCCGTTACCATCCGCCTAGACGCACAGCTCGGGACCCCCTACCCGAGATCCGCCGGTTTTGACACCGACAAGCGGGCGCATGAGCTGCCAAGCTTACGCCCACGCCGCCGCCTCGTACCGCGTCTCCCGTTTCTGTGGCCGAGACTCCCATGCCGGCGGCCGCGCCATGCAAGCAGCGACAGAAGCCGGGTGCACGGAGAGGCGACGAGTCAGTGGCTAGTGCCTCCGCGTCTGCCGCCATCATCGAGGAGAAGTAGAACACGGGAGGCCGCCGCCGCTTGGGTCCCATGAAGGCCACCGCGTAGGCGACGCTGGCGTACACAGTAGGTGTCTTGCCGGATCCTTTTGTTGTGAGGACCTTCGTCGACTCCGCATGGGCTCCACGGAAGCGGGGAAGCCCCCTTCCACCATCATCTTCGGCATCAGCCAATGATATCAGTTGGACAGTGGGGAAGCGAGCCATCCTTTGCGCTGAAGCAGATACCTCGAGGGCTCCCGGCAGTCCGATGATCGTGCTGCCGGATATGAGGAACACAAATCGATCAGCGGGCGACCATTTAGGCCAGGTATTATATACATGTGCTGTCCAAAACTAGAACCGTGTAGTTCATTTGAATGTAATGAAATCCGTCATGTTTGTATGAAAATCCGGTATCTTATATGATTTCCGTTGTTGTTTATATGAAATATCACCATGTTTGCGTGAATTTCATCCGGTTGGTTGAGTTGCTGTCATAATGTGTGAGGCTACGGTTGGATGGCATAATTTGCGGGTCGCTGGTCGGTCTGCGGGCGGCTCGGGTGGCGTGGTGGGACAAAAAGAACACAGCTCATGCGAGCTCGTCTCCAACGTGCGTTCCGGAGGATGCATGAGCACCTGAGCCATTCCTTGTTCATCGGTGGCAAAGGCATCGGTGGACAAAAGGGTCGCCAATATTTTGGCTACCCCGGGCAAGATCCAAACAGCCCCTCCCAACAGATTCAAATCCCTCGTTCGCCGTGGAATTTTGCCATGTGTTGTTTTCATGGACTAGCAAGATGCCCGTGCATTGCACGAAACATCAAGATGCATTTTTTTGTTACAAAACACCTGTTGTGATTGACCGATGCAGGAGTAATCCCATTTTGTAAAAACTAATGATATCTCAAGTATTTTATCGGATAAATGGTATCTCAAGAATTTTATCGGACTCCATTTTTGTATACAAGGCCACAAACCCATATTACAAGTACCAAGGCAAAAATTAATGTCTTCTAAGTCAATTTTGCAAGCCACCTTGTTTCCTTGTTTGCCGTGTAAATTAATGTGTATTCTTATCTTTCATGCACATCAAGCCAATGCTCACACTCCCGCGTGCATGCAAGGGATAATTAATGTCCTCCTTTGCTAGTACTACGAGGAAAACACCATTAATATTGCATCGATTAGTGTTAGTGGCCTTGTATATCTCAGAAATTGTAATTTTGACAGTGGCCTTGTATATAAAAATGGAGGTAGAAAGATGAGAGATAAGGTGAGGAGTGGGGCGTGATGGTGACTGGTGGTCGGACTGGGCGGAGGCATGGGGATGGATGACACATTATGTCTAGGTTTGTATCTCTCACACACACACCCACGTAGGCGGGGGACGTGCACGAAGAGAAGAGGTGCACGCACGATGCACGTACTCCCGTCTCTTTCCCAACCACACCCGCGCGGGTACACGGTGGAGCTCATTTCAGATGAAAAAGGCAGCCCACGTGGTAATTTGACACGTGTACTGGTTATCCGCCTGGTGGAGGGAGGATCGTCTACCACGGGTGAACAAACAAATTGCGACTTGACGCGTTATGTTAAAAAAGAGACAACCCATGTGGGGCCTACCTTAGAGGCAAGGCTCTATACACTGGAGTACTTTTGATGTGTCCCGTCAACTCGCAGAACGGGGAGAAGCTTGCTTAGTACGCCGTCTCCCCCGCCCATGGGCGCGGTGGCTCGCAGGACGAGGTGAAGCTTGCTTACTAGTAGTATTACTGTACGCCTTACGCCCGCTCCCACGCCCACGCGCGCGATGGCTCGCAGGACGAGGAGAAAATTTTGCTACTCCCTCCGTTTACTCCTCGTCCCTACTACCTTGGTTAGAGAGATTATCATATTATTTGGAATATATATGTCCTTTAGTACTCCCTCCATTTACTTATACAAGGCCACTATAAACAATACATTTTGCATCTATACAAGGCCACAAATAGTAATCGAGACAAAAGTTACTGCTCCCTCCTTTCCAGTTTATGGCTCAATTTCAAAATCTCTCCAACCAAGGTAGACGGTGAGTGGTCAAACTAATTTCGTACTCCTAGTTTGCACAAGTAATTAGTACGCTCGTTTTTCTCAAGAAGTTATGTTTACCGAGGCATTAATTAGAACGAATGCATGAATGACCACTAAATTTCCATGAACTTCTACATGCATTTGTGAGTTTTCTCTTGACACTGCTTGCATCGGGTGATCTAACGCACCTCGAAATCCAACATGTGACGGTACTACTACTAGTAGTAGAATTGAGACTTATAAAACGGAAAAATGAATGTTTTTTTAGATGAGCCCTATAAACCCTAGTGGGTACGTACTCCTAAAATCAGATTTTCCCAAAACTAAGTCGCTCAACCTTTATTTGCTTGTTTCCCTTCCTGCCTCCTTGCCTCGAACAAACTAGGCCAATCTCCCCTGCCTACCGCGCGGGAAAAGACCCATCCTCGCCTTTTTTTAGTCCGGGTTTGTATCGATGGATCGCGCGAAGTAGCAAAAACCCAAGCCGTGTCTTGTACTCCTCCGTCGACGCTCGCTTTCATGAATTCTATACTTCTTGTCGCCGACATGTGGGACATATAGCAACCGGGTCGACGTGTGATACGTGTCCATCGTATCTATAATTTTTGATTGTTCCATGCCAATATTATTCACTTTCATATACTTTTTGGCAACTTTTTATATTATTTTTGGGACTAACATATTGATCCAAAGGCTCAAAGTGCAGTTCCTCGTCATTGCATGTTTCATGTTTCGCAGAATATCTATATCAAACGGAGTCCAAACGGGATAAAAACGGACGGAGCTTATTTTTGGAAAATATGGAAAATTCCAGAAGAAAAATCCACGCGAGACGGTGCCCGAGGTGGTCACGACCTCATGAGCCCACCATAAGGCGGTTGATGCTCTTCTTTTGCCGCAAGAAAGCTAATATTCAGAAAAAAATCATGGCGAAGGTTTCAGGCCAATTGGAGTTACGGATCTCCATATATACGTGAAACGATGAAACAAAGCCAGAAGAGAACGCAGAAACAGAGAGATAGATCCAATCTCGGAGGGGCTCTCACCCCGCCCAAGCCATGGGAGCCAAGGACCACAGGGGGAAACCCTTCTCCCATCTTGGGAGAAGGTCAAGGAAGAAGAAGAAGGAGGGGGCTCTCTCCCCCTCACTTCCGGTGGTGCCGGAACGCCGCCGGGGCCATCATCATCACCGCGATCCATCTTCACCAACATCTCCATCACCTTCCCCCCTCTATCTACAGTGGTCAACTCTCACGCAACCCGATGTACCCTCTACTTGAACATGGTGCTTTATGCTTCATATTATTATCCAATGATGTGTTGCCATCCTATGATGTCTGAGTAGATTTTCGTTGTCCTATCGGTGGTTGATGAATTCCTATGATTGATTTAATTTGCTTGTGGTTATGTTTCTGTCCTTTGGTGCCCATCATATGAGCACGCGTGTGGATCCCACCATAGGGTTAGTTGTATGTTGATAGGACTATGTATTGGAGGGCAAGAGTGACAGAAGCTTCAACCTAGCATAGAAATTGATGCATACGTGATTGAAGGGGGACCAATATATCTTAATGCTATAGTTGGGTTTTACCTTAATGAACGTTAGTAGTTGCAGATGCTTGCTAATAGTTCCAATCACAAGTGCATAGAATTCCAAGTAAGGGATGACATGCTAGCAGTGGCCTCTCCCACATAATACTTGCTATCGGTCTAGTAAAGTAGTCAATTGCTTAAGGGACAATTTCGCCACACCTACCATCACTTTTCCACACTCGCTATATTTAATTTAGCTGTGTCCTTACCTTAACAGCCCCTAGTTTTATTTTCTCGCTCTTTATTTTCTTGCAAGCTTATCCAAAAACACCTACAAAGTACTTCTAGTTTCATACTTGTTCTAGGTAAAGTAAACGTTAAGTGTGCGTAGAGTTGTATCAGTGGTCGATAGAACTTGAGGGAATATTTGTTCTACCTTTAGCTCCTCGTTGGGTTCGACACTCTTACTTATCGAAAACTGTTGCGATCCCTATACTTGTGGGTTATGAAGACCTTTTTCTGGCGCCGTTGCGGGGAGCGATAGTGTGGGGTGAATATTCTCGTGTGTGCTTGTTTGCTTTATCACTAAGTAATTTTTATTTGCTTTTCTTAGTTTTTCTCTATCTTTAGTTATGGATATGGAACACAAAATACCAAAAAAAATTAGGTGTACTTGCTACTCATGAGGATGGGGTAACTTCTAAAACCCTCGATTCTCATCATGAGAAAAATATTTTGTACTACTTTGATAATCCCGAAAACCCCATTCAACTTTATAATGGGAGTAACGTTGGATCAACGTGAATATTTAGGGATTATCGCCGACACAAAAAGGAAACTATTATGGGATCAAATTAATATGTTGTATTGGTATGCTAGGCAACTATGCGTGAGTTATGATTTTACTTGTTGCTCTAGAACGGAGGCTCAGACCTTCCCTTTTCATGCGAATTTAATGATAATGAAACCTTATCTTCTTATGCTAGAGGTATATATGATTACTATGATGTGGAACAAATAGAAGAATTTGTTGCTTTTATGGGTGCTTATGAAATTGAAGCTATGTGTAAAGAGTTTGAGGATTTTGATGATGTTGTTTATAGATCTGAAAATTTATCTATCCTCAAATATTGCTATGAGAATTATAAATACAATTATGAAATTAATGCACTTATTAAGAAAGTCTCCGTTGTCCAAGAAGAGACTAATATTTTGCAGGAATCTATGGAAGAAGAAGTTGATGAAACTGTGAGCTCATTGGATGAAAAGATGAGGAGGAGAGCGAAGAACAAAAGGAGGAAGAGCGGATTGATCACCCGTGCTCACCTTCTAATGAGAGTAACTCTTCAACTCATACATTGTTTAATTCGCCTTCGTGCTTACCGAAGGATGATTGCTATGATGACTGTTATGATCCCTATGATTCTTTTGAAATATCCCTTTTGATGATGCTTGGTATGCTTGTGGCCAAGATGCCAATATGAATGATGCTTATGGAGATGAACTTGCTATAGTTCCTTATGTTAAACATGAAATTGTTGCTATTGCACCCACGCATGATCGTCCTATTATCTTTTTGAATTCTCCAAACTACACTATATCGGAGAAGTTTGCACTTATTAAGGATTATATTGATGGGTTGCCTTTTACTACTACACATGATGATTTTGGTGAATATAATATGCATGTGCTTGCTGCTCCTACTTGCAATTATTATGAGAGAGGAACTATATCTCCATCTCTCTATGTTTCCAACACGAAAAAATTGCAAGAAACTGTTTATACTATGCATTGGCCTTTACTTTGTGTGCATGAATTGTTCTTCTATGACATGTCGATGCATAGGAAGAGAGTTAGACTTCGTCATTACTTGATATATGTTACTTTGTGCTCACTACTAAATTACAAGTCATTGTTAATTAAAATTGGCTTTGATATACCTTGGGATCCGGGTGGATTCATTACTTGAGCACTAAATGCCTAGCTTAATGGCTTTAAAGAAAGCGCTGCCAGGGAGACAACCCGGAAGTTTTAGAGAGTCATTTATTTCTGTTGAGTGTTTTCATATAGTTTAAAAACAACAAAAATAAAGAGGGGACCCACAACTTTTTCAAAAAGGTAAGTGAAAGTGAGAGAGACAAGCATTGTTGAAGTGGGAGCTAGCCTTGAACTTTGTTCATGCTCACGGCAACTTTGTGAATCTTGATTACAGAAACTTTTCAACAAAAATAATTATCCCCTTGTACAATTCCATTGTATTATAAAAATAATGTGCCAAGGTTTTCCTTTAGGATGTTTACAGTGCTTGTTGGTTTGTGCGGTGCAGGACAGAAACTTTGGTTGTAGTGTGCGATTTTTAGTTTTTTACTGGAACGTCAAATGGTTCTGATTCCTTTTGCACTGTCTTGCTGTACAATTTTTTTCCCTAATTTTGGCAGAATTTTTCAAGTATCAGAAGTATGGTGAATGTTCAGATTGCTACAAACTGTTCTGTTTTAGATAGATTCTGTTTTTGATGCATAGTTTGCTTGTTTTGATGAAACTATCAATTTATATCAGCAGATTAAGCCATGAAAAAGTTATATTACAGTAGACACAATGCAAAAATAAAATATGAATTGGTTTGCTACAGTACTTAGAGTGGTGATTTGTTTTATCATACTAACGGATCTTACCGAGTTTTCTGTTGAAGTTTTGTGTGGATGTAGTGTCTAATCGAGGATGTCTCGATGTGAGAAGAAGGAAGAGAGGCAAGAGATCAAGCTTGGGGATGCCTGAGGCACCCCAAGTAAATATTCATGGAGACTCAAGCGTCTAAGCTTGGGGATGCTGGGAAGGCATCCCCTCTTTCTTCAACAAATATCAGTATGTTTTCGGATTCGTTTCGTTCAGGCGATATGTACAAGTCTTGGAGCGTCTTTTGCAATTAGGTTTTTATTTTTGTTTTATGCACCATGCTGGTATGAGATGGTCCTTGGTTGATTTATAGAATGCTCTATGCACTTCACTTATATCTTTTGAGTATGGCTTTATAGAATGATTCATGTGCTTCACTTATATCATTTGAAGTTTGGATTGCCTGTTTCTCTTTACATAGACAACCGCCATTTGTAGAATGCTCTTTTGCTTCACTTATATTTGTTATAGCATGGGAATATATTTTGTAGAAAGAATTAAACTCTCTTGCTTCACTTATATCTATTTAGAGAGATGACAGGAACTGGTCATTCACATGGTTAGTCATAAAATCCTACATAAACTTGTAGATCGCTGGATATGATATGTTTGATTCCCTGCAATAGTTTTGCCATATAAAGATGGTGATATTAGAGTCGTGCTAGTTGAGTAATTGTGAAATTGAGAAATACTTGTGTTGAGGCTTGCAAGTCCCGTAGCATGCACGTATGGTGAACCGTTATGTAACGAAGTCGGAGCATGAGGTGTTTATTGATTGCCTTCCTTATGAGTGGCGGTCGGGGACGATCGATGGACTTTTCGTACCAATCTACCCCCCTAGGAGCAGGCGCGTAGTACTTTGTTTCAATGACTAATAGACTTTTGCAATAAGTATGTGAGTTCTTTATGACTAATGTTGAGTCCATGGATTATACGCACTCTCACCCTTCCATCATTGCTAGCCTCTTCGGTACCGTGCATTGCCCTTTCTCACCTCGAGAGTTGGTGCAAACTTCACAGGTGCATCCAAACCCCGTGATACGATACGCTCTGTCACACATAAGTCTCATTATATCTTCCTCAAAACAGCCACCATACCTACCTATCATGGCATTTCCATAGCCATTCCGAGATATATTACCATGCAACTTCCATCATCATCATATACATGACTTGAGCATTTATCGTCATATTGCTTTGCATGATCGTAAGATAGCTAGCATGATGTTTTCATGGCTTGTCCGTTTTCTGATGTCATTGCTACGCTAGATCATTGCACATCCCGGTACATCACGGAGGCATTCATATAGAGTCATATCTTTGTTCTAGATATCGAGTTGTAATATCGAGTTGTAAGTAAATAAAAGTGTGATGATCATCATTATTAGAGCATTGCCCCAGTGAGGAAAGGATGATGGAGACTATGATTCCCCCACAAGTCGGGATGAGACTCCGGACGAAAAAAAAAAAGAGAATGCCCAAAAAAAAAGAAAACAAAAAAATGAGAGAAAAAGAAAGAAGGGGCAATGTTACTATCCTTTTTCCACACTTGTGCTTCAAAGTAGCACCATGTTCTTCATATAGATTGTCTCCTATGTTGTCAATTTCATATACTAGTGGGAATTTTCATTATAGAACTTGGATTGTATATTCCAACGATGGGCTTCCTCAAATGCCCTAGGTCTTCATGAGCAAGCAAGTTGGATGCACACCCACTTAGTTTCAGTTTGAGCTTTCATATACTTATAGCTCTAGTGCATCCGTTGCATGGCAATCCCTACTCCTCGCATTGACATCAATTGATGGGCATCTCCATAGCCCGCTGATTAGCCGCGTCGATGTGAGACTTTCTCCTTTTGTCTTCTCCACATAACCCCTACCATCATATTCTATTCCACCTATAGTGCTATGTCCATGGCTCACGCTCATGTATTGCGTGAAAGTTGAAAAGGTTTGAGAACGTCAAAAGTATGAAACAATTGCTTGGCTTGTCATCGGGGTGGTGCATGATGTGAATGCTTTGTGTGATGAAGATGGAGCATAGCCAGACTATATGATTTTGTAGGGATGAGCTTTCTTTGGCTTTGTTATTTCAGTAAGACATAATTGCATGGTTGGTATCCTTGAAGTATTATTGTTTTTATGTCAAAGGATAGACTATTGCTTTGAATCACTCGTGTCTTAATATTCATGCCATGATTAGACATATGATCAAGATTATGCTAGGTAGCATTCCACATAAAAAATTATAATTTATATCAATTACATACACGAGGACCAGCAGGAATTAAGCTTGGGGATCTTGATACGTCTCCGTCAGATCTATAATTTTTTATTGTTCTATGACAATATTATTCACTTTCATATACTTTTTGGCAACTTTTATATTATTTTTGGGACTAACATATTGATCCATGCCCAGTGCAGTTCACATACATTGCATGTTTTATGTTTTGCAGAATATCCATATCAAACGGAGTCCAAACGGTATAAAAATGGACGGAGCTTATTTTTGGAAAATATGGAAAATTCCGGAAGAAAAATCCACGCGAGACGGTGCCCTAGGTGGTCACGAGGTAGGGGGGCGCGCCCCCTACCCTCGTGAGCCCACCGTAAGGTGGTTGATGCTCTTCTTTTGCCGCAAGAAAGCTAATATTCGGAAAAAAAATCACAACGAAGGTTTCAGGCCAATCGGAGTTACCGATCTCCATATATACACGAAACGGTGAAACAGAGCCGTAATGTATGTAAATGAGAGATAGACCCAATCTTGGAGGGGCTCTCGCCCCTCCCAGGCCATGGGAGCCAAGGACCAGAGGGGAAACCTTTCTCCCATCAAGGGAGATGGTCAAGGAAGAAGAAGAAGGAGGGGGGCTCTCTCCCCCTCGCTTCCGATGGCGCCGGAACGCCGCCGGGGCCATCATCATCACCGCGATCTACACCAACACCTCCGCCATCTTCACCAACATCTCCATCACCTTCCCCCTCTATCTATAGTGGTCCACTCTTCCACAACCCGCTGTACCCTCTACTTGAACATGGTGCTTTATGCTTCATATTATTATCCAATGATGTGTTGCCATCCTATGATGTCTGAGTAGATTTTCGTTGTCCTATCGGTGGTTGATGAATTCCTATGATTGATTTAATTTGCTTGTGGTTATGTTGCTGTCCTTTGGTGCCCATCATATGAGCGCGCACGTGGATCACACCATAGGATTAGTTGTATGTTGATAGGACTATGTATTGGAGAGCAAGAGTGTGAAGCTTCAACCTAGCATAGAAATTGATGCATACGGGATTGAAGGGGGACCAATATATCTTAATGCTATGGTTGGGTTTTACCTTAATGAACGTTAGTAGTTGCGGATGCTTGCTAATAGTTCCAATCATAAGTGCATAGAATTTCAAGTAAGGGATGACATGCTAGCAGTGGCCTCTCCCACATAATACTTGCTATCGGTCTAGTAAAGTAGTCAATTGCTTAAGGGGCCATTTCGCCACACCTACCATCACTTCTCCACACTCGCTATATTTACTTTAGTTGTGCCCTTACCTTAACAGCCCCTAGTTTTATTTTCTCGCTCTTTAGTTTCTTGCAAGCTTATCCAAAAACACCTACAAAGTACTTCTAGTTTCATACTTGTTCTAGGTAAAGTAAACGTTAAGTGTGCGTAGAGTTGTATCGGTGGTCGATAGAACTTGAGGGAATATTTGTTCTACCTTTAGCTCCTCGTTGGGTTCGACACTCTTACTTATCGAAAACTATTGTGATCCCCTATACTTGTGGGTTATCAAGACCTTTTTTCCGGCGCCGTTTTGGAGCAATAGCGTGGGGTGAATATTCTCGTGTGTGCTTGTTTGCTTTATCACTAAGTAATTTTTATTTGCTCTTCTTAGTTGTTCTCTATCTTTAGTTATGGATATGGAACACAAAATACCAAAAAATTAGGTGTACTTGCTACTCATGAGGATGGGGTAACTCCTAAAACCCTCGATTCTCATCATGAGAAAAATATTTTGTACTACTTTGATAATCCCGAAAACCCCATTCAACTTTATAATGGGGTAACGTTGGATCAACGTGAATACTTTAGGGATTATCGCCGACACAAAAAGGAAACTATTATGGGATCAAATTAATATGTTGTATTGGTATGCTAGGCAACTATGCGTGAGTTATGATTTTACTTGTTGCTCTAGAACGGAGGCTCCACACCTTCCCTTTTCATGCGAATTTAATGATAATGAAACCTTATCTTCTTATGCTAGAGGTATATATGATTACTATGGTGTGGAACAAATAGAAGAATTTGTTGCTTTTATGGGTGCTTATGAAATTGAAGCTATGTGTAAAGAGTTTGAGGATTTTGATGATGCTGTTTATAGATCTTAAAATTTAGCTATCCTCAAATATTGCTATGAGAATTATAAATACAATTATGAAATTAATGCACTTATTAAGAAAGTCTCCGCTGTCCAAGAAGAGACTAATATTTGGAGGAATCTATGGAAGAAGAAATTGATGAAAATATGAGCTCATTGGATGAAAAAGATGAGGAGGAGAGCGAAGAACAAAAGGAGGAAGAGCGGATTAATCACCCGTGCTGACCTTCTAATGAGAGTAACTCTTCAACTCATACATTATTTAATTCCCCTTCGTGCTTGCCGAAGGATGATTGCTATGATGATCAAGTTATGATCCCTATGATTATTTTGAAATATCCCTTTTTGATGATGCTTGCTATGCTTGTGGCCAAGATGCCAATATGAATGATGCTTATGGAGATGAACTTGTTATAGTTCCTTATGTTAAACTTGAAATTGTTGCTATTGCACCCACGCATGATAGTCCTATTATCTTTTTGAATTCTCCAAACTACACTATATCGGAGAAGTTTGCACTTATTAAGGATTATATTGATGGGTTGCCTTTTATTACTACACATGATGATTTTGATGAATATAATATGGATGTTCTTTCTGCTCCTACTTGCAATTATTATATGAGAGGAACTATATCTCCACCTCTCTATGTTTCCAACACGAAAAACTTGCAAGAAATTGTTTATACTATGCATTGGCCCTTACTTTGTGTGCATGAATTATTCTTCTATGACATGCCGATGCATATGAAGAGAGTTAGACTTCGTCATTACTTGATATATGTTACTTTGTGCTCACTACTAAATTACAAGTCATTGTTAATTAAAATTGGCTTTGATATACCTTGGGATCCGGGTGGGTTCATTACTTGAGAACTAAATGCCTAGCTTAATGGCTTTAAAGAAAGCGCTGCTAGGGAAACAACCCGGAAGTTTTAGAGAGTAATTTATTTCTGTTGAGTATTTTCATATAGTTTAAAAACAACAAAAATAAATAGGGGAACCCAAAACTTTTTCAAAAAGGAAAGTGAAAGTGAGAGAGACAAGCATTGTTGAACTGGGAGCTAGACTCGAACTTTGTTCATGCTCACGGCAACTTTGTGAATCTTGATTACAGAAACTTCTCAACAAAAATAATTATCCCCTTGTACAATTCCATTGTATTATAAAAATAATGTGCCAAGGTTTGCCTTTAGGATGTTTACAATGCTTGTTGGTTTGTGCGGTGCAGGACAGAAACTTTGGCTGTAGTGTGCGATTTTTAGTTTTTTACTGGAACGTCAAATGGTTCTGATTCCTTTTGCACTGTCTTGCTGTACAATTTTTTTCCTAATTTTGGCAGAATTTTTCAAGTATCAGAAGTATGGTGAATGTTCAGATTGCTATAGACTATTCTGTTTTAGACAGATTCTGTTTTTGATGCATAGTTTGCTTGTTTTGATGAAACTATCAATTTATATCAGCGGACTAAGCCATGAAAAAGTTATATTATAGTAGACACAATGCAAAAAAAAATATGAATTGGTTTTCTACAGTACTTAGAGTGGTGATTTGCTTTATCATACTAACGGATGTTACCGAGTTTTCTGTTGAAGTTTTGTGTGGATGTAGTGTCTAATCGAGGATGTCTCGATGTGAGAAGAAGGAAGAGAGGCAAGAGCTCAAGCTTGGGGATGCCCGAGGCACCCCAAGTAAATATTCAAGGAGACTCAAGCGTCTAAGCTTGGGGATGCTAGGAAGGCATCCCCTCTTTCTTCAACAAATATCGGTATGTTTTCGGATTCGTTTCGTTCAGGCGATATGTGCAAGTCTTGGAGCGTCTTTTGCAATTAGGTTTTTATTTTTCTTTTATGCACCATGCTGGTATGAGATGGTCCTTGGTTGATTTATAGAATGCTCTATGCACTTCACTTATATCATTTGAGTATGGCTTTATAGAATGCTTCATGTGCTTCATTTATATCATTTGAAGTTTGGATTGCCTGTTTCTCTTTACATAGACAACCGCCATTTGTAGAATGCTCTTTTGCTTCACTTATATTTGTTAGAGCATGGGCATATCTTTTGAAAAAAGAATTAAACTCTCTTGCTTCACTTATATCTATTTAGAGAGATGACAGGAACTGGTCATTCACATGGTTAGTCATAAAATCCTACATAAACTTGTAGATCGCTGGATATGATATGTTTGATTCCTTGCAATAGTTTTTCCATATAAAGATGGTGATATTAGAGTCGTGCTAGTTGGGTAATTGTGAAACTGAGAAATACTTGTGTTGAGGCTTGCAAGTCCCATAGCATGCACGTATGGTGAACCGTTATGTAACGAAGTCGGAGCATGAGGTGTTTATTGATTGCCTTCCTTATGAGTGGCGGTCGGGGACGAGCGATGGTCTTTTCCTACCAATCTATCCCCCTAGGAGTAGGCGCGTAGTACTTTGCTTCGATGACTAATAGATTTTTGCAATAAGTATGTGAGTTCTTTATGACTAATGTTGAGTCCATGGATTATACGCACTCTCACCCTTCCATCATTGCTAGCCTCTTCGGTATCGTGCATTGCCCTTTCTCACCTCGAGAGTTGGTGCAAACTTAGCGGTGCATCCAAACCCCGTGATACGATACGCTCTGTCACACATAAGCCTCATTATATCTTCCTCAAAACAGCCACCATACCTACCTATCATGGCATTTCCATAGCCATTCAGAGATATATTGCCATGCAGCTTCCATCATCATCATATACATGACTTGAGCATTTATCGTCATATTGCTTTGCATGATCGTAAGATAGCTAGCATGATGTTTTCATGGCTTGTCCGTTTTTTGATGTCATTGCTACGCTAGATCATTGCACATCCCAAAGACATCACGGAGGCATTCATATAGAGTCGTATCTTTGTTCTAGATATCGAGTTGTAAGTAAATAAAAGTGTGATGATCATCATTATTAGAGCATTGCCCCAGTGAGGAAAGGATGATGGAGACTATGATTCCCCCACAAGTCGGGATGAGACTCCGGACGAAAAAAAAAAAGAGAATGCCCAAAAAAAAAGAAAACAAAAAAATGAGAGAAAAAGAAAGAAGGGGCAATGTTACTATCCTTTTTCCACACTTGTGCTTCAAAGTAGCACCATGTTCTTCATATAGATTGTCTCCTATGTTGTCAATTTCATATACTAGTGGGAATTTTCATTATAGAACTTGGATTGTATATTCCAACGATGGGCTTCCTCAAATGCCCTAGGTCTTCATGAGCAAGCAAGTTGGATGCACACCCACTTAGTTTCAGTTTGAGCTTTCATATACTTATAGCTCTAGTGCATCCGTTGCATGGCAATCCCTACTCCTCGCATTGACATCAATTGATGGGCATCTCCATAGCCCGTTGATTAGCCACGTCGATGTGAGACTTTCTCCCTTTTTGTCTTCTCCACATAACCCCCACCATCATATTCTATTCCACCTATAGTGCTATGTCCATGGCTCACGCTCATGTATTGCGTGAAACTTTAAAAGGTTTGAGAATGTCAAAAGTATGAAACAATTGCTTGGCTTGTCATCGGGGTTGTGCATGATGTGAATGCTTTGTGTGGTGAAGATGGAGCATAGCCAGACTATATGATTTTGTAGGGATGAGCTTTCTTTGGCTTTGTTATTTCAATAAGACATAATTGCTTGGTTGGTATCCTTGAAGTATTATTGTTTTTATGTCAAAGGATAGACTATTGCTTTGAATCACTCGTGTCTTAATATTCATGCCATGAAGATTATGCTAGGTAGCATTCCACATCAAAAATTATTCTTTTTTATCATTTACCTACTCGAGGACAAGCAGGAATTAAGCTTGGGGATGATGATACGTCTCCGTCGTATCTATAATATTTTATTGTTCCATGCCAATATTATTCACTTTCATATAATTTTTGGCAAGTTTTTATATTAGTTTATGGACTAACATATTGATCCAGTGCCCAGTGCCAGTTCCTGTCTGTTGCATGTTTTGTGTTTCGTAGAATATCCATATCAAACGGAGTCCAAACGGGATAAAACGGACGGAGCTCATTTTTGGAAAATATGGAAAATACCGGAAGAAAAATCCACGCGAGACGTTGCCCGAGGTGGTCACGAGGTAGGGGGCGCGCCTGCCCCCCTGGGCGCGCCCCCTACTCTCGTGAGCCCACCGTAAGGCGGTTGATGCTCTTCTTTTGCCGCAAGAAAGCTAATATTCGGAAAAAAAATCACGGCGAAGGTTTCAGGCCAATCAGAGTTACGGATCTCCATATATATGAAACGGTGAAACAGAGCGAGAACAAAATGCGTAAACAGAGATAGATTCAATCTCGGAGGGGCTCTCGCCCCTCCCAAGCCATGGGAGCCAAGGACCAGAGGGGAAACCCTTCTCCCATCTAGGGAGATGGTCAAGGAAGAAGAAGAAGGAGGGGGGCTCTCTCCCCCTCGCTTCCTGTGGCGCCGGAACGCCGCCGGGGGCCATCATCATCACTGCGATCTACACCAACACCTCCGCCATCTTCACCAACATCTCCATCACCTTCCCCCTTCTATCTACAACGGTCCACTCTCCCGCAACCCGCTGTACCCTCTACTTGAACATGGTGCTTTATGCTTCATATTATTATCCAATGATGTGTTGCCATCCTATGATGTCTGAGTAGATTTTCGTTGTCCTATCGGTGGTTGATGATTTGCTATGATTGATTTAATTTGCTTGTGGTTACTTTGTTGTCCTTTGGTGCCCATCATATGAGCGCGCGCGTGGATCACACCATAGGGTTAGTTGTATGTTGATATGACTATGTATTGGAGGGCAAGAGTGACAGAAGCTTTAACCTAGCATAGAAATTGATGCATACGGGATTGAAGGGGGGCCAATATATCTTAATGCTATGGTTGGGTTTTACCTTAATGAACGTTAGTAGTTGCGGATGCTTGCTAATAGTTCCAATCATAAGTGCATAGAATTCCAAGTAAGGGATGACATGCTAGCAGTGGCCTCTCCCACATAATACTTGCTATCGGTCTAGTAAAGTAGTCAATTGCTTAAGGGACAATTTCGCCACACCTACCATCACTTTTCCACACTCACTATATTTAGTTGTGTACTTACCTTAACAACCCCTAGTTTTATTTTCTCGCTCTTTATTTTCTTGCAAGCTTATCCAAAAACACCTACAAAGTACTTCTAGTTTCATACTTGTTCTAGGTAAAGTAAACGTTAAGTGTGCGTAGAGTTGTATCGGTGGTCGATAGAACTTGAGGGAATATTTGTTCTACCTTTAGCTCCTCGTTGGGTTCGACACTCTTACTTATCGAAAACTGTTGCGATCCCCTATACTTGTGGGTTATCAACGTGTCAAGCACCAAATAACAGTGTAGAACAGCAGGGGATGCACCCCAGTCGTACCACCCTAGTAGTAGTAATGAGCAATGAGACGCCAAATCACAATGTCGCACCTTCCCAGACGGATGAAGCAACCATTATTTCACACTTCGGTTCGCCATCATCTCAAACCACGTAGTTTTGCTTCTGCCTCAAGGGAACACGCACATCGCCTTGGTACATCATGACACATGGGACCGCATGACAGGCCATGCTCCCCCGCCGATCGCTCGGTAAAATCACCTCATTTTTACTATACTTCCTCCGTATCGGTTTACATGGCATGCACGTCATTCTAGGTTGAGAGTTTAACTGGCTATATTTTTGATGAACAGTATATGTTTAGAAACTACATCTGCTTAAGAAACCAATGATATACGTTTTGTGAAATAGTAACTCATATTTAGTTAGTCAAATGGATGACCTAGAACTACGTGCATGCTCTATAAACCGAGACGCCTAAAAAAAGAGATGGAGAGGGTAGTTCAGTACGTATCGTTTTAGATCAATATAGTCGGGATTCACCAAGGAGCAAAACCAAGTGGTAGGCTGCTCCTGTCGTGTTGGCGTAGCAACTCAAGCAGGGTCAGTCCGCACACGAAATGGCGACACACTTAACAGGACCCCTTTGGCCGACATGTGGCTCATCCACCGTCTTGTTCCACGTGTGATGCACGAAATTACAGTTCGGAGCAGCGGTTGGAATTGGACGCACCCCGGTCATAGTGTCGCAGTAGTAGAAAATGAGCGATGAGGGGTCAAATCACAAAGCCCCACCTTTCCCGCATTAAGCTGGACGGACGAAGCAACCATCATTTCAATCTAGGGCGCAAGAGCATAAAGAAAAGAGAAAACCAATGATGCGGGCGGCAGCTAACTAGGGCACCCTAAGTGCAGGTCTCCACTATGATTTTTTGAAAGCGCCTCCACTACAAATCGGCTTCTCCCTCGTCCTCTTGAAGAAAACCGATGATGCGTGCGGCGGTAGGGTTTGTAGGAGTACTACTACGGTGTGCGGGGCCACGTCGTAGTAAACGGGAGAGGGATTGAGTTCAAGTCGACACCTTAAATATGTGTGGGCCGCTTGGTTTAGGGGAACGAGGCAGCATTTTGGATTCGGGGACCAGTGGAGATATAGTACGTACAAAAAATTGTGGACGTAGGTTCGACCGAAAGGCAATGATGCATGGGCCCTGCATTTTGATATACCCCGGGCCGCGTGAAATTTGCTACTCTACTCAAAACTAGTAAGGTACACATGCATTGAATGCATGAGATTTCGAAACCAAATTATGAATAAATACAGACTATAGCATGTAAAGCTTTGAGTCATATATGCATGATGTAGATGTTCATTTAGTTCCTATAGTTCATATCATTCAAAATCAATTAGTTTTATAAAAATGTTAAGATTCATGGGGTTGTGCATTGTAAAGCACAAAGTAAAAAACAAATAATGGCAATTCATTTAGAAAAAAAATCAATTATGATATGGAAGATTCTAGAACAAATGAGAAGTGCTTGTGTTTTGAGGTTTGTGCATTATGCTTAAGTTCAACCATGGAGTCTTCTAAATTGTACATGTGGCAGATCTGGTGGAATGTTGATGATATCCAACGGCCAGTAGTGCTCGGATTTGCCATCTCGGCACTGTCGGATTAGCTTCATCCAGCGACCATCTTTCAAAGTTATTCGCACACTATATAGTTCTTGTGCCATAGTTGGATGTCTTGGAAAAAAGCTACTAGTGGGTTGTACTAGCTATTTAGGAATAGAAGATGTATACATGGAAGTTGTAGGGAAAGAGATGGCATGGTCGCATGGAGTATCTCAATTCCTATGAGTAGGGATTGGAAAAGAGATGTCATTTGGTTCACATCATAGGAACTTTTCTATTGAATCTAGAGATGACATGTATCTCAATTCCTATGAGGAGGGATTAGAAAAGAGATGTAATTTGGTTCATATCATAGGAACTTTTCTATTGAATATATGCTAATGTTTATTTTCCTTTGAAATTATGGGAGTATAGGAATTCATTCGTATGAACCAAGTGGCTCTAAAGCTATAGAAATGATATCATGTTTATTTCCTTTGAAATGTGGAGTATATGAATCTATTCCTATGAACCAATTGGCTCTAAAGGAAAAAAATCCTATAAAAATCATATCATATAGAGTTCCTATGATATTCCTCCACACTAAAGGATGGTTGAAATTGCTGCGGTGATACGATGGTCTTTCTTTGTAGACTCCTCCCCATCTTTATAGTTACCTGTCAAGATGAATGAAATGATATATACATGGTATTCTACATGTGCAATTTGGTACACGAAAACTTCGGTAAAAGTTTGCGAGGTTCGAATTTTCAATAAAGCTATATGCACCTTTGCATTTTGGAGCGGAGGGAGCATACGGCGATTGCTAACACTCACGTGGAAGATTTGTGTGTAGGAGGAGTGGCTGTTCTATTAAATGACATGGCAAACCGGCAATCCGGATGCCGCTCTAACTGTTCTTCTGGCGTTAAATCGGGGAAAAAGGCTTGTGGCGAACATTTTTCGGATAATGATTTACGGACACATGCATTGCATTGATACGTGCCCCCCTCTCTCACGCACACGCACCCTCACGAGTCACGACTCTCCTGGGTCCTCTCGCACCCACCGTCTATCTGCAGGTAGACGTCACACACATATGTGCTCTTCACACCCTACCCTCAGAACTTCTAAAAAACAAAAGACGTCGCACACATTTTATTTTAGCTCACACGTCACACACTTATACTATTACTCTTGTGGCGAATGTTCTTTGGGCATAGTATATTGTACTCTCACGAAGAGAAGTGGTGCACGCATGCACTAGTTCTCTCACACCCACTCGCGGGTACACATAGGAGCGCATTTTTTTGAAGCTGGTACAACAAAATCACTCCACTATATATAGAAGCAGGAGCCTTAGTGCTTGCTTTACTAGGGTTCCTCTCGTTCACTCTCTCATGCTCTCCAGATCTAAGAAAGACATGGGGGCCACACTCTCTCTCAGCTCACGGCTGGTCACAAATCTGGTCGGACAACCTCGACCGGGTCAGGGGTGTAGGTGCATCATTCATGCCGTCGGGCGGGCGAGGGAAGAGACCAACGGCTGCCAAGCG
This sequence comes from Aegilops bicornis, assembly GCA_021605145.1. NCBI lineage: Eukaryota > Viridiplantae > Streptophyta > Magnoliopsida > Poales > Poaceae > Aegilops > Aegilops bicornis. Next base: position 615,827,400 of record CM038672.1, on the reverse strand, counting down.
TCGATCGACCGTGCTGCTTCTCTCCGAGAGAGCGCCGGCTTGGGAGGGCCTCCGACCCCTTCTTCCTCCCTGCGGTATTGTGGCCAAGATGCGGCCTCCCGACACCGTCTTTGCCACATGCCAATGACCCTCAGGTATATATTCCTTCGAAACCCGCCCTGCTCTACTGCCCCAGCTCCCCACTTGGCTTCGTGTGGATCTTTTTCTACTTCCGTCCGTTGTTCCAAAGCCACATAGACTTTTACTATTATTAGAGGTAAAGCTAGTTCATACAGTCGACTCTAAGAGTTGGTTCAAACAGGGAAGAAAGTGGGAAACCTGTAGCATGAATCTAGGACTTGGTTCTAAGAGGAAACGGGGGAAAGTAGTAGATACTGGCTACCCAACCGGTATCTTGGTTGAAAAGGCGAAGAAAGCATGGTGGATGGCGAAGGGTGGGGGGAGGTGGACCTATTTCTTGGTTGAAAAAGGAAAGAAAGTGACGGGTGTTGCGGGACAACGCAAATGAGAATGAGTAGGTCTAGATTTCATGTGCTCACATAGGAAAATATCGCCCAGGAGATAAAAAATGGGACAAATGCAGACATCTTTGCTCGAGTGTTTGCCGCTCTCGGCAACCACATCTGCCTCACCACTTTATGCCCCTGCTATCCCTACGCCCATATCGCTACCATTAATGTAAAATCACATGAATCATTAAGCAATGCCACCTAATTAATGTCACTATAAGTAATGGTCTAGTGCCGTCGATAAACTGAAGCAATGCCACCACAATTTTATGAAGTGCTTCCGTCTTGCTTTATTTCCCATGAATTGTGTTTTTGCGGTTACACTTAAATCTCACACCGCTAACATTGCTTCATCCCAGTGGAACTGCACAAATTTGATTGCACATTCTTGACCATGTGCTACTCTCATGACAGTAATACTAATGCTATTGTTCTGCATGTTAATCTAGTGGCAGTGTTGATGTCATGTGATGCTACTTACTTAAGGACACTTTCATACTATCAATCTAGTGCCAATTATAACACAATAGATGCAGCTGTTAATCATACGCCACTGCAAATATCTGTCACTGTTTAAACAACCGTATTTTGTATTTGCGCAAACAGGGATGTCTGTCTCCATATCGTTTCGGGATGTCTGTCTCCGTATCGTTTCTATACGCGCAACTAAAAGCACACACCTCATTTTTAGTAGAACTGCGCAAAATGAGATGGCTATCCCTCACTGCCGTCTGATGACCCACAAGTATAGGGGATCTATCGTAGTCCTTTCGATAAGTAAGAGTGTCGAACCCAACAAGGAGCAGAAGGAAATGATAAGCGGTTTTCAGCAAGGTATTCTCTGCAAGTACTGAAACAAGTGGTAACAAATAGTTTTGTGATAGGATAATTTGTAACGAGCAACCATTAATAAAAGTAAATAAAGTGCAGCAAGGTGGCCCAATCCTTTTTGTAGCAAAGGACAAGCCTGGGCAAACTCTTATATAAGGAAAAGCGCTCCTGAGGACACATGGGAATATCGTCAAGCTAGTTTTCATCACGTTCATATGATTCGCGTTCGGTACTTTGATAATTTGGTATGTGGGTGGACCGGTGCTTGGGTGTTGTTCTTACTTGAACAAACATCCTACTGATGATTAACCTCTATTGCAAGCATCCGCAACTACAACAAAAGTATTAAGGTAAACCTAACCATAGCATGAAACATATGGATCCAAATCAGCCCCTTACGAAGCAACGCATAAACTAGGGTTTAAGCACGTCACTCTAGCAACCCATCATCTACTTATTACTTCCCAATGCCTTCCTCTAGGCCCAAATAATGGTGAAGTGTTATGTAGTCGACTTTCACATAACACCACTAGAGGATAGACAACATACATCTTATCAAAATATCGAACGAATACCAAATTCACTTGACTACTAATAGCAAGACTTCTCCCATGTCCTCAGGAACAAACATAACTACTCACAAAGCATATTCATGTTCATAATCAGATAGGTATTAATATGCATATAGGATCTAAACATATGATCTTCCACCAAATAAACCAACTAGCATCAACTACAAGGAGTAATCAACACTACTAGCAACCTAGTAGTACCAATCCCGGACTTGGAGACAAGAATTAGATACAAGAGATGAACTAGGGTTTTGAGAGGAGATGGTGCTGGTGAAGATGTTGATGGAGATTGCCCTCTCCCGGTGAGAGGAGCATTGGTGATGATGATGACGATGATTTCCCCCTCCCGGGGGGAAGTGTCCCCGGCAGAACAGCTCTGCCGGAGCCCTAGTTTTGTTCCGCCAAGGTTCGGAGTTTCATCCCGGAAGGTTTCTTCTGATTTTCTCTCTCGATGAAAGACCTCATATAGCAGAAGATGGGCATCGGAGGGCCACCAGGGGGCCCACGAGGTAGGGCGGCGCCCTGGGAGGCGCCCCACCCTCGTGGACAGGGTGTGGGCCCCCTGGCCTTCATCTTTGGCGAGGATTTTTTATTATTTATTGTAAGATATTCCGTGGAGTTTCAGGAATTTTGGAGTTGTGCAGAATAGGTCTCTAATATTTGCTCCTTTTCCAGCCCAGAATTCCAGCTGCCGGCATTCTCCCTCCTTATGTAAACCTTGTAAAATAAGAGAGAATAGGCATAAGTATTGTGACATAACGTGTAATAACAGCCCACAATGCAATAAATATCGATATAAAAGCATGATGCAAAATGGACGTATCAACTCCCCCAAGCTTAGACCTCGCTTGTCCTCAAGCGAAAGCCGATAACGATAAATATGTCCCCATGTTTAGAGGTAGAGGTGTCGATAAAAATAAAATACGGACATGAATGCATCATGATTATTCTCATAACAGCAACATATATAAATATTGTCATATGATTGCTTATGTTCAAGTAATAATACATTCACAATGCAGAATACGAATCATAAACTTTATGAGAACCAACAAACTATAATCTCAGTCATTGAAGCAATTGCAATTTATCATAACATCAGAAAGAGCCTATGTCAGAGCTTAATAGCAAGTCCACATACTCAACTACAATTTAGTCCTTCATAATTTCTAACACTCACGCGATACTTGTGGTTACGGAGTTTTAATCGGACACAGAGAAAGATAGGGGCTTATAGTTTCACCTCCCAACCTTTTACCTCAAGGGTAATGTCAATCAGGATCTTTCCAACACACTGTGCTTGCCAAAGGATAAAATGTAAAAAGGAAAGGTGAAGATCACCATGACTCTTGCATAAGGTAGAGGATAATAATAAAAGATAGGCCCTTCGCAGAGGGAAGCGAGAGGTTGCCATGCGCTTTTATGGTTGGATGCACAAAATCTTAATGCGAAAGAACGTCACTTTATATTGCCCCTTGTGATATGAACCTTTATTATGCAGTCCGTCGCTTTTATTTCTTCCATATCACAAGATCGTATAAAGCTTATTTCCCCACACCAATCAATCATACATATTTAGAGAGCATTTTTTATTGCTTTGCACCGATGACAACTTACTTTGAAGGATCTTACTCAATCCATAGGTAGATATGGTGGAATCTCATGGCAAAACTAGTTTAAGGGTTTATGGAAGCACAAGTAGTATCTGTACTTGGTGCTGAGAATTTGGCTAGCATGAGGGGTAAAGGCAAGCTCGACATGTTGGGAGATCCAAGACAACATACTTTATCTCAGATATAAGAAAACATAACTCATTACGTTGTCTTCCTTGTCCAACATCAACTCTTTAGCATGTCATATTTTAATGAGTGCTCACAATCATAAAAGATGTCAATAATAATATATCTATATGTGAAACCTCTCTTTCCTTATTACTTCCTATTAATTGCAACGATGACCAAAGCTATGTTTGTCAACTCCCAACAACTTTTAATTATCATACTCTTCTATGTGAAGTCATTACTCTCAATAAGATCAATATGAACTCTTTATTCTTTTTATTATTTTTCTTTCTTTTCTTTTATTCACTCAAGATCATGGCAAAACATCAAGCCCTTGACTCAACACTAATCTTTATTATATAGCTCACGGACTCGATTACATAGAGAGATCATAAAGCAAAAACTCAAAACTAGATCATGCCATAAACTTTATTCTACTAGATCAAGATACTACTAATAGGATCGAACTAAGAAAAATGGTAAAGATAGGAGATGTGGTTGTGATACGATACCGGGGCACCTCCCCCAAGCTTGGCAGTTGCCAAGGGGAGTGCCCATACCCATGTGATTATATCTCCTTCTTCGGGGTTGGTGAAACATTCTTGGCGATGATGCCCTTTAGGATACGATTCTCCTCCTCAAGCTTATTGACTTGCTGCTTGAGGTCCATTATTTCCTGCGAAGCTTTCACAGAATTGCTAGGGCTCCTTGCACCCAAGGGTGTTGCATAGCTGCGGAGAACAAGTGACACTCCTCTTCATATTTTCATAAGAAAGAAATCTAACATTGGAAGGGATAACCGAAGTTTGGAATAGCTGAGCTCTGTAGTTCCCCATCGTGAACCCAGCTCGAGAAGCGAAGTGACTTCTTGATCCTCCATGGCATCTATTCTCATCAACTCAGCCTCCATCTCCTCCTCCGTTCTTTGGCCCAAAGAGGTCGACTTCATTGTTGCCCTTGGTTCGGTGTGGATTAGATACCCGGCTCTCCCCGACTGACTCTTGAGAAGACATCTTGCTCTAATCTGCATCAGCAACAACTCGAAACAAAAATAGAGGATATTTGCATGATACGGGAGTCAAAACCTTCGGGAGAATATATAATGAATTTTTACCGACCAAAATACGTATCGTGCAAGAAAACGGAGTCCGGAAGGCACACGAGGTGCCCACGAGGTAGGGGGGCGCGCCCAGGGGGGTAGGGCGCGCCCTCCACCCTCGTGGAGCCCTCGTGTCCTTCCCGGACTGCTACTTATTTTTCTATTTTTCTAAATATTCCAAAACGGAGAAATAATGCCTTAAAAATTGTTTTGGAGTCGGTTTACTTACCGTACCACATACCTATTCCTTTTCGGAGTCTGAAACATTCTGGAAAGTGTCCCTTATGTATTCCTCCAGGGTTACGGTTTCAATAACATTGGTTTCAACATTTATGGTATTACCTGAGATATAATGTTTGATTCTTTGACCGTTTACCACCTTCGGATTTGTGCCTTCGAAGTTGTTGATTTTTATGGCACCGGAACGATAGACCTCCTCGATAACGTATGGGGCCTTCCTATTTAGAGAGAAGTTTTCCTGCAAAAAATCTTAAACGAGAGTTGTATAGCAATACATAATCACCTACATTAAACTCATGCTTTTGTATCCTTTTGTCATGCCATCTTTTAACTTTTTCTTTGAACAACTTGGCATTTTCATAAGCTTGGGTTCTCCATTCATCAAGTGAGCTAATATCAAATAACCTCTTCTCACCGGCAAGTTTGAAATCATAGTTGAGCTCTTTAATAGCCCAATAAGCCTTATGTTCTAGTTCGAGAGGTAAATGACATGCTTTTCCATAAACCATTTTATACGGAGACGTACCATAGGATTTTTATATGCAGTTCTATAGGCCCATAATGCATCATCAAGTTTCTTGGACCAATTCTTTCTAGACCTATTGACAGTCTTTTGCAAAATTAATTTGAGCTCTCTATTACTCAATTCTACTTGACCACTAGACTGTGGGTGATATGGACATGCAATTCTATGATTAACATCATACTTAGCAAGCATTTTACGGAGAGCACCATGAATAAAATGTGAACCACCATCAGTCATTAAATATCTAGGGACTCCAAACCTCGGAAAAATAACTTCTTTAAGCATTTTAATAGAAGTGTTATGATCAGCACTACTAGTTGGAATAGCTTCTACCCACTTAGTAATGTAATCAACACAACTAAAATATGTGTATATCCATTAGAGGCGTGAAAGGGTCCCATATAATCAAAGCCCCAAACATCAAATGGTTCAATAACAAGAGAATAATTCATAGGCATTTCTTGATGTCTACTAATATTACCAATTCTTTGACATTCATCACAAGACAAGACAAACTTACGGGCATCCTTGAAGAGAGTAGGCCAATAAAAACCGGATTGCAATACCTTATGTGCAGTTCTATCTCCAGCGTGGTGTCCTCCATAGGCTTCGGAGTGACACTTGCGTAAGATATGTTCCTGTTCATGCTCAGGTACACAACGTCTAATAACACCATCTACTCCTTCTTTATAAAGATGTGGGTCATCCCAAAAGTAATGTCTCAAATCATAGAAATACTTTTTCTTTTGCTGGTATGTGAAACTAGGTGGTATAAATTTAGCAACAATGTAATTAGCATAATCAGCATACCATGGAGTACTACGAGAAGTATTTATGACATTTAATTGCTCATCGTGAAAGCTATCATCAATAGGTAGTGGGTGATCAAGAACATTTTCTAACCTAGACAAGTTATGCGCAGAACGGGGTTCTCAGCTCCCTTTCTATCAACAATATGCAAATCAAATTCTTGTAGCAAGAGAACCCATCTAACAAGTCTAGGTTTAGCATCTTTCTTTTCCATAAGATATTTAATAGCAGCATGATCAGTGTGAATAGTTACTTTAGAGTCAACAATATAAGGTTTGAACTTATCACATGCAAATACAATTGCTAAAAATTCTTTTTCAGTAGTAGCATAATTTCTTTGAGCATTGTCTAAAGTTTTACTAGCATAATGGATAACATTTAATTTCTTATCAACTCTTTGCCCTAGAACAGCACCTACAGCATAATCACTGGCATCACACATAATTTCGAAAGGTAAATTCCAATCAGGTGGCTGAACAATAGGTGTAGAGATCAATGCTTTCTTAAGTATTTCAAATGCTTCTACACAATCATCATCAAAGAAAAATGGTATATCTTTTTGTAATAAATTAGTCAGAGGCCGAGAAATTTTGAGAAGTCCTTAGTGAACCTCCTATAAAATCCGGCGTGACCAAGGAAACTTCTTATACCTTTGATGTCCTTGGGACATGGCATCTTTTCAGTAGCATCAACCTTGGCTTTATCAACTTCAATACCTCTTTCGTAAACTTTATGCCCCAAGACAATACCTTCATTAACCATAAAGTGGCACTTTTCCCAATTCAAGACAAGATTAGTTTCTTCACATCTCCGCAAAACTTCGATCAAGATTGCTCAAGCAATCATCAAAAGAGGATCCATAGACGGAAAAGTCGTCCATGAAAACCTCACAAATCTTTTCACAAAATTCAGAGAATATAGCCATCATGCATCTTTGAAAGGTAGCAGGTGCATTACATAAACCAAAAGGCATACGTCTATAAGCAAAAGTACCAAAAGGGCATGTAAAAGTAGTCTTTGATTGATCTTTAGCCGATTACGTATTTGAGAGAAACCAGAATAACCATCTAGAAAGCAATAATGTGTATGTTTGCATAATCTTTCTAGCATTTGATCAATAAAAGGTAAGGGTAATGATCTTTCTTAGTAGCTTTATTTAATTTGCGAAATCAATTACCATCCTATAACCTGTAATAATTCTTTGCGGGATCAATTCATCTTTATAATTAGGAACAACAGTAACACCTCCCTTCTTAGGGACACAATGAACATGACTTACCCACTGACTATCAGCAACGGGGTAAATTATACCTGCCTCAAGAAGCTTTAGTATTTCTTTTCTTACCACTTCTTTCATCTTAGGATTAAGCCTTCGTTGATGATCACGAACCGGTTTGGCATCTTCTTCCAAATTTATTTTATGTTGACATAGAGTGGGACTAATGCCCTTAGACCATCAAGAGTATATCCAATAGCAGCACGACGCTTCTTTAGAGTTTTCAATACTCTTTCTTCTTCATGCTCTGAAAGGTTAGCACTAATAATAACAGGATATATTTTCTTTTCATCAAGATAAGCATATTTAAGATTATCAGGCAACGGTTTAAGCTCAAACACGGGATCACCCTTGGGTGGAGGAGGATCCGCTAGGATTTCAACAGGCAAATTGTGTTTCAGAATAGGTTCCTGTTTAAAGAATACTTCATCTATTTCCCTTCTTTCATTCATAAACATATCATTTTCATGGTCTAGCAAATAATGTTCTAGAGGATCACTAGGAGGTACGACAATAGAAGCAAGACCAATGATTTCATCCTTAGTAGGTAATTCTTCTTCACGGTGTTGTTTACTAAACTTAGAGAAATTAAACTCATGAATCATATTATCCAAGCCAACGGTAACAACATTCTTTTCGCAGCCTATCTTAGCGTTAATAGTATTCAAGAAGGGTCTACCAAATATAATTGGACAAAAGCTATCTTGTGGGGAACTTAGAACAAGAAAATCAGCAGGATATTTAATTTTCCCACACAAGACTTCAACATCTCTAACAATTCCCACTAGTGATATAGTATCTCTATTGGCAAGTTTAATTGTGACATCAATATCTACTAACTCAGCAGGTGCAATTTCATGCTTAATTTCTTTATATAAGTCATAAGGTATAACACTAGAACTAGCACCCATATCACATAAGCCATGATAACAATGATCTCCTATTTTAACAGAAATAACAGGCACACCTACCACAGGTCTATGTTTATCTTTAGCGCCGGGTTTAGCAATTCTAACAGATTCACCACAGAATTGAATAACACGCCCATCAATATTATCAGACAAGAGATATTTAACAATAGCAATATTAGGTTCTACTTTGACTTTCTCAGGAGGTGTATAAGTTGTAATATTGCTTTTACTAACCACAGTTGAAGCTTCAGCATGATCCTTTATTCTAACAGGGAAAGGTGGTTTCTCAACATAAGAAGTAGGAACAATAGGATCATTATAAGTGATAGTCTTTTCTTAAACTTTAATAGGTGAAGCTACTTTTACTTCTATGGGAGGATGATATTTAAACCACTTCTCCTTGGGGAGATCAACATAAGTAGCAAAAGATTCACAGAAAGAGGCTACTATCTCAGAGTCAAGTCCATATTTAGTGCTAAATTTATAGAAAATATCAGTATCCATAAAAGATTTAACACAATCAAACTTAGGTGTCATACCTGACTCCTTACCTTCGTCGAGGTCCCAATCTTCAGAGTTGCGTTTAATTCTATCCAATAAATTCCATATGAATTCAATAGTCTTCATCATAAAAGAGCCAACACAAGAAGTATCAAGCATGGTTTGATTATTATGAGAAAGCCGAGCATAAAAACTTTGAATAATTATTTCTCTCGAGAGCTCATGATTGGGGCATGAATATAACATTGATTTAAGCCTCCCCCAAGCTTGAGCGATGCTTTTTCCTTCGCGAGGCCAAAAATTATATATATAATTGCGATCACGATGAACAAGATGCATAGGCTAATATTTTTTATGAAATTCCAATTTCAGTCTTTTGTAGTTCCATGATCTCATATCATCACATAGCCTATACCATGTCAATGCATCTCCCTTCAAAGATAAAGGGAAGACCTTCTGCTTAACAACATCATCGGGTATACCTGCAAGCTTAAATAATCCACAAACCTCATCCACATATATTAAGTGTTCATCAGGATGCTTGGTTCCATCTCCTACAAAAGTATTAGCTAGAAGTTTTTCCATCATACCCGAAGGAACTTCAAAAGGAGTTTAATTTTCAATAGGTTCAGTAGGTTCATTAGGTTGAGGAGCAACTCTTTGCTCTACTGGTCGGGGTGAAGATACCCCGAACAAGCCCCTCAAAGGATTACTTTCCATAGTAACAAGTGACAGTAAAATTCAGCACACTATATAATTTTTTCCTTACCAAATTCCACCTACCAAAGGCGCTTCACTCCCCGCAACGGGCGCGAGAAAAGAGTCTTGATGACCCACAAGTATAGGGGATCTATCGTAGTCCTTTCGATAAGTAAGAGTGTCTAACCCAACGAGGAGCGTAAGAAATGATAAGCGGTTTTCAGCAAGGTATTCTCTGCAAGCATCAAACAAGTGGTAACAGATAGTTTTGTGATAGGATAATTTGTAACGAGCAACAATTAATAAAAGTAAATAAAGTGCAGCAAGGTGGCCCAATCCTTTTTGTAGCAAAGGACAAGCCTGTACAAACTCTTATATAAGGAAAAGCGCTCCCGAGGACACATGGGAATATCGTCTAGCTAATTTTCATCACGTTCATATGATTCGCGTTCGGTACTTTGATAATTTGGTATGTGGGTGGACCGGTGCTTGGGTGCTGTTCTTACTTGAACAAACATCCCACTTATGATTAACCTCTATTGCAAGCATCCGCAACTACAACAAAAGTATTAAGGTAAACCTAACCATAGCATGAAACATATGGATCCAAATCAGCCCCTTACGAAGCAACACATAAACTAGGGTTTAAGCTTCTGTCACTCTAGCAACCCATCATCTACTTATTATTCCCAATGCCTTCCTCTAGGCCCAAATAATGGTGAAGTGTTATGTAGTCGACGTTCACATAACACCACTAGAGGATAGACAACATACATCTCATCAAAATATCAAACGAATACCAAATTCACATGACTACTAATAGCAAGACTTCTCCCATGTCCTCAGGAACAAACGTAACTACTCACAAAGCATATTCATGTTCATAATCAGAGGGTATTAATATGCATATAGGATCTGAACACATGATCTTCCACCAAATAAACCAACTAGCATCAACTACAAGGAGTAATCAACACTACTAGCAACCTACTAGTACCAATCCCGGACTTGGAGACAAGAATTGGATACAAGAGATGAACTAGGGTTTTGAGAGGAGATGGTGCTAGTGAAAATGTTGATGGAGATTGCCCTCTCCTGATGATAGGAGCGTTGGTGATGATGATGACGATGATTTCCCCCTCCCGGAGGGAAGTGTCCCCGGCGAGCAGCTCACGGAGCCCTAGATTGGTTCCGCCAAGGTTCCGCCTCGTGGCAAGTGAGTTTAAATCCGAAAGGTTGCTTCTGATTTTTTCTCGATGAAAGACCTCATATAGCAGAAGATGGGCATCGGAGGGCCACCAAGGGGCCCACGAGGTTGGGGGCGCGCCCTAGGAGGGGGGCCGCGCCCCCCACCCTCATGGACAGGGTGTGGGCCCCCTGGCCTTCATCTTTGGCGAGGATTTTTTATTATTTATTGTAAGATATTCCGTGGAGTTTCAGGACTTTTGGAGTTGTGTAGAATAGGTCTCTAGTATTTGCTCCTTTTCCAGCCCAGAATTCCAGCTGCCGGCATTCTCCCTCCTTATGTAAACCTTGTAAAATAAGAGAGAATAGGCATAAGTATTGTGACATAACGTGTAATAACAGCCCATAATGCAATAAATATCAATATAAAAGCATGATGCAAAATGGACGTATCAACTCCGTCTAACCACCCGTCTTCCAGGTATTCCTACATTGGTAGTTACTAGGTAGAATGACCAACGCAATATAAAAGAAGTTGATTCGTATGTTTTACTTCCTGATTGCAGTGTAGGGACGAGCGAAAACAACTACATCCTAGTCCGGAATGCACTTTCTACCAGTTCATCCATGGACCAAGGACTAGCTGGCACGGCTACATGGCGGTTTTTTGGACAGGTGCACGGACAAGAGGCATTATGGTCTGCTTATTTCTGCAAATAGCGGTGCTTAAATTTAGTGGAATGCACAAGCATTTCAGCTGGTCAAGACCTGCATGGTTCAGTTCAGCATTCCAAATTTGAGACCACAATTATAATTGGTTATTACGGAATGAGAGAACCTAACCACGGATGGTGGCAACAAGAAAAACTAGAGTGAACTCCAGGAAATTTAAGCTCGCCGGGAGGCCCTTTGCTCAGAGAAGCCTTGCTTGTTTTTTTCCTAATTTGTAAACCTTCTCACAACTTTGTCTTTTGCTGTGAACTAGTATATGTTTGTTATGTTCTATGAATCATTGAGATGTATATAATTGCTTAGCTTATGCTTTTCAAGTTTTTATGAAGCCGAGTTTAATGTGAGTGTTCCACATGAACGCTGGACTAGCATGTGAATGTTTGGAATTTACATTGTGGCCTCAGTTAACTGCATGAACCACTGTAACAAGATACATAGTTGCTTATATGTTAGACAACAGATTGTTGATTGTTAGCTGGTCGATAGCCTAGTGTTGAAGTGAGCTGAGCCAATGTGTTGTGTTTTGCACAACTGCTTACAAGTGGGGTAGCACCAACAATGTTTACAAGTACTTATGTATACGTCGGCGCAGTTCTCGAGCAGTACTCTATTTCATGAAAACACACACTGCTTTCGTATGATAAACCGTGACAACTTATGTCTTACCATGCCATATTCATGAAAAAACTAGTGAGGACGCATCTGTTTCGGCAACAATTACGATGGTTCTCACATGATTCACGGGCACACAAAAGTAGCAGCAGTTCCCATAGATGGATTCAAATAGAGTACTAGCCCCAGAGGGCTCGATAACAGGCAAGGTTTGGATAATTAGACACAACCCAAACTACTATTAAACACTAGCTGGGGCAACTATTTCATGCCTCGATCTAATTTGGGCTGGACACAAGACGGACCTTGCCATGAACATCATCGAGGACGTCCGGCAATAGCTCAATCCTGTGAACCTTCATGAAGACAACCTTGTGGCCTTGCCACTCATAAACTTGTTTGTGGAGGCATGTCACGTCATCTTCCTGCGTAAGCTTGACAAGAACAGTATGCCTCACAAACGAAGGAGTAGCTTTGAACTTCTTGTGCTTCAAGACACCTGGACAACACGCGACAACGGTGAGGATAGAATACAACTCTTCATTGGTATAAGCGCAAATGGCTTCCTGGATCCAACAGCCTAAAAACTCTGTTTTCCTAGTGCGTATATTCAGGTCATCCGCCTCATAGCGAGTGACATGTACAACCACACAATCCTTGTCTGCATCAGGGCTCTAATTGAAACAGAAAAAAATTCTGAATTATTTTCCAGTATAAGAAACACAAGTTATTTAAACCACTATGTATAGCCTGGCATCAAAACTAATAAATTTTTGCATTATTCATCACCACATACTTAGATGAAAAACCACAATCGAGATCGGCAAAGAAGAAAATCACCTTGGGCAGCTCGGCGGGGGGGACCTGACCTTGAAGGGGGACAACTGCTCCTGCAGTGCCATGGGGGTTGTAACCTCAAACGGGGCGTTGACCATCTCAGTAGTGGCCGTGAGCGTATCTGGGGTCGGCTCGGTGGCTGCCTCCATCTTCTTGGAGCTCTCTGTCTCGTTGGGATCAGCCTCCCGCGTCTGCTCCCATATCAGCAGATCTTTGCCTGGTTCTCCTTGGTCCATCATGAAACTGATGAATACTAGGAGGCCACTGAAAGGAAAAGCCCTTTTCCTCCGCGTGTAGAAAAGGAAGAAATAAATCAATCAAATTACGAGAAGCCTCATAAAGTGCTTCCTTAGGGGTTAAACTTCCATTAGTCCATATTTCTAGAAAAAGTATCTCGTGTTTTTCATTTCCATTCCCACAAGAAACATTTCGGATGCAAGTTTGAAAGATTGCCCTGCTTTTTATTTTTCTACACAAAAGAGCCCCTCTCCTAATTCACTAATTTGTAGGAAGGTACTGAACTTTTGGATTTGAAAAAACCCGCTGCCTTACCACTTGGCCACGCCCCATTTCGGGTTTTATGCGACACTAATAAACACTAGTATGTTTATTTGTTATTCGTCAATACCATTTCAATTACATAAAAAAGGAGG